>BTHU01000003.1:128049531-128677031 GCA_036184795.1 Tokudaia tokunoshimensis
CTATGCCATTTATTTCCACTTTCACTTATGCTGGATAAACTAAAAAGTGTAATGTTACTGGAGACGTTGCAGGTGCCGATGCGTCTCATAAGATGCCCAAACTCTAGTTATTACAGGTCGTTGACTTTCTCATTTAGAATATTTTCAAAGCTATGTCCATTGAATCATTTAAGTAGTTCTTTAACTTTCAAGCTTTCTTTTTTAGTTATGTGGATTTTCTTTACCCTGGTTTCAGTAGAGAAACAAAATAATAATGCTATATTGTCCTTTAGCATGTAATGTTAGTGCCAGGTAGCGTCAGTGCCAGGTATCTGGTAGAGAATGGAGCTCATGCTGACACAGGAAATTCTATACTGACAGAAAAGCCTAGAGTCGATTATTCGCTTGTGATGGAATTTTAGAATTTGTTATGGAATTAGAAGATCATATATGGATTTATCTGACCAAAGAGGAATGGTGTAGTTCTGAGCCATTCAGTGTTTTATCCACAGTCTTTTGCTGTGAGGAGTTGACTGGAAATCTGTGAGAAGAGTTCACAGCAGGGACCGTCTGTAGCTGGAGAGAGTTAGGAACACTTGAGGGTGAACAGTAACTCAGGGAACTCTTGAGGAAAGGGGTCCATGGCTTTATGTCGGGTACCCTGACTTCTTATGGGTTACTGAACTCCTGCGCCATTAGAATGTTTGAACCTGGGCTGTGTGTGCTGTGGCAGACTCACAGCGGCATGCTGAGGCACCTGGACTTCTTTTGAACAGATGGAGGGAGGGTTTTTCTGTTGTCTTTTTAGAAATCTTGACCTACCCCTTTCTCTCTCTCTCTCTCTCTCTTTAGGCCCAGATTCTAAATCTACTAAATTACTCGCTATAATTAATGAATTTTGGGTTTATTTAAAAATTATACCATTAAAAATTATTTTGGAGACAAGTGGATGCAGTATCCATGAAGGCCAGCAGAGGGCGTCTAGTCCTCTAGAACTGGATGCTGGGAACTGAATCCTGGTCCTCTGGAAGAGCAAGTGTTCTCAAAAGCTGAGACAGCTCTCTCCAGTTCGCTCTATATTTTTAATATATTTTTAATGTGTTTTTTTTGTCTGCCTGTATTGTATATGTACTACGTGTGTGCTGGTTACCTGCAGAGGCCAGAAGATGGCATCCTGTGCCACGGAACTGCAGGTGTAAGCTACCACATGGGTGCTGGAACCATGCTCACGTCCTTAACTAACTCCCCAACTCTAGGAGTTTTTAAAATAGTCCACCAAAGTCCCAGGAGCTGGCAAGGTGGCTCAGCAGGTAAAGACGTTTGTCTTCCAGCCTGGTGATCTGAGTTTGGGTTCCAGAGCCCACATGGTGGAAAGAGGGAACCAACCCCTAAAAGTTGTCTTCTGACCTCATACCCGCACGCCATGGTTTTCCAATACACAAATAAATAAATCAATTTGAAAAATGACTAAGAGTATTCCTATGTGGAAACAAAGAATCAGATATTTTTTTAGAAACTTAAAAATTATTGAGTCATTTTCAAAGAGAAGTATGTCTTTAACTTTATATAACGTTTAATATAATACTCACTGTAGAACTTTCAGACATGTGGAAAGGACAAACCAGACATTAACAGTCCTTTCCAATATCCTCTCCATATTATCTCCTAAATAGTATCTTATTCAAAATGATTTTCTTCACCTTGTGATGTATTTGGTACTTATTATATAGCACTGTCTGCTTTGTATAATACAGTAGTCACTAGGTACACCTGTAGCAATTCATATTCAATTTAAAATTCAAGTTAAGTTTAAAGTTAAAACCCACTTCTTTACCCCAGCCATTTTTATGTACCTGCTAGACTTGTGGCCGGAGGTCGTTTTGCATTTGTCTGTATTACCATTTGTAATGGGTGCATGGTAGAAATATTCTTTATACATCCCCTGACATCTACCAAGCTGTATACAGAAAGTATACAACTTTCTTAACTACTAGTGTAGGAAGGTTTATTTCACTAGTCAGTAGGAGTATTTTTTTGGATCATTGTCCATATAAAAGTTGTGAGTTACTGTATCCCTTTAATTGGTAAGGTTTTTTTTTTTGACTACTAATAAGAGTTAAGATTTCTTCACATATTCGTCCTGTTCTATTTTAAGTGAATGATCTGGGTAATTTAATTTGTATTAATGTTGTATATTTTATATAGTACTAAAATCTTAGTGGTGTGCAGCAGTAGGTAACTGTGTCAGTAAACTTAATGACCTTGACTGTTAAAGTAGTAAAAACTTAAACAGCTCCTTTTTATACTAAAGTTTACGGTTAAGTTGGTGTGGAGTTAAGATGGTAGAGCTGTGCTTAGCATGCGTAAAGCCTCCGCACCGGAGGGAGCAAAGACAGTTGTGAGATGATGGTTTGACACAGGCTGTCCTGCCTTAGGTCATTCAGCAGGCCTTGCACCGTCCCCCCAGCTCGGCCGCTCAGTACCTGCAGCAGATGTATGCAGCTCAGCAGCAGCACCTGATGCTGCACACGGCCGCTCTTCAGCAGCAGCATCTAAGCAGCTCCCAGCTCCAGAGCCTTGCGGCTGTGCAGGTGAGACCCGTGGACTGTGTGTGTAGATGGCTGTTCCCCAGAGCTCCGATGAGTCCCGTGCTTGCTGTCCCTGAGGACGTGGGCTCGTAGGCTGACACGTACAAGCTCGCCGGGAGGTGAATAGGCATGTTAGTGTGTTGCTCTTTATTCAAGCAGGTTAATGCTCTGTATGTGGTGTACTTTGTCTCTAAAATTTTAGGTGCAACGTGAATATTTAAGGTTATAAGAATTACATTTTTTAAACCAAAAGTAAGTTTTTTCTTACATAGGTGGTGTATATTCATAAAGCACATCAAGGGAGATAAAATTACGAGTGGTAGATGAAGTAGAGTTGTTCATTCTTCGACACCTGTCAATACCTGAGTTTTAGAGGTGCCACGTGGCAGCACACAGGGGTGTGTGTGTGTGTGTGTGTGTGTGTGTGTACCTTTCTAAAATCTGAAACTAGTCCTATCAATAACTTAATTTTATGATTAATGTTTTTGTTTAAAAAAAATATTTTCAGCCCGGTGGTGGTGGTGGTGGTGGTGGTAGTGGTGGTGCAGGTCTTTAATCCCAGCACTTGGGAAGGAAAGGCAGACAGATCTCTGTGAGTTCGAGGCCAGCCTGATCTACAGAGCGGGTTCCAGGACAGCCAGGGCTACATGGAGAAACCTAGGTCCAAAATAAAAAATTTTTTTAATTAATATTGTACAGTTTAAAGTTTTTGTGAGATTTAGTTATTAATCTTAAATCTGACCATAAAATAGTCTTAATTTGCAATACTTGAAAAAAATGTATTTCTGTTATTTATAGATACTGGCTCTTGCTTCTTTTCAATAGTGTACTATTTGTTTGTTTAGTTGTTTAAGAAAGATAAGGTCTTCTTACTAGCTCTAGCTGGCCTAGAAGTCACTCTCTAGAGCAGGCTGGCCTCAGTCTCATGGGGATTCACCTGTTTCTACCTTGCAAATTCTGGTATTTGAGGTGTGTACCAATATGCCAATTTCAATAGAGAATTAAAAAACATTTTGAGTAACAGTTATGTTTATGATTTAAGGCAATGGAACAACCCACTGGCTGTTGAAATAGCTCAAGTTTCAGTCCTGGCTGTCCTGGAACTCACTTTGTAGACCAGGCTGGCCTCAAGCTCGGAGATCCGCCTGCCTCTGCCTCCTGAGTGCTGGGATTAAAGGCACAAGCCACCAACCTGCTTCTTTTTCTTTTTAACAGAATTATTAATGGTTTTGATGTGTTGTGTGTGATCACACATGAGTGTGTGTTCCCGTGTGTGCGCATGTGGAGGCCAGGGCAGGATGCCTGTTGTCTTTCTTCATGGTCTGTCTCTGCAGCTCTCCCTCCCCAGCCTTGAACACAGGGTCTGTCAGGCGCCGCTTACAGGCGCTCCCTGCCTTTGTCTTCAGTGCAAGGCTTAACGTGAAGCTGTGCATGGCTTCTTATATGAATGCTAAGGATTCAGGCTCTGTGTGCCCAGGCTTGCCGAGCAAGTGTTCTCACCCACAGCCATCTCCCCTGCTTAGTTTCATTTTCCTGACGGAGTGGGCAGCCCCACTTCAAAGGTAAAGGAGGAGTGAGAATGACGGTGAGCTGTTTTGTTGTGGTAATAATTAATCTCAATCGGGGGTTTCTACCCTGCCTTAGATCATCCAGTTCCCATAAGAGACACACAGTCTCTATACTCACGATAGATAAGCTTGGACAGGAATTTACCGTCTGTGCTGTTATACGTCCCTGCCAATAGCCCTGAGCTATGACTTGCCTCTCTCTGCCTGGGGCGCTCCTACTCTAGCTGGCTAGCCTTCCTTGTTTTCTTGATTCACCTACTCCATGGTGCCTTCGCCCTCTACTCCCTCCTCTCCTGGTCCTACCTACCGACCCCAACCCTGGGAACTGAAACCTTGCTACCTCTCTTCTGCCCAGCTATAGGCAGAATATTCAACCAACAGTTTTAAATTAAGGAGCAAGGCTACATAGTATGTAAGTGAAGACCTCCTTACCCCTGGGGGCACCGGATGGTGGGGACCAGTATTTAGCATTACAGTATATAGCAACAGACCAAACCTCAACATTGTTTTTACAGTCTGGAGAATGATCTACTATAGTCATATTTTTTTTTGTCTTGTTACTTTAATTTTTTGAGATAGGGTCTTTTTCCTGGTTGTCCTGGAACTCATGCTGTAGACCAGACTGGCTTTGAACTAACTCATAGAGATCCATGTGCTTCTGCCTCCTGAATACTGGAATTTAAAGGCATGTGCCAACACCACCCAGCATATTTTTTGTTTTGAATGAATGAGTTTATTAAGTACATAGCAAGTGAAAGTAAAAAAAATAATAGAAAGAAAAACATTATCAAATCAGGTGGTCAAAACAGACAGCAGTCCAAGACCCATCGAGGCAGTTAGTTGGAGCTCCTAGTGGTCATCCTGGATTTCCCCTCAGGCAGGGCTTGCAAGTACCAGCACAAATAACAGCAGAAAAGTGATACCTTCAAACCAGGGGCTTGCGAATGTCCAGCAGGAACCCTACTGGGAAGACCTGTTAAGGTAGCTAGCTGTTTGCAGCGGACATGCCTGGTTGAAGCAGAGTATCCCTTTGGGTGAAGCTTCCAAGTCATAGAATGCAGAGCAGTGTCTAGAGATGAAATCATCACATTGGTGCTTCTAGCCTCCAGCCGAAAGCCCACAGTGAAGTGAGGCAGTTCGCTAGAGATTTCAAGTGAGCTTTCTCTGCGTGATTGGGCTCTCCGTACCCTCCCCCACAGGGCTGAACTTCAGCTTTTTTCCTTGTATTTTATTATTTACTTACGTGAAGATTTTATTATTTATTTATGTGTATGTGTGTGTGTTTGCATGCACACCTGTGTGCTAGTGCCTGTGGAAGCCAGAAGACAACACTGGGTCTCCTGGAGCTGGAGTTAAAAGTAGCTGTGAGTCACTTGTCATGGGTGCTGGGAATCCACCTTAACCATGGAGCCATCTTTCCAGCCCCAGTGCAGGGGCCTGTAGTTCATGGGCTTGACAATGATAATATCAGATGGGAATGGCTTATCTTCCAGCTGCTTTCCAGGACATGATTTTTTATTCTTGGACAATTCTGCCTTTTCCTGTGTGTCACAGAGCTACTTGGTATCTAGCACATTCCCAGGCAAGGGGTCTCAGTAGACACTTGACAAAATAAACGTGCTTGGAACTGAGGTTTGTGGGGGGCAGTCCCACTTCTAGTACTAGCTCCTCAGTGAGCTCAGATAACATGCGGCAGCTTACAAATATAACTGCATTATGAGAGTGCAGCCAATGAAACAAGGTGGGGTCAGTGAGATGGCGAGAGGGTAAAGGCTCCTGCTGCTAAGTGTGCCAACAGTCTGATAGACTGAGTTTGATCCCCGGGACCCACATGTGTTCAGTGACACATGCATACAGGAGCAAAAAGCAAATACATATAGAAACGTAGACAGAAGAGTAGCCAGTGCAGGGGAGGGGAGGGCTTTGTTTTAAACCCTTCAGCTTTGTTTTTTCTTAAAAAAAAAAAAAAGCCAGGATCAAGCCATGTTGTCTGTAAAATGATTTGTTTCATACATAGACTTTAGACTTTTTATTGTACTTTTATATTATTGTGGCTCAAAAAAGTGGCTTTTGTTTTTGATTTTTTTTCCCCTGCCATATTTTCTATTGCCTGTCAAGCACTCGAAACAGAAGGGAGATAAAGATGTTTGTCAACGAGCTGTCTCTGTCAGGTCTGGTGGCTCAAGGAAGTTTGAACTTAACGGTTTTTACAGACATATTACAATAGTTCTGTTATTTTAGGCAAGTTTGTCCAGTGGAAGACCAACTACATCCCCCACAGGCAGTGTTACACAACAGTCAAGTATGTCCCAGACGTCTGTAAGTATACTAACATTTCTCCTGGATTTAATGTTAATTGTTGTTTTCCAAAAGTAAACTTGTTATTCATAAAGCTGCTGTTCAGTTAATGAGTGCCTGGAAATGGGAGTAATTAAACTTTTAAAATCAGAGGTTTTGAAAAAGACTTATTTTTATTTTTATTATGTATTCATCTGTGCTATGTAGGTTTTAGAAATCTTTTTAAAAAATTACTGTATTTTATGTGCATTGGTGTTTTGCCTGCAAGTGTGTCTGTGAAGAATGTCAGATCGTAGAGACAGTTGTGAGCTGCCATGTGGATGCTGGGATCTGAACCCCACTCCTCAGAAGGGCAGTCGGTGGCCTTCACCACTGAGCCATCTCTCTAGTCGTATAGAGACATCAGATCCCTCTGGAGTTAAAGTTGCAGGTGGCTGTAAGCTGCGCACTGTAGGTGTTGGGAATTGGACTCTAGTTTTCTGCAAGGGCAGTCCATCCAGCCATAGAATTGTCTTTCTAGCTCTTGAGAATCTGAATGTTATTAGAGCTTTTTGTATACTTATACATCTATCCCATTGAGTATGTTTAATGTCCTGTGATTATCAATTCTCTTTTAGTTTCAGAATTTATTGAAAGCTTGAAGTACTGGAAAGAGTTTCGTGTCTTTGAATGACTTAAAAACAACAATAACACACACACACACACACACACACACACACACACACAGTTGAAAATAGATTCTTTTCAACAAGTACATTCCCTGGTGGTGGTAGTGGCGCATGCCTTTAATCCCAGAACTTGGGAGGCAGAGGCAGGTGGATTTCTGTGATTTCAAGGCTAGTCTGGTCTACTGAATGAGTTCCAGGACAGCTAGGGCTACACAGAGAAACTCTCTCAAAAAATTAAAAGGTAGATAGAAAGAAAATAGATTCTTCTCTTATACGATATGTCCTGACCAGTTCTCTTTCCTTCATTCCTCCCAGCTCTGCCCCACCTCCAGCTCATCTTCCCTCCATCCACTCCCCCTCCGTTTCCCTTCAGAAAGGAGCAGGCCTCTAAGAGACAACTAAACAAGACAAAACAGGATACAGTAAGACAAGGAAAAAGTCCTCATACCCAAGCTGGATAAGGCAATAGAAGGGAGTAGACGAATCCAAGAACAGGTACAAGAACCAGAGACACACCTGCTCCCACTGTTAGGAGTCCCACAAGAACGCCAACCTACCAGCCATAGCATGTATACCAAGGACCTAGGGCAGACCCATGTTGATTATCATTTACTCAACAGCTAATATCCTCTTATAAGAGAATACATAGCCATGTTTGTCTTTATGGGTTTGGGTTACCTCACTCAGGATGATTTTTTTCCTAGTTTCATCCATTTGCCTGCAAACTTCACAATGTCATTTTTTTTTCAACGTTGAGCAATACTCCACTGTGTAAATGTACCCATTTTCTCTGACCATTCTTCAGCTGAGGGACATCTAGGTTGTTTCCAGTTTTGGTTATTATGAATATAGCTGCAGTGAATATGGTTGAGCAAGTATCCTTGTGGTAGGATGGACGGAGCTGTGTCTTGAGGTAGATCAGTTCCCAGATTTTCTGAGGAACCACCATATTGATTTCCAAAGTGGGTTTACAAGTTTACACTCCTACCAGCAGTAGAGGAGTGTTTTGGTTACCTTGCTCCACATCCTCACCAGTATGAGCTGTTATTATTGTATTATTGATCTTAGCCATTCTGACAGATGTAAGATGAAATCTCAAAGTAGTTTTGATTTGCATTTCTCTGGTGGCTAAGGATGTTAAACATTTCTTTAAGTGTTTCTCAGCCATTTGAGATTCTATAGAGAATTCTCTGTTTAGATCTATACCCCATTTTAGACATCTAGTTTCATGAGTTCTTTATGTGTTTTAGATAGTAGTCCTGTATTGGATGTGGAGTTGGTAAAATCTTTTCCCATTCTGTGGGCTGCTGTTTTGTCCAATTGACAGTGTCCTTTGCTTTACAGAAGCTTTTCAGTTTCCTGAGGATCCAGTTATTAATTGTTGACCTTAGTGCCTGAGCTATTGGTGTTCTGTTCAGAAAGTGTTTCCTGTTCCAGTGTGTTCAAGGCTGTTCCACACTTTCTTTTCTATCAAGTTCAGTGTGTCTATTTTTTTTGTTATTGTTTGTTTGTTTTTGTTTTTTAATGATTGACTTATGTATATGCGTACACTGTAGCTGTCTCCAGACACACCAGAAGAATGCATTGAATCCCATTACAGATGGTCGTGAGCCACCATGTGGTTGCTGGGAATTGAACTCAGGACCTCTGGAAGATCAGTCAGTGCTCTTAACCGCTGAGCCATCTCTCCAGCCCATGTCTGGTTTTATGTTGAGGTCTTTGATCATGTTTTTTCCCCTTTATAACTCATCGTAGACCCTCCCCTACTTTTAGCCACCTAACTTTATATTCTCTCTTTCTCGCCCCAAAACCCCAAATCTAACAGACGACCCCCCATATAAGAATAAGAAATAAAAATCACAAAAATGAAAATCAAACAAGCAAAAGACCAATAATACAAAAAAGAAATTACCAAAACAAAGGAAAGTGAGACAAAAAGTCCGCAGAACTATGATTGAGTTCTGTTGGTTGCGTACTCTAGAGCAGATACTTCTGGGTATGAGGATCCCATGCCTTCTTTTGGCTTTTGGAGGCACTGGGCTCACCTGCAATCCCCCTTCCTTCATATATATATATAAAAAATTAAAACTTTTTAAAGGAGAATTTGTTATGAGCATACCCAGTAATATCACTGCTATTATGATGTGTTCTGAAAGCTTGATTGCATGCCTGTGGGTTTTCATGTTGAATTCCGTAAATGGCCAACGATGTAACTTAGGACAAGCAAGCCATTAGGTTGCCTGCACTCCAAGCATATTGTCTATTTAGACTTCTAGATTTGTCTTCATCCAGTTATACCTACATTTAGACTAAAAAGAGAAGATTCAGTAAGTGATGATATGGTCTGAATTGTGTCTCCCCAAAATTCATATGTTGAAAACCTAACTAAAAATAGCCTTTTAGTGAAGTGATTTAAAGTTAAATGAGGTCCTAAGAGTAGAGTCCTCCTATGAGAGGACTGATGTCTATCAAGGAGGAAAAGTTCTCAGTGATCTCTCCAGCATGGGAGGATACAGGAGAAGGTAGTGGGCTGTTAGCCAGGAAGAGACCCCACACTGGAAACTTTCATTCGGACCCCCTCATTCCTCCCAACTGTGAAAAATGAATGTCTGTTTTTAAAGTTTGTGGTGCTGGGAATTGATGCAGGCCCTCACACAGGCCGAGTGCAGCTCTACCACTGAGCACAGGCCTCTCCTATGTTTCTGTTGCTCAAGTTGTTGGGCTGTGGTTCTCTGTTGTGGCAGACTAAGACAGAAAAGGCTTTGCATCTGAAAGTTGGCCAGAAAAATCAGTTTTTGAATTATTCAGTAACATTCTATTTGAAGAGCGAGTTTGTTAAATAGTTTGTATACTAGTGACTAGATGTTAATTTATGACTCTTTGAGGGTTTCTTAACTAGTTTACATGTATAATAAAAGTATGTGTGACTTATGTTGCAGGATGATGGCGGCAAGAGTGAGCATCAGCTAGAATATGCAACAGATATTTTTAATAAAGGGTGGGTTTTTGTTTTTTTTGTTTGTTTTTGTTTTTGTTTTTCTTTGAGACAGGATTTCTTTGTGTAGCCCTGACTGTCCTAGAACTAGGTCTGCAGACCAGGCTGGCCTGCCTCAATCTCCCAAATGTTGGAAATAAAGGCATGCCCCACAACAGCCTGTAATAAAAACAAACAAACAATCAAAACCCTAAAAAACCTGTTGCTAGAAGAATATCTGTAAACAAAATCTTTTTAGGACACAGCCCAATTGCCTGAAATTGGGCAATAGAATAGGGTCTGAACCTGAGCTAATAATGAGATTTTGGGATGTGGTTATGGAAACAGTTTTTTATTGTTAAGCATCATGCTGGTTGCCCAGAGGGTGTACGTGAGTTACAGACCCTTCCTTCATGGACAGTATATTCCTTCAAAGAACTATACCCAGACATAGCAAGTATCTTAGTAGAATATAATCAAGTGGTAACTGGCTTCCTTTCCATAACTGGTATGGTGGTGAACAGGAAAGAATTTGAGGAGATTGTAATAGATACATTAGTTTTATATGGGACGTTAATTTTTAGAAAAAAAGTTTCAGAGCTCGTTCTGAAACACCTCAGTTTCAGGCATCCATTATTGTGTTGGATTCTGTGTTAGTCTTCCACCTTCATGAGGAAAGTGTGTTCCAGTACTTTTGTGTGTGCACTTGTGTGCATACTGAAGACTGATGTCCATGTAGGGTTTCTGCTGTGGTCACATTACTCTTTAGTTTTTGAGACAGGGTTACTAATTGGATCTAGAGCTCCTTGCCTGCTTCGGAGTGGCCGTCCAGCAAGCCCAGGGATCTTGTGTCTCTGCTTTCCCAGTGCTGAGACTTTGCATGTGTGCCACTGTGCCCCATCTTTATGTTGGCACTGGGACAAGCTCAGGTCCTCCTCCTGTGTGACGAGCACTTCACTGACAGAACCATTTCTCCAGCCCATGTTTCAGAACTTTTTAATGCTGATGTGCTGTCAGGCATAGTATTGGGTACCAAAAATTGGAAGAAAATAGATTTTAGAGCACACTGAGGATATAGAGAAGTAAATAGTCATAAGACATTATGATGACTGCTCTGTTTGGTGGAATACTTTCTTGTAGTGAGACATTGGTAATAAACTTGAATCCTTAGTATGCCTGAAAGTTTCTATTTTGTAGCTTTTATAATTATTTTAACACGGATTTTAACAAGAATCTGATATCCTTGATCTCATGAAAGGAATTTCATGTGCTGATACTTCAAGTTGATGTTTCCTCTGGTGGAAGATTGCTGGAAAGCCTGCCTCACCATTTTGTTCCATCCAATGCTAATGAACTGGGTGGTGTTAAGGAGCTATGCAGGGAGTGAGGATTTGGATTTCATACCCACCCATGGGAAACAGCTGAAATTCTGATTGTTATAGGTGTCTTCCTCTAGCCTTCCAGTATGTCAGGGTAGTTGTAACAGCTTCCTAGCTGCCTCTCAGCTTTTTACAAATTGATTAGCCTTTTTCAGGATCTTGTTTCAAAACATTGGGATCTCACTTCCAGCTTCACCGTCTATCAGGCCAGGTGTGGACCTTCCATCCGTACAGGCGTCACAGATGTAGAGAGGCCTTCCATCCCTGTAGGGATCACAGATGTAGAGGGGCCTTCCATCCATGTTGGCATCACAGATGTAGAGGGACCTTCCATCCATGTTGGGATCACAGATGTAGAGAGGCCGTCCATCCATGTTGGGGTTACAGATGTAGAGAGACCTTCCATCCATGTTGGGATCACAGATGTAGAGGGACCTTCCATCCCTGTAGGGATCACAGATGTAGAGAGACCTTCCATCCCTGTAGGGATCACAGATGTAGAGGGACCTTCCATCCCTGTAGGGATCACAGATGTAGAGAGGCCTTCCATCCATGTTGGGATCACAGATGTAGAGGGACCTTCCAACCTTGTAGGGATCACAGATGTAGAGGGATCTTCCATCCCTGTAGGGATCACAGATGTAGAGAGGCCTTCCATCCATGTTGGGATCACAGATGTAGAGAGGCCTTCCATCCATACAGGCGTCACAGATGTAGAGAGGCCTTCCATCCATGTTGGGGTTACAGATGTAGAGAGGCCTTCCATCCATGTTGGGATCACAGATGTAGAGGGACCTTCCATCCCTGTAGGGATCACAGATGTAGAGAGACCTTCCATCCCTGTAGGGATCACAGATGTAGAGGGACCTTCCATCCCTGTAGGGATCACAGATGTAGAGAGACCTTCCATCCCTGTAGGGATCACAGATGTAGAGGGACCTTCCATCCCTGTAGGGATCACAGATGTAGAGAGGCCTTCCATTCATGTTGGGATCACAGATGTAGAGGGACCTTCCATCCCTGTAGGGATCACAGATGTAGAGGGACCTTCCATCCCTGTAGGGATCACAGATGTAGAGAGGCCCTCCATCCATGTTGGGATCACAGATGTAGAGAGGCCTTCCATCCATACAGGCATCACAGATGTAGAGAGGCCTTCCATCCATGTTGGGATCACAGATGTAGAGGAACCTTCCACCCATGTTGGGATCACAGATGTAGAGGGACCTTCCATCCATGTTGGGATCACAGATGTAGAGAGGCCTTCCATCCATGTTGGGATCACAGATGTAGAGGGACCTTCCATCCATGTTGGGATCACAGATGTAGAGGGACCTTCCATCCATGTTGGGATCACAGATGTAGAGGGGCCTCAGTGGCAGCTGTTGCTCTGCCTGGGTTTGATTTTCGTACTGATGCCTGGGCAGTTCTTCCCCTGCCCCTTGGTAACTTTAACTCCCCTCTCCTCTTCATACTGAGGAGGCATTGCAGAGTGTCATTGAGCACATGGCTGTATTACTTCCTGAATCAGAAGTCTAATATTTCCTAATTTTATTTTCTGCTATGTTCCACAAAAAGGATTTAAGGTGAGGTTGAGTTATATTCTTTGTTTGAAATTATTAAGAATGAATGATACATGAACATGGTTATGAACTAGAAAGATGAAAAAGGGTATAAAAGGGCATATGTACCTCTCTTCTCTGCTTCTCGACCTCCCCATTTCATTTCCCCTTCACAGATCCGAGCCAGTTGCCAGTTTCTAATGTACTTCCCAGGGATTTACAGGCTGCACACTGGTCTTTACTTGTTTGAGCTAGGATCTTATTACATAGTAATATGTAATAAACTCAGGCTATCCAGCAACTTGAAGTGTAGCCTAGCTCAGACTCACCACCAACTAATAATCCTCCTGCCTCAGCATTTCTTGTACTTGGATTACAGGCTTGTGCCACCCTCTCAGCCATATGCTATTTTTTCCTTTTCTTTTTTTGTTTAGACCAGATCTCTAGGTTGACCTAGAGCCCACTCCACAGCCCACAGCTGGCATTTAACCCAGGAGCCTCCTTCCTCAGCCTTTTGAGTACTGATCATGAGTCACCACATCTTTCTAATTAATTCTTAAGCAGTGACTTTAAACTTTAAAGTATTTATACATTAATTTTGTAGCCAATGTTCAGGATTTTTCTATCTGTTTGACAGGTAGCAATTATATTTTCTTCTGTTTTGAGAAAACATTGCACTAATTTTATGTTACCTGTATGCTTTTTTTATATAGGAATGGATTATTTGTATTTTAATTTTTATTTATTTCAGAAGCTTCTTAAAATGTGAGTGAGAAAATAGTGTATTAGAGTTAGAATTTTAAAGTTATTTACTCTGTAGCATATTAAAATAATTGAACATTAGCCCAAATTTTGGGGAGGTGATAGTAATGACAATTTTAAGATTCCAGAAGTCTTAATGATAGGTGAGTGTGTTAAAAGTTGTTCCAGTTACTGAGCAGTCTGGGCTTATACGCAAATAGTTGCCCAAAGTAAAGGATCTGTCAAAGGTCAGAGCCCCTCTTTAGGCTTCTACTGCTGACTGTCTGCTCCAGCTTGGTGAGATTGAGGGACACAGAGGCAAAAATGGAAGCATCTGACGTGTTACATCATCATCCTTAGATCAACCTCTCCACTTCTCCTACATCTGCTCAGCTGATGAACCGTTCCCAGACTTCCAGTTCTACCAGCGGCAGTATTACCCAGCAGACTATGCTACTAGGGAGTACCTCTCCCACCTTGACAGCCAGCCAAGCCCAGATGTATCTCCGAGCTCAGATGGTAAGACACCAGATACCAGCCTTTCAGTGTCTAACTGCTGGAGAGTTCAAATGTTTCTAGACTTTTTGATGCAATGAGGCATTTTTAATATTTGAGCAGGATTTAACAAGTGTGTATGTATATGCTCAGCCTTCGTACATTTATAAATGTGCATAAAAATTTCATCTTGAAGCCTTTTTGGTAAAAATAATTTTTAATACTGAGTAACTGTTTTTAAAAACTTTCTTGCCATCTCAACAACTGAAGAGCTTTTAATAATTTTATAGTTTCAGTACTTACAGTAATATATAAAATCATTTATTCTGCTGACATTGAAAATTTGAAGAAATAGTTGGAAATATTAGAACCTTAGTTTTTAACTATAAGTAAGGATTTGTCCTCAGACCTTCTTGAGTCTGGATTGGAGTTTGGCACTTGTTCAGATAATTCATAGTTTTGGTTATTATTATCTCAAAGTCCATAATGTTGTATTCTTATGTGTAATTCAAATTTTTTCATATAGAAATGTTAATTGATTATTCTATAATTAGTTTCCTACTGATTTCCTGAATTAATTGTTGGACATTTTTTAAGGACTGTAGACAAAGTTAGACAAATGTTTTAGCATATATATATGTTTTTATATAATTAATATTGCAGTACTAGAGGTTGAACCCAGGGCTCATGCATCCTCTCACTGCTCAGCATCTTCAGCCTCCTTAATGTGCAGGTTTCTGACCAATGAACTGAATACACAGCGGCTGCCAGGTCTTCATTAGAGGGGCTGGGAAGTCCCCAGGGGTAATTTGGTGGGAAGTGATGATGGGCACAGGTCTTATTCTGTTCACGAACTCTGGGGCACACATCACCTTTCTTGTGGTTACTTTTCTCACTCGAAATTGTCTTTAATGATATGGCTTAAAATTAGGTTGAACCATTTACTTTTTTTTTGTGATGATTTTGACCTTTAAAATGGGCAGTGCATATGACTCAGTCTAATGGAATATATTCCTTCTGGAGGAGAGTGATTTGAGACTGCATGCACTGAAAAGAAGAAAATTTGTGGGTGAATTTACTTAGATTCAGTAAGTGAGTAAAGAATTAAAGTGTAAAAAATCTAGAAGAAAGGAAGGGGTCAGGAGTGGTTGGGGGAAATGGGACAGGGATAGTGAATATGGACATTATGTATGTACATACATACACACCGTGAAACCCAGTATTGTATATTTAATACCTATTAGTAAAAATTCAGAATTAGAAAATATCCCTAGTTGATTTTAGCTTACGTAGTGGAAAGATGGTAATTCCTGGAATGACTTTAGAATAGTGTATCTAAGCACTCTGAAACCTACCATTATTGACTAAATTCAGTTCGGTTGAGTAGATTGTCTTAGAAATTAATGATACTTGTGTAATGATAAAAGTCTGAAACAAGACAAGGATGTATAGATTATGTTTTTCTTTTTTTGTCATTTTGGTGTGAAGACATTTTGTTGCTCTGTTTTAAACATTCTGACATTTATGTTTAGAATAAATAGCCTTTTACAGACAGTTTTAAAATGAAGAGCAACCTTCCTTTGTTCTATAGCTAGGTTCCTTGTAATGGACAGATTGTAGTATAGTATGTGGCATTGTTATCTGTGTGGACCGAAGAGACTTTTTGGTGTTTCTTTTCCTGTTTCTTACCAGAAATCCACTTAACCTAATAAAGTTTTATTTTCACTTTGCATCTTAGGAATCCTGAGACAGTAGCTTTTATTTGGAACAAATTTGGTTTGAGGATTTCATATCACCAAAACACATTTTTGTCTTTGAGTAGATTTTTTTTCCTACTCTGAGAACTGTGAGCTATTTTAAAGCTGTTGATGGCTCTGTTGAGCTCTGTGATCACAACCTTCTCTTTGCCATGTGAAGCCTTTTGCTTAGGAAGTGGTCCTAACTGGAGTTGTCTCTGTCACAGGGTTCAGTGTCTTGCCTGCTTGCTGCACATTGTGTGTGGGGCATGTTCTTTAGTCTCAGGCTGTTACTTTTGGTTTTCTGTCTGTACAGCTGATTTTCACACCTGCTACCACTGTGGCTGCTGTACAGTCTGACATCCCTGTTGTCTCGTCGTCACCGTCACCTTCCTGTCAGTCTGCAGCTGCTCAGGTGAGACTGTCTGGCTTCACAGTGTGCCCCTGAGGGCTGTGTCTCCTCGGAGAGACGGGCACTGCATTCTCGGCTTGGCCTCCACTGCAGAGTGCGTGGTCATGCCTTTCAGGTGAAACTCATGCAGCACCGAGAGCTTCGAGAACATGATTGTTTGTAGAATTGATAATGTAATTGAACATGGGTTTAGGATGTTAGGTGTTCACCAAGGTTAATGAGAGTTTTGTTAATGACATTGTACTTTTAGTTTTATTGTATACTAGATTCCTTTTTAGGGGGAATTATATTATTTTTTTGTAGACTTCTTTGCAAGCAGTTATATAATATATAAGCCAAAGTGGGTAGTAGTTTTAAGTTTAAAAATGGGTTTAAATCAGGCAAAATTTAAGTTAAAAACCTAAGTAGAATATTACTTTATTTGATATTATGGAAAACAATGAATGTTAACTTCTTATTCACAAAAATAAACTAAAAGTAGACTATAAGCCTAAAGATAGAAGTTAAAAACTTAACTCTCCAGGAGGAAATAGGACAGCATCTCTGCAAGTCTAGGGTAGGTGAGGTTTTCTTAGGGTGTACAAAGAAGATTAACTACAAAACAAAAATAGTGATAAATTGGACTGTACTAAAACTTAAAAAGTATTCTTTAAAGAATCATTACAAAAGTGAGTACACAGACTACAGGCTGAGAAAAACTATTCACAATAAATATATCTCACCAGTGAGCTGGAGAGATGGCTCAACGGTTAAGAGCACTGACTGCTCTTCCAGAAGTCCTGAGTTCAATTCCCAGCAACCACGTGGTGGCTCACAACCATCTGTAATGGAATCAGATGCCCTCTTCTGGTGTGTCTGAAGACAGCAACAGTGTACCCATATACTTAAAATAAATAAATCTTTTTAAAAAAAGTATCTGACCAGAGATCGTATAGAATCTAGAATATGTTAAAAAAAGATGCCTATAGTTTAATAATTGATTATGAGGTTAGTTTGGACAAAAGATTTGAGGAGACAGCTTAAAAAAAGACAATATATAGGCCAGGTATGGCACATGGTTTTAATTCCAGCACTTAGTAGGCAAATAGATCTCTATGAGTTTGAGGCCAACCTGGTCTATATAGTGAATTTCACAACAACCAGAACCACAGAGTAAGACTCTGTCTCATCAACAACAACCCCAAACAAAAAATGAACACATGAAAAAAATGTTCAACATCATAGATCATTATAGATCTGCAAATCAGAACCATAATGAGCATTATTATATACTCACCTGGGTGGCTGAAATGACTGATGAGCTACAGTAGTTTATGACAGCTAAATGTCTTTAAATGCCAAATGTGTAAGCAGAGGGTGTCATCTTTATACAGTGGGACCATCCTCACAGGTGAGGGGAGCAAGTATCAGATAAGCCTGTGAAAGCATGGTTAGCATGAAGCCAGACACAAGAAGTGCACCTGGGAGTCTGCAGTTTTAAAATTCCAGAACAGGGAACATTTCCCATAGTGAAAACATTAGATTAATGGTACCTGAGGCAGAGAGGAAAGATTGAAGAGAATGTTTTGTGTATTGGTGGGGATGGTGGTTATATGGTGCATATCTATGTCAAAACTCATGGGACAGTTGCATCCTTTATACGTGATAACTCAATAAACTTCATAAAATTATTGAGATTCAGTAAACTCTCAGTTAAAACAACTGAGTAGATATTTATGTGATACTGC
Organism: Tokudaia tokunoshimensis; assembly: GCA_036184795.1. NCBI lineage: Eukaryota > Metazoa > Chordata > Mammalia > Rodentia > Muridae > Tokudaia > Tokudaia tokunoshimensis. The sequence continues at coordinate 128,067,659 of BTHU01000003.1, forward strand.
TTTTGGACTTCATGGCAGACTCACAGTGTGTCATTTTTGACCTTTTATTTAATTATGTATTTATAATATATTATGTTCACTTGCGGCGTGTTTTCAGTTTTCCCTTTTGACAGGGTTTTGCTGTGTAGCCTTGGCTGGCCTCGCACTTGATGTGGGCCACAGGCCTTGGACTCAAGGCAGTGTCCTTGTCCCAGTGTCTGTCCCAGTGCTAGGATCACAGGCATGAGTCACTGTCCCTGCTGCGCTGTGTTTTCATTTCATGTTTCAGTTTCTGGAAAAATGTGAGAAGTGAGGTAGTAATAGTATTCTTTGACTTTTTTTTTAGAGAACCTCTTTGTGTATTAACATATTTAATAATAAAGACTAATTTTCATGTATGAGTTGTAAAGAGTGTGGTTGGGTATACCCAGAGTTTTCCTAACTTGCTCCTGTTAGATAGCAATCAGTAGATGCTAAGCTCCAGTTTCTTTCCTTACACTGGAAGCGATGCCTCTGATGTTAAAGGGGCAGATGAGGCAGTCAGAAACTGCTTAGCACAGTGCCTGTCACGTGGCGAGATATCATTATCTGCTGATACTGTTTTCATTTGACATTGTGTGAAGACAAATCACACTTTTGGTTCTTAGTTTTCAAGAAGCTAGAAATGAATAGAGGAACATAACTATTTAAACGACTTACAGTTTACACACTAAACCAGTTGCTTAGGAGATTATTGTTTAACGTGGTCTGGAGCACAATTTGCTTACCTATTTTTCATGATGAAAATGTTCTTACAAGTCTTTAACTCAGATAATATAGGTTCTGAAAGTGGTCTTCTGGTACACTTGGATGTGAGCTATCTGTGTGGCCCTGTGAGGGTCTGATCTAGTTAAGGCTTTCAGGGGAACTGGAGGAGTGTTGATTAGGCATTTTTCTCTGAATACTGTGCTTTTGAAGTGGCAGTGAGCGAAGCTGGCCGTGGTTGGTGACGCTGACCCAGAGGAGGTGTAACTCCAGGTTTAGTAATGCTGCTTTTGAAACTTTTCTACTACTTAAAAAGATTTGTAGTTTAATAATTTAATTTAAACTAGGAAAGTCAGTATATCAGTTATTTTTTCCTCAGTATGTATGTATGTATGTATGTATGTATGTATGTATGTATGTATATATGTATGTATGCATGCATGTATGCATGTATGCATGTGTATGCATTTATACACACACATATGGTCTCGTCTCATTGTGTCCACTGCCTTTGCTCAGGTGTGCTGGGATTAAAGGCATGCACCATGATGACCGACACAAAGGCGCATGTGTAGGAGAGTGAGGAACTGTCCATATGAAGGCAGTCTGTAGGGAATGCTGATTTGAGGAGAAGTGATCTCTTTGGACTAAACAGCTGGGAGCTAAAGCTCTACTGTGAACATCACCACACTGACTCCCTGTCTCCCTTGCAGAGATAGGACACTGTGGCAGTGTCTGCAGTGTTTGATTCAAGTTAAAGGATTTTGAGACTATTTTGGCAATGATATATTCATTATATACCATAAAACATTAGAGTGAAGTTAGGAAAATACCTAATGCACAATGTCAGAAGGTTTTCATATTATCATAGGCTTGGTTCAGGGGAAATGAAAATTAAAGTCAGGGTCTTAGCATGGATTTTTTTTCCCCTCAAAAGTGATGATGTCAAGGGAATATGTGTCTTTTCAACAGTAAATAAATATTACTTTTGGTGCTATAGTTTCTGTGTTGTAATTTATTTAATCAAGTCGGTACATGAGTGAAGATGGCATCTGGGTAGTTAAAGTCTAAAAGCTCATATTGACCATATCTTACTTAGCTGTGGAGGCAAGTGTATTGCTTTCTGGGAGTGCAGGACACAGCAAGAGCGTTAGGGAAGTGTGTGTGTGAAGTCTATTCGCTGCTCACGCTTTTCATTCTGAAAGACTCATTCAAGATTTCCAGGTCATTTATTCTTGGTTGTCATTATTACATGGTCTACTGCATGGATCATTTGTGGAAAAGGTTATAGTCTCTATTATGTAGCCCTTTCCAGGAGAGTTTATTGTTTTACTTATTTGTTTATTTATGTATTTTTGGAGACAAGGTCTTGCTGTGTGGCCAAGATTGTGCTGGAATTAATGATGTATCTTAGGCTGGCCTTGAACTTGTTTGTGATTGTCCTGTTTCTGCCTCCTGCATGCTAGGATTATAGACTTGGGCCACTATCTCCGATACAGTTGTTTTTCCTCTTATACTGGACATACTGAGCAAAGGTTCTCCCACCTAGCTACATCCCTGTCCTCCCAGAGACGTTTTATTGTGCCTCCACCAAGATGCTTTAATGGAGTTTGTTAGTAAATCTGAGTAAATTTTAGTGTTAGCATAAGAGCCTTAAATCGAACAGAATAACCTTTCAAATAGTTATATGATATATATTTCAAAATCAGATGTAAGAGAATATCCCGTGTTTGTGGTTCTGAACAATGAGGGGTGGAAATGTCAGTGCTGAGAATGAGAGCCTGTCAGCTCGAGTCTCATCTCACCAGTCACAGGTGCGCACCCCAGTAATGCACACACCAGCTAGACATTATGGGAACTTCCTGGGGTAGGGGAAGGAAATTTCTCACAAAGGACTTCAGGAAGCCCTTCTGAGAGAGGGAATAGGGGCCTGAGACAGAATGAGATTTAGGCAAACAGACCCAGAACAAATGAAGGGTGTACATGATGTGTTATGGTATGGTAAGAGCAGTTTGGCGGGAGCATAAGAACTGGACCAGAGAAGAGAAAGTGGGCTGAGTGTGGTTTGGGCCTATATCATGAGCTTTGAATAGCAACCCAAGGAATCAGTACATTTTACTTCTGTGTGAAACTTTAATACTAATGGTTATTAATATATATCGGCACACAATGGGAAATATGTGAGGAAAATCTCAGAAGCTCAATATGATTTCACTTAGAAAGTTTTTCTGATGGTAGTATTAATCAGTTTTTGTTGCCATGTCTACTAACCTAGGAGAAACAACATAAAAGGAGGGAAATTTATTTTGTCCTGTGGTTTCAGCTCATGGCAGGCCCTTGCTGTTCTTTTCTGGGGCATAGAGGCAGACCATCATGGCAGGGAGTGTGTGGGCCACAGACAGGCTGTCATGGCAGGGAGGGTAGGATAGACCAACTTGCTTACTTTTGGGCAGACAGGCAGAGAAGGTGGCAGGAAGGGACCAAGGCCCCAGATCTCCTCTTCTACAGATCTGCTTCCTGATAGTCTATTCAAATTTTAAGTCCTTTGGTTGAGTAAACCCTGATGAAGGCAGAGTCCTCATCCATCAGTTCCCAAAGAAGCCACCTCTGAGCACACGTGTATGGCATCAAACCTTTAACACGTGTGCCTTTTTGTGGGCTTGAATGGGGAGGTACTTCATTTCCACCAGTTCACAGTAGCTGCCGAGCTGGTTGAAGCTTGCCTGGCCTGAACATGTGTTTGTCTTCTGTTGACACTGTCTCGAATTTGGACAGGGAGTATCAGCCTTGAGTACCAGCTAAGGCGGATGTAGAGTCAGGACCCTGAGACTGCACGAGTTAGGACTTGGTGGCACGTTGTTACTCTTATCATGTTGGAATCTCCTTTGACCCCCTGAGGATCATGGGTAGTACTAACTATGTGGTGCGTGTTTCAGATAGGCAAGAGGTCATGCATCTTTTGGCGAGGCATTTTCTGCTTTGCTGTTGAGAAAGGTATAAGCTCAAGTGAGATGCAATGGGATAATCCTATCCGATTACAATAGTTAGAATGGCCGACCCCAGTGCAGGCAGGACAACACACAGACCCATTTCAGAACTGTGTATCATGTTTCAGCTCAAAAAAAGGCAAAGAATGGTCAGCAATATTGTTTAAATTGAAGTTTTCTGAAAATGCTTCTCATAAGTATCACGATGGAGTAGCTGATTGGATGAGTCAAGTGTCTGGCCGCACTCCCCCCGACTCGTCTAGTTCGTCACTTTCAGGGCAGCGGCTTGCAGAGCCTTTCCTCACCGTTATAGTTCATTGCCTCAGCCCTTCCCCCTCAGTCTTTGGTTTTCATTTAGCACCTCTTGTCCTTCCTGTCCCCTGCTCTTCACTCACACTAGCCCATACCTACCCTTACGGCCTTTAAAACCTGCCACATAACATTTAAGATATGCTCACCGAGATGGGTGGTTCTCCTTTCCCTGGGGATCAGTGAGTTGTCTCAGGAGCTTGGCCCTCCTTGTGTAAAAGGCATCATATTATTTGCTGTTATTGTCGTAATGTTTCCCATATCAGCTAAAGCCATTTGTTTTTATCTTTACTTTTTGTTATGTGGTTCTTAGGTTCAGAATTTAACATTACGCAGCCAGAAGCTGGGTGTCTTATCTAGCTCACAGAATGGCTCAACAAAAAGCGCTGGTCAAACTCAGTCCTTGACAATTTGCCATAATAAAACCACAGTGACCAGTTCTAAAATCAGCCAACGAGACCCTTCTCCAGAGAGCACAAAGGGAGGGAGCCCAGGCCTGGAGTCTCGGAGCACCGCCGTCACGAGGACATCAAGCATTCACCAGTTAATAGCACCAGGTGGGTAAACGTTCATGGAAAGAAGTTGTCTCATAACAAAGGATGTCTACTACTTGAGTAAGAATGATAGTGTTAAAACATTTTAAAATGAGAATTTTTATAAGCTAAAGAAGATCTCACTAACTAGCTTGAAAACAACACATGAAGAAAGCCTAGTAGCTAAAACACATTATAACAGCACAAAAGATAGTCTTCTGTTGCTGTTACTCAACACTTGATTAACATCTTTATGATGTCCCTTTATATCAGTAAAACCTTTTAGCTCTTAAAAAAGTATGTCTTAGCTTTAGTGGAACATTTTTTTTAATATTATTTATTTATTATTATTATTTATATGAGTACACTGTAGCTGTCTTCAGACACACCAGAAGAGGGCATCAGCAGCCGGGAGGTGGTGGCGCACGCCTTTAATCCCAGCACTTGGGAGGCAGAGGCAGGAGGATTTCTGAGTTCGAGGCCAGCCTGGTCTACAGACTGAGTTCCAGGACAGCCAGGGCTACACAGAGAAACCCTGTCTCGAAAAACCAAAAAAAAAAAGAAGAGGGCATCAGATCCCATTACAGATGGTTGTGAGCCACCATGTGGTTGTTGGGAATTGGACTCAGGACCTCTGGAAGAGCGCAGTCAGAGCTCTTAACCACTGAGCCATCTCTCTAGCCAGGAACATTTTTTTAAGCTTTTAGAAAAAATTAAGTGTATTTTGTGTGAGTTATTAGTAGGAATATATGTTACTTTTTCAAAACAAAAGATTGTGCAAATAAGGACATGATTTTCCCAACCCCTCTTCTATCACCACCAGTGTGGGGCTTCATCTGGGAGGAGGTTGTCCAGGAATCGAGTCTTTCCATTCTTAAGATCTGTCATGGTCTCTTGTGCAGGTAACCCTGCTCCTGGTTCTTAAGGTGAAAACCTTGGACTTTCCAGAGGGAGCTTCCTCTCTCTTGTTGTATACTATTGAAGTCTACTTTCCCTATCTAGACAGACTTCTCTGTTTGCTACTGGGGATTGAATCTAGAGCCTCGAACACATGCTATACAGGTGTTCTAACATGGACCTGCATCCCTTTAACTTGGCTTCGTCTGATTTCTCTAAGTTGAAATGTGTCCTGACTCTGAACTTTTGTAATGGTCCTTGTTTATGTGCTTCCTGAACTCATCATCCTTACTAGATAGCAGATCTCTCACTGGTGGTGCAGCAGTGACTTGACCATCTCTGCCTGTGAGAACACTGACTTTTAGCGCTCTACTTGATTATGTCTTAATCTTCTCTCAGATTCACCTTTTCATCTTGGTAGCACTAAGCTGTGCTTTACACGCATGTGCCTGTAAGGGGTAGGCAGCTGTGTGTGTGGTGAACCAGTTTTACACACTTCGGGAATTAGCACACAGTGTTTCTCATCAGCGTTGTTTAGCTATCGCAGTGCTTAGATTGTTGTGAAGGCATCTTACATATGTACTGTAAGCTTTGCTAACCAATCCTTTCATGCTGTAGTTAGATACAGCTTCTTTTTATAAATATCTATGTCCTGGTGTGGGTTGTCTCTAGGGCCAGATAACTGAGACTTACAGAGCAATGTCTGGAGTATTCTCAGCCTCAAAGTAACATCCTGCCAGGATTGTGAGAGCCAATGGGGAGCAGCCCTGGCCTCCTAAGCCTGAAGTGACTGGGTACTTCATTTAGGGTATAGTTTCTAGTGAGACCTGCCATCTTATTTTTTCCTTAGCTAGAACTATGCCAACAGTCATTTTAAATAGAGAAAAAGACCAAACCCTCTGTTTGTAGTCTAATATAGTTACCTAATAGTTACTATAGTGGACATGGTTACTGTTTTTTAGGGTGTAAAAATAACTTGAATTTCTTTACCATTTGTCCTGAAGAGTGGAAGCCCTCACTTGTTGGTAATTCTATTTATTTATTTATTTAGAAGTAGCCCAGGCTGGTCTTGAACTCATGATATCTCTCCTGTCTCAGCCTCTGATATCAGCCCAACTGATAATTCTGATAGCTTTGTTTTTAATATATAAAGGTAAAAGTTCACTTTTAAGCAGTTTTTAGAGGGCTTTTTTCCTTTTCTTTTTCTCTCATCTAGACAGTAATTCAACATAGAGTGAAAAAGTCCTCTACTGGTTTGTCTAGGTACCTTGGAAGTCCCCGGTCAAAGTCTGACCGTGCCCAGCTCTGACGAGGCCGTCTTTTCTCCTTGTCACTTCTCTTTGTTCTCACATGGACTTTTCTGTGAGTGCATAGTGGTGAGGGGAGCTGTCTGGTACTTCTTTAGAAACATTGTTTGAGGGGTACTTGCTTATTGTGTGTAGGTTAGTGTTGGCAGCATGAGCATTTCACAGTCCATGTCGAGGTTGGAGGACAACTTTTAGGAGCTGGGTCTTTCCTTCTACTGTGGGTTCCAGGGATTGAACCCAGGTTATCAGAGTTGTCAGCAAGTGCCTTTACCTGTTGAGTCATACCATCAGCCCTAGATCTCTTTTTATTGGTAGACGAATCTCTGCCTTGTCAGGGCCTCACTTCCAGGATCTCATGTGACCTTAATTTCCTAACCTCTCCATCTCTAAATATAGCCACTTTGGGGGTTTGGTTTTAACATATGAATTTGGGGAGAGGGGAACAAACAGTTTATAACATAGTCCTCGACTCAGGATTTGATGTGTGATTTTAGTTAGTCTGTCATACATTGCATTAGTTTAGTACCATGTGTACGTCATGGGGTTGTAGTAATTATTGAATAAAATGATATGTTATTGTAAACAATGAGAGAAATTATGTCAGTCATTAATCTTTCAAATATTAGGCCACTCTGACAGTAATAAAGTGTTCATTAAAGTTGGAGAAAGTCACCGGTAGGGCACAGCTCTCTGGACATGGCCAGCTTTCTTGCTCACAGTCCCTGTCCTCCATTCTAGGATCGTCCTTGCACTCTGACTTCGGATCTGAGAAGATTTTTAACTTAGATGAAGAATAGACTTTTACTTTACTAAAATATCAGCTTGCTTACTTACTAGATTACAAAAAGTCTGCGTCACCTGTGTTCAGAGTGTGACCCCTGTGGTTGGAGAGACACTGAGCAGTCACGAGTGACTGTTGTTCTTGCAGGGACTAGCGATGTGTTCCTAGGTCCCACAGAGGATGGTTCACAACCATGTGTAGCTCCAGATCCAGGGAGTCTTGATTGCTGTCCTCAGGCCTCCTCAGGGACTCACACTCATTTGCACACTCCACACATAGACACAATTAAAAACAAAGTATTTAGAAAGGTGATTAAATTATAACTTTGTTTTTTAAATGGAGGCAAAAAGATCTATTTCCTTATCTAAAAGAAAGATTAGCGTCCACTTCACAGCTGTTGTATTGATGAGAGACTTGACAGCACTTTATAGAATGGCAGGATTTTATTTACTATTCTCTTTTGAATACTGTATAACATAGCTATCCCCACATTTGTATAGGGCTGACAGTCTTATTTGAATTTATTATTTGAATTACTAGCTTATGTGAAAATATTTTTAGATTAAATTTTAGACCTATTTTTTCAGTTCTTGGTCTGAATTCATGCCATACGCATGCTAAGCATCTGTTCTAACACTGAGCTGTAGCCTCAGTCCTCCATTTAAAAATAATTAGTATACATCTACCAAAATTTCTAAAAACTCTGAGATATTAATTAGATGTTAATTTCTTTAAAGGACTGCTATCGTTTTTAAACAGATTATTTTATATGATTTTTGCCTGTGTGCATGCGTGCACCTCATGTGCTCCTGGTAACTTAGGAGCCAAAAGGGCATTGGACCCCTGGAACTGGAGTTACGGATGGTTATGAACAGCCATGTGGGCCCTGGGAACCAAATCCAGGTCCTTTGGAAGAGCAGCCACTGCTCCTAACTGCTGAGAAGTCTTTTTAGCCTGATCCCTAAATTTTATTTTTTAATCAAATACAAAAATGTTTTAAGAAAAAAAGTTATTAGAAGTTTATATAATGCTTTTTGTCATAAATGTGGTTGAATATAAAATGATGTAAGTTGTTACATAACTTTTATATTTATATTGCAAGATTTAAAAAATCCTGTCTTTAGATTTGATATAGTTGAATTTTTGTTTGAGGTGGGGGCTGGGGGGAGTAGAAACTTTGACACAGGGTCTCCTTATAGCCCTGGGTGGCCTGGGACTCACTGTGTAGATCAAGCTGGTCTCTAAGTCAGAGATCAGCGTGCCTTTGCCTTCTGAGTGCTAGGATTAAAGGTGTGCCTGTCACGCCCAGCTTAGATGTGTTTGCTTTTGTGCAGTATGAAGCAGTCGTTCAGTTTATCTCTCAGCACATTCAGCTTTTAGTTCTAGACAGGGAGGATTTCATCAGCTTCTACCCTGTAAAGAGGCATCATGGTGGGAACCATTCCGGGTGATCCCTGTCTAAATGTATCCCTGTTGTGAGCACCTCTGTGGAGGAAATCTGACACCAGTCCCTGCTTATCCTTCATTCTGGGGTTTCCACTGAGTGGGAAGGGATAAACACCAACCTTACTTACATAGCATGATCTCATTTCTTCATTCTCTGCGAGAAATAGATTGCTCACTTTAATTTGTACTGGCTTGAGCGCTACAAGATTCAGCCGTGTGTTTTGCTGAATTGGAGTTTTATGTGAAACAGTTTTCTTTCTGATCAATTAAGACTTTATCTGAGCTAAAATGCTTACGTGGGAAGCTTTCTAGTTAACTGATTTTGCTATTAGTTTGAGACATGTTTTGTCATAGATAGGATGAGATCTTTGATCTTGAAGTCCCCCTTATGTACCGTACTTGTTGAATGATGATCCTTCTTCCGAGACTCCAGTACTTAGACCTAAATGCTCAAAGCTAATGCAGCTGTTCTCACGACGGGAGAGTAGAACAGATGAAGAAGGCCTACGTATGAGATGGTACATACGTGATTGTACATACGTGACTGTACACATGCAGTTGTACATACGTGACTGTACACTTTCGATTGCACATATGTGGTTAGGTTGTTTTCCCTTTAGCATTTCACAATATAGCTTACTTAATCCAGTATTTTCAGCCTTGCAAAGAAAATAATGTCACAGAATTTCAAATTAGTCATAACTGAAAGACTTGTAATAGACTGCTAGTGACTATGACTCTGATGTGAAAACTCTCCTCCTTTAGGTTTATGTAAAACTATTCTGTTTTTAAATCAGTACTAATTGTCATTTTTCTCTCTCACAGCTTCATATTCTCCAATTCAGCCTCATTCTCTAATCAAACATCAACAGATTCCTCTTCATTCACCACCTTCTAAAGTTTCCCATCATCAGCTGATATTACAACAGCAACAACAGCAAATTCAGCCAATCACCCTCCAGAGTCCAAGTCAAGATCCACCCCCATCCCAGCACTGTATCCCACTCCCAAACCATGGCCTTTCTCCGGCTCCCAGTAGTGCCCAGACACAGCATTGCTCCCCGATTCAGAGCCATCCCCCGCCTTTAACTGTGTCTCCTAATCAGGCACAGTCCGCTCAGCAGTCTGTAGTGGTGTCTCCTCCCCCACCCCATTCCCCAAGTCAGTCTCCTACTATAATTATCCATCCACAAGCACTTATCCAGCCACACCCTCTTGTGTCTTCAGCTCTTCAAACAGGGCCAAATTTGCAGCAGGCTACTGCTGATCAGGTACAGTCCACAGCACAGCTAAATCTTCCATCCCATCTTCCACTTCCAGCATCCCCTGTTGTACACATTGGCCCTGTCCAGCAGTCTGCCTTGGTGTCCCCTGGTCAGCAGATAGTGTCCCCAACATCACACCAGCAGTATTCAACCCTACAGTCATCTCCAATTCCGATCGCAACCCCTCCACAGATGTCGGCATCTCCTCCAGCTCAGATCCCACCACTGCCCTTGCAGTCTATGCAGTCTTTACAAGTGCAGCCTGAAATTCTATCCCAGGGCCAGGTTTTGGTGCAGAATGCTTTGGTGTCAGAAGAGGAGCTACCTGCTGCAGAAGCTTTGGTCCAGTTGCCATTTCAGACTCTTCCTCCTCCACAGACTGTTGCGGTAAATCTACAAGTACAGCCGCCGGCACCCGTTGATCCACCAGTGGTAAGCCCTCGGCAGCTCTTTGACTTTCTTGCTGAACTGAATGTAAATCTGTTTCTCCCACATTCTGGTGTACTGCTAAGTCTCAATGACTATGATCTTTTAAGTTTGCATTTTCCTGTGTCAGATTCTGACAATGTATTGTATGAGCAAAGGAAAAACTGTCGTTTGTTGTGGTATGATTGCATGCTTTAAATTGTGATGGTTATGAAAGTCCCTCGTTAATTTATTACTATTTAAACAAATCCGTCTGCTATCTTTACAGAGTTGATTTTTTTTCCCCAAGGGAATGCATTTGAACCAGTGTCATCTGCACAAAGTTTTTTCTCTTAAGGTGATTATCCTTCCTAGCTCCCTTCTGTTGGCTTGTATGTTCTTAAACGCATGGTTTATCTAGCTAACCTTTTAGTTGTGTGCACTCAGAAGTTCGGGCCTTGAGCAGCTTTTCTTTGATGGAAGAGGTATGATTGTATGTGTAACTTGTCTGATGAAATTATGTTTTATAATTAAAACTGTTAAGAAATTAATTCTATGATAGAGTTCAACTTTGTAAAAAACTGTTTAAAATTTCTATTCTACTAAGAGAAAATATGTACTTAAATTAGTTCTCAGTTAAAAGGCTAAAAGTTTGAGTTTCTGACTTTGATACTGAGAATGAAAGAAAAGAACTGTAACACAGGGAGTAAAAGTTTTGAGTAATTGGGTTTCAGTGGGGTGTATCAGAATGACTCTAGAAAGGGTCACATGGTGCCTAAAACCTATCTTGAAAATATTTTTCCATTTCAAAATTTTCTCTGAAGGAATTATTAAAATTTATAAGATGGTTTATACAAAAATTGAAATAAGGTCTTTATGAGTTTAATCAAAAATAACCAAATTCAGTTTCTCACTGAGAAAAAGAATTTTTCTATAAGGAAGTTTTGTGTTGAACTTTGAAAATCACAAAGTCAGACATGGTTTGATACTCTTGTTATCCTAGTTCTTGGGCAGCTGGAGCAAGAAGATCATGAGTTGGGTCCATCCTGGTCTGTCCAGTGAGTTCAACAGCGGCCTTGGTTACAGAGTTCCCACAGAGTAGATATAAATAACACTGATCGCAGGAAGGAAAGGGGTTACACTCTCTTCATTAGTAGAGACATCTGAGTCTTAGACTCAAGACTATAGTTTGTTATTCTTATCCTTCTAAGTGATCTTAACAAGCTCAGAGCTGCTGCTCAGCCCTACCTGTTGCCTGGAAAGCCAGAGCCCAAGAGAAACAAGTATTAGATAAGCTGACCATTTAAATACACCTTTGTATTTTCTTTTAATGGGGTTTTAGAGCACTTACAACAGGTTTTGCCTTCAGGATGTAGCTCAGTGGTAGACTGCCTGTTTAGCATGTGTCAGGCCCTGGTTCAGTCCCCAGTACTGCCAAAACAAAACCAGGAAAAACAGAGGTTTAGGAAATATACAGTACTTTCAAAGGAATCAAATATAATTTAATTTTCTCAACATTTAATTCAGTGTTTGGTTTTCAATGAATAAACAATATAATTTCTATAATCCATATTTCTTTAAATTATTTTTTATAGGAGGACTTTGGGTCAACATATTTAGGGTAGAAATGCCAAAAAATAAAACACTTTACATATTAAGTCAGAAATATTTCTGGATCTCGTCGGCTGATTTTGCTCTCTGTTTTGAAGACACAAGGCCACCGTCATTTCTGGAAGTTCCCTCTGTTGCTGTCTGCCTGCTGGTTTCCTGGCATCAGCTGTTGACTCAGTGGCTGTGTTGTTGTTGTTGATGATGATGTTGTTACTAAAAGGGTTTTTTTTTTCATCAAAACCACCCTTGATTATTTCAAATACTTAAATACAGATATGAATAAAAAAAGTGAATTATCAAACTAAATCAGTATGTTGAGGGTAGATGATTTAGAACTAATAAACAATTTCCTCAGTTTATTTAGGAAAGGGGGACAGATGGGAATATGGACTTTAGTGAGGTAAGTTTGGTGGTCTTTGTTATGTTTAGAATAGTCAATAGTTAGGAGCTAAATAGAACTTGTGCGAGGTTTGTAATGAGCTTGTGAGCAAAGCCTTCAGTTAACTGCCTTTCTCAGTAGTTTAGCTGTTGTGTTTAGATGGTTTTTGTGCTGATTGTGCCAGATATGTGTGACAGATTTCTTTTTGCCTACTTTATTTTCCTGTTAGCTTGTTTTCCTTTATGTGAGAGATTTGAGGAGATCTCTCTATATTTAACCCCATCTTAGGAATGAAAACTAATTTATAGTGTTCCTTGATGGAAATTTGAAAAACAGTGCTATTCATGTTATAGCCTTTTATTTTTTAAAAAATACTTTTCAAAAATCATAATTTTGTTTACGGTCAAGCTGTGATTCCTTAAAAGATGCTGTAAGTAGCTGTGTAGCAGTGCACGGCAGTGTAAGGGTGAAGAGAACTGTGGCCGCTTAGTAGGGAAGTGTTGTCTGTTGAGGGAATGTCGTGGGTGTCTGGCTCCCCAGTCAGCTCTGGTGTCGCTCCCCTGTGCAGACACTGGGCCTACCCGGTACCAGGAAGGTCTACTTTGTTTGCTGATTGTCGTCTTTGTTAACCCCTAGGCATTTGGGGCAGTGACGTACTCTGTGCTGACTTTTACCCTCACATTACACTTTGCTGTTACCATGAACAGACACTAGTGACCATCCACAGTGCGGTGACCATGACAGTGACCACTTCCACGTGTGATGTTAGGCTTTTGGTGAAACCGTTTTCTAGTTTCTGGATTGTAAAAAAGTATCTCGTAAATTTTTTTTTTTTTTTGCCTATTTAGAACTTGATTTGGATAATAGTTCAAGATATCATGTTAAATATAAAATGAGTCTAGAGGGAATTTAGAAGGAATTTTTTGGGGGGGTTGTGTTTGCTCTTTTTCTTGGTGCGGTTTCCATGGGGTCTTGGGTGCCCAGGCTGACCTTGAGCTTACTGTTCTGTCTCGGGCTTCTAAGTGCTGGGATTACAGCGTTGTGCCGCCATTCCTCGACAGAGGGTTACCTCATTCTAAAGAGATGGTTAGAGGCGGTGTTTGTTTTTTAACCAGTATTACTTGTCATGTATATCTTCATAAATGAAACTTCATAGTACTTTACATGGTTTATGTCAGATTCAGAAATCCTGATTATTTTCATATTAAATTCTAGACACCTAAAATTATCAAACTATTTCAACAATTTAACTGAAAATGTAACATTGGATATCACTTAAAGTTATTTTATGAATGTTCAGGTTTCTTTTATTAAGATTTATTACAGTTTTAATTAGTAACATCTTTTTTTGAAAAGCCTCAACCTGTGTAAATGTGAGTGAGAACTCTCTGGCTCGAGGGAGGAAAGGTGCTGTTTATAGCCTGCCGGAGCAGAGGGCCATTTTTCAGAAACACCAAGCTGTCAAAGTGCTTCATCTGTTCATTTCTAGAGGCACTTGGGAACTTAATCCTTAAGGCTAATAAAGTGTTAGTTGAGTAATTTGTTCTAATTTCATGGCTCCCCCTCTGTGATTTTGATGTCACAGTACTTCAGGAAATCTCCACACTTGGATAAAAAGGATTAAACCTTCCCATGGGAACCAAAAATAGATCCTGTATAGCTTAGGGTGTGTGTACTGTGTTAAGGAAGGATGTTTTCTGCATATATCATACTAGCTTCTAAGAGTTCATTTGACTCTTGAATACAACAGAAAGGGAAAGAAAATATCATTGCTGACTTTCCTGCGGTTTCATAGACAGTAATTTTTCATAGCTTAGTCTTTAATAATGAGTAATCTTGCATATAATTTCCTTGGCAATATATTGGTCTGACATATATTATTTTGGAAGTTTACTTAGAGTGTAAAAAGCACTAGCACCTATTTTGATTCATGACAGGTAGAAATGAACAGAAACATTGGCATTTTTAAAATAGTTAATTGATTATGTAAAGCAAAATACCCCCTTTTTTTAATTCTAAAATATCTGTTCAGATGTGGCCAGTATCATTTTGGAAAGCTTGCCCAGCTGGCCCATAGCCTGCTTTCTGTGACGCACTGCAAGGTCTTACGAAACGTTCTTATGAGTGGTTCCACAGGTCTCCTTCCAGGGTGTGAGCATTGTTGTTTGCTTTGCTTTTAAATTTAATGCATTTAGAATTAAATTTTTTAAAATTCAGAATACCTCATTAAATGTATTTTTGGAAATATTTCAAGGTAGTTTGGCTTGTCATTGCAGGTTTATCAAGTAGAAGATGTGTGTGAGGAAGAAATGCCAGAGGAGTCCGATGAGTGTGCAAGGATGGACAGAACACCCCCACCCCCCACCTTGTCTCCAGCAGCTATCACTGTGGGGAGAGGAGAGGATTTGACATCCGAACATCCTTTGTTAGGTGAGGAAATAGAAAGTGTAGAAGATTCTATTTGATAGATGTCGGTAATAAGAAATTTTTTCCATTAGAGATAGCATTAAACTAACCTATTACTGTTGTTAACTGTAGCAAAGGATAGATTATATTTAAAAATTTAAGGCATATGAAGAATATTGTCTTATTAAGGAATATAAATTCTTGTTTCCTTGGAAAATTCTTTAATAGCAGTGGAAAGTTACTGGTTTATAAAACTTTTAGCACCACCCAAAGAAAACATGATGTTTCAAGCATCATAATTACTAGTGGCTTATACAGATGTGTTCATGTGCTTGTTCACATTCCTGTGTTAGCTATTTCTTATTTAAAAATTAGAATAAGAGACTAGGGAGACGGCCCAGTGTGTAAAGCACTTGTTGCTCAAATATGAGGACCTGAGTTCAAATCCCGAGAGTCCACATAAAGCTAGGCACAATAGCATATACCTATAATCCCAGTGTTCCCATAGAGGAGTGCCAAGACAGGAGAATATCCAGAAACTCGAGGGCCAGATAGCCTGATGTATATATCAGCAAATAACAAAAATTCTCTGTCTAAAAATAAGTAGAGTCAGAGATCCTCCTCCAGGGTTGTCCTCTGACCTTCACACATGCTTTCATGTATTTGCTTGCGTGTATACACACACACACACACACACACACACACACACACACACAGTATAAATCAGACTAGCAGGAGATTATGTTAGGGGCCGGGTACACAACTCAATTGATAGAGTGCTTGCCAAGCATGCACAAAGCCTTGGTTTCAGTCCCTAGCACCATATAAAAAGCCCCAGGCATGATGGCAAGTGCCTCTAATCTCAGCATTAAATGAGGCACAACACGAAAGCATTGGCCATGGCACCAGACAACCCAGTGGTCGGCGAGCGACTTTGCCTGCATGCCTACTGCTTTCTTCAGCGTCCTGTTCTCACCAAAAGCCTACATATTAGCTGTTTCACCTCTGCATTAGCACCGACAGTCAAGGGTTGATGCTACTGTGAGTAGTGGCCCCTTCCAATAGACGTTTTCAGCTGAACCTTACTTGGGCCTGCAATGTGCTCCGTGCGGCGGCTTTTCCCCAGTCAGCACACATAGCAACAAGAAGTTGGAAGAAAACACGCCTTCTGAGAGATTTCAGAAGAGCTTCCTGCTTTGAGGCTATGGCCTGTAACCTGCCCAAATCACTGAAGTTCCTACTTCTATGGATTTGGGGTTCCTTTTGAACTTTTTAAGGGAATATATGTCCATCTGAATCATGTGGAATAGACAGGAATGTAAGACATTTATTATCTGTGTAGCTTAAAAGCAGACAGAAACTCAATTGACAATTTTTTGTAGTTATTCTGGAAATAATATTTAGGGCATTTGCAGGTTTTATGGGGACAATAAAAATGTGTAGGTGCCAATTTTGAGCATATTAGTGTCGTCTATAGAATGGGGATACTGTACGGAGTAAATGAAATGGCAGCATGGTGTTCTTGGAGACCAGCAGGTCTGCAGCCCTCTGGCGCTCACTCCTAAGCCCTTTCATCTCTGCAGGGCACATGGCTAACCATGAAATCCCTTTCCTTTCAGAGCAAGTGGAGTCGCCTGCCGTGGCCTCAGTCAGTGCTTCCGTGATCAAGTCTCCATCCGACCCCACCCATGTCTCTGCTCCTGCCCCTCCACTCTTAATCCCAGCCGCCTCCACGAGGAGCAGCAGCACTTCTCTGGCCAGCAGCACTCCCAGCCTGGAAAACAAGCCTCCACAGGCTATTGTGAAACCACAGATTTTGACCCATGTTATAGAAGGCTTTGTGATTCAGGAGGGACTGGAGCCGTTTCCGGTAAGTAGGAAGCTTAGTTGTGTTTTTAAAATTATCTTTATTATTATCTGTCATTCTCTAAGAAAATGCTTGAAATTTTAAATTTAGAGACTGATTTGTTTTTAAATGTAGACTTTTATGTATTTCTCTGTACAAGTTCTGAGACTTTTTCACCCCTTCTGTTTTTCATGACAGGGTTTCTCTGTGTGGCCCTGGCTGTCCTGGAACTTTCTCTGTAGACCAGGATGGATTTGAACTTACAGAGATCCACCTGCCTCTGCCTCCTGAGTGCTGGGTTTAAAGGCGTGCGCCACTTCTGCTTGGCCTGAGACATTTTGTACTAGCCATTTCTGATCTTAATTTTGCTTGTCTGTCTGATGAAGATGCTTTTAGGGTATGTCGGAATTAAATGTTAGTGCATTTAGCATTTACTAGCCATAGCTATTACTGATTGTCACCATTGTACTGTCAATTACAGCTTCACTTTTTCTTCTATTTACTTGTTTGCTTATTTTTCTTTCATAAATTACATCTGACCGCAGTTTCCCCTCCCTCCTCTCCTCCCAGTCCTCCACCTCCACCCCCCATCCATTCCTCCTGTTTCCCTTCAGAAAAGAGCAGTCCTCCCAGGGATATCAAACATACGTCATATATCAAGTTGCAATAAGACTAAAGCACCTCACCTTGTATTAAGGCTAGACTAGGTTAACCCAGCAGGAGGGAAAGGGTTCCAAAGTCAGGTAACAGAGTCAGAGACAGCCCCTGTTCCCGCTGTTAGGAGTCTCACAAGAAGACCAAGCTACACAGCTGTAACACAGGCAGAGGACCTAGGTCAGGCCATGTAAGCTCCTTGAGTCAGATCAGTCTCTGTGAACCCTTATGGGACCAGGTTAGTTGATTCTGTTTTTGTTTGTTGTTTGTGGTGTTCTTGACCCCTCTGGGTCCTGCAGTCCTTGATCCTTCTCTGCCACAGATCTCTGAGCTCCCACCTAACATTGGCTGTGGGTCTTTGTCCCTGTAAACATGCTAGGCTCCTGTTTACTGGGACTATTATTAGGGATCATTTTATTGACATTCCTTTTCCCAGTCTTGTTTGGTTCTATCCTAGGTGTGCATGCTACGAGTTCCTGGTCGTCCAGGTGTGCCGGGTAGGCTCCTTCTCACCACCCAGATCTCAAGCTGGGCCGCTCGCCCTGTGGTTGTCCACTTTCCCATTTCTTTGCCACCTTTACCACAGCACACCTCGTAGGCAGGACAGATTAGAGGTTTTGTGGCTGCCGTGGTGTCCCAATCTCTTCACTAGAAATCTTTTCTTTCATAAATTACAACTGACTGCAGTTTCCGGAGTTATAGGAGCTGGGAGGTTCAGGCTCTGTATCCCCCTCAATAAGTGTCTTAGCTAGGGTCACCCTTGTAGATTCTTGGGAGTTTCCATTGCACTAGGTTTCTACCTCACCCCAGAAATGCCCCCCAATTTCAGTAATCTCTCCCTCTATCTTCCTCCCTACCTGGTTCCGCCTATTCCTGTTTGTAGGCTACCTTCAGTCTTCTAGTTCCCTGTTCTAGAAAGAGTCATACGTTCCCACCTTGGGACCCCCATCTTGGGACCCCCTTGGTATTTAGCCTCCCTGGGTCCGTGGATTATAGCATGATTATCCTTTGCTTTATAGCTAATGTCCACTTATGGTGCATACCATGTTTATCTTTGTGGGTCTGGGTTACTCAGGGTGAATTTTCTAGTTCTATAATGTGTGGGGTTCCCTTTAATCTAGCATAAATCCAACATAATTCAAATGCCAGCTCAACGAAGTTGACAAACATTTGGCCACAGAACAGACTCAGGAGCTAAATTGTGACCTGTAGGCATGCTGCACAGCATAACTAAAGGATTGGAGCCTTAAGCAAGGGGTCAGGGTGGACTGTAGTGTTGTCCAATCACATTTTGATATAAGAGGTTGAGCAAGGGAGTTTTCACCAATCAGGTTAGGAGTGGGTTCCTAGGCCTGGGAGCATGAACTTGTGTGACCCTGCCATCAAGATGGAGAAGTTGCCCTTGAGATGTCTGGACTCAGACAAATGTCTTCTTACAAGTTGTCCTTGAGCTACCTGGACCCTGACAAATGTTTTCTTACACCTGAAGCTGTTAGCTATTGGAAAGTCCCCAGCTCCCCTAAGACCTGGGACCTTGAATTTAGTTTCTTCCTGTAATTAAATGGAGTCTAAAAATGAAATGGTAGTACTTAGAATAAGTCTCTTTTGCTTGTTCTCAACAGTACCATCCATTTGCCTGCGAATTTCATGATGTTATTTTTTAACAGTTGAGTAATACTCCATTGTATAAATGTACCACATTTTCTTTAACCATTCTTTGGTTGAGAGACATCTAGTTTGTTTCTATTTTCTGAATATAGCTGCAGCGAACATGGTTGAGCAAATGTTCTTGTGGTATAGTGGCACATCTTATGGGTATATGCCCAGGAATAGTATAGCTAGGTTTTGAGGTAGATCTATTTCCGGTTTTCCAAGAAACTGCCTAATTGCTTTCCACAGTGACTGTACAAGTTTGCACTCTCACCAGCAGTGGAGTAGTGTCTCCTTGCTCCACATCCTCACAAGCATGAGCTGTCACTAGTGTTTTTGATCTGAGCCATTCTGACAGGTGTAAGAGTCATTTTGATTTGCATTTCCCCAGTGGCTAAGGATGTTGAACATTTCTTGAAGTGCTTATCGGCCATTTGAGATTCCTCTGTTGAGAATTCTCTGTTTAGATCTGTATAACATTTTTTAAATTGAACTTTCTGGTTTGTTGGTGTCTAGTTTCTTGAGTTTTTTTTTTTTTATATATTTTGAATATTAGCCTTTTGTCAGATGTGGGATTGATTAAAATATTTTCCATTCTGTAGGCTGTTGTTTGTCCTATTGAAGGTGACTTTTGTCTTATGGAAGCTTTTCAGTTTCATGAGGTCTTATCTAGTAATTGTTGATCTTAGTTCTTGTGCTATTGGTGCTCTGCTCAGGAAATTGTCTCCTGTGCCAGTGTGTTCAAGACTATTCCCCATTAATCTTCTAGCAGGTTCAGTGTGTCTGATTTTGTGTTGTGGTCTTTGATCCACTTGGATTTGAGTTTTGTACAGGGATCTAATTGCATTCTTCTACATGCAGACATCCAGTTAGACCAGCACCATTTGTTGAAGATGTTCTATTTTTTCCATTGTATAATTCTGGCTTCTTTGTAAAAAACCAGATGTTCATAGATGTGTGGATTTATATCTGGATCTTTGCTTCTATTCCATTGATCAACCTGGATTTTTTTTTTTTTTAAAAAAAGATTTATTTAGTGTCATTGTCTTCAGACACACCAGCAGAGAACATCATATTCCATTGCAGATGGTTGTGAGCCACCATATGGTTGATGGGAATTGAACTCAGGAACCCTGGAAGAGTAGTCAGTGATCTTAACCACTGAGCCACCTCTCCAGCCCCAACCTATCTGTTTTTATGCCAATAACCAGGCAGTTTTTACTACTATTGCTCTGTAGAAGAACTTGAGATCAGAGATGATGATACTTCTAGAAGGTCTTTTATTGTACAGGATGTTAAAGATATCCTAGATTTTTTGTTCTTCCATATGAGGTTGAGTATTTTTTCTTTCAAGGCCTGTAAAAAAAAAAAGATTGTGTTGGGATTTTAATGGGAATTACATTGAATCTTTAGATAGTGGTAAGATGGTCATTTTTCCTATGTTAATCCTATCGATCCATGAGCATAGGAGAGCTTTCATCTTCTGATATCTTCTTCAAAGGCTTGAAGTCTTGTCATACAGATATTTCACTTGCTTAGTTAAAGTTACTCCAAGGAATTTTATACTATTTGTGGCTATTGTGAAGGGTATTGTTTCCCTAATTTCTTTCTCAGCCTGTTTGTCATTTGTACATAGGAGGGCTACTGATTTTTGTGAGTTAATTTTGTATGTAGCTACTTTGTAGAAAGTGTTTATCAGCTGTAGGAGTTCGCTGGTGGAATGTTTAGGGTCACTTATGTATGATATCTTTATGTATATACATCTGCCAATAAAGATACTTTGACTTCTTCCTGTCCTGTTTGTATCCCTGTTTGATATCTTTCAGTTGTCTTATTACTCTAGGTAAGACTTCAAGGCTTCAATTATATTGTATAGTATGGAGAGAGAGTAGACAAACTTGTCTTGTTTTTGATTTTGAATTGCTTTTGATTTCTCTCCATTTAAGTTGATGCTGATTGTGGTCTTGCTGTAAACTGCCTTTATTATATTTAGGTATCTTTTTTTGTATCCCTAATATCTCAAGACCTTTAATCATGAAGAGGTGCTAGATTTTGTTAAAGGTCTTTTCTGCATTTAATGAGATGATCATGTGGTTTTTGTCTTTTTGTTTGATTATATGGTGGGTTAAATTTATTGATTTATGTATGCTGAACTATCTCTGCATCTCTGGGATAATGCCAACTTGATCATGGTTGATGATCTTTTTGATGTATTCTTGGATTCTGTTTGCAATCATTTTATTGATAATCTCTGCATCTATGTTTATAAGGGAAATTGGTCTGTAATTTTCTTTCTTTATTGGGTCTTTATGTGGTTGGGGTATCATGGTGACTGTGGCATAATAAAATGAATTGGGCAATGCTGTTTCTGTTTCTATGTTGTGGAATAATTTGTTGAGTATTGGTATTAAGCCTTCTTTGAAAGTCTGGTAGTCTGTGCTATACCATCTTGTCCTGGGCTTACATTGATTGGTGAACTTTTAATTACTGCTTCTAATTTACTAGAGGTTATAATTTGTTTAAATTGCTTATCTCATCCTTATTTAACTTTGGTAAGTGGTATGTATCAAGAAAATTATCCATTTTTAGATTTTCCTATTTGATGAGTATAGGTTTTAAAAGTCATCCTCAAGATTCTCTGGATTTCCTTGGTGTCTGTGGGTCTGTCCCTCTTTTCATCTCTACTTTGTTAAACTGGAACTTCTTTTTCTACCTTTTAGTTAATTTGGATAAGGGTTTGCCAATTTTACTCATTTTTGCAAAGAATCAACCCTTTGTTTCATTGATTTCTTTCTTTCTTTCTTTTTTTTCCTTTTTAGTATTTTTGTTTGTTTGCTTATATCTTATTGATTTCAGCCTTGAGTTTATTTTTTTTTTTTGTCTGTCTATTCCTTTGGGGTATGACTTCTTTTTTTCTTCTAGAGCTTTCAGGTGTGCTGTTAAGTTGCTATTATTGGATCTCTCCATGTTTTGTTTTTTGTTTTTTAATGTAGACACATTTTAGCCTGTGGTTGTCAGATAGGATGCAGGGAGTTTTTTAAATTTTCTTGTATCTGTTGAGACTTGCTTTATGTCTGACTATGTCTTCAGTTTTAGAGAAAGTTCCATAAGGTGCTAAAGATGAATGTGTAGTCTTTTGTGTTTAGATGGAATGTTCTGTTAAGTATCTGTTGGGTCCCTGAGGTCTATGATGTCAGTAAGCTCCCGAGTTTTACGTTTTTAGTTTTTGTCTGGATGACCTGTCCACTCATTGGAAGGCAGTACTGAAGTCTCCCACTTCAGTGTGTGACAAGCGATACTTGATTTAAACTGTAGTAGGATTTCTTTTATAAACTTAGTTGCCCTCATTTTTCATGCATAGATGTTGAGAATAGCAACATCCTCTTGGTGGAGTTTTCCTTTGTTTATAGAGTGTCTTTCACTATTTCTTCTGACTAGTTTTGGTTTGAAGTATTTTGTAAGATATTAAAATGCTACTTTCTACATCCATTTGCTCAGAATGTATTTTCCATGCTTTACCCTGAGGTGATATCTATTGCTGATATTAAGGCATGTTTCATGGATGCAGCCAAAGAACTGTGGATCCTGTTTTCGAATCCATTTTGTCTGTGTCTTTTTATTATGAAATTTGAGACCTTTGATATTGAGAGATATCAATGAGCAGTGTTTGTTGTTTCCTGTTATTTTGCTGCTGGTGTGTGTGTGTGTGTGTGTGTGTGTGTGTGTGTGTTTCTCGTTTGGTTTGCTGGTCTGGGATAATTTATTCCTTGTGTTTTCTTGGATGTGGTTTAACTACTTTAGATTGGAGTTCTTTTTCTAGTACCTTATGTAGGGCTGGATTTGTAGAGATATATTGCTTAAATTTGGTTTTATAATGAATTGTCTTATTTTCTCTACCTATTGTGATTGAAAGTTTTGCTGGGTATAGAAGACTGTGTTGGCATCTTTGTTCTTTGGAGCTTCTCTGTCCAGACTCTTCTGGCTTTTAGAGTCACCATTAAGAAGTCAGGTGTTATTCTAATAGGTCTGCATTCATATGTTACTTGGTCTTTTTCCCTTACAGCTTTTAATATTCTTTTGTTGTTCTGCACACTTAGTGTTTTGATTTTTATGTGCCAAAGGGGATTTGTTTTCTGGTCCAGTCTGTTTAGTGTCCTGTACTTTTAAAAGCCACCAGCAAGATGGCACAGCAGGTAAAGGCAATTTCCATGCTAACTTGGCAACCTGGGTTTGGTCTGTGCAACTCACATAAAGGTAAAAACAGCACATACTCCATAAAGTTGTTCCCTGCTATCCGCATCAGTGTTGTGGTACATGCTTTCCCCTTCACATATCACATGTATACACACACACACACACACACACACACACACACACATCATCATCATCATCATCATCATCATCAGAATAATAGTAATTTTAAAATTTTGGATTGGGCTTGTTGGCACATGACTGTAACCTTAGTTACTTAGACTGTTGATGTTGGATTTCAAGTTCAAGGCCAGTTTGGATAACTTAGCAAGATTATCTCTCAAAATAAATTAACGCAGAAAAAACAGAAAAAAAAAGTCTGGGGGCAATGTGAACTGGGGAAAAGACTCATCTTGTAGGTTAGGTATCAGCACACGCATGACTGATGATCCCTGACTTTCACCACCAATTACAAAATGTCTGTGGTTACGGCCGTGAACTAGAGAGCTGGCCTTGTGTGTTCAAGGCACTAGTAAGAAGAGATAGTTGCTGAACTGAATAGTACTGTGAAATGTTAGGCTGTGCAAAGATGTTGCATGGGAGCATAAACCCAGCATTGGACAGAGGCTGAGCAAGAGGATTTACGTAGTGAGAAGAGATCTTAAAAACATTCTAAGGCAACAGATGAGGATATAGCTCAGTGCAAGACCTTGGATTCAATCCCTAGAACTACAAAATAAATCAATTCAAACAGCAACTGCTTCCCTTTCAATTCCCAAATATACTGAGAGTTAGGACCTTTGCTTTCCCTTGGTGGGGGGGGTAATCTGATCACATCTCTTTCAATATTATTAATGCAAAGAGTCATTAGATTGTAGAACTTTTTTTTAAAGCTCCATGCCTAAAGCAGCAGTACAATCTATTTGACAGACCCTGCAGATATATTCTACTGGCTAGCAGTAGTGTGCGTGTATAGACTACCTTTTATTTGAGGGATAATCGGTCCCTTTACTGATTGGATCTGATCACTGAGTAAGTAAATATCACTGATACCATTCATGCCGAGGGGTCATTTTAAAATTAAACTCATTTATTTCTGAATTATTTTTAGATATTATTTTTTTATTCTCTTTTCCATTTAAAGGTGAGTCGTTCATCATTGCTGATAGAACAACCTGTGAAAAAGCGGCCTCTTTTGGATAATCAGGTGGTGAACTCTGTGTGTGTTCAGCCAGAGCTACAGAATAACACAAAGCATGCTGATAACTCCTCTGACACGGAGATGGAAGACATGATCGCTGAAGGTCTGTGCATCTCAGTAAAGCCTGTACCCAACCTAGGCTGCTACTGAAATGGGGTGTGGCTTTTTAGTCTCTGTAGATTTTCACTTGGAAAGAATTCAGATTTGTTTACATACTCACTGAATGTATTTGACTAGAATAATGGGCAAGCAAACCAGTCTTATAATTAAACAACAACAAAAAATCCAACTATTGGTGTTGATGTGATTTCTAGGTAGGGCAAGTTCTATTATACATGAGAGAAAATATTTCAACCTTTTTTGAGTCAGGACAACCAATTCTTGCTTTTAAAAAGCAGACCTAATTACGAATTAGAGCTCTGTCCCTCCGGACATCCACAGCGGGTGGGAAACTAATGCTTATTAAACCTTGCCCGTGTGGGCCTCTGCACTAAAAAAAAAAAAAAAGCAGACCTAAGTAACATGAATATTTTATACAATTTGCTTAAAAATAAAGAACATCTGTGTATTTGGTTTTAGACTTGTTCGTACTGTGATGTTTGATATGAGATAGAGATTTTAGGTCTTTCTTTAACAAGCATGTGTGGGTTGTGTAGAGCATAGACTCTTCATCTCAGGGTCGTGGGTTCAAGCTCCACATTGAGTGCCAAAATGCTTTTGTTTTTTGTTTTTTTTAAACAAAATCCCAAATGTTTGATTTACCAAATGAAGACTTAGGTGCTGTGGTGAAAGCCCACTAGCTCAGAGAGGAGAGAAAGCCCCCAGCTGACCTTCTACTCCACCAATGTCCCAGAAGAAACTCCTCCTCCTCCTCCTCCTGCTCCATGCTGTCTTAAATACCCTTCTACTCAAAGACCCACTTTTCTGTTTCCTGGGCTTTTTTATGTTCATTCCCCGCCAACTGGGTGCTTGCTCCATCTCTTGACCTATCTTGGCTTTATTTAGCTCTTGTTTACAGGAAGTTCTTAGATTAAAGCTGTGTGCTGGGGCTGAGCTACAGCACAACAAGAAACAGGGTTTTCCGGTTCACAATCTCAAGTTTCACAACGTGATCAAATATCCTGCAACAGTGATACCTTATTATAACCAGCTGGATATTCCAGCTACTTAAGGATGTTCTCCTCAGTCAGTAGATGATAACTTCTGTTTTAAGAGAAAAGTCCTGTTACTCTCTGTACTGTCAAAGACTCCTCCTCAACTGACTATATTTTAATACTGAATATCCCTTATAAGTTGAAATGATAAAATGACTGAGGGAAAGCAAACACAGGTAGACACAAATGATATTCTCTGCCTTGAGTTTCCTGTTTAAAATCAGCAAATGCTTATACTGTGTGTCTTTATACATTGTTACATTTAGCAAAATGTCGAGTTGGTAAGCAAATACCCACATTCTCTTTGGCACTTAAAGGATAGCACCTGTCATAGTTGGTATTTTATAAACTTTTGCAAAGTATTCATCAGTTTTACTTCTTATTTGAACAACCACAGCTATAATAGTATAACATTTGACTTTTACTAACTTTTGGTTATTATTTCAAGTTCAGTTTAATTATTTCTGATGTACAAGGTTGTTAACCCTGAAACGTTCCAGACATACATGTAGAGAGCGATCTGCTGAGCCTTGTAACAAGGCTCCCTTGCTCGACCGCGCTCACCTCAGGCAGCCTTTGCGTTTCTCCCTCCCACTCTTCCCCATGTCCACCGTCTCCGCCTTCCTCCTCCTCAGTTCTCTCTGAATTGTAGTCATTTTATTTCACCGAGACAGTGGGGCATCTTAAAAGCAGGCATTTTCTAAAATAATTAAATAGCAAAATTAATTCTTTGGTGTAATACCTGAGCCATATTCATATTTTACCAGTTACCTTGAGCATGTTCTGTCACAGTTATTTGATTAAAATCAGGATCCAAACAAGGTCACTATGGTGACTTTCATTGTTAGGACTAAATTTCATTTAATTCTCAGATACATGTTTTTAGTTGTACATGCGATTATATGTGAGGACACTTATTTAAGATGAAAAGCAATAAAGAAGAATGTTTAGGTATTCTTTTTTCTTCCTCTTATCTGTAAAACATGTGTGAATGAAGGTTCCGTGCTAAAATGTGTGTATTATATCACCCTGGTGAATACACCAGAGGAACATGGAAATCTGGGAACTTTTATAACATGTTTCATGATAGTTGTGGTTTATAATGGATAGTATATAACAGTGCTAGTGTGCTGGCAAATGGAGGCTACATACAGGAAGAAGTGAAAACATACCCTCTGTACTGGCTGGTGTGGTGTGTCAGCTTGACACAGGCTGGAGTTCTCACAGAGAAAGGAGCTTCAGTTGAGGAAATGCCTCCATGAGATCCAGCTGTAAGACATTTTCTCAATTAGTGATCAAGGCGGGAGGGGGAGGGTGCATTGTGGGTGGTGCCATCCCTGGGCTGGTAGTCTTGGGTTCTATAAGAAAGCAAGCTGAGCAAGCCAGGGGAAGCAAGCCAGTAAGAGACATCCCTCCATGGCCTCTGCATCAGCTCCTGCTTCCTGACCTGCTTGAGTTCCAGGCTTGACTTCTTTAGTGATGAACAGCAGTGTGGAAGTGTAAGCTGAATAAACCCTTTCCTCCCCAACTTGCTTCTTGGTCATGATGTTTGTGCAGGAATAGAAACCCTGACTAAGACAGCCTCCCTCCTTTAAGGAGCTTTGTGTTTACTTGGGAACTAGGAAATTACAGAGCAGTAAGTGTTCGATTTTCAGTGAATGTCCAGACAGTAAGAGCACAGAACTGGCTGAAATTATTTATAGCTTGGTGAATTCCTTACATTGATGAGGTTTGAACTACATTTTGCCTTAAAAAAAAAACAATGAGCAAGCGTAGACTTAACAGGAAGCCAGTTCTGATTAGGACATGAACAGTGCACAAAGGGCATGAGTAGGGAACAGTGGAAGTCAGCTGGAGTCAGGGCCTGCAGGACCTGGGATGA
Organism: Tokudaia tokunoshimensis; assembly: GCA_036184795.1. Taxonomy (NCBI): domain Eukaryota; kingdom Metazoa; phylum Chordata; class Mammalia; order Rodentia; family Muridae; genus Tokudaia; species Tokudaia tokunoshimensis. Next base: position 128,095,286 of record BTHU01000003.1, read on the forward strand.
AGTCCACTGGAGTCGGGGCCTGCAGGACCTGGGATGAAGACCTAGGACTTGAGGGAACTTTACTGAAGTTTTTTTTTTGGCAATTATCAGAAACTGGAGAAAGGCTTTGGAATTTTGCTGTATTGCATTGCTTGGGAATTTGGGTGTATTTAGAGTTTTGGCATATAGTTGATGTCTGTAGTCAAAGTGTGAAGAGGAAGGAGAGATCAAAACAGTTAACAGTTTAGCAGTACAGGATGCCACAGGAAGGACAGGAAGATCTAAAGATGGTTAGTACTTTGCATAGCAGAGTATTGCAGAAAATGCTAACATTTGTAAGTACTTGATAGTTTTAACTTCCCAAGGCTATTTTATAATTTCAGCATTTTTATTACAGTATATACCAGTGTTCATGCAGTATGATACAGAGTAAAATGGTGAGGTCATTTGTTTAGTAGCTTTGGTATTTTAGTATAAAATTTTAGTATAAAAACACTCATTTTTAAGGGAGGCAAACTATTAAAATTCATGTTATGTATAAATCCCTTTGTAAAGAATTGTCTACGTTTGCTTCTGTTACTGTGATAAAACACTGACCAAAACCAGCTTGGCAGGTTTAACTACCTTTCAGGTTATCAGTCCATTATCAAGGGAAGTTCCGAGGCAGGAACTGAAGCCGAGGTCGTGAAGGACACCGCTTGCTGACTTGCTCCCCATGCCTGGCTCTGCCTTGCCTTCTTGTATAAAACCCAGGAGCAGGGGGCGGGGGGCACTGCCCACAGTGAGCTGGGCCCTCCCACATCAATCTTTAATTTAAAAAATGTCCTACAGACTTGCCCACTGGCCAGTCTGGTGGAGGCAGTCCCTCATTTGAATTCCGTCTTCCCAAATGACTCTAGTTTCTGTCAAGTAGACAAATAAACCAAAACCAAACCAAAACAAAACAAAAAAACCCAAAAAACTAGTACAGTTGATCCTTTGGTAACTTTACACAAACACTTATTCAACGTTTTCTTTTTTGTTCATCCCCAAGATCCCATGTTAATATCACAGTATAAAATATACTCCAACTGTGTATAAAATCCTGTAGCCTTTAAAATTTTCAACACTTCAGACGTCCAAAGTCTCAACTATTGGCTCTTATAAAATTTAAAATGAGTTATCTTCTTTTTTATTCTAAAAGGGAAGAACCAGGACACAGTAATAGATCAAAACAAAACCAAAGTCTGACAGTGGCTTATGTCTGATGTCTGGGACTTAACCATTATGTCGTGGGCTTCAAAGGGCTCAGGTAGCCCAAACCCTTAATTTGTGTCAAGCTGACAAGAACTAACCAGCACAATCATCAACTGTTGTTTTATTTGGATTTGTTCTATAATCAGAATTTCCAAATAATAGGTTGTAATTTATCAAAATAGTGTGTTATCGTCCCTGGTAAATTATTGCATGGATCATGGTTTTCAGGCAATTCCCCTCTTTGCTGCTGATCCTCCTGTGATTTCGAGTCTGCTGGAACTCCTTACACAAAAATCCTGGAGCGTCAGAGACTCAGCTTTGATTTCTCTGACAGCCCACAAGCCTTCAGTCTGATGCTAGGTGATAGTGGGCATCCTAGCACTATGCCTTCGGTCAGTGCAGTTCTAGTATGGCCCACCTTTACAGTCCCACTCGCACTGGGGAGACAGAGAAAGGTGCTGTCTGGATTTGCAGGGATTTCTACTTACATATCTCGGGTCAGAAGTCAGCTAACCTAGGGCAGAAAGTAGTTTTCACCCTGAGTGGCCATACTCTAGGATTTGTCTCTGGGAGAAAGTGAAGAATGACCAGGTGTCTGTAGGTAGAAGCCCATTGTTATTAGCTAAACCTAGATAGGTTTATCTTAAGCTTATTTGATTTTCTATGCTTTTGCTCACAAATATTAAAAATATACCCAGACATTAGGATAGGAATTATTATTCTCTACCAATATTGGGGTTGGAACCTGGGGCTTACATGTGCTAACAACTTAGTTATATCCCTAGTCTTTTTGTATTTTAATTTGAGAAGATAGGGTTTCATGAAGTTGTTCAGGTAGGCCTTGACTTGACATCTTCCTGCCTCAACTTCCCATGTAGCTGGGGTTACAGGCCTGCACCACCAGCCTAGGCTAGAGTAGACATTCCTAAGTGTTACTTCTTTATGAAGAATAAACTGGTGTTCCGCTTTAATGGTATGTTGTTCTTTAACAGCATCTGTTTGGTTTCTTCCCTTTCTCAACAGCAGCAGTAGTAGCATGTTATCAGGTATTTTACACAGTTGTGTTAACTGAAGCAAAGCTTGGAGCGACTTGCAGAATGGTCTCTTGGTAGTTCCGTCAGTGTGTGGTTGAGTGAGTCTGCCTCTGGTCCAGGCTTTCCAAATCAGTTCAGGTGCGAGGGCAGACGTGAAGGTTAGGACTGACAAGCAACTTTGCTCAAGCCATCTCTAGGTTTTTGGAAGGGGCAGAATTTTTCACTCTTATAATCTACATTTAATTTGTTCTTTGAAAATATCATACATGTATAAAATGAGTTTTGATTAAATGCACTCCACGTGGTCCCTTTCAGCTTTTCCCAGACAGCTTCCCCATCATTTCCTTCTCCCAACTTTGTGCCCCGCCTCCACTGAGTTCAGTTAGTGATATCAGTCTGTGCATGGGTTTGGGGTCCACTGGAGCATGTGCAAACTACCAGGGGCCACAGGCCTGAGGAAAAAATGACTCTCCTTCCCCAGAAACTGTCTTCTGACAATAGTTCCACAACTGGGACCCCGTGAAAGAGGCAGTTTTTATTTTACATTTTACAATTGTATCCATGCTGTGACTAAATCAGTGATCCTTGCATATGTACCAAGGTAGTCGAGTACACATACATATCTGCTTACATACATACTTGCAAACATACCAAGGTAGAGAGTTTCCTTTAAATGGCCACTCCTGGACTCAAGACGTAGACTATTTGCCTAGGATGTAAGAAGCCCTAAGTCTGATTTCCTGCACCACATACAAAATAAAAACCAAGAAGGCCACTTTCTACCCCATCAAGATGATGTACTTGGAGCCCTACCAGAGCCAGCTGTTTCTCCGCTTGCTTCAGCTCTTTGGGAAAGGTCTTGCAGATTGAGCTGTTTGCTTTAGGTGTTGTTCCTGAAGCAGGCGATAGGAGTGAAGGAGAGGGTTGGGGCTGGGTTAGAGTCTTACTTAGTAGGGAACGCTGGAGAAAACACACCCGTAGTTGGACTTATGGGTCTGTTTGAGATTTAAAAGCAGAATTAATTATATTTAATATTGAAAGGAACTTTTGTAAATTGTTTATACATCATAGGTCTCTTAGTTAAATACTTTATGTGTCCCACTAAAATAAGTTTCTCCACTCGGAAGCCATTCTCCTCTCCATTAGGAATTTAAAGGGTTTCCCTCCTGTAAATTTTCAGAGCATAGAGTACCAAATTTATATCCTATATTCTGAAATGTCCCTTCTAGTGAGCAGTGGGTATATGGCACTTACCTTCATTTCTCAGTGATTATGAATCATACGTTGTTGTTTGTACATTTTAGACATGCTGCACTCTTAGCAAAACTAATTTATACTTAGTGATATATACATATATATACTGTTTATGTAGAAGCAAGGAATTAGTAAGAGCCTAGCCGAGTAGCTCTGGAATCAGAAAAAAGTGAAGAGCTGTTGGTCTGACTATGTTACATATCTAGAATTAGAGGCTGAGGGAAAGTTTGACACACTCAAATGTTTGGCTTCTTCCCTCCTTTTTTAGAGACATTGGAAGAAATGGATAGCGAGTTACTCAAGTGTGAATTCTGTGGGAAAATGGGATATCCTAATGAATTTTTACGGTCCAAACGATTCTGTACTATGTCATGTGCCAAAAGGTATGTTGGTGTGCTTGGATTTACTTAGTAATTTCTGCAGGTTACAAGACAGGTTACAGTGGAGCATAGGTAAGAGTGAGGTCTGATGACACAGAGAAGTTAGGTGCCATCTGCAGCAGTTTACTCTGCTGGGTCATTACTAGGATTTGCTACATAATAACTTGTATAATAATGGTGTTTCATAATATCCTGTAACAAAGCAGCCGTCATCTGGTGCAAGGATATGGTGTGGAGAATCTCTCCTGTAACATGATTAGTTAGTATGTTATAGAATCTTAGGCTTGTGGTTCTTAATTACTAGTTATTAATTAAAATTATTTCTATGTAGGCTCGTGCTGTATAGCCCTGCCTGGCCTGGATTTATGTGGACCAGGCTAGTCTTCAGCATTCTGTGATCCTCTTGTTTCTGCCTCTCAGGTGTTGGGATCATAGCATGGGTACCAGCATGCCTAGATAAAATATTAGTCTATAAAGATTAATATGGGGGCTGGAGAAATAGCCTAGCAGTTGGGAACACTTGATGATCTTTTGGAAGGCCTGGGTGTGTTTAGGTTGGTTATTTTGAAATTTCTATTCTCTATATAAATATATGTTCATAAAACATAGGTGAGCAAAATTACTTGTATTATTCTAGAATAGTTATCAATAACAAAATTAATGTGTGTGAGTGTTTTGCCTCCAAGAATATATGTGCACCGTGTGTGTGTGCCTGATATGGAAGGCAGAAGAAAGGATACTGGGCCCTGCTACGGGGGTTTCAGATGGTTGTGAGCCTCCATTGTGCTGAGAACTAAACCCTGTTCTCCACATGTGTATATGTGTTTGCACACATGTGTGCTACTGTATCTGCAATATACATCTGCATACTCCTTTCCATATACACTAAAAAGAATGAGACAAAACTCTAAATATATTACTTGAAAAATAGTTTAAGCATTCGAACTATTTATTATAAAGTATCTTTTCTGGAACAATGAGCTTTCTTGCTTTGTAAATTATCTTCTGCATTTTGCAGGTTTCTCATTCTTGTATAATCAGGAGAAAATATCATTATCTTGTTAGAGATGTCTAGTATTATGTTGAGGGATATTTTATGATATACACAGAAGCCATTTTTTACTTTTGAAGCATAAGTAAATCCATTCAATAAGATGGGTGTTCTGTTTGAGGTACTAGTACTAAATAATAAGGATCTAGTACTTAACTGTGTCACAGCTGTACTTTAAAGTTACAGTTAAATACTATGGGCTGGCCCATATATTGCCTAATTTTTCTTTCTTGAATTTCTTAGGTACAACGTTAGCTGTTCTAAAAAATTTGCACTTAGTCGTTGGAATCGTAAACCTGATAATCAAAGTCTTGGGCATCGGGGCCGTCGTCCAAGTGGCCCTGAAGGGACAGCAAGAGAACATATCCTTAGGCAGGTCTGTAGAAAGCTTGCTTCAGTGTACAACGTCCTTTTCAGAAATGCGAGGGAAGTGCGATGCTGTATTTTACTTGTACTGCATTTTCCAGCTTCCAATTGCTTATCCATCTGCAGAAGAAGACTTGGCCTCTCCTGAAGACCCTGTACCCTCTGCTATGACGACCCGTCTGCGCAGGCAGAGTGAGCGGGAGAGAGAGCGAGAGCTTCGAGATGTGAGGATTAGGAAGATGCCTGAGAACAGCGACTTGCTCCCAGTCGCACAGACGGAGCCCTCCATATGGACGGTCGACGACGTCTGGGCCTTCATCCACTCTTTGCCCGGTATGTAACTCACCACACAAGCCTGGATGTTTTTTTCTTGTGCCTTCACACACACACACAAAAAATGATGTTAAATCTATCCACACCTTTGGCAGCAAAGGCTAGAGAAACAGTGCATGTGAAAGTTAAATGGTGTTTTCTTTTGAAATTCGATCATCTTTCTCATTCCCTCAGCATGACTGCATTCTTTCATACCCTAAAATGAATAAAGACTGACTAGTTCTGCCTCTTCTGGGGCACCCCAGCAGTGTTAGGGTGCTGTCTTCTTTGCCTGGCTCTCAGGAGGTGAGCAGTGTGAAGCAGACACTTCCCCTCTAGGCTTTGCTGGGTTACTGTTGTATTTCCTCAGCTAGCTCCTTTGGAAACGGAGACAAGGAACATTGTGTGTATTTTTGAAAGCTACTATACTATAGAATAGGGTAGAATTTTGGTTTCTTTTTAGAAAGCTATCTTCACTCTAATGCTGAGGGTAGCCGTACGCTTTCCTGTTCTCGTTTTAGTATACCTCTCACCAGCTCGAGCTTCCTTTTTCTTTAAGCAACAGGTTTTTTGTATCTATATTCCTCTAAGGGGTTGGCAGCCAAAGAAGATGGCGCCTTTGTTTGCAGTGAGATCCACACTAAATGTATGTTAGGACACTGGTTTTTTTGTTTGTTTGTTTTCTTTTAATTTGAAAAACACTGGTATTATGAACCTATAAAGTGAGATTTTAAAGCCACGTTCCATTCTGGTGTCCTTGTAAGTTGACTTAAAGGCATACATCTCACTTGGGTTATTCATCAGACACTTTTAAAGTGATTTTAAATTGAGCTAACTATTGAGATGCTGCTATCTTCCTGTGAAGGTAATCAGCGTTTTAGAAGCAAACTTAGAGTTGAAGGGAAACATCTAGAAATAATAGTTTAAAAACTGCCACTATAAATTTTACCTCACTTACTGAACTCTGAAATTTTATTATTGTATCATAGCTTTTCTAAATGCTAACTTTTAACAAACCCAAAACCTGTTGCGTAAAGAAAAAGGAAGCTCGAGCTGGTGAGAGATATACCAAAACAAGGACAGGGAAGCATACGCTACCCTCAGCATTAGAGTGAAGATAGCTTCCTACAAAGAAAACAAAAGTTTACCCTATTTAAACACTGTTTATAGGAAGGAAGGAAGAACTGTTTAAAGAAAGAATGTCTCATGTAAATTTATAGGCACCTGAGTAAGAAAACCAAGGTGTGAGTTAAGAGTGAACCAGTATGTTTAGACTCTAACCTTGGTCTCTTCGAAAGGGTCGGGGTGGTGAACCTTCACTGATGATTGTTTTAATATTTGAGGAAACAAACAGACTTTAGCTTCAGAGCAGCATAGCGGTCTTGCGGTAAACTGATCCCTGAGGCTCTTCGCTTTGCCTCCTCGTTAGTCTCCTTCCTTGTGTTTGTGAGCCTGGGTTCTGACTGGGGCAGAGATGTCTTTTCCTTTGGGCAGGAGAGTTGTTTTAGACCTAATGCGGTTAGCTGTCCCAGATAACCAGCATGCTGCCCTTATTGCTGAGTCGGCTCCCTTCAAGGGCTGTTGTTTATGGAGTTTCCTAGCATCCGGGCACTGTGCCTCCTCTGGACTGCTTCAGCCGGTCAAAACGGTCTTGTGGACCTTGTCTTGCTCTTCCTTCATTTGAGATCAACACCCATCCCCCAAACTGGACATCCTTGGCTTACTGAGTCCACCTGCATTTAAGAACACAATATATCATTACAAAGAGACAGACTTGACTGGCCCTACTTATTTATTGCTGATGAAACAGAAGTATTTCTGAATTGCTTTGACAGACCAAATCATCCTATTTGTGAAGTCTGTTATTACCTTTCTAAAAGTTTTCCTCAGAGTAATGCTCTATAGCTTAAGGTAAATCTTACAGCAGAAAAATGTGTTTACTTTTCTTTCTGCCTCTGACATTTATAAATAACTTTCTGAGCATCTTCAGATTTCTTTTTCCTTAGTAGTCTCTTTGCAAGCTTTTCTCAGTAGGATCTAGTTTATCCATTTTCTGATCTCTTACATGTTTCTTCCTGATAGGATTTGCTTTCTTGTAATCAGGGTGCCTGTATTTGCCACGGGTTTCCGTTATCTTGGTGTATCATGTTAACACCACTTTGGGACTATCAAAGCTGTTACCAGAGTGAAAAGGAACATAACCTTGTGTGCATTAAACATTTCCACAGGAACACTTCTGGTGGTGTCAACAGTTGCAGGTCATCTTCTTCACCGCCCTTCAGTGAGCTGCCCTCCTGTATTGATCTGTGGATCTGTAGATTTGACTTCTCTGTAGGAATGCCAAGGAGGAATTACCCTTTAAAGTATAGTTGTGTGCTGTCTTTGGGGATGTGATTACTCTGCTGTATTGAGTGGCACGTGGTGTCTTTTCTGCAGCTTTAGTGAAGTCAATTTGTACATAAAATGTTTTGATTTGGATTTCAAGTGGGGGAAGTGATTGTGGGAACTGGAGAACTCAGGCGGGAAGGCAAAGGTAGCACCATTCCAAGAGCTGTGTGTGTCCTGGTCTGGGCGAGTGGTACCAGCCGAGCTTCCTACTGCTTCCTACTTTCTGTGTTTGGCTGGAGAAAGCAAGGATCTAAAAATATGACAATAATGTATACTGTTTTATCATGTTGTTTCCCAATACACTCTAGAGATATTTTGCCAATTTTCTTGCTATTTACATCTGAAAAGGAATCTCAGGAGGAACAATAGAGCATGCTGGGTATTTCCTCAAGGGGAGCTCCTTCCTTCTATTCCAGATGTAGCTCTTGTGGCCCTTACTACTTGCTCCTCCTGATTTCTGAATCTTAAGTAAGTCCTATCCTTTCTTTCTCTCTCTTCTTTCCTTTCCTGGGTTCTTTTAAATAAGCCTGGTGGAGAGAAGAACTTTAGTTCTTCCATAAAAGAAGGATGAAGTCACAACTAGATGCAAGATTAGTCAGTTTTGTTGAGAGCTACCTCTGGGAAAAGAAAAAGGGCTTTTTTAATGGTGAGTAATCCTGTTTCATCTATATGGTTTCTTGTGTGTGGAACATGGGCAAAGCCATATACATTTTATACAGGATTTTGACATATAAATTGTTGAAGTCTGAGAAATTACCAGAATAGAGACACTGAAAAGTCGCTGTGCCAGAAGCAGTGAGAAAACAGAATGGGGTCTCCGAGGGACACTGGGGAGGAAAGTGATGGCCACATGGGAGCACAGCCACAGGATGCTCTCCGTAGTGACAGAGGGCCACGTGCTATCTCCATAAGCCTTACATTCCTTCCCTCACCCTGTGTCATCATATACGCCACACTGTAGTGCTTCAGGACGCTCCTGCATTAGAGGGTCGGCCTTGTTATCTCAACACAAGCCAGAGGGGGAGGTTACAGTGAGACGGAGAATCGCCCTGGGAAGACTGCTGTATTCCAGGGTACAGGTTAGCCGCTTCTCTCCTCATCTGATTCCTGGGATGCCTTTGGAATACTGATTTGACTATAACAAACAAACGAACAAACAAACAAACAAAAAAAGGCTTTAAAGGTGTTAGGTGCTGTTCTTAAGCTAACTTTTATAACTTTACTATTTGTAAGGAAGCTGTCATGTTCTTGCATTATCCCTTCGTTGTACTTATCACCTAACCTTGAGGTTTCTTTACCGTGATAGGGAAGTACTGGGTAAGGTGACTGTGCATGTATGTTGGCAGACAGGTAGTCAAGGTTCAGGTAGCAAGAGCCTGCTCTCGGTTGAGAGCCAGTGCACCGTGGACTTGCAGGAGACCACCCTGCAGCTTTGTAATTCCAACGACAGCTTGTTTTCTTACCAAAGGTCAAGGGGAGGAGTGCTGGAGATGTGGAGAAGTGTTGAGGAGTGGAGCATGTGCTTGTCGTCCCTAGGGCTCTGGGCTTCGTTCCCAGCTCCACTTACCAAAGGGTGTGTGTGGATTATGGTACTTTCTTGTAAGCCCAGCACATATTGGGAAACAGGATAATAAGTTTAAGACCACCCTGGGCTACACAGACTGTTATAAAACCGAAATGAAAAACAGAAGTGAGTCTAGTGATACTAAGCTTTGAAGTTGGTGTTCTAAGTTGAGCAGCATGGTGCATGTCAGTACAGCAGTCCTGAGGGGACAGGGAGAATGCTTTAGATATACCTGAGGTCATGCGTATTCAGAGACAGTATGGTGTCAGTACAGCAGTCCTGAGGGGACAGGGAGAAAGCTTTAGATATACCTGAGGTCATGCGCATTCAGAGACGGTATGGTGGGAATGAAAGTATAATCTCAAGTTTGAGAAAATATTTCCAGATTATTATTTATAGCAAAACATTTTATTCCTCTCTACCTGTATGTGGAATTATACTATGCAAAGATGAGCCCATTAGGTGTAAATCCTAGTAACGCAGTTCTTTTGCATGAGAAATATGATGCGTTGCCTGACCCCTCTTGCTATTATTTGAGATTTGAGTAATGTTTTTAGAGCAGGACGACCAAGCAAGCTATTGGGTTTTGACTTCTTCAAGGGTGAACCCCAGGCCTTGTAGCACATTGGCTTCTCAGCCCAGTGACAACAGAACTCCATCTAATTGTGTGTAACTCTCTTCTCATGGAATTCCAGGCTGCCAGGATGTTGCAGATGAGTTCAGGGCACAAGAGATTGATGGACAGGCCCTGCTTTTGCTAAAAGAAGACCATCTCATGAGTGCAATGAACATGAAGCTGGGCCCAGCCCTGAAGATCTGTGCACGCATCAACTCTCTGAAGGACTCTTAACAGGATCGAGACTGGGTGCTTCTCAGTCCATCCCTCTGACTAGGTGAAGGTAAAGCCTTCTTGGCTGAGACTATCAGACTGATGGGGGAAGGCCAAGTGCATTGGGACCGCCACGGCCAGTGCCGACGTTTCTCTTCAGATGTCCTAACTCATCATACGTTTTCATAATTAGCGAACATCAGTGATGTTAATTTTACCAGTTACACTGAAAGACTTGTTACAGAGGCCCATATTTTTCAAAGAAACATGTTATACTAGATAATTTTTTAAAGATAATGTTTATCATTAATATAAAAAATCCTTTTAAAAATAATTATTGATTTACACTCCCCCTCCTTTAATTCTCTTTTCTTATACGTTTTTCTACCCTGTTAATTTTCTAAATGTTGTCATAGAGATATAGGATAATTTAGGAGCCCATTGACAGAATTGAATGCAATGAAATACCAGTCTGTTTTAAAAAGCGAATCTTCCAGACAAATGCTTTGGCTGTGAAAAGGGATTGTGTTTCAGCATAAGCAGTATTTTTGAAGTCTTGAGAGCCTCTAGTCTAGCCTTTACCCAGGTTGGCATGACTGACAGTTTTCCTCCTGGTTTGTACATTAAGAGCAATAGTTCTCAGTGGAGAACTTGTCCTCCCGGTGACACTTGGCAATATCTAGACACATTCTGGTTGCCACAGCTTGGGGTTGACTTTTGATGAGGGTTGTTGTAGGAACTGAGGCGTGGCAGCCAGCGGAGATGTTGCTGAATATCCTACAGCACAGAGGATGTCCCTCTGTCACCAGGAATGATGTGTTATAGATGCCAGTGGTGCCACGGTTGAGAAGCCAGGGTGAGCGAAGAGCTGCGTGCTGATCTTTTCGCCTGCAGGGACATACCTACAGATGGGCTGTGATGAGGAGGATGCGCAGGGAAGGGTTAGCCAGAGGCACCAGCGTTCTGCAGAAGTAGGCTTTCGTTTTACTGTATATTAGAAAGAAAAGGAAATTCATAAACTTGGGCTGTAAAGCTAGGCTAACTCACAGATCATGTGACTCTGGTGTGACACTGGCCCATGGTCACCTCTTCCTGACTCTGTTCTGTGCACTGATGAAGGTGCTAGATGCAGTCACGTCTCGGAGCCTCTCAGCAGCCAAGTGCCGGTGGAGACGGCATCCGTTCCTTGGAGCAACCCTGCTGAGTCTGGCTAGAGTGCACTTTTCTTTCCCCCTTACTGAGGCTGTGGATTCTTCCCACGAAGCATTTAAAGTGATTTCTCTTGATCAAAAGTTTTTATTCAACAGTTTTCTGTTACGACATTAAGCCAAATTTTCCTGTGGATGCTCTGAAATCTTTGTAGTGCTGGGCATCAAAAGGTTTGCTGATTTTGTTTGCTTTCTCTGTCTTTACTATGTGCTTGAGAGGTCTGAACAATTGAAGGGACACATACATATTGTTGGCACAGACAAAAGAGACAGCAAGAGTCTGAGCGCAGTCATCTCTACGGCGCTTTTCAGAGACTGTGTTGAGTTAGTAGAAGACTAAAAGATGTCACAAAGACATCACAGATAAATTTATCTTTTGGCTTTGTGTACATTAGAAAATGTTGGTTATTTTTATACAGAAATATAGCGGATAATTTTTTTAATCTTTAGATGCCTCTTGTTTGAATGTATGCTTTGTGAGATTGTTACTGTAGTAGTTTTAAGAGTTGTTCACTAGTAGTCCTGTGTAGACTCAGAATGTGTAAATAGCTGAGGCTCCTGTTTCAGACTATAGTAGTATAGGCTGCGATACATATTTCTTTATATCACATTTGGTTATTCACATTTCAAGGAAGGCAGGTACTCTCCAGTCATCTGCATTTATTAGTACTGAGTCATCATGACAGAGTTGTCATGGACGTTCCTCCTCCTCCTAATAAAGGGTAGCTATGCAGCACTCAGAGATCGCCTGCTAGAATGAAGGGGGCACAAAGGCACATTTCCTCTGGAATTAAAACTATGGTGTAGAAATCCACAGTTAATACGGTATTGTCCAGAATAGACCTCCAGCAATAAAGCTTCCCTCCTACAAATACTTACCTATAGCCTTTAGGGCATTAACTCTGCACTTGTACTAAACCCAGCCCATCGTGTGTTTATGAGAAACCCCTGCGCCACACACTGTCCATAAGCACCCTAAACAGCTTATTCGAGGGGTTCTCTTGGAGGATGCCTTCTTGTCCTTTATCTTAGAAGTAGTCCAGATCTTCTGTTGTCTGCACTTAAATTTAACTAGCAAATATACTTTTTTCTTATAAGTGGGTTATTTTATTTAGAAGTGGCTCATGTGGTGTTTGGTAGTTCTCCCATTGCTGCAGGAACTTCTTACATTTACACGTAATGGGAACACACACCGTGTTTCTCCCTGTCTCCTGAGCATTAGGCTGTTCAGTGTGACGTGGACAGGATGAGTGCTGCTTTCCCTTTCCTATCCTATCCTATCCTATCCTATCCTATCCTATCCTATCCTATCCTATCCTATCCTATCACTAAGCACTTAAGAACATTCTTGGAGGAAAAAAAAATGACAAGCAGGAAGGGAACATGACTTCTTCCTATTTTTGCTTCCTGTGTTTGCCTTTCCTGACTTTAAACCTTTCAACCACTGTGGGACACACTTTTCACGTGTTATTTGTTTTAAGTTCTGTGTTCTTAGGAAAATAAACATCTTGCTTGTAAAAGTTACTTTATCCTTAAAGGCTTTGTGTAGACACAGTAACAGCTTCATCAGCACAGCAGGGAGTGCTGCCTCCACGCCTGACACCTGCAGTGACAGTTACTGATGGGCATGGTGACTCTTGCAGAACTGTGAGGTCTGGGTTAAGGATGTCACCTGGGAGTAGAGAGCCAGAACCAGAGGAGAGCGTGTTAGTGAAGCAGCTGGAGAGGGGACAGAGCAGATGGGACCTCCTCTTCTGCCCAGTTCATCAGTGCGACCCTGAACACACCTCTGCGTGGGGAGGTTACTATACCAGGTTATTTATCCCTGAATAAATAGGACTTTTCTGTGTTTTAGGAACCCTGCTGCTTTCTTCTTTGTTTCTTGTGTTGGAAGACTAGTGTGTGAGACTGTATAGTGTGTGAGACCTTTGAATAACTATTCAGTCAGTCTTCACATACTAAGTGCAAAATTTCGTCACATATCTATTTATAAACACAAATCTTGGATTGAAATTTTTCACAGGACTCATTTTCTCACAAGCTTATTAGATTGTGTCTCAGCAGTTGTGTCCAGTATATGAAAACTCTGATTGGTAAAGCATTTTAGCCATGTTCTCAACTAGAGAGGCTGGCTAAATGTTGTAGTTTGAAGACTTCAGGAATGCCAGCAACATCTGCTGACTGGTGCTGTTAGCTGGCATGCGATGGTTCACCTCCTCACCTGCACTGAGCCCCGCCTACCTCCAGCCCCACCTCCAATGAACTACACAGAGAATTTCTTCTTAGTTCTTTACTTGGGCTTGGGTAGCATCCTGGCTTGGAGATCTTCAGGCTGCTGTAGTGGGATGGACCTTTATAACTTCACCAGATGTATTTCAGTGAAAGTCTTATCCATCTATGCAGATAGTTTCCTAGGTTTTGGTGTACCATATGTCTGTGTGACTTGTTCCTTGAAGGTTTTTTGGGGGAGGGTAGAGTAAGTGACAGATAGGAAGATGATATTGCTAGCTAAATGAAGACATTTAGCACGATGATGATCCTTAGTAGCTTAGCATAATCCTTGGTGACCGATGGTTGGACAAGGTGTGTTAGTTGTTTTGTTTGTTGGTACTTGGGACTGAGTCAGGGCCTCACACTCCACTTCTGAGATTGCATACTGTATTTTTTCTTGTTTGCCTAGACTAACCTGGAATTGTGGTCCTCTGACCCTCTCTCAAGTGCTAGAACTTAAAATCTGTGCCACCATGCCAAACTTAGCCCCTGTGGTTTTAAATTGTCAAGATTTGGTTGTAATCAAACTAGTTATTTCTCTTTATCACCCAACCCTGCTCTGAGGAGTGTTGATATTAATAGTACCACTGGTACCTAAGTTGAGTAATCCTGGATTTTTGAAGATGATAATCAGAGGGAGAGAGTCTGTCAAAAGTGTAGGAGTTTGTTAAGATTGAGTGGCCAGAATACAGAGGTGTTTCCAGTCAGATCTGACAGCTGGCTCAGACTTGCAGCCAGTCGTAGGGAAGGAAGGCACTGCGGCACAGTGTTGTGTCCCATCCTGAGCACTGGTGCCCACGGCTGCAGGTTCCTCCAGTAAGCAGAGCCGGCCTATTTTCTTGGTGTAAAGCAGAATGACTCATGACATGAACTGTTTCAACTCACAGTCATCAATACTGATATCATCACTCCATTCAGAGGATTTTATTTCATCTCAAAGATGGGTTTTGAGTTTCGATGAGTACAAATACAAATAAGTACTAGGAAGAGTAAATGTGTTTTGTTATTCAAATTTAACTTTAACTCATTGAACCAACCCCTTAAGGAATTCTCTGGGAAGATATTTCTGGTGTTAGATTATAAGATGCATTGCCATATAGTTTACAGTTGAAATAAAAGCTGTTTTTAAATTAAAAATATTGAAAATGATATTGACATTTTAAAAAGTGGCCTGAAATGGTAAGGCCTTATCAGTTGTACATGCAGTTTTAGAGTTAAGTCTACTTGACATTATACTAAGAGAAAACTTTTTTTTTGTTCTTTTTGAAAGTTACAAGATTTTATCTACAATTATTACATCATGTTCTAGAGAGAGCCATTAGGAGCCCCGGCCCTCTGTGATGCGCAGTCTGTGTGGCAGAGCCGTCTGCACACGCTGACCGGTGCCACACCTGAGGGGCCGTAGTCCCACAAGGGTTTTATTTTCTTTCTCCTTTGATAGCTTGTGGACATTTTATTTTATTTAAAAATACAATTTGGATATAATGTTAGGCACAAAATGAGCTTCTATATAATACTTTATATTTTAGGCAGAGGACTTTCTGAAGCTTTTCAAGTGTAAACCTTCTGCTGTCTATGATATTCCTGATATTGGGCATAAATCTATAGAATGAGAAAATTTAAAGTAGTATGTAATGAATGAATTTTAATTAAAAAAATCAGTATAAATGTAAAACATCATTATGCTAGCATGGCATGGTTTTAATGAAATGTAAAAGGGATGTAGTTAAGTCCTTCATGCTGTCTAACTTAGTTCCAGTCATCATCTTAGATATTCATAGGACCTATTGCTTTTTGGCTTAATGGAATACATCAGTGTTTTGTGGACCTTTCTCTGACAGTGGTGAACAAGTGGTGGAGATTAGAACATCATTGAAGGAAACATGAACCCACTGAAGAAGGAAGGGACTTTTTAAATCTTGCGTCAACTAAACTATGTACAGTGTTTAAATCTTTATACATAATGCTTGTGTTAAATGTTTTGGTAGTATTAAAAAGTGAGCAAATTACAACATTCCTTCAGTAGTAACCGATAAATACACTTGCTGCATTACTGTGCTGAGTGGAGAGGGAGCGACAAGGCTGGGAGACTTGTTATTGCTCCAGATGGCCAGCAGTCCTGTGACGTACAGTGTGATACCTGCACTACTAAATAGGCTGATTTTTTTTTTAAATCATTTTTGAAGAAACCTCCTCCCTGAGCTTTACAGTCCCGAGCTACCTATTTGGGATTACCACTGGGCTGGCTGAGGGACAAGTGAGAATCAGTACCCGTGCACTTACTCATCCACTTGGCTTACGTGTGGGATATACGACCAAGAGAGTAACAACTAAAGTCTTCCCAAACTCATGCTGCTTAAGCATAAATGTAATTACAACCAGTAGTTAACAGTGATTAATTAGCCAGTAATGCCCTGCTCCCTGGGTTTAATAACACCCGAGGGCTAAATCACATCCACTCACACAATTCCCACCTGTGGACCATCTCCTTGACTATTGACAACAGTAAGACTGCCTGCCCTGACCAACTATGAGACTATTGTGACAGGCACTATCAGGACTGTCCCTGTATGTGGTCTGTGGGTGGCAGGATGCAAAAAGCCGATGTGGAAACTTTGTGCATTTTTATGTAAAAGTTTGTATCCAGTATTGATAGTGGAGCAGTTTTCCAAAACAGAATCACCTGAAATGAGGCTGCTACTGCTGGTTTTTCCACAGTGCTGACTGTATGGTAGTGTGTTAGAGACAGCCACCTCGCAAAGACAGGGCACACCCAGAAAGGGTCTGCACTGCATCACGAAATGCACAACTGGTGATAGAAGGCAGTTCCTAGCTGGGTGGTGGCTCACACCTTTAATCCCAGACTTGGGAGGCAGAAGCAGGCAGATCTCTGTGAGTTCAAGGCCAGTCTGGTGTGCAGAGCAAGTTCCAGGACAGCCAGGCTACATAGAGAGAACCTGTCTCAAAAGCCACCACCATCACCAACAAAAAGCAGACCTGCTTGTGCCGGCAAGTATTTAAGGAGTGGAGATGGAGTAAAAGTCACTTTAATGGGGTGAAGTCTGTGTCACTCTGTGGTTCTGGGAATCAGGTTGTAATTCTTGCTTTAAATGCTAACATCAGTTGCTACTCACATTCTCTATAAAGATATAAAACTATATTTTAAAAACTTTATCATAGCTATAGGTTTTTAAAGTGGGGAAATGCCCAAATAAAGTGTTAAATTACAATATATAATAGATGCTTTCAAATTAAAGTTTTTGTAAGTTATAATAACCTAAATAGCCCACTAATCTGATCTTTGTAAATTGTCCCATGATTCTGGTTACTTTTAAGTTGTTTTTTTAAGTTTTTAAAATATACCTAAGTTGTAAAATATCCTGTGCTGTTTAGATCTCTGTTGCATAAATGCTGTTCTTGTGTCTGTATTCTTAGACCTTCAGAACTCAGCTGAGAATACAGAGTGTGATTTTTGTGTATGACTCCCACATTGACGGGATTGACTTCCAGTCGCCTCATTCAGAAGATGGGTCTTGGTTTGTACAGTAGCGAATTATAAATCAAACTTCGGAAATTCTTGGGAAGTACAGGGATTGTGCTAGAAATGAGGGTTGACATTACAGTCAGTCATCTACAGGGGGAGCTGCTGACTTCGAGCTTCTTTAATTGGGTAGAATGCTTTGCCTTTTTACCACTTAAAATTTGTTTTGCAAAGGCAGGTTGCTGGGATTAACTGTTTTTAATATTTTAAGCACATTTTTAGAAATCTTCCTTTTGGTTTTGACCATTGTTCTAAAATCAAAGTTTTATAATAATAATCAAAAAAATCTCAAAAGATGATTCATCAAGGAAAAAAGCATCACCAAGGGGGAAAGAAAACACGTTTTAATCTTAGAGAAAGCAAATGTTAGGGTTATAATAGATGTGTCTTACATTGGATGTTGTATTAGAAACCTCCTCACAGGAAATGATATAGTTCTAGCACCCTTAGCATAGAGTTCCTAGACTGGCGTCCATAGCTACAGTTTTACAATGTATAACCTGAAAATGAAGTTAATTTTGCATTATAAGAGCACACCATTATCTATGTAAAAAGTGTTCATTTGATGTATTTTTTTAAGAAAAGAGAAAGCACTTTCATATTAAGTAGCATGTGTGTGAATTTTAGACTTCCTATGTGTGTCTAGTCAGTGAAATTAAAGGAGCATCAGATGTTTGCTGGCGATGTTAACTGCTAATGGAAGCACCTTATCCTCTGCTGCTTAACCTTGCTTGGATTGCACCTTTGTTACCTGCACACTTTCACATAGAGTATTGTAACATGGCTTTGAGTGGGTCTGGGCGGACGGCTAGCGGTGGGCCTACAGGATTTTATTTATGTTGTTTATATTACAATAATATATTGTAGACCAGTTGTAACTTCAGTTCTTTACAAATAAAAGCCTGACTGGTTATTGAATCTTTATTTCTTTAAGCTTTTGAGAGGTGGGGAAATCTAATAAAGACCCTAATGGAGGGCTGAACTGGCTATAAATTTCTTGCTATCTAACCTACAAAGAGTATAGTAAGTTCAATATAGCTAAGTATGTTTTATTCTCATGTTGTGGCCATTTGGAAGGCAAAAAAACATGGAGAAGGAATTGTACACAGTGAATGAAAGGGGCCAGCTTCGGACATCTGAACCTCACAAGCGCATGGCCATTGCCCGCTGCAACCTGGGCGTATCTGTCAGTGGAGGGCTTGCCTCACAAGCCAGGTGTGCTGGCTTTGAATATAGTTGTAACTCTACTTGCATTTTAAAAACAGAACAATATAATTTTTTATTCCTTTGTAAAAATTGAGACCTAATTTTTAAACATTTTAAATACTGTACCTTGCAGCCTAAAGATTAAGCTCCCTTCCTTCCAGTGTCTCCTTGCAGCAACACTGGCCATAGAGCATATGACTCAAATCTGGGCAATCATTTCCTAGGTTTTATATCAAAAGGTAGGAGCTTTAAATTGGGATACTAAAAGCCTGGCTTGTTGGCAGCCAGAATGCCCTCTGTATTAGCAAATGACACTTGACACCCCAGAGAGTCTCCTAGCTTATTTTACCACATTGTTGTCCCAGTACCCTTTTCCTTCAAATGGCTCGGGTTAGGTTTCTATCACTAGGTGTCATCTGGAATGTCCGAGATCTATATTTTCAGACAGTATTGATTATCCCTTCTCCAAAAGCTTAACTTGTGCTTGCAGCTCCCTCAGAGAATTCCTGGTTATCCATCTGCATGATCAACTTGTTTCTCCACGGGGCTGGTGCTAACCTGAAGACCTGTAAGCTCAAGGAAACAGGACCTCAGTTCCTCAAGATGTTCATCGGCACTTTACCATTTAAGTAGAAAACAATTACAAAAAGCCAGTGGTGTGGCAGAGTGGGAAGAGCAGGACTCGACGCCAGGGTTTGGTGAGCTGGGGCAGGCTGCTTAACTTTGATGCTTTAGTTTTCTTACCTGCAAGAGGCTGCAACCAGAACCCAGCGGAGTCATCACATGCAGCTGCCTCCACAGTGCCAGGCACACGGACCAGCCAGTACCACACTGCTGCTCCACGGCACTGGTTTTAGGAGCGAATCCATTTGCAGATCATGAACTTGAAGGGTCACAACTACTTTTTAAAACTGTAAATCTATCTTACACCTAAGTACACACATTAAATGGATACTTGTGAGTTGTGATGTTAAAAGGTAAGTCATCTTGGGGGAGTAGGGACTGGATGATCGCATGTAGCCCAGGCTGACCTCAAGGTAACCAATGATAACTTTGAATTTCTGATTTTCCTGCTTACACCTCCCAAGTACAGGATTATAGGCATATGCTACTGTAATCAGTTTCTGTGATGCTAGGGCTTTGTGCATGCTGGTAAGCAGTTCACCAATAAGCGATAGCTTCAGCCTAAAAACTACCAATTTTAGGAATGCTAGGGGTGGCTCTTGCAACACGTGCTAGTATTTGTAAATAGCAGCCAAGATAGCTATGTAGCTTAACTCATAAAATATATTCAGATTAGTCTGGCTCACAGTGCTTTCCTCAGGTGGTTTTGTTTTAAACTGGGGAGTGTGGTTAGGAGTTCTACCCAGAGGAGCGTTGGTAATATGTGGAGACACTTTTGATTGCCACTTTTGGGGAAGGTGCCACTGGCATCTATCCAATGTGTAAGGTTATCCATACAAAACAGGATTATATAGCCCTTAATCTCAACAGCCCAAGGCTGCTTCTAGGGCATGTTGCTAACATGGTTATGATCTGATAAGCATATGCTATAACTGAACAAGCAATTGGTGTGTCATGGTAAGAGCCCTCATGGTTCCTAGCTCCACAGGTTGAACAGCTGAAACGCTGCAGGAATATTTGTAATAAAATACTTTAGCTGTATTTAAAATGAGCTAATCTCCCCCATAAATTTTATTTACACCAAATCATGTTAAGTCTTTTATTTTTGCTCTAAAGTTTATAAAATATTTAAGCTCAGATCTTAAAGTTGGCAAATAGAATCTCAAATCTAAATAACGTTTGGCACCCAGTAGTTTTTTTTTTTTTTTAAAGAATAAAATATCAAGCTGGACACATGTTAATGTGTTTATTTTGCTTTCAGATTAATACCAAATACTTACACAATGTTGCCGAGCAGGCATAACAACTCTGCAGTGTTAATGTGTCCTTGGCACTATTTAATATCCGCCCCACAGAGGCTGTGCTAAAAAGGTAAAAGTTAGGGCACCAAGAGCTTCAGTCGAATGTCCTGAGCCACCTTTGTCCTTGTAAGACCGAGCCTGGTGCTTCTGGAGCTCCTCCCAGCCCAGCAGCTAACAGATGATTATGGACACAGGCCTCTCCACTTGCTTAAGCCTATGGACTGGAACAAAGCAGCATTTCCAGTTGATGAAAGGATCCACAGGGAACACGCTGTCTCTTAAATAAAGCTTGTGGCAGTTAAACCAATAAACTGCAGCAACGAGGAAACTGTTGACAAAGAACAGCCAGGGGACGTTCATCTCTATGTACGCTGGGATCTGAACTCTGAGCGACAGGATGAGGACCTGAAGTGCTACAAAGGGAAACCAGGTACCAAGAAAGCACAGGATGAGCCTGGGCAAGAGTGCTCTGGAGCTCACAGGGTAGCCCGAGTGGGATGGGAAAGGAAAATAGAGGACGGCCTTGTTCTTATAGGATGCTATCCTCATAGCCTGAATCAAGGCGACAACTTCTTGCCATGAAATCAGAAAAGCCACAAATAAAACCATCAGCATAGAGAGTGACAGCCAGTGACTCTGAGTGCTGACATAGGAGGGGCACTGGTACACATAAGCTCTGTGTGTCTTTAGGCTTACTGGGATGGCCGGATTACCCAAAACGTAAGCAAGGACTGAGATCCAAGTTAAAACGACTGTCGAGAAATAAAGTAACTTTTGCCACCTAGATGAATGCTTGGTGGCTCTGGACAGATTACACCAGTAGTCTATACAAGCCAGTGAGCAAACTGGATAATGCAGGAAGCCATACGTGAAGGAAGTGATTTGTGTAAGCAGACAGATGTGGTATGTAGTAAACCTAACACCTAGAACTACAAAGTCCCTTAAGTAGGTCAGGATGGAAATGTTTACCAACAGCAGGAGATCAACAAATGCTAGTGAAAAGCAGAAACACTCCATAAGAGTCCAACAGGTGTCTTTCCTTTTCACTCTTAGGATGAGGATATTTAATAACACTTTCCCAAGTAAGACCAAGAACAGCAGACTGGAGGCATTGAGGGGCTGCTGAGACTCATGTAACCAGTATCGAAAAGAGCAGTTCTTTGAAGAAAGAGCTGTCATATTTTTAGTTAAATTTTAAGACGATCTGATGAATACACAGGGTAAGAAACAGCTTCACTTTGGTTTTTTCACCTGTAAAAAGAAGAAAAACCTTGGTGTTATTATGGCACCTCTCTACTTTGGAACTTTGCACGCTTCTCTGCTTGCACAAAATTCATGACTTACAGGTGAAATGAAGCATTCCTTGTTGACAGATAGATACACAGATAATACCTTTCCTCTCCTAACACTGTGGATAGAGAACAGTGTCAAATGTGATCAGTTTCTAAGCCCCAAACAGTCCAGAACTCTGACATCTTTACATTGAAATATTGCCTAGAAGTGTGAATTCTATATTAAGCTATGGTTTTTAACAACTTATACAGGAGATACTTGTATTTACTTCAGCCAAAGCACATGAGAAGCAGCAGGCTGGATGGATAGAGATGCTCAGGGCAGTTACCAATTACTCCAGACAACCTTTTTTTTCATACTTTTGACAAAAGACTTCAAATTTAGCTGAGAGATTTTTAATTACTGCTTCTGTCTCATTAGATGTTATGAATCGATTTCAATTTTTAACTTTGATAGGTTGTATACATACAGAAATTCATTTCTTTTAGGTTTCCAACTGGAATATAGGTTTTGAAATTTAAAGGTTAAATTTAAGGGTTATGTTTAGGGGCCATTTTGAATAGCCATTTTCACATTTTTCTACCAAGCATTCTCTGGAGCTCAAAAAAAACAAAAACAAAAAGCAAAAAACAAACCAAACAAAACCACAGCTGGGTTGAGAATAATGGGAGCCCATGAAAAGCAGACAGAACAAGATTTCTCTCTGGGATGTGCTTGTTTAGATAAGGCAACTGGAGAGAGAATCCAGGAAAGAACAGGACTGAGCATGGGTACCTGCGAACTAAATACGAGGGCAAAGGAGCAAGAGCTGAAGCCTCAGCATCAAATGCTTTGGCAAGTGAGAGAGCGGTCAGAGGAGGAGAGAGGTCAGAGGAGGAGAGAGGTCAGAGGAGGAGAGAGGTCAGAGGAGGAGAGCGGTCAGAGGAGGAGAGAGGTCAGAGGAGGAGAGAGGTCAGAGGAGGAGAGAGGTCAGAGGAGGAGAGCGGTCAGAGGAGGAGAGCGGTCAGAGGAGGAGAGCGGTCAGAGGAGGAGAGAGGTCAGAGGAGGAGAGAGGTCAGAGGAGGAGAGAGGTCAGAGGAGGAGAGAGGTCAGAGGAGGAGAGAGGTCAGAGGAGGAGAGAGGTCAGAGGAGGAGAGAGGTCAGAGGAGGAGAGAGGTCAGAGGAGGAGAGAGGTCAGAGGAGGAGAGAGATCAGAGGAGGAGAGAGGTCAGAGGAGGAGAGCGGTCAGAGGAGGAGAGCGGTCAGAGGAGGAGAGCGGTCAGAGGAGGAGAGAGGTCAGAGGAGGAGAGAGGTCAGAGGAGGAGAGTGGTCAAGAAAGGAAGGAGATTCCAGAAATGGCCTTTCAAGAAAATAAGATTGGGGGATATAGTTCTTTGCCTCGCATATGCAAACTCTTCCTGGGTTTGATCCTTGGCATCCCATCCCCTCAAAACCCCAGACAACAACATATACACCACACACACACCAGCAAGAACAACCAATTCCTAACAATAACAAATCTAAGGAATGACAACAATCAGATGGCTTGAACTAACAGGTGGTAGGCATAGTGTTAAGATGTGCTTCATGAAGCCATTCAAAACACATCAAGAGGGCTGGGATATAGCCCAGGGGTAGGGCATCTGCCTCATATGCTCGCTGCCCTGGGTTTGATCCCTTATACCAACCCAGCATTTACAAAGCTTGTTCAGACAGGAAGATTTAGTTTCCTAGTGAAAAACAATTTTTCTATGCTTGTTGAAATTTTTCACACATTAAAGTAGTGATAAATTTTACAATATTTTAAGTGAAATGCAAGGTACAATGTTCTGCAACATACAGGCATAGTGGTATGTGTATAGAATCCCAGCTCCCAGGAGGCACGGGCAAGTGGAGATCTTGAGTTCAAGGCTAGCCTGGTCTACATAAAAAGTGGGAAGCCTATACCTCTGGTTCCTATAGGCAGCTGTGCTCATATGTATACAAAACAAACACTAAAACTCAATCATAAAAACCCAGGGCTAGTGAGATGGTTCAGTAGGTAAAGGTGTCTGCTGACACCTGATGACCTGAGTGGAACCCACAATCCTGTGTTCGGGAAAGAGTAAACAGGCTTTCTGGATGTCCTCTGACCTCCATATATAGGCTATGGCCTCTCCCAAAATAAATGAAAACTAGTGGGGTTTTTTTGTTTTGTTTTTAAGTCCAGCTTTAAAAGTATATCTGGAGTAAAAGAAGCAAGAGAATGCCTTGTCGTCAATGACTGCACTGCGTACGTCGTCTACCCAGAATGGAGCTGGCAAACTAAGCAGCAGCCCTGGAGGTGTGCCCGCCCCCCAATCCCCAGTTCCGTTTGGGAGCATGGACAGACCCATTCTGTGCTGTCCTATCTATATCTTCTTGTTGTTTTTGAGACAGGGTCTCACCATGTAGCTCTGGATGTCCCAGAACTCACTCCGTAGATCAGGCTGGCACAGAACTCAGAGACCCACCTGCCCCTGCCTCCTGAGTGCCCGGCCCTCTATCGTATCCGCTTGATATACTTACCCGCTCTTGGCCTGAGCTTGCTTTCATCTTACGGCCTTCAGAAGCTTCACTGTCAGATCCTGCGTGTCCCTTTACTATATAAAAACGAGTGTGTGGCCTCTGAGAAAGGAAGCAAAGGTTGCATCATTAAGACCCACTTAGTAAACAGCATCTCTGCATCTCTGCAGAGAAAACAAGCCTTTGGGACCAGAGCCAGCCCAACTACTTACCAGCTCAGTTTCTCTGAGCAGCAGCGAGGAGGACCGCACTTATGACAGTCCACCAGAGGTGCTGAGAGTTGGGCACACCTAACACAGCATCTGTTTAAAGAACTCTTGCTCATACAAATTGAGCAAATTTACAGTTTCACAGATGCTTTAGTGTCTAGCTTAACATCAGACAGCTAAATTCTTATCTGCATTTAATCTGCCTAGATATCACACCTACCACATGGCTTCTGGAAAATTCTCTTCCGTTCGTAAGACTTGGAGAGTAAAAAGGGTAACTTCAGGTGTAGGAAATGAGTCAGGATGACAGCTGTTTGTGTGAGTCTGCTTCTTGGAAAGAGCCTGCGAAGAACATTGTGGCTGCTAGCATTCTAATGCTAATTTGTGTCCCCCAAGTTAGTTTTCAGGAGAGGGTCTGCCCATAGCGTCTGGGAACCTGCCCTGAGTTGGTTCTGATTGGTAAATAAAGATGCCCAGCAGCCAATAGTTGGGGAGGAGAGAGAGAGGAGGGATTCCTGGGCTTGAGACTTTGAGGTAGATTCTAGCAACATGGTCAGCTATTGTTCAGCTTAAGGCATATTAAATATAAAGGCTGTGTGTGTTTTTCATTTGGGAACATAAACCATTAAGGTGGGAAGCAAGCCCAAAGCAGGGTTTATTAAATAATTAATACTACAGACCATTATACTGTTAGTCCTAAGATCAATTCTAAACATATAGCATATAATTATGGCCCAAATCACAAGTGGAAATGAAGGGGCCATATCTATAACACAAAAGAGACTTTAAACACAGGCACAATCCAAATGTGAGGAATTCTGTCACTGCCATTACCTGTGGGAGACTGCCATTAGTTGTTAGTTAAGACAACTGTTCTTCCAAAACATACGCAAACCCTTTTAAAATGAAGTTCTTGCATGACAAATAGTGGTTTGAAACTTGTTATAACTGATAATGTACAAAACTGAAATTCCTGAAATACACACAATGAAAATTACCCATTTTATTTAGTCCTTCAACAGCCCATATTGCCTGTTGATACCACTAGATCATTTCCTCAGATTACCCTATACCTACACACACACACTACAAACCCCATACATGACATATATACATACACACAAGTACCATACACACGCCTACATATACATATCCCCCCACATATATGGGATGTCCGTCAGTGTTCTCTTTCCTGCAGTATCTCCTAGATGACTGGGTCCCCGAGTGACTGGGGCAGAGACCCTGAGGAGTCACAATTGATGCATGGATGAGAAAACCTGGGCTGCGTTAAGCCACTGGAGTTGAGGATTACCCATCCTGACGAATACAACTCCCCAGTGTTCTCTGTGTCCTCCGAAATGTTTTAACCTCACATTATTTACATCACAGCAGAAAAGCTGGAGAAGAAGCCATAACTGTGGAAAGCAACAATAGAAATCTAAGGAGATTGGTTAAAATTATTATTTGGTTTTAATTTTGGGATTCTGGAACCTTTTAGGTTTTCTTCTGACTTGAATATATTTGTTCATATAGAAAAAGAATATCTCAATTCAGTGATGGAAATTTCAACTCCAAGAAATGGGAGTGACTTCGACCTAAAAGAGGTTGACGGGAGGACGTAATAAAGAACAGAATAAGAACAGCGACAGAGCTGGGCTCCGTGACTCACAGATGACACTTCCAGGGCGCTGGGAGTCACAGGTGACACTCAGGAGGAAGTCAGTAAGCCTATACAGCATGGGCTGCAGGAAGCAGACCAAGCAAACCAAACAGAGCAATTAATGAGGCAAACTGGCTGTTTTGGTGGGAGGGTGGCAGTAGCCATGCGAAACTGAACAATGTAAGGAAGATGGTTAAAGTATTAGGAAGGACAGGACTATACTGGCGAGTCTATAACCATTAAAAGGTAATTAAGGACTATTTGGAACTATTTTTTTCCATTAATTTAAGCATCTGTCATGAAATAGTTTATGGATTCTACCAACTTTCATTCACAAAACAATGTTAAGGGCTGGAGAGATGGCTCAGGGGTTAAGAGGTCCTGAGTTCGATTCCCAGCACCCACATGGTGGCTCATGGCCTTCTGTAAGTCTGCCTCCAAGGGATCCAATGCCCTCTTCCAGCCTCAGCATGCACTAGGCACAACTGTGGTGCACACAAACAATACAAGCAAAAACTTTCATACACATAAAAAAAAATTAATTTTGACTGTTTCCACCAAACATTTAAGAATAAAGTACTAACCCAGAGGCCTGGGCGGGCAGAAGACATCAGAGGAGGACAGGTGCCACTGCGATGTGCAAGTGTGTGGGGGAGACATGGGAGACAGAGAGGCAGAACAGTTTGAGAACTATGAAGACAGGCGAGGGCGGTGAGAACAGCCCGATGTGAGGAGGCTGTGCTGCCACCTGAGGCCGCAGCGATGTCCCAGCCCCTGCTGCGGCTGAGGGCCATGTCTGGGTCCATGACCCTGCAGCAGCAGGTGTCTGTGTCAATGTTCATGGCCCATGTGGGATGTTCCCGGTCTGCCTGAGGCCATCTTTCTGTCTGAAGGCTGCACAGAGCTGAACTGGCCCCGCCCTTCACTGGGACAGTGCTGGAGCCCTAGCTTTGACCCAGGCTAGCCGGGTCAGATTGCATTTAAGTGAGGGAGATCTGGTCCGGCTGCTGCAGGCAGGAGGGCTGGCTCCACCACTTGCCTGGGCAAAGCAAGAGGCCTGGCCTTGGTAGTGCTGGTGCCGGGGAGCTGGCAAGCTGATGAACTCAGCTTCCACCCAGGCCCTTCAGTGAGCCCACCCCAGGATTTACTCCATCTGTGACCTGCTGGAGCATATGAAGGGGCTGGTCCTATAGATCCAAAGGTGTAAGACCTCCATGTCACAGGTGAACAAGACGATGCCTATGAGGAGTCCCTTTGAGGCCAGACGCTTCAAACCAGGCCAGTGACTCACCGCAATGAACATTTGCAAGTAAACCTGTTTGGGCAAAAGGGTATAGTGTGTGACACACCGGGACATACCAAGGCTTCAGTGAGATTTTTAAAAATCTTTTTCCTTTGGGGAGCAGTTGCAAGGGCAGAGAGTTGATATGGAGGGGCAGGGAAATGAGTGAGATTGAGGTGCATGATATAAAATTGACAACAAATCAATAAAAAGTTTTTTTTTTTAAAAAAAAAAAAAGAAGTACTAAACTTAGTACAGACCTTAGGTCATGTCACAAGACCAGAATTACCCTAACATCAAAACCAAAGGTAGTTCAAGAAAAGCAGATCATAAACCAACATACGTTATGAATATGGGAGGAAAACCCTCTAAGAAAACCAGAGCAATGGGGGTCTATGAACACACAAAGTCCTATCACAGCCAGTGCAGACTTAGTTTAGAAAATTTCATAACTCAGCACGTTAGCAGAGAGAAGAGGAAATCTAAAGATCAACTGAGCAAATGCAGAAAGTGTTTCATAAAACCCATCAGAATACAGGCTTACAAGCAAGAGAGCAGAACTTCCCTAACCAGACAAGAAGGATGTAAGACTTACATAACCTCACGCTTAGTGAGCAAAGAGCAGCCGTTTCCCTAGCTCAGGCTGATGTCCACTGCAGCCTTTCCCTAGCTCGGGCTGATGTCCACTGCAGCCTTTCCCTAGCTCGGGCTGATGTCCACTGCAGCCTTTCCCTAGCTCGGGCTGATGTCCACTGCAGCCTTTCCCTAGCTCGGGCTGATGTCCACTGCAGCCTTTCCCTAGCTCGGGCTGATGTCCACTGCAGCCATTTCCCTAGCTCGGGCTGATGTCCACTGCAGCCTTTCCCTAGCTCGGGCTGATGTCCACTGCAGCCTTTCCCTAGCTCGGGCTGATGTCCACTGCAGCCATTTCCCTAGCTCGGGCTGATGTCCACTGCAGCCATTTCCCTAGCTCGGGCTGATGTCCACTGCAGCCATTTCCCTAGCTCGGGCTGATGTCCACTGCAGCCTTTCCCTAGCTCGGGCTGATGTCCACTGCAGCCTTTCCCTAGCTCGGGCTGGGCTGGGGTCCGCTCTCAGGGTCTCCCTGAGGAGCCTCAGCCACGAGAGAGGCAGGCAGAGGAAATCAAGGGAATATAGGCTAAGTAAAACCATCTTTACTCGTGGGGAACACGACCAGGTACTTAGGGAGTTCAAAGGGAGCCAAAACAAAACAGACCCATAAACAGTTCTAGTTGTATGTACTACAACAAAGTATTAGAAAGGAAATGAATATACAGTAGCAAGAAAAAAATAAAGACCTGAGAATACAATAGACAAAGCACATAAAAGTACAGTATTCTGAAAACCAGAAGTTACTGTGGAAGAGAAGTCCTCAATCAGTGAAAAGAGAAAGAGACTAGAAGACTCAAACAGCTAATCGTGTAGAAACTGACACACTGACTTACGGTTTATCTAGAAAGACATACGTCCTGGGAGAATGAGAATTATTCACACTAACAACTTTACATAACATTTTATATAACCCAATTTGAGACTTGCTATAAAGATACAGAAGTTAAAACAGCATGGTATTAGCATAAAGACATTCCCATAAGTCAATGATACAGAAAAGAAATCAGAAATATATCCAAAAAGTTATGGTCAGTTGATTTTCAGAGAAAGTGTGGGATGATTCCATGAGGGCAGTCTTTCCTGAAGACTAGACTTCTCCACACAGATACACCCACCCACACCCACACCCACACCCACACACACACACACACACACACACACACACACACACACACACCGGGGGGGGGGGAGAGAGAGAGAGAGAGAGAAAGAGAGAGAGAGAGAGAGAAAGCAAATCTTACTGAGACACTGGAGGATACACTAAAGAACCAAGCTACTGATTCTTCTTGCATGGGGAAATTCTGGGATAGGCATATTTTTTGCTACATCTCCTGTACTAACTGTACCTCCTGGGGATAAAATAGTAAGGGGTAGAAATGAGTAATGACAAAATAAAGCAATGATAAAATTGAAAAGTGACATCTTAAATGGAGACAAGCCACTGGTCACCATCTCTTCCAAAGGAGTGGTGAAGGAACCATAGTTACCCACTACGAAGACATGCCAAGAAATTACAACCTGACAAGTCTTTTAAGTTCAGCAATAGCTCACCATAAAGTCAGGACAGGGAAGAAACCATCCTATGACAACTACAAGTAGGGAAATCAAGACAAGGCCAGCTCTATGGGACAACTTGTTCTTCAGTAAATTATAACAACAGTATGAAAGATTAAAAGGCTTAAGATATGAATTCCAATGGGAAGGAAGATTGGGGGAATCTCTGAAGAGCTGGGAGAGGGGAAACCATGACCAGAATATATTGTATGAAAAACATCTATTTTCAATAAAAGAAAATAACAATAAACCCATAGAAAGGGGGGGCATTAAGATACACAAGTAGGTACATTATGTAGAATGCATTAAAGCAAACATGTTTATAGTAAAGTTGGGCACTGACTAGAAAGTCTAGGGTACTAAGGACTTTTTAATCTTGTTGTGATCTGAACTCTGCTCTCTTCAAATTCAAATGTCGAAATCTCGGGATGGGACTGCATTTATAGAGAAAGTCTTTACAGAGGAAATGGAAATTAAGAGTTACTTTTTAAACAAACATGCTGAAGTATTTAGAAAAAAAGTTGACTACTAGAATTTGCTTCAAAATCTGAAATGTGTGCACTGGGGAGGACTGTAGTGGAGATGGTCAGGGCTGACCATCACTGATGGGTTGGTTAATCTATTGCTATAGACACTACAGTCCTGAAGAGGTGGCTCGTAGAGTACATGCCTAGCTCAGTGAGGCCCGGGGCTCAATCCCCACCCCACCCCCCCAAATCTGTCACCTGAAAGGCTTTAAAATCTTTGAAAAGCACTTTATTCTAAAAGCATAAATCTTCAAAGATGCAAATCTAGAGGCTGAAAACTGAATGAATGAACAGCGGATGAATGAGGAACCTGTCTAGAGAGCAGACATGTGGGCAGAAACATCTCTAAGGAGACGCATCAACAACAGACCCTTGGGCTTCCCTCTTAGGCTCTGCTTTTTCCCAAAGTTTTCGTTGATGGTCCTCACCCCTGGCGTGCAAGGTCCTCACCCCCCACCTCAAGCTTTTGCACACTGCCCTCTCAGCGTCTTCCTAGAGGGACTTGGACCTTGCTACACACTGGCCTCCCAGGATTCCCTTTGAAATCTGGGTGGGAGGCTTTCAATTGTGGCATCTTGCGTGTCTACAGAACCAGCCTATCAGGTATGACAGCAAGGTGTACCACCAGCTTGAATCACAGCCTCACTAGCGTCTGAGTGCTTGTGTAATGAGCAAGGTAAAGACATCTCATTGGATCTAGAATCTGCTATTTAAGGTCAGACTGCTAGCAAGCTCTGGGGTATTAACCTTG
Source organism: Tokudaia tokunoshimensis (assembly GCA_036184795.1). Lineage (NCBI taxonomy): Eukaryota > Metazoa > Chordata > Mammalia > Rodentia > Muridae > Tokudaia > Tokudaia tokunoshimensis. The sequence continues at coordinate 128,126,262 of BTHU01000003.1, forward strand.
CGCCAAGGTTCTACAGAAGACTCTGTGTGACTAGGCAATGCGGCAGGACCAGATTCCTTCCTCTGTATGGATTTGTAGAGGAGAAGCGGAGGAAGACACCAAGAACCTGGAAACACCAGGAATGTTTCATGCCTGCCAAAGAAAGCTACAGGCGACAGGGTTGTAGGGATAGGGGTCTGTCCAAGCCTGCAGGAAATCATATTGTGCTACCACGTGTCCCACACACTAGTCATGGAGCTACAGGACTGGGTGTTCTCCCTACTGAGTGTTAGCCTTTTGAAACCTTGCAAAACCCCTGGTTGGAGTAGGATTGTTCACTCTGTACTACATAATGGAGTGCGTGGCTTGCTGCTTTGATTTTTACAAGGCCTCATGGTTAAAGAGTTAGCCTTAAGTCTCAGAGGAGATTTTGGATATGGCGTTTTGAATAGTGTTTGAAGTGTTAAGGCTATGGGGATGCTTGAGGCTGGACTAAATGCACTTTGTGGAATGGCAGTCAATTTTGGGCAGGGGGGGCAAGGGATCAAATGTTATGGTTTGATTCTAGAATCATCTCCTATAAGCTTGTATTTTTTTGTGATTGCTTCCCCAGACTGTGGCGGGCTGGCTTTGAACTCAGAGATCTGCCTGCCTCTTCCAAGCACTGAGGTTAAAGGCAGGCAGCACCACACCTGGCTCTATTTCCTGTTCTCTCCCCTCACTGGGCTTTCAAAAATGCCTGTTTTCAAGTTCAAATATTCTTTTTAAACTTAAAACAAACTGAATTAAAATAGAATTACATCATTTCTTCCTTCCCTTTCCCCTCCTCAACTCCTCCTATATTCCCGATTATTCCTTCTCAAGTTCTTGGTCTCTTTTCCTTTATTATTGTTACACTTGAAGACAATGCATAAACATATAATTACAACCTGCTGAGTCCACTTAGTGTTGGTTGTGTATATACCATTTCAGGCCTGACCACTTGGTATGGGATAACCAGTCAGGGGCCTCATCCCTGGGGAAGACCAGTGTAGTCCTTATTTACCTGTGGCTCTTTGTCTAGGGGTGCATGAGATTGTTTAATGGATTTTAGAGTGTCTATTAGTGTCTCTGTTCGGGTCTTGCTTTGGCAGCCACAGTGCTGAGGTGTCCTGAGTGTCGCTTCCCTGTCACTTCTAGGAGACACACTCTCACAGCAGACTTCCCAAGTCTCAGGCTCTTGCAGTTTTTCTACCTGTCTTCCATTATGTTCCCTGAGCCTCCGGTGCAGGACTTGTAGATGTGGTCAGTTGGAGCTGGGCACCTCATGGTTAGTTGTTCTCTTCATTTTGACCAACTGTATATTTCAGTGATGGCCTCTGACTTTTACAAAGAGGAGTTTCTTTCATAAGGGGTGTGGTGGTTTGAGTGAGAATGGATCGCATAGGCTCACAGATGTGAATGCTTGGTCACCAGGGAATGGGACTATCTGAAAGGATTAGGAGGTGTGGCCCTGTTGGAGGGAGTGGGTCGCTGTGGGTGGGCTTTGAGGTTTCTAAAGCCCAAATCAGGCCCAGTCTCAGTCTCTTTCTCTCTTCCTACATCCCTTGGACCAGGATGTAAACTCTCATGTGCTACTCCTGCACCAAGCAAGCCTGCCCGCCACCACACTCCCTGCCAAGATGGTCATGAACTCCACCTCTGAAACTACATAAGCCCCAATTAAATGTTTTCTAAGAGTGGTCATAGTGGTCAAGTAGCCGTGATGTCTTTTCACAGCAATAAAACACTGACCATGACAAGGAGTGAGAGCTATACTGATCAGGCTGGATGGGAACACAGGGTGTGCCAGTGGGGCTGGTCCTGGAGGACAGATATGGAATGTGGTGAGATGGGATAAGATCATAAGTTCAGATAGTTTTTTCTTCTCCTTAATCTACATTGTTTGTTGAGGCTATCAACTGCATTATTTTTTTTTTATTTACTGTGTTCTTTATCCCCAGATTGCTGTCTGATTCTTTTTCAAAATACTTCTCTATGTAATTTCTCACTCATAGTATTAAAGAGAATATCAAATTCTCTTTAATTTTATCTATCTGTATCCTATTGGATCTCACTTTTAAAAATATAATCAATTCTTTATCTTTCAAATGTTTCTTTGTAAATTGGTGTAAAAAAGAATGGGTTTCACTATGAGACAGTGGTCCTTAATTGGCTCATGGTCACCCCTGGAATACCTTTTTGGCCCCTCCCTCCCTACTGGTTCCTTCCTCTGCCCAGTAATAATCATTCCTCTTCTTTGCTAGGCATTTATCCCTTTAGTTTATTTGGAACTTACTGTCATAATTAGGGTTTTCTTTGAGAGGCATCATGGCTCCTCATTCTTTATATTCCTACATTAAGATCTGTGTTTCTGATGGTTCAGATAGCTCTATCATTTTGATGAAGTGAGGATGACAAACTTGTATTGCAGCAGGAACTTCAAGAGCCTTTACTGAGCCTACACACATGTGGCTGCTCATGGTCCTAGCAGCCAGACCCTCTCAAAGGGAAATCACCCTGATCTCCTGATTCAAGAAGGTGACACTGTTCTCTGTGTCACAGTGCCTGTCCCTACAATGCGAGGCATGGTGAATGTCTGTGGAATCCCAAAGATGAGAATAGACAGATGAGGACTATGGCTCCAAAACCAGTTCAAGTTCAGACATCTGACTTCTCAAACTGGCTTTAGTGACAGTGCCCTGAGGCCCAGTGAGACAGTCAACGGAATATGTGAGCTCCTTTTCTGAAATGCAAATGATACTTACAGATTCTAGGTTTCTGATGTCAGAGAGCTGCACACATGAAGATTATGAAAACTTCCAGGATCAAAAATTACCAGCACACATACTGGCAGTGTGCTGGCCCTGTCACCCATACAGGGAAGCTTGTCCTCTGCAGCTGTGACTGTGGGCCAGCAGGCACCATGACTCTGATCCCCTTCCTCTGCTGTTGTCCCAGGTCTCAGATTCTCACAGGCATCCAGTTGATCACTCACCTCTGAACAGAATTGTGCATCTTTAGCTCTTCTTTGTGGAGGAGTTGAGTGATGAACATCTCCGTCTATCCATCAGCCAGGAGAATTGTCTTTGCAACCTTTAGAGAAGGTTAAAAAAGAAAAAAATTCTTTAAAATGCTTTTACAAGCACAGAAATTAGAAACTCATTAAACTAAAAATCTAATCATAGAACATTGGAAGAGAAAAAAAAGAACAACAGGAAAAATATTTCCAACACATATATCTAACAAATGGCATGTGGCCACACTATGTATACAGAATGCTCTGGACCAACAGCATGAAGTGGCCTCATAACAGAATTTGCAAAACTGAAAAGACACTTGGAGGAGAAAAAGCATAAACACCCGGCAGCATGTAGAAGCTCTCTGCATCAGTCATTAAGAAAAGCCGAAACCACAATGATGTGCAACTTCACATCCCCAGAATGGCCGAGTTAAAAATCAGCAATACCAACTACGAGACAAGAAGTCCAACTGGAGCTGTAGTTTACGGTTTGACTCTGAAATGTCTCCTGAAAGCTCATGTTTTCAATGCCGGGCCTGGCGGGATTTTGGGAACTGACTGCATTAGGAAGGCTCTGGTATCATCAATAGATTAATCCATTGATGGATTCATATCTGATGTTGTTACTGAACAGTGACAGAAACTGAGGAAGGTATGGACTGACTCAAGGAAGCGGGCCCCTGGAGTCAACTCTGGAGGGTCTATCTTGTCCTCAGCCTCCTCCGTTCTCTTTGCTGCCTGGCGGCCATGAGGTGAGGGGCTTTGCTCCGCTGTGCTCTTTCACCCTTAACATAAGTCCAGAGACAATGAAGCCACTGTACTCATAATAGCTTAGGAGACAGAAAACCTAAATGTCCTTCAGTTGATGACTGGATAATGAAACTGTATACATATACACAGTAGAACACCATTCAGTGTAAAGAAAAGGAAATTATGGAACTTCACAGGTAAATGGGTGGAACTAGAAAATATTACAGTGACTGAAGTCACCCAGATCCAGGATGCCAAGTGCTGTGGGGTCTCTGTCATCTGGGGCTCCCAGCTCGAACGCTTCAGATGTGAATATACAACCTAGAATAACTACAGAAGCCAGGGAAGTAAAAATGGACCTTAGGGGTAGAGAAGGAGCTCTAGAGAGACCAGAAGAGAGGACACGGGTGACTTAAAGGGAGAAATGGAGAAAGAGAAGCATTAAACAGGGAAAGGGGGAAGAAGGACAGACAACATGGGAAATGTTTGTAATAGCCATTGGGAATATTATTCTATATATAATACATATAAGTGTGTGGTGGCTTGAAGTAGAACGGTCCCAATAGGCTCATACATTTGAATGTCACTATTTAGCATAACTACTTAGGAAGGATTAGAAGGTGCAGTGGTGTTGGAGTGGGTGTGACCTTGGTGAGGAGGTGTGTCCCTGGGGGAGGGCTTTGAGGTTTTACAGCCTCTCTCTGTCCTCTAGCAATTCCTCTAGTACCATTATTCTCTGCTATTCTCTGATAATTGACTAAGAAAACCTTCAATTAAATGCTTTCTCTTATAAGACTTGTCTTGGTCATGGTGTTTCTTCACAGCAATATAATGGTAACTAAGACAAAGTGATACACACACACACACACACACACACACACACACATGGGTGCACGCACGCACACATAAACTACTTATAATATTCTTTCCAAGAGCCATAGACTATTTAACAAACCCACACACCAAGCATGAGCATTGGTCAGAAGGGTCCAAACGATTCCCCCAAGCGATGTATGTCATTGCTGTTGCCCTTGGTTGTCTCCCAGAGTTGAAGGTAAGTTCCTTTTGCTGAAGACAACACTGGCTTTAGAGCATAAGATTCAGAGGATTTAAGCTGGATCTGACCTGAAGGTCTCCTCCCTGAGAACTAGTCTTCATAGAGCCGGGTAGTGTTATGAAAGCTGCCAAGGGAGGAATGCTTATGAATGACCCGTCAGAGCGAGATATCCCTAAATGTACAATAGTGAATCTTGGCAGTAACAAAGAGCTGTCTAATTGGATCTTAGGCCTGATCAACAGGAGGGAAATCATGCTTGGTACTAGAAACCTAGTCAGCCACCCATGGCTAGTGACATCATGGACCTTAGAGGAGAACCTACTACTACCACTTTCTAAACCAGTATACTCCCTAACTTCATCCCAAACACTTAAACTTATACCCACAGGTAAGTGTATCTCTCCCCCCTCCCCTCATCAAAGAAGCTTCTTTCTGAAGTAGGAGACCATTATAGAAATCCACAGCTGGTCAAATGCAGAAAACAATTGGCTGTGAGGTGCCCAATGCTAACCAATACATCTACAACACAACTCCCGCACCTAAGGTCAGAGAACGTCACAGATGATGGTGCAGAAAGAATGTAAGTGCCTGAGAACTAGGAAGTCTGCTGCAAGCCTTGTCTTCTAGATAGGACAGGGAGCTATACCTATGAGATTATAACGATATGGCTGCTTAAACAAGACCTGAGCAGTGACAGCACCAGCTGGCATGCCATGTGGATGGGGGAAGTCTCTGAGAGACCAGCACTAGAAGAAGAGCTATAACTGCTGAGAGAGAAGGAATTTGGCTTCCTAGGGGATGTATTCCCTAAATGCTTATCCAATAGTAAGTGGTCAGTCCTAAACACATGTGCAAACAGGCAACACTAAGTGACTCAGCAGAGTTTTCCCCTCCTACCCCCATGCACCTGTGTGTGTGTGTGTGTGTGTGTGTGTGTGTGTGTGTGTGTATGTAATTAGTTGAAGAAAAAGAGACCTAAAATCTGGGAAGGAGCTGGGAGGAATGAGACAGGTGGAGGGAGGCAACAGAAAATGATATAATTAAATTTTAATTAAAAATGTTTGTAAAGCTAGAAATCAGTCTGGTGTTTCCTCAGAAAATTGGACATAGTACTACCTGAGGACCCAGCTATACTACTCCTGGGCATATACCCAGAAGATACTCCACTATGTTCATAGCAGCCTTATTTATAATAGCCAGAAGCTGGAAACAACCCAGATGTCCCTCAACAGAGGAATGGATAGAGAAAATGTGGTACATTTACACAATGGAATACTACTCAGCTATTAAAAACAATGACTTCATGAAATTGGCAGGCAAATGGATGGATCTAGAAAATATCATCCTGAGTGAGGTAATTCAGAGTTCTCACAAAAGCACACACATGGTATACACTCACTGATAAGTGGGTATTAGGCAAAGAGTGTGGAATACCCATGATACAACTCACAGACCACATGAAGCTCAAGAGGAAGGAAGATCAAAGAGTGGATGCTTCAGTCCTACTTAGAAGGGTGAACAAAATAATCAAGGGTAGTAGAGGGTAGGGGAACTTGGGAGGAAGAGAAGGGGGAGGGGAAAAAGAGGTACAGAATCAGGTATGGGAGGAGATGGAGGAGATGTACAGAGGGCCAGGAAACTGAACAGAGGTGTGTAGCAATGGGGGATGGGGAACTGGGGCAGCAACCAGAAAGTTCCAGGTGCCAGGAAAGCAAGAGCCTCCCAGGACCCCACGAGGATGATATTAGCTCACATCCCACAAAGGGGAGGAAGAACCTGTTGAGACCATATCCAGAGGTTAGGCATGGCTCCCCTGTTGAGGGAGGGGAACACCCACCCATCTTCAAATTTTTAACCCAAAATTGCTCCTGTCTAAAGGAAATACAGGGACAAAGAGTGAAGCAGAGACTTAAGGAAAGGCCATCCAGAGACTGCCCCACCTGGGGATCCATCCCACATGCAGACACCAAACCCAGGCACTATTGCAGATGCCAAGAAGTGCTTGCTGACAGGAGCCTGATACAGCTGTCTCCTGAGAGGCTCTGCAAGATCCTGACCAATACAAAGGTGGATGCTTGCAGCCTACCATTGGATTGAGCACAGGGACCCCAATGGAGGAGTTAGGGGGAGGACTGAAGGACTGAAGGGGCCTTATCTGGCATCAATGGGAGGGGAGGCCCTTGGTCCTGTGAAGGCTTGATGCCTCAGTGTAGAGGAATGCTAGGGCGGTGAGGTGGGAGTGGGTGGGTGGGTGGGGGAGCACCCTCATAGAAGCAGGGTAAGGTGGGATTGAGATAGGGGGTTTGCAGAGGGAAAAACAGAAAGGGGACAAACTTTGAAATGTAAATAAATAAAATTAAAAAAATAAAATAAAAGTTTTTAAAGGACTGGCAAAAGATTTAGATAGCCATTTCACCACATAAAATGATTAATGACCAGATGAAAAAAAGTCCTCCATGTTATTCATCTTTATGAAAATGCCAATTAAACTGTAATGCTACACTATCACATACTCAAGGGAATGGCTGTGTGGTGGTTTGAATAAGAATAGCCCCTATAGGCTCATGTATTTAAATGTTTGGTCCCCACCTGGCAGAACGTTCTGGAAAAGATAAGAATATGTGATCTTGTTGGAGGAGATGTGTCCCTGGGAGCAGACTTTGAGGTTTCAAAAGGCCAAGCCGTTCCTAGTTAGCTCTCTTCTGACTTGTGGCTTTTGTCTCAACATGCAAGCTCTCCTATGCCTGCTCTCTTACCTCTTATGATGGTCATGGACCCACCCTCTGAACCTGTAAGCCCCATTAAACGCTGTTTTCTGCAAGTTGCCTTGGCTATGGAGACTTAGAACAGCAATAGAACAGTAACCGAGTCAGGCCGTAATAAATATGGCCAACACTGGATATCGCTGAGAAAGCAGAGACGTCAAATCCCCACATATTGCTACTTGGACACTAGCACTGTGCAGACTCTTGGGGAAATAGTTTGTCAGGTTCTTCAAAGTTAAATATAAACTTGATTCTACAGCTACACTTTTAGAAACTCACCCAAGAGACATAAAAATAAAATCTACACAGACACATATACACGGCAGCATTTTATCATTTCCAGAAGCATCCTTTGTAATGACCAAAACTATATAAATAACCAAAACCAAAACTGAAACAATTCAAATGCCTTCCAGTTCGAAAATAAACATGAAATTATGTCATTTCAAAAGAGCAAACCCTTTAATACTAAGGGATGGCCTATTACTGACATACTCTCTAACACAGGTTAATCTCAAAATCTGATGTTAAGAAGTAAACCCTGGAGAGAGGTCTCCTCTAATAAAGCACTTGCTATGTGAGCAGGGAGACTTCAGTTCCACCCCAGAACCACATAAGAAAGCCAGGCCTGGTAATGTGTGTTTGCAATCCAGCTAGATAGGTGAAGACAGGAGAATTCCTAGGCCAACAAAAAAGCATGTCTCAAAACATCCAAAGTGGACAGCTTCTGAAAAAAATACCAGAGATTGTCCTCTGGCCTCCATGAGCACTCACATCTTCACATGCTCTGCCATCAAAAGAAGCCAAATCCCCAAACTGTATTTGAAGATTCCATTTAGACAAAACAGATCACTGGCTGCTTGGGGCTAGGAGTTGACTAACTGATAAAAGTTTTGTGGACAATAGGAATTTCTAGAACTGGATTAAGGTGATGCTGTTCAAACCCCTGGAAAACACAGATTTGTGAACTTATAATAGGTGGGGTTTAATGGCATATAAATTGTACTTCAATAAGATGTTTTTTAAAGATTTATCCAAGAATATTCACAGCAGCTTTATTCACGACAGTGAATCACAAAAGACAAATGGACAAATTATGATCTATTCACAGAACACAATATCAGCGGTCTATAAAAACTACTTAAGAGCTAGACAGACGGCTGGCTCAGTGGGTAAGGTCTAAGAACAAATGCTGACCAACCATAAAGACCTGAGTTCAAACCCTCAGCAACCATGGAAAACTCTGGGTGTGGCCACTACACCCATAACCCCAGTACTGTGAGATGTTTGCTCGGGTTTACTGGATCCTAACCTGTCTCCAGGTTCAGTGAATCAGGTGAATAAGGCAGGAAATGACAGTCATGGTTCTCAACCTTTCTAATGCTGTGACCCTTTAACAAGTTATGGTGACCCCAATCATAAAATTATTTTTGTTGCTACTTCATAACTGTAATTTTGCTACTGTTATGAATTATAATGTAAAAATATCTGTGTTTTCCCATGGTCTTAGGTGACCCCTGTGAAAAAGGTCATTTGACCCCTCCAAAAGGGTTGTGACCCACAGGTACATCACACAGTCACAGACATGAATTTCAAAAAAACCGTAACACTCTCAGTCCCCCCTCCCAGTGCACTCTCTCTCTCTCTCTCTCTCTCTCTGCATGCACTGAAGTTCAAATTCTACTGAATCACATTTGTAGATCAGAAAGCTCACTTTTTCTTTATCAAAAAAATCTTAGGACACCTTCCAGGATAAAATTTACTTAAAACAAGAATCTGGTGTCCTATAACCTAACAGACTGAGACTTACAAAGCAAAACCAAGTCTGGTCCCAATCACGTCCTACAGATTTGGGGATTACACAGTAGTCACTTCACCTCTGTAATTACTGTACACACCTCAGGCCATGTGAGGAACGTCTAACCTGTGCATACAGCACACAAACCACGACAGAGCCCACTTCCTAACTAGTGCTATCTATTACCGCTTAGGACTCAGCCAGGAAAGAACTCTGCCACCACAGGCAACTGCCTATTCCTCTGTCACGTATGTCCCCTTCTCCAACCACCTTTGAATGAGCCAGTTCTGGAGGCTCAATAAAAGTGAAGACATAAGCTCTACTGTACCATTTGCCATCGACCACATCACACAGGCCTAGGCTAGTGTGGGGCATTGTGTACACCTGGGGCACATATTAAAGCAGTCATATTTTCGGCCCAATAGCAGCATTCCAAGAATTAACTAAAAGGAAGTAAGGAAGGAATCTCTTTGTGACAAATGCGACCAACTTATTCTGGAGTATTTCCAACAGTCATAAAACACCCTCCCTGTAAAGAATCAAAACAACCTGATAACAATAGGAGTCAGCCAATAAACTGTGGCCCAGTCAGCAGACGGACTACTCCCTGAAGCACGAGATGCATGGGCTGGGGGAAAGTGGACAAACAGGAAAACCCTGTCACATAGTGTTCAGTGACAGAAGACAAAGCCATGGAGAGCAGGGTCATTCGCAGGCAGGGGTGACAGAATTCCCCTAGACTCCCAGACAGTAAATATATTTGTGTAAAGCTTTGAGGGGAAAGGCTTATACCACTGGTAGGATCATGGTTTGCACAAACCACAATCCTCAGATTTGAACATGGCGTAGTCAAGTGAAGGATCGTGATTTAATACATGTTGAGTTTGTCCAGAGTCTACACTCCACCAGGGTCTCAGATAAGGCTCCCCTGCCATATACCTATAACGGCCATCTCCGGGTGGGGAGAATATAGGGACACATTTATTTTTTACCCCGTCTTACATTTGCCATATTGCACAATACTTCTGTAATAATGAATAAAGCTTCTTTTTCTTCAGAAACTTTGAATCTGATGATTTTTATGACATCCCATCTTGAATACTGTGAAATTGGATCAAAGGTTTATTACAACCAATACAGAATAATTTACAATGAAAATGAGCAATGGCCTAGTTAAGTGATTTTTATGATTATTTTAGGTCTGGGGTTCAAACCTAGGGCTTTGCACATGCTGAGACACCTCTGCTGTTATGCTACAACCCCAGTCCTCGATGTTTTTAAGAGAATGGTTGAAAACTGCTGGAAGAACATGACACAATTATCATTTACAAAAGCATGGAAAGCAAAGTGGTAAACTTTAGTCACAGCACGACAACTAGGTTAAAATGCTAGCACTGTCTGTAAACTGTTAAATGTACTAAGTTTAGGGGAGACGTTGGATTACACCTGTGATCCGAGCACTCAGAAGGCAGATGCAAAATCATCACCTTGAGCCTGAGACCTACATGGGTTACAGAGTGAATGTGTCTCAAAACAGAAGGAAAATGAAGAAGGAAATACACCAAAATGTTAGTATCTTTGGATCCCTGGGTGGGGGAGGGTCAGGCATGTGTATTGGTCAAACTTTGTTGCTGTGACAAAACTGTCAGGAAAGAGATGGTTCTGTGTGTAAAGGTATTTGATGTACAAATCTGATGATCTGACCCCAGAACTGACTCTCTAGTCCTCTCACTTCTATACATGCTCCCTGGCATTTATACACTCACACCATACACACACACATGCATATACACATATATACACATAAGCACTCATGCATGCACACACACACTATGACGATGATGATGATGATATAGCAGGCCACAGTGATGGCTTCCCTGTCCTTCAGCGTTTGTTCCACCTGGGCCCAAGTCCACACTCGGTTGCTCTCCCACATGCCAGTCGTCTCTGAAAACAGCGTCACAGTCACAGCAGAAACACGCTTCGGTGATCCCCAGGCATCTCTGCATGTAATCAAGCTGTCAGTCGATGTGATTAATCATCACACAAGCTATAAAGACTCAGTGGCATATACACTAAAACTGAAAGGGCAGAGCTTAGCATAGTCCCTGCATAAGGATGACACCAATTCATGAAGCATTTTACTAATAAATAAACAAACAAATGAATAAATAAAATCATGTCTTTTTAACCTTATAGAAAAGAATTGAAGGAGGGCAGGCTTAGGATTGGGAGGCAAGGATACCCCTAGAGTATTCCATAGAACGTTCTTGGCCCTCATGACACCTGTGAGGTATGTGTAGCTCCAGTTGGTACAGGAGTCACTGGAAATCCAGACAACTCAACCCCTAAGGTCCTCTAGGCAGCAGTACGCCAGAGGCACCTGTGCCCAGATCTTATTTTATACTGACAGCCTACACTTCCACAGTAGGGATTAGGGAGCCTTTGCATCCCCATGAACTCATGTCTGTGGGTGGGTTGGAGTTTTCCATGACTTTCACAGTCAGAGAAAATTTTCATTCCCAAATAACAGAGCCAGGGGCATGAATTCAGAGTCAGGTCACAGGTACCGTTCTTACCCATTTCACAGCTGCCGATGCATGAAGCGCACATATCATTTGTCAGGGAGAATCAGGTCATTGGATAGCCCACAGTTCCCCCTAGAAGGAGGTCAGAGCTGGAAAGCACTTGTAACTTTCTGTCTTCCTTCTAGCATTATGGGGTGAACAAAGTCTACACAAAGTGTGGTGGTTTTAATATGCTTGGCCATGGGAAGTGGCACTATTAGGAGGTGTGACCTTATTGGAGGAGGTGTGGCCTTGTTAAAATAAGTATGTCTTTGGGTAGGCGAGCTTTGAGGTAATATATATACTCAAGCTCTGCTCAGTGTGAGACAGTCTTTCCTGATGACAGGCGGATTATAATGTACAACTCCTAGTTCCTTCTCCAGCACCATGTCTTCCTGCACGCTGCCGCACTTCCTGCCATGATGATAATGGACTGAACCTCAGAAACTGTAAGCTAGCCCCCAAAGAAATGTTTTCCTATATAAGAGTTGCCTCCGCCGTGATGTCTCTTCATAGCAACGGAAACCCTAATTAAGACTCAACATAAATATGCCATGCAGGCTCAGTCATTAACAATAACAGGGAAACCTCCATTGTCAAGAACTACGGGGAATCCCTTATCTCCACGAGCACTATACGTGCACTGCATATGAGGCTCATCTCCAAGGCGAGCATTATTGTTATCTCTGTTTTATATTAGATATGGAGAGGCTAAACACAGTAAGAAAATGTTACTCAAGTGCGGTGGTGGAGCCACCAGAAATCAGTCCCCACATACCCTGTCCTCACTCCAAACTGTTCTGTCTTGCTTTTGTGTGTTCAAGCCAATGGTCAGTCAATTCTCTTTTATCTGGGCAATATGATCGTAACAGAATACCCAGTCAAATTTGAATTGTAGAGTTCTAGAAGGGTCCACCAGCAACCTGCTGGCCTTCCATTTACAAAACATCTGTGTCTATAAGATGAGCTCACGTCTACAGGCTCGTGTCTTTAGGCCTACGAGAGGCATTCCATTTGCAACCCTTGCTTATCCACTACGACATACCTACAGTCACAGTCTACTGACAAAGTCCTCAAAGCAGCACCTGTTTTCCCCCACACTATTCCACGGGCTCACGTCTGTGGGTGCCCAGGCCTGTGGACCCAAGGACTCTGAGGAAGGAAACCATTTCCTCAACAGAATGTTAACTGCGATGAAACTGCAGATACAGCAGAATTGAGAATATCAACCCCATGACCCTTGGGCAAGTGCCTCAGTTCCTCATTCCAGCTGAGCTTTCTGAGAAGTCGTGCCTGAGCATCATATGGGAGCAGGCTTAGGAGTCAGGGGGACAGAGTAGAAGCAGGGAGAAGGCAAATCTTGGCAGCCCTTGGGATCTAGCTCAGGGCAATTCCGGAACCCAGCCTCGGGATCCACGCTGCCCCCAGACTGCATCTCCCAAGGCACACAAGCCCTACCTTCTAACTTACAAGGAGGTTCTGATGAGCTACCGTGGGCTCTCCTTTCCCACCGTGAGGCTTCCAACACTGACTGCACCTCTGCAAAACTAAAACATCATGCAAACCAGGAAAGCATGAGTATGCGGAAATGACCGCTGTTCTAGTTAGGGTTCTCAATTGGATGAACACCAAGACCAAAGCACCTCGGGAAGAAACGGTTGATTCTAGTTCATAGATTGTAGTCCATCCTCCAGGGAAATCGGGCAGGAACTAAAGCAGCCATGATGGAGGAATGCTGCTTACTGGTTTGTTCTGTTTGCTCTTTTATACAGGCTAGGACCAACAGCCCAGAGCTGCCACCACCCACAGTAAGCTGGCCCTCCCATGTCAATCTCTAGTTAAGAAAGTACCCCTCCGTCTTGCCCACATTTCTTTCAATTAAGGTTTCTTCTTTCCAAACGACTTGAGCTTCCAACAAGTTGACATAAAGCCAGCCAGCATAGTAGCCTAACATGTTCGCTTGACACAGGCACATGCAGTATAAAACACAAGTCTTTTCAGTCTCAAAGGTCAAGAGCCTCTGAACTTGTCTTTGGTTGGCCCTTTAATTTTTTTTTTTCTGGTGCTTTAGGGCTAGGGAAATGGCTCCATGGCTACAGCACTTCCTGAGTGAGAAGTAGGACTAGAGTGCGAATCTCTAGAAGCCACATAAATAATGGGTGGCACAGCAGCCAGCTTGCAGCTCCAGCCTTAGAGGGTAGAGACAGGGGATCCCCAGAGCAACCTGGATAGCTACACTAGCTACACTGGGGAGTCCTGTGTTTGACTGAGAGACCCTGACTAATAAATAAGGTGGAAGAATGATTGAGGATCAATCCTGACATTAGCCTAAGGCCTTCATTTGCATGCAAACATACATGCCCAGTCGTCATTCCATAGTGTGCCCCTACACATGTAAACACACACACACACACACACACACACACACACACACACACACATTCATGGAAACAAAAATTAAAACAATGTCTTATATCCTGGACTCCTGGGCCTGTTAGGCAAGTGTTCTACCATTGGCTCTAGCCCCTGTATTTATTTGTTTATTTGAGATTGGGTTTATGGCCCAGGCTGGCCTTGAATTTGTTTATTCTTCTGCTTTAGCCTCCAGAATTGCTGAGATTCTAAGCATGTGCTCCACACTTGATCTGCTGTAATATCACCTCATTGTTATTTATGATTACTTCATTTTGAGATGGAGGGCCTACAAGATCCTTCCACCTTAGCCTCCGGAGCTGCCATCTCTTGGGTCCAAATCTGACTGTTCAGTGCAGGGTCATTTTTCATTTTTAACTCTGTGCTGGTCTAATAAGACATTTCTGTTGGTTGGATATGATTCATGTGCCCAGTGTGTCACCACAGAAGTGTGCTGAGTTTATTCTATGAAGCTAGCACCTAGATTACAGCTAGTGCATAATGAAGACTGTGGAATACAGGGTGGCACTGAAGAGAGGCTGAGAATAATGTGGACCTCACCTCTCTCAGAGAGAAGTGCCACTTCCTGCATTACTGTAACAGGCGGTTAGATTCTACTTTTGATAAAAAGGGACCAAGGCTTACAGAGTAAGTAAATGCAGGCTGAACACCGGGCACCAGGCCTCCTTTGCTTTGCCTCAGACACCTGCTTGAATGTACACATGCATGTTACTTACTCCAGGAGTAGCTGGTTATCTAACCTAGTTCATTCCCTTCAAGACTGAAGACACCCACAAACAGGGAAGCCTCACATGACAGACTACCCTTAGCTGAAAGCAGTGTCTCTATAGAGTGGGGAGGCTCCTCTGGGATCAAAAGTAATCTCCCTGTAGGAACCAGAATGCTCCCCTAAAGCGACAAGAGTGATAGCAAGTTCTTTGGACCACACTGCAGAACCAGACGAGGCACTGGTCACCCAGACCACACACCTTGACCGGGACTGCTTAACAATGCACTTATATCTCTTGCCCTTGTCCCAGCTGCTTCTCCATTTAAACCTAAAGCTCATGGCTTCCTGAAGATGAACTTGGGGCCGCTGAACCCCTTTGTCCCTTTTCCCAAAATGGTGCCTGAATCCCCTTTTTCTGTTCTTTTATCATTGCTTGCTTTTTTATAATTGTAGTATTGGAATGTAGGGGGTGGGGTGGGGCAGGGCAGCGGGTAAATCTAACTGCTGAGCTCAGGCTTCTGCCCTAAAACTCTGATCATATGACTTTACTAGTTAGCCATAAGGCTAACTAGTAAGTCTTCCGAGCATGATTCCCTTCCTCAAAATGGGCTGTGATACCCAGTGTAAGAGAGATTTGTGAGAATTAAACAAGTTTATGAGAGGTATGGTTGGATGAATCAGTGGGTAAACATGAGAAAGCAAGTCCAGATTCCCAGAATACCTATAAAAAAGCCAGGTGTGGTTGGGTGCGACTGTAATCCAGCACTGAAGCTGGGGCAGAAATGAGTGGGTCCTGGGGACTCTAGCTTGCTATTCTAGTTGAAATGGTGAGCTTCAAGTTCAGTAAGATCATCTCTCAAAAAACAAGCTGGAGAGTGATGGAGGAAGATGCCTGACATCAACCTCTGACCTCCAGAGACATGAACAGGTGAGCACACCATTGTATATACATGTAATCACCCCACCGCTCTCCCAAACAACATATGTGAAGCCAGGCGAGATGACCCATGCCTGTAATCCCAGCACTCAGCAGCAAACTCCAGGCTAGCTGGGATACACATTAAGGTCCTGGGCTACAGAGCAAACTATGTCTCAAAAATTAAAACATGTATAATAAATAAAAATAACATAGACTGTTAGTTAAAATTTTTCTTCTTCCAATGACTTGAGAGGTTGGGAACACAGCCTCATTGGTAGAGTTCTTGCCTACCATGCAGTAAACCATGGGTTTAATACCCAGCACCAGATAGAAACCTAGAGAGGGAATCAGAGCAGGAGGCAAGTGTGGCAGGCCTTCAAGGTCATCTCAGGTACATGCAGAGTTTGAGGTTAGCCTGGCTTCCATGAACTCTTTATCAGAAAAATAACAACAAAAGAGGGCTGTAGAGATGGCCTAGAGGTTTAAAGTACTTGCTGTTCTTCTAGCAGGCCCAAGTTTGATTCTCAGCATCCTTGTTATGTAGCTCACAAGCGTCTATAATTCCAGCTCCAGGAGACCCAATGCCCTGTTCTGGCTACTTCACGGACCCCCCACCCCAAAACACACACACATATGCATAAGTAAAAATAAATCTTGAAAAAAATGATTTGAAGCGAACTTTTGGCTCCCTAAGACATCATGTCACCCTTAGTCGAAAGCCAAAACACCCCTCTATACATTCACAGGAGGGATGATGTGGGACAGAGGAGAGTTATGTATTAAAACACAAAAATGTAGCATGCTGCTGACTGGAAAGCCATGCCTTAACTCTCAATTTTAGGCCAACAAGGGAGAAATCTGCCTTTCTAATGTTTTTATCTGCTTTAACCATGCAAATCAGGGTAAAGATGGTATCACATTTGTGGTGACTTCTTATAATGGCTTTTAGCAGTATTCTCTATCAGAAAAGAGGAAGTACCAGGCCACTCCCTGGTCACTTAGACACTTGGCAATGTTCTCGCTCTGCTTCGTATTTTAGAGGGCTAGGGAGAATAAGTGATGTCATGCTAGGGATACACTTGTGTCCCCAGGTTATCAGACTGCTGCCATCCTTTTCTTTTAAAACATTAGCATGTTTAACAGGCTTTAAAGATCCTAAGCTTGACAATCTCCAAGGAAAAGATACAAAAGGCTACTCTGGCCTGGCCAATGGAGTTCCATACATCACCAAACAGTCCATCCTATTGCCAATGCACTTTACTATTCTTCAGAAATTGACCCAAGACCCTATTTCTGAAAACACTACATGCTAACCCATAGAACACCAGGAAATCTAGCTGATACTCAACTGGAAACTTCACCCCAACTGGCTAGCTTTCATACAGCTAGAGAGTACTATGCATACTACCAAGCTCATCCAACTATGAACCCAAAAAATATAATCGTAAATTGTCTGACAAGATATGCCCCCTAGTAGCACAGATGTTATGGGAGTGAACAACCATTGTCTGATTGTATCTAAGGCCCACTCCATGAAATGGACCACATACCTGGCACTGTTAACTGGGCCCAGAACCTGTGGCTTGATAGATCCTAGGGGAGAACCTGATACTATATTATTCTGCCAAATGGATACAGTGTTAAAACAACTCCTAATAACTTATGGCTGTACCCGCATCTCTCAACCCTCTTCAGGGAAGCTTCTTGCAACAGATGGCAGTTAACACAGAGATCCTTAACTGGTTAACATGCAGAGATACTGTGAAGTGCTTGGCTATAAATGAGATATTTATATCAAACTTTCTCCCTCAAGGACCAGAGATCTTCAAGGAAGAAGAGGCAGAAAGAGTGTGAGCACCAAAGGTGGTAGATAACTTGAGAGACACAGTGTTTTCAAGATTCAACAGGACGGTAACACATGATTCATAGCATTTGTGACAACATGCACAGGACTACACAAGCTCAAGCCAGAAACACTTCCTGCGTGGAGGAGGGAAAGGAGAGCATGAAATCCCACTACTAGCTGATGAACCACTTGCATTTGGTAGCTGCTGGGAGAGGGAGAATCAGTTTTCTTTAATTCCGTGACTCCTGGTAGGTCAACCACATTACAGGGCAGGGCCCATACCCAGGAGTAGTTGGGTAACATAAATTGGACTGGATAGGGGGAGGGGGAGGAAGTTAAGGAGGAAGGAGGAGGAGGACAGAGAGAAGAAAGAAGGAAGAAGGGGGAGGAGGAAGAGGTGGAAGAGGAGGAGGAAGAGAAGGAAGAGGAGGAGGAGGAGAACTAGAAGTTGGGTGGGTAGGAAGGTAAAGGTGCGGAGTGGGGCAAGGGCGAATAGGGTCAAAATATATGAAATTCTTCCAGAATAAAAACATTTTTTAAAATGTATGTGTTTGTGTATGAGTTAATTCACTTAGCATAATGCTTTAAAGATGTATCTATATCATAAACATTATTTAGTATTATGTATTGATATTTTCCTTTGTGTGAATATAACTTGTTAATCCATCCACCTGTGGTGATCTTTTAAGAGAGAGCTGTGATCTTTCAAGTTTGGGGGTGGTTTAAATAAACTGTCTTGAACAGGTGTGTACGGTTTTTTAAAAAGCTTCTCTATATCTATCAAAGAAATAGGCCCATTGACAAAGAATTCTGACAGGCCTGAAATGGGTAATGATGTTACCTCACCAAACTGCTGAAACTCTTCTCTTTACAAAAGATGGGGATCCTTTAAGCACCCATTTTCCTCAGCCAGGTAACAGAGGACAGAGACAATGAGGCCCGGGTCTCCTTACCTTCAGGAAAAGAATTAGCTTATGGCTAAGGTCCATATGTTCTACCCTTTACATCCTAACCTTCTATAAACCATGAGAGGGCCACAAACTGTGGAGGTGAAAAATGAAACACACCTCCCACCTCATTTTGACAAAACTGCAAAGGAATCTATTGATGCTTTTCTAATTTCTCAGAAACTAAGGTAGTGGGTTTATGGATCTAAGTGCCTGGCAAGCACTGCATATTTTACTCAAACAATGAAAACTAAATCAGGCACCAAACAACTTTACTGAGGTATTGTGGCCCAAATTCCCAGAAGGAAACCAAAACAAAACACCCCACTATACATGTATGTGGTTTAACTGACTAGAACTCCATGACTGTGGATGTATATGGTTTAATGACTAGAACTCTGTGACTGTGTATGCATATGGTTTAATGACTAGGGCTCTGTGACTGTGGATGTATATGGTTTAATGACTAGAACTCTGTGACTGTGGATGTATATGGTTTAACTGACTAGAACTCCGTGACTGTGGATGTATATGGTTTAATGACTAGGGCTCTGTGACTGCGGATGTATATGGTTTAATGACTAGAACTCTGTGACTGTGGATGTATATGGTTTAACTGACTAGAACTCTGTGACTGTGGATGTATATGGTTTAATGACTAGGGCTCTGTGACTGCGGATGTATATGGTTTAATGACTAGAACTCTGTGACTGTGGATGTATATGGTTTAACTGACTAGAACTCTGTGACTGTGGATGTATATGGTTTAATGACTAGGGCTCTGTGACTGCGGATGTATATGGTTTAATGACTAGAACTCTGTGACTGTGGACGTATATGGTTTAACTGACTAGAACTCTGTGACTGTGGAGAGCTAAAATGTTGTAGATCGAGAACCAAACCATTTTGTGCTATCTTTAGTCCACTTAGCAACCAACCACTCATTGCCCAATTCTGTCTGACCCAACATCTTTGTGACTATCAAGTAAAATCCTTTGGAATGCATTAACTTAGTAGGACTACTAGCTTCCACCACCCAAGAGTTAAGGACATATCAGACAGTATCTGAGACTCACAGCAAGGCCTTTGCCTCTTTGCTGTGATGGCCTTCCCCATGTTTCCATCTATGTATATTTTAATTTATGACTTTATTGTTCTGTAACAATCATTATGAGACAATTTTCACATTAGAATGTGTTAATTGGGCCAACCTGAATCTGTGTTGCTAGGCCATGATCATTCATTTTGACTCAAGAATAAGCTGTCTCATATTGTCCTTTTAGGCAATTTTTCTAACACTTCAACCCATCAGTTGTCACAGGCAGAATGTTATGTGGTGCCTTTCTTTAAATAAAAAGGAAGATTACGTTCAGCTGTAGTGAAGTTACTTAGAATATAGGTTTATCTTTCAGGAGTCTGTATCCCCTTCTTTGTTTACCAAACTTTGCCCTTTCCCTCTTCGGATCTTACACTTTCACAATCTGCCATGCAAACATGATAGAACACACTATGAATTACAGGATAAAAGCCAAAGAAAACGAACTAAGTTAGACGAACACAAACATCTCTCCACACAGATAACGAGAAAAGCATGGCGCGGACCAGGCAACACTGCAGGAGTCAGCTCTTTGCTGGGTTTTTGTTTCATGATCCTGGAAGCAAAGAGGAATAAACATGGAAAACATTACCGATCCTTTTAAAGAATTAAGTACATCCCGCTCATCTTATGCTGTCTTTATCATTGAATAAACTTTTGACATACAGAATGTTACAGAGGTGCATATGACGATACAAGCAGACCACATGGATGATCACTACTCTGGTCTCTTTTGGGGAGCTGAAGGGTCCTGGAGACCCAGTGCAAGGCCCTGGAGCATATCAGACAAATGCTCTACTGCTGAGCCACACCGGAAGCCCAGGCCTGTTTTTCTGCTGAGTATAACTTAGAAGGGATTTGAGCCATTGGAAAAAAATGCTAACACATTTGATACAAAACTGCCTGACTGGAGGCAACCCAACCCCGTTTGTTTGTTCATGGTGTGAGTGTGTGTGTGTGTGTGTGTGTGTGTGTGTGTGTGTGTGTGTAAAAAGCTGAGCCAGCACCCACCTGCATCAACTTGATCCACTTAACATACACTTCTGCCTTCTTCTGTGTGTGTGTGTGTGTTTGTGTGTGAGTGAGTGAGTGAGAGAGTGTGTGTGTGAGAGGCAGACAGAGACTGTGATCTTTTCTGATCAGTCTGATGAGGCAGTATTCATATTCGATTTATGAAAAATAATTATATACGATAGGCTCTGAAACTAGAATCACCTGTGGTGACTCACCTTCTGGGGTTAAAAGGTAGTGTTGCAACTTTTAAAGGGAAATATTAAACAAATGCAAAAACAGAGTAAGGACTTACATACCTAACATCCATCTTTGGCTGTCAATCTCTCATGGCCCAGTGTGCTCTCCAGCACCCCCAAAATGAAACAAATCCTCAATTTATATTTCAACTTCAGTCAGTAATTCTAAAAGATCAGTTTTTTTTTTAAATAATGTCATTATGAAGCCAGCCAAAATGGCTCAGGGGCTAAGGGTTCTTAGCCATAAGCCAGAACACCTGAGATGCAGCCACTAACACATGAGACTATTCCGAAAGCTGTCCTCTTTCACATGTGTGCACACGGGAAGACAGAACACAGACAGACAGACAGACACACACACACACAGAGAAAGGTTTTAAAATGGTAAAATGTAATTATGATACCCTTTCAAAAACTAAAAATATTTCCTCAAACTCCAGAACATTCCAAAACCAGGGCACAGTCAAGTTCCACAAATTTTGCTCTGTTAGGGCTCTCGTTTTACCTGAAATTCTCACAGAAGCCAACCTGTTAACTTTAAAAACTTGACTCACAAGGAAACGCTAGGTATAGGCCATGCCAATATATGCTAATATACATTCATAAATATAAAGCACCGCTTTTCGCGTGTTCTCTGTCACCGGGGGGTATGATCTACCTCTGGGATCTGAGGAACAACGCCCTAATCCGATCCTTTGCACCAGTTGGAGACGAAATGGGCAAATTTCCTTCTCCTTCCTTGTAGCCAGGTGGGTGTGGTGACCTCCGCAGGAGGAACAGGGACAGGGTGGAGGGTTGCCTCTGTCTGGCCACCACCGCAGAACTAGAGAAGTTGCTTAAGCCCCTCTCCCCGGGGCGGGTCCCCCAGCCAGCCGCCCGGCTCCAGTACCGACCGCTCTGCAGAGCAGCTGACACATGGTGCGCCCGCCCGCCCGGGCAGGGTTCAACCGCCCGGCATGAGCCGGGAAGTCAGCGAGGAACGTCACACACCCACCTCACCCCTCTGCCTGCTGCAGAAGGCTCAGAACCGCCGCGAGGGGACCGGGCGCCCGTGGGACACTGCCCCTCGTCCTCCACGGACGTCGGCAGCGGCTTCGCGCTCCGCGCCGCGGCGTCACTCCGAGTCCTAGGAAGTGAAGCCTCGTCGTGACGCTACAGCCCGGTAGCCTCCACGAGTCGTGCGCTCACCTCAGCTCGCACTCCTCAGTCCCCGCGGAGCGTGAGTGCCTAGAAGCCGCCAACCTCTGTGACTGCCTGAGGGGCGGGGCCGCGCGTCGCTCACCTCGCTCGCCCCGCCCACCTCCGCTCCGCCCGCCCCAGGTGAGCCCCCTCAAGGGGCGGGGCCAGGCGAGGCTCACCTCCGCTCGCCCCGCCCCGCCTCCTGTCTATGGTTACTGCGGGAGGAATCCGGATGCTCTTCTTTTCTTCCAGCCTAGCCATGCCCGGAGCGCTCAGGGTAAGGTGCATGAGTCCCACACTGTGGTCTCCCATCTGGTTCGTACTGGAAAAAACAGCCTCTGGCTTTCAATCGCTTGCAAGCAAGCTGACAGTAGGACGCCCCCTGCGGGTTGGACGACAAGAGGCGACAGAGTTGACCGATTGAGTAGGCTGAAGACTGCAGGAGTTACATGGTGAGGGGAAACTCTTTCCTAGTGTCAGGCTTTGTGGACCCAGCCTGAGATGCACCCAACATGCCATTGTGTCGCCCACCACCTCCTGATCTGTAGCCAGTTTCTCAAGTTTACCTTTTGGCAATTGTCTGCAGATGATAATGTTCCCAAGATCACAAGACTTGAGCCACTAAGGAGTTTCCTTAGCGCACTATAAATTCTGAGTTTTCAAAATCAAAGTCTGCAATAACATACATTGCGTTTCTTTCTTTGCTGGCCAGTGTTAATTCAGCAAATATTTGTTGAGAGCCTATGGCTTGTTAGTCATTTAAACATTTAACACATGGCATGCTTGCTTGTCTCCCACTGTTCTCCAAGAGGATCCATGAGTGGAATTGTAGTCTAGGCCTTTCCACCTCCCACTGGGGCTGAACTGACCTTGCCAGGAACTCGGAAATGGCCTGACAGGGCAGTAAAAGCCCCCCTGTTACTGTGTTAAATGTGGGCTGTAGGGGGAATTGGGGTGTGCCCATCTCCCATCTCAGAGGAAACATCCTGGAAGAAAGGAGAGATGATGAAATCAAGCGAGGCTGTGAGGTGCTTCAACCCAGAGCTCCCCCGGGGCAGAGATGGGAGATTGTCAGAAATGGCTAGGGGATCCCTTTTGTGGAGAGAGAGGGAGAGAACAGTAGGTGTGCAGTCAGTTCATGAGCCTAAGAAAAACAGCAACCACCATCAGTGTGGTGTAGACATCAAACAGGGCCAGCCATACATCTCTCTAACTGTACAACGACCTTGCCCGCTAGGCTTGATAGAGCAGGTAGAGTCATCCATCCGTGGAGTGGTGCCTTGCTAGCAGAGGGCTGGAGAAGTAGCTCTAGGAGCCAGCCTACACTCTCCCAGTGCCTTCCTCAATGGTCCAGGAGGCTGAGTTGGTCTTCACTTGCTCCTAGAATTCCCAACTATCCCCACATGCCCACTCTCTCCCTCCATCCCCAAATGTATTATCAATAGCTGTCCCAAGAGGAGGAGACAAAGAAAAGACCAGGAGAGTGGCAAAAGACCTCAGGGATAGCTGAATTAGCAGGGTTATAAGGAGAAATGAGAAGCTGGGGGCAGGGCAAGTTCCTGTGATGGTGAAGTACTTGGTACAGGATCAGGTAGGGAGAGCTGGGTGTTGGACTCTGAGATGTGTAACAGGTACTTGTGATCCTGAGGGGGCCTGGAGTCCAGCACGTGCTTTGGTACACTGATAGGCACCACAGATGGGCATCTGTCCCTCTGCCAGTGGTAAGGAAAGTGGCTCCTTTGTTAGAGAGGAACAAGCCTCACAAGTTCTGAAGGGAATGCTGGCTTCTCACCAGAATGTGGGAGGGAGGGCTCTCCTTTGGACCTGACAATATCCATTTCCCAGTTTCATTCCTTAGACAATTGTGTATTCAGATTCTAAATGTTTTTGCAACGGCTAGTTTCATTGCACAGCCCCGGTGCCTTTTATTTGTGTGTCCATGTCTGCCTCATGTGTGGGTGCCTGCGGAAACCAGAAGAAGGCATCTGATTCTGTGCAGCAGTGCTTACAAGCAATTGTGAGCTCCTGATGTGGGCAGTAGGTCCACTGGAAGGGCAGCAAGTGCTCTTAACCACTGAGCCATCTCTCTAGCCCTTGCCTAGCATCTTGCCTTAGTCAGGGTAATTAGGGCTGTGATGAAACACCATGACCAAAGCAAGTTGGAGAGGAAAGGGTTTATCTGGCTCACATTTCCATATCACTGTTCATCATCAAAGGAAGCCAGGATAGGTACTCAAACAGGGCAGGAGCTGATGCAGAGGCCTTGGAGGGGGTGCTGCTTACTGGTGTGACTCCCATAGCTTAATCTGCCTGCTCTCTTATGGAACTCAGGACCATCAGCCTAGGGATGATACCACCTACAGTGGACTGGACTCTCCCCCACCAATCACTAATTAAGAAAATGTCCTACAGGCTTGCCTACAGCCTGATCTTTCATAGAAGCATTTTCTCAATTGAGGCTCCCTCCTCTGATGACTCTAACTTGTGTCGTCAAGCTGACATAAAAGTAACCAAGACACATCTTATGTCTTCATTTCCTAGATGCCCTACCAAAAACATGCTGTGTTGGGTCAGCCATGAATTATTACTAGTTTAACAGGTAAACTGCAAATTTCTACTTGACTCCTGGTTCCTTTTTTAGTGTGTGTGTGTCATGTGTGAGTCCTGGCACACATGGAGGTCAGAGGTGGATGGTGGGGTCCTACTCTGTCGTGCTTGCTGGAGCTTGCCATTTTGTTTGTTTGTTTTCCAGCTAACCTAGTAGTGAATGAGCCTCAGTTCTGGGGATGTGGGGTGAGCATCCTTGCCTGGCTTTTTGTTTGAGTGTTGGGATCCGACCTCAGGTTCTTATGCTTGTGTAACAAGCACTGTTACTCACTAAGTCATCCTCACAGCCACCATAGATCTCTCTCTCTCTCTCTCTCTCTCTCTCTCTCTCTCCTTCCTCCCTCTCACTCCCTCTCTTCCTTCCTCCCTCCCTCCCTTCCTTCCTTCCTTCCTTCCTTCCTTCCTTCCTTGCCTACCTTTCTTTTTGGTTTGCTTTTTGCTTTTTTGAGACAAGGTTTCTCTGTCTAGTCCTGGCTGTCCTGGAACTCACTCCGTAGACCAGGCTGGCCTCCAACTCAGAGATCAACCCTCCTCTGCCTCCTGAGTGCTGGGATTATTGATGTTTGCCACTACCACCCAGATGTAGTTGTTTCTTAGGTCTGAAACTCTAGCCTCATCAGTGTTTGTAGGTTTATATTTTAATTGTTAATGATATTTTAGTGGTCCAGAATCATTTTTTAAATTGAAGTTGAATAGCATTAAATTTTTATGTGACTCATTTCAGTTTTTTTTGGGGGGGGGGTTGTTGTTGATGCTGTTCATTTGTTTATTGAGCTTCAGCCCAGAGCAGGTTGAGTACCACTTGGCTTTTTTCCCCCCAGATTTATTTACTTTTTGTTGTATTGTTGTATGTGTGTTTTGCTGCATGCATGTCTGTGCACTATATCCATGCACTGGGCACAGAAGTCAAAAGAGAGCATTGGATTTGCTGGAATGGCAGTTATAGATGGTTGTTACCTTCCATGGGGGTGATGGGAATTGAACTCTTCATCGGGAAGAGCAGTCAGTGCTTTTAACCGCTAGTCATCTCTCCATCCCTTTGGTTTGGCTTTCTAACTATAATAATAATAATAATAATAATAATAATAATAATAATAACAATAATAATAATATGTATCTTCAATCGGTTAAGAAGCTAAATAAATAATTAAAAAGTAGATGAACTACAGTTTATTTAGCCTCTGGAATTTTAGCTATATCTAGCTTGTCTTGATTATAAACCATTTTCCTGGGGGAGCTAGAGAGATGGTCCATGGGTTAAGAGCACTGGCTGCTCTTCCAGAGGACCCAGGTTCAATTCCCAGCAACCATATGGTAGCTAACAACCATTCATAATTCCAGTTTCATGGGATCTAACATCCTCTTCTGACCTCAGTGGCACCAGGCATGCATGTGGTGCATAGACACACATGTGAGCACAACACTCACAAATAAACCTGAAAACAAAAACAAATTTACCTTGAATCTTTGTCCCTACACTTGTGCCTGTTTGTCTGCTCTGACTCTCTTCTGTGGTCTAGCTCTCTGTGCATGCTGGGATAGACAGGTCAAAGCTTCTGTCGATGCCTTGATTGGGTTATAAAAAACCCTCCCGATGGCTTCTGTATTTGTCCCCTCTCCCCTACCTTCATCCCCTTTGCAATGGAACTTCTGGAATAGTCATGAACACTTAGATAGGGTGACACCCCTCTCCCTTCAGAACCTTCCAGTAGCTTCCTATTTAGAGTAAAATCGAGGCTCTTAGAAAGGGCAGCAAGGCTGCAATGACTGCCCTCTACCCTGGATTCCCAGGCAGGAAAGCAGAAGGGGAATGGACGGGATGTGGTGCAAACTTACTTCCCATGTGGGAACTTGGCACTTGACTCACAGTCAGAGTCTCAGTAGGGTGCTGTGGTATCTGTGAAAGGGGAGGGGGAGGCTCCTGCAGATGACTGTGGCCTGAGCAGAAGCTAGATTCTAGCTTCACATTATTGTTATTATTATTATTATATATATATTTTACACTCCATATTTTATTCCTCCCCAGCCACCCACCCCAGTCCACCCTCTGACTGTTCCACACCCCTTACCTCCTCCCCAACCCCTGCTTCCACATGAACGTCTCCATCCCTCACCCCACCTGACCGCTAAAGTCCCTGGGGCCTCCAGTCTCTTAAGGGTTAGGTGCATCATCTCTGAATGAACACAGACCCAGCAGTCCTCTACTGTATGTGTACAAAAGAGACCTAGCATGACCACACTCCAGAAGACCCAACAAGCAGCCGAAAGAGTCAGATGCAGATTTTTGCACCCAACCAATGGAGAGAAGCAACTGACCCCTGTTGTTGGATTAGGGAAGGCTGAATGAAACTGAGGAGAAGGGCAGTCCTGTAGGAGGTCCAGGAGTCTCATTTAATCAGGACACCCCCCCCCCCGAAATCTCTCAAACACTGGACCACCAAGCAGGCAACATACAGCTAGCTTCACATTCTTACAATGGTCTGCTTGCTATGTCACCATAGACCTATGGTGAGATAGAACATCTCAGCGCAAGATGATACAAAAGAGCAAAGTCACTTGCCTCATGGTGGCTAGGAAGCAGAGAGAGCAGACAGAAGGAAGGGGCCAAGGACAAAATATAACGTTCAAAAGGTGTGCCCCCCTTTCCTAAGGTTTCTGCTATCTCCTAAAATAGCACCAATCAGTGACTAAGTGTCCGACACACAAGCCTGTGGGGAAATTTCATGTTTAAACGCTTAGCCTGGAACCCCTCTGTCTCAGTGACTAAGTGTTAAATTATTTTTAACATTTAGGTTTATTTGTTTTGTTCTGTTTTTTTGAGACAGGGTTTCTCTGTGTCACAGTCCTAGCTGTCCTGGAACTCATTTTGTAGACCAGGCTGGTCTCAAACTCACAGAAATTCTCCTGCCTCTGCCTCCTGAGTGCTGAGATTAGAGATATGCGCCACCAACACCCAGCTGCTTTTAGCTTCTTATTTGGTGTATTGGGGGTGGGGGTGGATTTTCCACTCCTGTCCTGTAAATACTTGTCTGTCCTTACTCTCCTGTGACAAAACACCAGATGGCAGTGACTTAAGGGAGGAAAGGGTGATTTTGGCTCTCAGTTCCCAAGAATACATCTCATCACAAGAGGGAGGACTTGAAGCAGGAGGGTGGGAGACCTAGTCCTCCTGTGCAGTCAGGAAGCAGGGTGAGATGAGAGCTGGGTACCGTTGCTGGAGCAGTGCTGCCTGTATCGAAGGCATGTTTTCCTGATTCAGTTTAACCTCTAGCAACACCAGAAGTGGTGTTTCTGTGGCGATTCTAGATCTACTCAAGTTGATGATGAATTTAACTATTCCAGCCCCCAGTGCCTCAGTAACTTAAAACTTCCTACCTACCCTCTGCCCAGATTGCAGTTTGGGACAGAACTATTTTGTTTTTCTGTTCTGTTTTCCTCAAAGCTGATCTTGAGTAAGCCTGCTTCATTCACTAGTGTCTGTCTTCAGTTTGTCATCAGAGCAGAAGCCAGAGGAGACTGTCAGTTTCTACTTGAGTTGGAAGTCACCTTCCTTTTTGGTTCCAGTGCTGTGGTCTTCCCACCGTGAGGTGTTGACCTAAGGGCATGCTGAAGGACCCAGATGAAGGAAGACACACCAAGGAAAATTCTATCCATCCATGGCTGTCTCTACTCTGTGTCACATGACACAATGCCAGTGATCACACTGCGGAATTAATACATGAACTTTGAGGACAAGTTAAACCAGTTGCTCACCCCATCCCAAGAAGCCACAGTTATTGTTTAGGAAGTTAAACTGTATTCCTCCAGGTGAGGTACTGATTCCTCCAGGTGAGCTACTGATTTGGTACTTAGCCCTTGGTTCGATTTTGAAAATAGTGTCCTCAATGTTTCTGTGTGTTTCTTTACCCCTTTGAGAAAAGGAATAGTGTAGTTTCAAGGCAGCCAGTGGATTTAATACCCAGCCCTCTCTCCTCATTTTTTCTCCTGGAGTTGACAAGATACCTCCTCTGTATTCATAAACCTAGCTTGACTTACTAAAGTTAGGATTATTTTAGCCATCAAATGTCTCCACCTGATGCTTGATAAAATGTAAGAAGATGTTATCTCTCACCTGTTTCTCTTATGGAAATTTTAAACATGCAAAGCAGAGTGTGATAGGACTCCTTGCTCCCCTCCTCCAGTTCCAGCAGTGAACTCACCACCCAGCTCATTTCAGCTCCATGCAACACACTTCCTCCCTTGTACTTTGTCCTGAAGCCAGTCCTACTAATGATTGCAGCATGTGTCTCTAAAAGATAAAGGCTTTACAGGGGCCGAGTGTTTTGTCAAACATTTCCTGAGACTGGTTTGTGGAGACAGTTTCCAAGAAATGGTTCTGGTATTTAGAAAACACTGCATTTGGGGGAATGGTGGCAACGGAGGTGATCATGTTAAATGAAATAAGCCAAACATGGAGAGATACACAATCACGTTGTCCCAGGTGCTAAAGTGCTTGTAGTGTAAGCACAAAGACCCAGAGCCTAAGTCCCAGAAGGCATGCTTAAAAAAAAGCTGAGATATCGTGGCACACACTTGAAATGCCAGCCCAAGAAGGAGCATTCCAGATGCTCTCCAGCTGGCCAGCCTAGCTTGCTGTGTGTGTTTCCGGTCAGCGAGACACGTTGTTTCAAAGCATAGAGTGAATGGTGCCCGAGGAATGACCCCTTATACTGGACTGAGGCCTCTGACAGCACACAGACACACATGCAGGAGCTCCCACTGAATACAGACACACATGCATGTACACACATACACACAAACATATATAGACCCACACGCATGCACACACATACAGGAGCATGCAGGTCTACACACACATACACACACACACACACACACACACAGACACACAGACACACAGAGACACAAACACATGATGAGAAAGTAAAAGTGGGTCAGGGTAGAGGAAGAGGAACAGCAGAAGGAGGACAGTTCTCCCTCCACCTCTCCTTCCACTACCCAGCAGCTTTTTGACCTCCAGAACTCCACTGTGGGTCCAGAGGTCAAGGCATTTTCCACCAGGCCTTGCTTGTTTAAGTCTGGTATCCTTACCAGGCTAGAGACTTATGCACAGGCAGGCAGTGAAGGAGAACCACATCCCTTGGACTACAGTTCTCCTCCAAAGCCAAATCTCCCATTTTTAAACCTGTTCTGGGATTGGTGAGATATCTGCTGCCATAGCCAGCCTGCTTTTCTAACACTGGGAGGTTCTCTACAGAGACCTCCAGCGGGTCAGGTGGAATCAGAGACTGAGAGATGATACCACAAGGGGCTAAGATAAGCTTTTCAACCAAGGGAGCTTTCTCCACAGGAGTCCAGCAGGCAGCCCAGACAGCAGGATACCTCTGCTGCAGCACTTCAAGCCTGGGACAGAATCACCCCACCCTCCGGCTCACAATATCCTGCCTCATCCCTGTTTTTCAACTCCACCGAAACCTGAAAGACTTTCTCCGACTTTATTCTTACAACTGAAATAAGTTTATAAAGAAAAATGTCTGACCCTGGAGCCAGAGACCTCCTTTTTAAAAACATGATTTGGGAGGGTATGACTACTTAGTGCAAGCTTGCCTGTGAAGGCCTCAATGATGAACACTGCCATAGCTGGATTGTGGCCACTCAGAACACTGAGACGTCATCCTTCAGACTGCTTCCATTGCCCAGGTGATAAAACAGAAGAGATTTGCTTTAAATGTGGAACCAAGAGACACCAGGAAGGTGAGTGCCCTAAGGGCCCCCTCCACCATAAATGCCACCACCCCCAAGACAGTTTCTCCTCAGTGCCCTAGGGGGACAGAGTGTCGCTCCCATCATGACAAGGAGGGCAAACCCACTGGAGCCTGTAAGCTTAAAATGGGACAACCCTCAGCCCCAGCAGTAAGACAGAAAACGCTCTAATAGAGGCTTTAGGGGATTTCTAGCATCTCAGAAGGCTCCTACCCAAAGATAACCTTGAAAATATGTGACAAATCATTTAAATGGATACTGGAGCAGATACAACAGTTTTAAGACAAGAAGAGATCCCACAAGACTGGGAACGAACCTGGGCCTCAGCTTCTAGGCATAGAAGGATGCTCTTGTGACTTTACCACCAAACAAGCCTACAAATGAAAGGACCCTGATGGGCCTATGGGCGTGATAGGCCCTCTTCTGGCCAGCATCACCACCAGTCGTCTAGGAAGAGAGATCTTGGAGGCGCTGAAAGTTACTCTCACTAGTCAGCCAGGTTACAGTAGGGTAACTGATTATACCCGGAGTAATAATTAAAATTACAAAAACTTAAAAAAATCCTTTCCAAGGTTACCCACAATTCTAAGGGCTACTGCCTCAACTGACTCTCCAGTGAGCCCATCTGGGTTGAATAATGGACTCTATCAAGGAAAAACTTGAAACGCTCACACAGTTAGTGAAAGAACAGCTCCGGCTTCACTATATCTGCCCTTTCCCACATGGAACACCCACCCCTGTGTTCACTATAAAGGAGAGCTGCAAGTGCAATTAATAAAACCATGTGGGTTTAGAGGTCCCCCCAAAGGGAGCTAGCCTTCATCTCTGCCATTCCCGTCAAAATCCCTCTCTTAGCAACAGACATCCAAGATTGCCTTTTCTCTCCACCCGAGGGATTGCCATCACTTTGCATTTCCAATACCTCCCATTAACAACTCTGAGCTGGCCTTATGATATGAATGAACACTCCTCCCCTAAGGGTCAGCAAACAGTCCCACCATCTACCAGAAGGCCATTGCCACAGCGTTATGGCCCTACTTAGACAAAGGTCTCCATATTTATTATATAATAATATCTTGGGGTGGGGAGACTCTTTCAGCTTCCCCTTCCAACTTAAGGATCAATTAATACCTTCCGTAGCCTCCCTAGAATTTAAAAATAGCTCCTCACAAAATACAGCTTTTTCCACACATCACGTTCTTGGGAAGAGAAATTTCCCTCACCTCAGTACACTCTTTTAAACCCACCCTTTCCTTCCCTCAAACCTTATCTGTCTCACCTCCCTCCAAAGCATTTTTGGGAAACCTTAATTGGCTACCTGTGGCTTTCCCTCCCCACTGGTACCCTACAATCTGTCTCTGATCTCCCAAAAGGTGATAAAAACCCCTCCTCCCTGTGATCTCTCTCCTCTGAGGCAATTGAGGTTTAAGGCCATTAACACAGCCCTAAAGCACTGGGCACTCCTAGATATGATACAACAATGCCCTTATATCTTCTTTTTAACTCCTCCCCTACTCTTGTGAGGGTACTGTATCAGGCCCCAGGGAGTGCTGGAGTGGCTCCAAACCCCAGTGGGCCAAGCACCTAGAATTCTGACTGAGGCTGATGAACTCGCTATAACCATTAGAAATGGCAGAGATAGAGCCCTGCAAGCCTTAGGAAAAGAATCCCTGTTAACACATTTTCTCTCTCTAATATTCAATGGTTACTCAAATCACTCCTGCTGTTGCTTTTAGCATAATAGACTACCCAGGATAAATGGATAATCATTACCCTAATGAGAGACCCCTCATTAATGAGGTGGATCCCCTACCCTTCAAAACAGCCCATCATTAAAAACCCCCTCAGTATTTACTGATGGAGAAAAGAGGGGAGCCAAGGCAATAATATAATACTCCCCCGGGAATGAATCCCCCATTATTCGATTCAGAGTTGTCCCATCACCCCCCACCCAAATATAAAGAACATTATCTATTTAGCTCTGAAAGAAGTCAATGGGCCCTTTAATCTTTTCTCAGACAGTGTATATGCTGTTAATTTTCGTGGACAGTTAATTCATTGGACTTGTTAACTCATTGGACTATCCCCCCAGAGGCCCGGCTGATCTCTGAGTCCAGGATGAGTTTCCCCTTGTTTGAGCCCAATGATACTGTCTTGGTCAAAAGAGTAGCCAAAAGGACACTGGAACAGACTCGGAAAAGACCCTATAGGGTGATTTTCTCCACTCATATGGCGGTGAAGGTAACCGGCATTACACCACGGATCCACCACAGCAGGTCAAGAATGCAGAAGACACAGAATCTGCTGCCAAATGGACTGTCTCCCAGACTATGGCCCCATAAACATTAAGGTTTTATAGACTCGGGCCCTTCCACTCCTTACCCTTCTACCTCCTTCTGAGTCTTGTGTTTGTTATGAACACAGGGTCATGGTCCAACCCCCATTGCCCTCAGGTTGGGACCTGGGAACTGAGGAAGGACTCCTCTATATCTGTAGGGGAGGTGATAGCTAACGTGATTAGAGACCAAGAACCTATATTCCATCCTGACCTTTGCTCACTTTAAGTGTCTGATTGTATTGGAGAAAGGGGGGGGTATGGGAGTTTATCTTTTGAGGTAGGGATACAGAGTTTACAAATCTATGCATGCCCTAGTTGCCAAGATCAAGGGAGTTTCCACTGCAAAAACTGGGGTTGTGAAACAATGGCTCCCTGGAAACACTCAGAAGAACACACACATATATAGAAAGAATGCCCCCTCCCAAGAAATGCACATTTAAAAATGTAACTCAACGTTGATAAAATTAAAAGTCTGGAGGAAAGATTCTGGCCTTTGGGAAATGGGAAAAGCCCTGCGAGTTGGATCTATGCCGCAAGAACGGACCCTGGGGATAGGCTTACTAC
The DNA here is from genome assembly GCA_036184795.1 of Tokudaia tokunoshimensis. Classification (NCBI taxonomy): domain Eukaryota; kingdom Metazoa; phylum Chordata; class Mammalia; order Rodentia; family Muridae; genus Tokudaia; species Tokudaia tokunoshimensis. The sequence goes on from BTHU01000003.1 coordinate 128,159,869, forward strand.
CCAAAAACCAAAACAAAGCACAGCAAAACAAGACAAAACAAACTCTATCCCTCCAGGTTACCAAACCTTTGAGTCCTAACAGAAATCTTATACCTGTGCCAAAGTCCTGACCAACTTCCCCTTTCCAAATCATCTGACACACCCACTTCCAGAGTCCCACCTCCCACTGTCAGGACACAGAGGGATTCCCCATCTTTCTTTTCAACTCTTGACAAGGTCCACCACTTAGTCAATCATTCCCCTGGCAGAAACTGGCCCGGATTGCTGCTTATGCTTAGACCCATGGCCCTCCTACCACATAGGGATAGGGACTAATTGAACTGTCAGCATGCCGACTGATAAAACTCACTCTAACTGGGCAGCCCAAATTAACATTGGAAAACTTACAAGGGGCTACTATTCAAACTTTTAACCTAGGCACTTCCATTTATTCTAATGCCCAATAGTCTGCATTATGGGTTAATTCACCTGAATAACAGCAATATCACCAAAGCCCTGAGATGACTTGGTGAGCATGTATTAACAGTTTGACTAAATGCATCTCTTCTGATGCTTTCCAAACTGAATAGACAGGTTGATCAGGGTTTAGAGGTATTAAACTTTTCTCTTTCTGGATTAAAACAACAGATTCCGTTGTAGAAATGGTCTTACATAATTGAAGACGCTTAGACTTCTCACAAGATAATGTATGGCTTTGGGATAAATATGTTGTTTCTACGCTAATTGATCAAAGTAATGAGAAAAACTCTTGTCATAGTTGGAGAAAGAATTGGTACCAACCTCTGTTCTCTTGGTCCTCCTTGGTTAAGTACTCTGCTGTCAGTACTGGCTGGGCCTGTAATCCTCATTCTGATCGAATTAACAGTGAGGCCCCACATCTTAAACCAAAACAGAATGAGTCCATGATTTGAGTCATTCACTAAGAATGATGGGGAATGTAACTTAATAGGGCCCCATAACTTAGTAGGTCCCCTCAACCTTAGCACAACTGACTCCATGATAGCAATGCCATTCAGGTTGTAAAACTCGGCATGTAGACAGCACCATCTGCCAAAAATAAAAACAAAGACCTAATCCATCAAAGTCCATACCTCTGGGAAAGTCTGAAATGCATTAACCTTGCTTTTTGGCTTCTGTAGTTCCACTTCTGCTGGTTCAGTCTCCATAACCTATTAGGAGTCTTAGCTAGTCACCCTCATAGATTCCTGGGGTTTCCACTGCAGCAGGTTTCTACCTCACCCTTGAAATGCCATCTCTCCAGGATTCTCTCTCTCCATCTTTCCCCATCTGATCCCTCCTGTTCCTGTCCCCACCTGAGATATATGTTCTATTTCCCCTTCCCAGGGAGATTCATCTCTCCTTGAGCCCTCTTGTTACTTAGCCTCTCTTGGTCTGTGGATTGTAGCATGGTTATCCTTTACTTTACAGCTAATATCTACTTATAAGTGAATTCATGCCATGTGTGTCTTTCTGGGTCTGGCTTACCTCACTCAGGATGATTTTTTTTCTAGTTCCATCAATTTGCCTGCAAATTTCATGATGCTAATATTTTTTTTAACAGCTAAGTAATAGTCTATTGTGTAAATGTACTACATTTTCTTTAACCGTCATTGGTTGAGGGACATCTATGTTGTTTCTAGTTTCTGGCTATTATGACCAAAGCCGCTGTGAACGTACTTGAGCAAGTGTTCTTGTGGTAGGATGGGTTGTCCTTTGGGTATACACCCAAGAGTGGTATGTATAGGACTTGAGATACATGGATTCCCAATTTTCTGAGAAAGCACCAGATTGTTTCCAAAGTGGCTGTAAAAGTTTGCAGTCCCACCAGCAGTGCAGGAGTGTCGTCCCCCTTGCTCTACATCCTCGACAGCATGAGCTGTCCCTTGAGTTTTTCATAGTAGCCATTCAAACAGGCCATTTCATATTAGCCACTCCGGTGGAATCTCAGAGTCATTTCGATTTTTATTTCCTCCATGGCTAAATTAAGTGCTTCTTGGCCATTTTAGATTCCTCTGTTGAGAATTCTGTTTAGTTCTGAACCCCGTTTTTAATGGATTATTTGGATTGTTGATGTCTAGTTTCTGGAGTTCTTTATATATTTTGAAAACAAGTCCTTTGTCAGATGTGAAGTTTGTGAAAATCTTTTTCCTTTTCATTTTGTCCTTTTGATGGTGTCCTTTCCTTACAGAAACTTTTCAGTTCCATGAGGCCCCATTTATTAATTATCAATCTTAGTACCTGCACTACTGGTGTTCTGATCAGGAAGCTATCTTTTGTGCCAGTGTGTTCAAGGCTATTCCCCAGGTTTTCTTTTATCAAGTATCAATGTTTCTGGATCTATGTTGAAGCAGTTTCAATGTATTTTGTTTTATATTGAGGTCTTTGCTACACTTAGACTTGAGTTTTGTGCAGGGTGATAGATATGGATCTATTTGCATTCTCCTACATGCAGACATCCAATTAGACCAGCACCATTTGTTGAAGATGCTTTTTTATCCCTATTGTGTAATTCTGGCATATATATATGTATGTATATATACTGGGTATCTATAGGTGACTAGATGTACATGTGGGTCTTTGGCTCAATTCCATTGATCAACATGTCTATGTTTATGCCGATAATATGCAGTTTTTATTACTAGAGCTTGTAATAGAGCTTGAATCCAGTTGTGAGACCTCTGAAAGTTCTTTTGTTGTAGAGAATAGTTTTAGATATCAAGAATTTTTGGTTTTTCCTCATGAAGCTAAGTATTGTTCTGTAAAGAATTGTGTTGGAATTTTGAGGAGAATTGCATTGAATCTGTAGATTGCTTTTGGTAAGATGGTCATTTTTTACTATGTTAATCTTACCAATCCATGAGCATGGGAGATCTTTCCATCTTCTGATATAACCTTTAATTTCTTTCCTCAAAGGCTTGACGTTCTTGTAATACAGGTCTTTCACTTGCTTGATTAGAGTTACCCCAAGATATTTTATGTTATTTGTAGTTATAGTTAAGGGTGTTGCTTCTCGATTTCTTTCTCAACTTGTCTGTCATTTGTCTATAGGAGGGCTACTGATTTTTAAAACTCGATCTTCTAAAACACTTCACTGAAGGTGTTTGTCAGTCCTATGAGTTCCCTGGTGGAATATTTGGAGTCCATATATATACTGTCATATCATCTGCAAATAGCAATACTTTGACTTCTCCCTTTTCAATTTTATTCCCTTCAATTTTATTCCCTTGATCTTTAGTTGTTTTATTGCTGTCTAGAATTTCAAGTACTATGTTGAATAGATAGGAAAAAAGTGGGCAGCCTTGTCTTGTTCCAGATTTTCATGGAATTGCTTTGAGCTTCTCTCTATTTAATCTGATGTTGCTCTAAATTACCATTATTGTGTTTACCTATGTCCTGATATCTCCAAGACTTTTATCATGAAGGAGTGTTGGTTTTGTCAAAGGCTTCTTCAGTATCCAATGAGATCGTTATGTTCCTTTTTTTCTTTCAGTTTGCTTATATGGTGGATTACATTGGCAGATTTTCATATGTTGAACCATTCCTGTATCACTGAGATGAACCCTACTAAATCATGGTGGATGATCTTTTTGATGTGTTCTTGGATTCAAAATGTGAGTATTTTTGTACCAATATTCATTACAGAAATTGGTCTGCAATTCTCATTCTTTGTTGAGTCTTTGTGTGGTTTGGGTATCATGGCGACCATGGTCTCATAAAATGAATTTGGCATTGTTCCTTCTGTTTCTATTTTGTGGAGTGGTTTAAGGAGTATTGGTATTTGTTCTTTGAAAGTTTGGTAGAATTTTTCACTCTCGCCCTAGATTTTTTTTTTGTATGTTTGTTTTGATTGGAAGAGTTTTAATGACTGCTTCTACTTCCTTAATGGTTATAGGTCTACTTAAATTGTTTATATAATATAATGATTTAACTTTGGTAAGTGGTATCTATCAAAAATTGTTTATTTCTTTTAGACTTTCCAATTTTGTGGAGTACAGGTTTTTGAAGTATGATCTAACAACTCTTTGGATTTCCTTAGTATCTGTTGTTATGTCTCCATTTCATTTCTGATTTTATTAATTTAAATATTTTCTCTCTGTCTTTTAGTTTTCATAAGGGTTTGTCTATCTTGTTGATTTTCCCAAAGAATCATCTCTTTGTTTCATTTATTCTTTGTATTGTGTAGAGACAAGTTCCTTGCATTGTATGGAAGCATCACCTGTCATTTAAAAATCTATGGTCAATGAGTTGAGGCAGGATTAGAAGGTGGAACATCTGGCAGAGAAAGGGGGAATGGAGGGAGAAAGAGAGAAAGAGAGAAAGAGAGAAAGAGAGAGAGAGAGAGAGAGAGAGAGAGAGAGAGAGAGAGAGAGAGAGAGAGGATTTTGGGAAATAGTCAGAATAAATGGGTAATTAAATTTTGAGCTAGTCAGGGAACAAGCCACACTATTTACTTAGGTATTTATTCATATATAAAAAGCCTGAGAGTTGTTATTTCAGGGAACAAAGAGGATGAGGGGACAATCGAAAGGTTGCAGATGGCACCAACTCCAGCATTGCTCTCTGTTTCTATTTTATTCATCTCGGCTCTGAGTTATTATCACTCCTCTTGAGTGTGTTCGCTTCTTTTTGATTTAGAGCTTTCAGGTTAGCTGTTAAGTTACTAGTATGAGATCTCTCCAATATGTCTATGAAGGCTTTTAGTGCTATGAACTTTCCTGTTATCACTGCTTTCATTGTGTCCCATAAGTTTGGGTATGTTTTGCTTTCATTTTCATTGAATTCTAAGAAGGTCTTAATGTCTTTATTTCTGTCTTGACACAGAAGTCATTCAGTAGAGAGTTGTTTAGTTTCCATGAGTTTGTAGGTTTTCTGGTGTTTCTGTTATTGTTGAGGTCCAGCTTTAATCCATGGTGGTTTGAGAGGATAAAGGGAGTTATTTCAATTTTCTTGTGTCCGTTGAGACTTACTTTGTGACTGATTATATGGTTGGTTGAAGAAAGTTCTGTGAGGTGCTAAGAATAAGGTATATTCTTTTGTGTTTTGTCCATTTGAATCTGTCAGCTCCAGTATTTCTCTGTTTAGGTTTTGTCTGGATGACCTGTCCATTGATGAGAGTGAGGTATTGAAGTCTCCTCCTATTAATACGTAGGGTTCAATGTGTCATTTAAGTTTTAGTAATGTTTCTTTACATATGTGGGTTCCCTTATGTTTGGGGCATAGATGTTCAGAATTCACATATGATCTTGGTAGATTTTTCCTTTGATAAGTATGAAGTGCCCTTCTGCATCTTCTTTAATTAATTTTGATTGAAAGTCTATTTTGTTTGATATTAGAATGGATTACACTAGCTTGTTTCTTGGATCCATTTGCTTGGAAAATAGTTTTCCAACTCGTTACGCTGAAGTAATGACTGTCTTTAATGTTGAAGTGTGTTTATTGTATTGTGTGCAGGAGAATGGATTCTGTTTTCACATCCATTCTGTTAGCCTGTGACTTTTCATTGGGAAACTGAGTTCTTTAATATTGAGAGAGATTAATGAGCAATGATTGTTAATTCCTGTTAGTTTTGTTGGTGGTGGTGGTGGCAGTGATAGTGTGTGTGTGTGTATGTGTGTTTAAACTTGACTTTGTCACTAAATATCTTGTTTTCTCCATCTATGGTGAGTGAAAAATTTTACTGGGTTTAGTAGTCTGTACTGGCATCTGTGTTCTCTTAGAGTCTGCAACACTTTTGTCTATGCCCTCTGGCTTTTAGAGTATTCAGAAGTCAGGTATAATTCTAATAAATTTATCTTTTATGTTACTTGGCTTTACCCCTCGAAGGTTTTAATATTCTATTTTTGTTCTGTATGTTTAGTGTTTTGATTAGTATGTGGCAGGGGGACTTTCTTTTCTGGTCCAATCTATTTGGTATTCTACAATCTTGTATTTTATATAGGCATCTCCTTCTTTAGGTAGAAGATTTTTCTTCTGTGATTTTGTTGGAAATATTTTCTGGGCCATTGAGCTCAGAATCTTCTCCTTCTGTTCTTATTAATCTTAGGTTTGGTCTTTTCATATTGTCTTACATTTCCTGGATGTTTTGTGTCAGGAGCTTTTAGATTTTGACATTTTCTTTTACTGATGTATCCATGTCTTCAATCATGTTCTCTATGCCTGAAATTCTCTCTTCCATCTCCTGTATTCTGTTGGTGATGTTTGCATCTGTAGTTCCCGTTCTCTTTCCTTGGTTTTCCATCTCCAGGTTGACCTCAGTTTGTGTTTTCTTTATTGCTTCATTTCCATTTTCAGATCTTGAACATTTTTTTTTTCTAAGCTGTGTGTTTTTTTTTTATTGAAAAAAGAAGTGGAAAAATTTTATGATAGAATTGAAGATTTACATGGAAAATATTTCTAATAAAATTGTAGAAATATATAAAATAACATGCTAAAATTGAAAATTATCATGGAAAATTACAGATAAAATGGTAGGCATAAAATATTTCTAAGTTGATTGAAAGTGGAATTATAAACATTTTCTGATAAAATTGAAGATCTACAAGGAAAATATTTCTGATAAAATTCAAGAAATATATAGAAAAACACATTAAAATTGACTATTTCATGGAAAATTACAGATAAAATGCTAGGCATAAAAATATTCCTAAGTTGATTGAAAGTAGAATTATAAACATTTTCTGATAAAATTGAAGATTTACAAAGAAAATACCTCTGATAAAATTGAAGAAATATATAGAAAAACATATTAAGGTTGACTATTTCATGGAAAATTATACAGGTAAAATGGTAGATATAAAAAACATTACTAAATAGATAGAAAGAGGAATTAGAAACATTTTCTGATAAAATTGAAGATTTACATGAAAAGTCTTGAACAATTTTATTCATTTCTTTTCTTCTTGGCTTTCTTTAAGGGATTTATTCAGTTCCTCTCATTGTTCATGTTTTCCTGAATTTCTTTAAGGGATTTATTCATTTCCTCCAATTATGTTTCGCATTTTTTGTTTTTTGTTGTTTGGATTTCTTTAAGTAAGTTACTCATTTTCTCTTTAAGAACCTCTATAATCTTTATAAAATTGGTTTTAAGATCATTTTCTTGTGTTTCAGCTGTGTTGGAATATTTCTGGCTGGCTGTAGTAGGATATAACTGGGCTCTGGTGGTGCCATATTGCCCTGGCTATTGTTGATTGTGCTCTTACACTGGTGCCTAGGCATCTGGGTTTGGGATGAATACAGATCTAGGAGCTGATTTATTAGTTTGTTTTTGTTGGACAGGTGTTTAGTTCCCTGGTTTCTGTTTCTTCTCTGGTCTTTTGGTCTTTGTGGTCTGTATTTCAAGTGGCTGGAGTGACCTGTGCTCCATCAGGTCCCTCTGGCCCTTCAGAGTTGAGGGCTGGAATTCTGATAGCTAATGGTGGCCCAGCAGGGGATCTTTGTCCTTCTGACTGGCATGGCTTTTACTTGAGCAGTGATTATCTGTCCATTTAAGGGCAGGGGCACTGCATCAGAGGGAAATGGCAGGCTAGGGGTGAGGTCTATGTGGAAGTGTCAGTGACTTGGGTCTTTCCTGAACCAAGGGCATGGAAAGGTTTTGAGGGCAGGTGGGGCTCTTACCTCTTTGGGTTGGCATAATAGCAAATATTAAAATAAATAATTAAGTAAATAAAGCCATTGGTCTAGTGCTAATATGTCATGGCAGGCATTAGAAACTAAAAACACTAGTTTCTTTTCAAGGAATTTCACAAACCTAGGTATGGGAAAGTCTACTGAAAACAGTGTTTCTAGAGTAATCCTGCTATTTCTACACAGCAGTGAAGTAGGAAGGAAGTGACAGAGATTGGTACAATTTGATTCAGAGATTTCAGAGACGTTTTCAGTAGTCGTCTCTTAATGATCTCTAGTGTCTGCCCTTCTGTGCGTTGGCTTGATGCTCAGGTTTTACATTTGGCAAGATGGTGACCAGGATCTAGAAGGCTCCAGCTCCCATGTCACTCATGGATTCCACTCTGATTAAATTCACTTGGGAATAACCTGAAAGAAGTGACATCTAAATTATAACTAAAAGAAAGCAAGAGCATGCGTGGTTGGTTGGTAAATGGCAGACAAACAGCATGGGCTGAGACTTGGGAAAGCCTGGAGTGTTTGTGGAAGTCCAAAAAGCTAACTTGTATGGTGAGGGTTCATATCCAATCTATATAAATTTGCCTGAAACCTTTCCTCCTAAAATTCCACCTCATCTGTAATTATTCATTCTTATGCCTTGAAAACTTACCATATTGTTGTGTGATATTCACCAGAAAAGACTATTCAGATATGGCTTTAAACCAATAGAAAGTCTTCATCAGCTGGCCAATGACTAACTACGTGGGGATCCCCGTGTAGCACCAAGATCTTCTCAGGGTGAGCTTTCTAGCACAAAAAAAAAACAAAACATGTTCTGGATTGAGATACTTCAGTTAACAGAAACAGTTAGTCAGAAGCAGAATTACAGAAGCCAAAAAGCAAGGTTAATACATTCCCAGAGCTTTGAAGGATTAAGTCTTTGTTTTTCTTTTGGCTGACAATGCTGTCTGTGTGCTGAGTTTACAGCTGAATGGCACTTCCATCATGGAGTCAGTTGTGCTGAGATCTAGGGGCCTACTAAGTTCTGGGACCCTGTTACAATTTCCCACTGCTCTTAGTTTGAGTAAGTCAAATCATGGATTTATCCTGCTCTAAAGAGGCATAGTTGGTCCTGTGGACCATAATTTTACTGAGCAGACACATACTTGGCCATGCAGGTTAAGATGAGGGCCCTGACATTAATCTAATCAGAATGAGAATTAAAAGCCCAGCCAGTGCTGATAGCAGAGTAGTTATCTAGGGAGACCAAGAGAACAGAGATTGGTGCCAATGTTTTGACTTATTTCTTTGTCTCTATTTTTGAGGTTTTCTTCAACCATGGCAAGGTTGTTTTAACTACTCCTGGCCAATTAGCATAGGAATAACAGGTTTTTCCCAAAAGCCATAGTCCCCATTTGTACAACCATTTCTGTAAGGGAATAAACTGCTGCTTTAATTCAGAAACAGAAACTTTTAGTAGCTCTAGGTTCTGATCATCCTCTCTACTTAGTTTGAAAAGCATCAGAAGAGGCATGTTTAGTCAAAACATTAGTACACACCCACCTCATAGTTTCAGGGGTTTGGAAATGTTGCCGTTATTCAGGTGAATTAACCCATAATGCAGATTATTGGATACCCATGATGCAGATTACAAGGGAAGTGCCTGGGTTAGGTCCTCTAATGTTAATGTGGGCTACCCAAAATCACAATGAGTTTTGCCAGTGAATGGGCTGTCAGTCTGTGTAGTCCCTACCCCCATGTAGCACAGGGCCTATGGGTCAAACAGAAATCCTGGCTGAGTTTTAGCTGGGAATGATTAATTCTATCCCCATGGTCCCTTCCTGTGGCATAGAGTCTGATTCTCCTGTCCCCACCCCTACCCAGAATCTTTTTTTTTTTAAATGGAATTTTGAAATTTTTAATTTTATAACCATTGGATTATAGCTTCTATTGTGTATTTCTTGGGAGGGAGCTTTCTTTCTATATATTCATCCATGTGTTTTCAGAAAGCCTCTGTTTTACAATGCTAATTTTTTGCAATGGAAACTCTCTTGTTCCTGGTAACTATGGGGAACCCAGCAATAAGGCGTGTATAGAATTGTAAACTCTGTGTTCTTACCTCAAAAGATAAAATCCCTTATCTTTCCTTCCTCCACTATAACCAGACACTTGACATGAGCATCAGTGAGTAAAGGTTAAGATGGGATGCTGACCATCTTGGAATGGGATGGACACTGTAGTCACACTAGCTAATGCCTTCCCCGCGCCATTCTTCCTCAGTTCTCAGACCCAGGCTTGATGGCTATGGGAGCTGGAACATGACCTTGTATCTACACAAAGCTTAAGACTAGGAATTATTTCTCACTGAATATATAATGAAAAGACGATTTTTAAAAGCGAAGATGATGCGTCTGGTTGTGGTGACATATAGTTTCAATCACAGCACTCAGGAGGCAGAGGTATGTATTTCAGTGAATTCCAGGGCACCCTGGTCTACACAGTGAGCTTTAAGTCAGCCTGGACTACATAGGGAGACCTTGTCTTTAAAAAAAAAACAAGAGGACTGGAGAGATGGCTCATTAGTTAAGAGTGCCGACTGCTCTTCCGAAGGTCTTGAGTTCAAATCCCAGCAACCACATGATGGCTCACAAGCATCTGTAATGAGATCTGATGCCTTACTCTGGGGTGTCTGAAGACAGCTACAGTGAGCAAGTAGGCCGGAGTGAAAAGAAAGTGTCTGAAGACAGCTACAGTGTACTTACATATAATAAATGAATAAATCTTTAAAAAAAATTAAAATAAAATAAAAAAAGAAAGAAAGCAAGGGAGAAAGAAAGGAAGGAAAGAAGGAAGGAAGGAAGGAAGGAAGGAAGGAAGAAAGAAAGAAAGAAAGAAAGAAAGAAAGAAAGAAAGAAAGAAAGAAAGAGGAAGAAATAAAAAGAATTAAAAAAAAGTATGATGTGAAGTGTTGTTGAGAATTCGGAGGTGCTAGAACTCTCATTCTTCACTGGAAGTAATGAAAACTACACAGCTGTTTTGGAGAATAGCTTCTCATTTTCAGAAAACCAAGCACACACCCACCTGTGGCCTGGCACTGTCACTCCTGTCACACATACCTGAGAGAACTGAGGAAGTCTGTCCACACCAAAACTTTCGCATGAATGTTCATGGCAACCTTACTCAGTGCTATCAGAAGTGGGAAACTCCAAATGTTATGAGCTGATGAGTGAACGGAATGTGGAAATGTCCCTGTGGTTCCGAAATGTGGTTCAGTGGTACAAAGATAGGCATTGCTGATGCACGGTATAACCCGTGCGATGAGAGACAGCCTGGGAAGTGAAGTAAAAAAGCCTAAAGTGCCACATGACACACAGCTCCGTCTGCATGAGATTTCCAGCACACACAAACCCATCCAAAGTACAGCAGCAGTCTCTGTGGGCAGCAGGTTTTGGCTGTCATTGTTTGATAGTTCAGTGATAATAATCATATAACTGATTATGAATTAAAACGTTGATGTCAGCACTTCAAAGTAAGTTTTACGCTATATGCATTCTCTCTACTTAAGAAAGAGATAAAAATATTTTTGAAAATTACTTTCCTAGGAGAAGAACTGGGGTATTTATCTACCCATTGCCTCTCAGCAGTCTGGGTTCCAGACTCTTCCCTAAGATATGTTAATACGCCAGGGCTTAAGATTTGGTTTGGGTGTGGACTTCAGGTGCTAAGATTTGCAAATAGTGCCCAGATATAATCAGGAACCATTCATTTTAAGTGAGGACAGTTTCCTGCAGTGTGTAGGCTCCGTCTCCTGTGGTTATACAATAGTAACTTCTTGATGTTCTGTTCTGATTGTCAAAAAGTAGTTCCTAGACTTAAAAAATAAGGGCTGGGTTTATGGTACCTTGTTCCTTCCTGGGGGACTGCTCGCTGCTGAGGGATGCTATGAAGAGGAGGAGTCAGTGTGTTTAGTGGTGTAACCCCTGCTGAGTAGCCCACACTCCAGTGGATGGCTCCATATCTATATTCATGTGAGTGGCCCTTGCCTCAAAACTGAGAGAGTCATAAAACAAAAGACATGAAAATTGGAGGGGGAATTGTTGGGAAGAGGCAGGGTTAGTCTGGGTGGTAAGGGAACAAAGGTCAAGTGTGAGCAGATGGCATTATATGATTGTATAAAATTGTCAAAGAGTAAACATGATCTTTGCCCAAGGTTGAAATAAACAATGGCGGGCATTGTTATTTGAAAGGTTTAGCATTCCTTTATTTTGAGATTATGCATGCTCATCTTAACTGCAAATAGTGGACATCAACCCTGGCTCAGATAATTGTAATAAAGAATGTAGAGAAGAGAGGCATTGGTGATGTGGGAGGGACTGGAGCTTCACCCATTTCAGGAAGAAGGAATTACACACACACACACACACACACACACACACACACACACACACACCTCAAAGACTTGTGTGAAGCTAGTTCATCGGACCCAGACTTTGGGTAATTCTAAGAGCAGGCAGATGGTCCAAACTAAAACTAAAGCACATCATAAGGGCTGTGTGCGGAAGACCCTGCCCCTTCCCAGGCAAAGTGCCTTCCAGATGGAGGTAGGTGAGGCAGGGCTCTGCATCCAGAGATGTCTGAATCCAAAGCTCTACTCTTTCCTTCTGTAAGTTAGCACTTTCTTGGTAAATAGAATAGGTACACAATGGGTGTGGATAACAATACCACAAGGGATTTGGATGTTTTCCCAAGTGTCAGATGCAATTTAAGTGACATCATTACTACAGTCTACAGTCATATCTGTGTCTGAAACAACTAGTCACTAAGGTTGCCAGGCAGCTGTATTTGCTAGACATAACTGGTTCATGTGAGCAGGCAAATGATTTATGCCCCAGAATGGAGCTCCTCAAGGATCCGCAGCCCCTCTCTGGTGATCTCATCTCCAGTTTGTGTTTTCTGGCCCTATTCTATCAGCCTTAATTTCTGAAGCTTCTTTTGTTTCTACAAGTTCCAGGCAGCACCGAACCCTCATTTTAAGTTAGCTTTATCAAAGAAATTTTCATGACAAGTCATTCTACAACAACAGCATTTATGTGCTTTAGTTATGTATTTTCCCAAACTAGTCTTTAAAACTGTTGGTAATGGGTCTGCAGAGATGGCTCAGTTGGCAAAGCACCTGATACACAAGGTCAAACACTTGAATCTGGATCCCAATCAGCCATGAAAAAGGCTGGGCATGGTGGTGTGCTCCTACACCAATGTGGCCATCCTCTGCAGAGACCAGAGTGACATTCACTTAACTATGAACTGGAATCTCCAGAACCCTGAGTTAAAACAAACCTTTGCCTTTGTAATTTAGTTGTGGTAGGTATTTCATTGTGCCACACAAAGCTGATGCTAATAACAAATAGACTTGACTCTCACTTCCTTTATGACATATACTAGGGATAGCTTTCCAGTGCTTATTTATCATCTCTATTGAAGTGGAAATTTCTAGTGTCTTTGGAGACTTCGTTGTGTCATAAGATGTTTTCCAGGAAACCATCTTATGAGAGGATGTTTTTGGTGAAGCAGACTTGGGGGAAGCTGTTTTGCTGAGAATAGAAATGTGGTATTTTTTTGGAAGCAGCCTAGGAAAAAGGCATGTGATATTTTGCTAGAGCAGATGCTTGAGAGAAGACGTGATGTTTGGAAAGGGTATAAATACAGCCCAACAGGCAGTAGACGATGCTGTGTGGTATTAGTTCACCTTGCTACTCTATACTGGTCATCATTGGGCTTTGCTGACACTGGTTTTTGATGATGATGGTGCTTTGTAATATTGGTTCGCCTTACCAGTCTTTGCTTGTCATCGTTTGGCATGACTTCATAGAGAGAAACACCACCAAACAACTTCTGGTGGTGTTCAGGCAGCTTCTTGTTGGCTCAGGACAATTGGCAGAGCCTCACCATTTCTTCTGGATGGACCTGTCATTGCTGATTCATGAATGGTGTTTTTGAGTGGGTCAAGTTGCCCTGCTTATCCACGTGAACTAAACTGATATCCTGACAATGCAGATTGGATTCACTTCAGAGAACTATTTCTAAACAGGTCCACATCTTCCTTTGCCCTATTAACTTTTCCTTTTTACTACCTCTGGTGGGTGGTGGGCTAGATGGGAGGTTAAAGCATTTAAGTACACTTATTAAAGAAAGTTTTGAAAAATATAATTCTATACTCTATGTTCTGTTTGCTGAGGTGTCTATTTCTCTTTTTGTATAGTCTGGTGTTAAGGGTTCCTTGTTTATTTGGGATCAAGCCCTATATAGATGAAACTTGGCAAATATTTTCTCCCAGGCTGTGAGTTGGAGTTTTATTCTCTAACAGTGGCTCTCTGTAGAGCAGTTTTTGGTGGAATAAAACCCATTGTGATGATTAATACCAACCACTGACTTGAAAGAAGCCAGGACACAAGCTCCTGGGCATGTCTGTGAGGGACTTTGTAGACTGAGCTGAGGTGGGAAGGCCCACCTCCCTGTGGGAATGCACTATTCCACAGGCTGTGGTCCTGGGATGAATGAGGAGAAGGGAGCTCAGCACCAGCATTAATTTCTCTCTGCTTTCTAACTGCAGAGGTGACGTGATCAGCTGCCTCATGCTGCTGCTACCACAACTCCCCACCATAGCAGACTGTGCACTCGAATTGTGAGTCAGGATAAGTCCTTCCCTCTTAAACCCACTTTTGTTATGTATTTTATAACTCAAGGGGAAAAATTAACTAATCAATCCACCTTATCAAAAATTTCTTTTGTGGATTGTACCTTGATATTCCAACTAAAAATGTGTGCGAAATCTGAGGACCCAACTTCAGTTTGAAGATTGAGCTCACTTTTCTCCATTCCTGTTCATCCCCCTGACCCTGTGATGATGAAACTACTCTTCGTGTGCCACAGACACCTGTGAAAGTGATCACACCTAACATGGAATCAGACACCTTTCATCTTCTGATATGTACCATTTTTGCTCCCGAGTCTCAAATATCCTCATTATCAATCGTTGTAACCAGAGATTGTTGAGTCAAAATAAAAGTCTCAATATCTTACTTAAAACCTTGCTCTTGCTTCAACCTCTTTGGTCATGCTAAGAGTTTACTGTGGCCGAGGCATTCCGGTACCTCCCTTCTACTCCCAAATACACGTATCATCTTCAGAAGAACTTTTCCATATGTGCTGTTTGGATGACACCTTCATGATAGCAAAAAGGCCCAGCTCAGGTACCATTGCATCTGAGTGTACATTTGCTACCTTCTCCCTGTCGTCTATATTCCTTGTCCATCTCCTACCTTAGGAGCTTCTCCTCCCAGCCTCCAGATGGGTACCTTCTCTGCCTGCTTTGGAGTGGTGATGGTTTGAGATCAACCTTGGCTCATGGGTCTTCAATTTATGTCTGTTCCTGGTTGTCAATATCACCCACTGTCATGATTCTGTCTTGCCACACGAACCCCAGTAGAATCTGTGTGACAAGTTCCACAGACTGAGGCATTAAGACTTCAAAAGAAGGAAGTCTCCTGGAACTGGTTGTGGAACTCTCAGCTGGAGCAAACATATTGAGCCGTAGTTCTCACGGCAAATTTTTTTGTTTTGTTCTCTTTCATTCCTTTTCTTAGTTACAGGTTTCTGGTAGCCTAGACCATGATCTTAAGCAAGAATAATGGGTATAAAACCATTCCTTGAGATGGGTCACTAACATGACTTTATCTCCAGGGAAACCAACGCTTTACTTTTCAAATCATTTACAAAATTATTATGATAGGTAAAAACTTTCCCAGCAATAAAGTTTCATATGGCTACATGTGTGTCATCGGAGGTGGGTTTTGGTATATGGTAAAGAAAGCCTGAATTATAAAGAATTAAAATAGTTTAAATTTATGCTTTGAAGATTTATAAAAAATCAGGCATTAGATGTTAAGCAATAATTAATCATAGGGGCTGGAAACTTAGCTCAGCAGTTAAGAGCACTGACCATAAAGATTTATTAACCTGTTCTTGGGAATATGCCACTAGCCTTGGATGACCACCCTATTGAATATATTCTTTTAGAATTGTTATATTTTGATAGTGACATTACCTTTTCTGTTTGTGATTCACTGAACATGTAGTTTCAGAGTCGTAATGCTCAAATGATTTTTGTATTTTACTGTGTCAAATGATTCTTGTTGGTATTCGTGATTGTTTCCCTGGATACGGTTTCTAAGAGTTGTTATGTTTGGTTTAATGTATAAAATCCCCTGCTTGAGAGCTGCAAAATACACTCAGATTCAAACTGCCTCTGTGTTTGTTTCTGTTTGTCACTGCTGAATCCTTACCCACCTGGACTTCGAGGGCCCTTATCCCAGGGACCCCATACCTGGCTGGGGTGGTCTGTGGCACTGTCTCCCAATAGAAAGTTGAGGAGATAGCTACAAAACTGTGGTCTTCGAGTCTCTCCTTTTTTTTTCTCACCTGCCATGATTCTACCACTAGTTCACTGGACATTTCAATCCAGATGTCCCATTTCAAATAGGGTATGGTCAAAACTGAACTATCTTGATCAACCTTTCAAAGCAGATGTTCTTCTAAAGTCCCAGTTTTCTTTTGGCTTCTCTGGTTGGTAGAGCAGAATCCTGGAGTCATTTCCCATTATATTATCTTTCTGTCTTTGTCTCTCTCTCCATCTTTGCATCCTTTATCTTCTTAGTCATCCCTACATCTACTCCACTGCAGTTCTTCACACCATCACCCTCATCATGAGGCAATAAAGCACTGAGCTAATAGGAAGCAGAATGGTAGAGTTAAGTGACATTAAACATCTATTAAGTAAAGGAATGATTCTGAAGTAAATGGAATAAAATTGGAGGTCAATGTAACTGGAGACTGAGGATTACTGTGTTTCTAACTGGACCAGATGTCATTTGAGAAGTTTTGTGTAACAGGTTAAAATTCCATTTGGGACATGCTGTCACTGGGTACCATGTGACATAGGCCCATAATAAGAGTGAAGACTGAGGCAAAAGACTTATGGTCACATCAGAAGCTAATGAAATGACTCCAACTACCCGAGAAATTTGTTAAGTAAGGACGAACCAAGACAGGAATTTGAGGAGTCCTGAAGGAAATAAAGAAGTAGCCAGGTAAAGAAGAGGAAAAGCCATTTCCCCAGAGCTGAAGGTAGGAAGTGATGGGCTTAGTTGCTCTTGCTGACGAATAATGTGGAGAAAAACTGGGATGAAGTCTAGAGAGAGACTACTTGACTTAGAGGCTTGGAAAGGTTATATTCAAATATTTGTCTATTTGGGGTGGGACTGACCTCAATTCATTTATATTGCTGTGATAAAATACTGATGAAAATCAACTTTTAGAGAGGAAAGCTTTATTTGGCTTACAATGCCAGGTTACAGGTCAACATTTCTGTGAAGTCAAGGCATGGATTTGAAATAGCTTGTTCCACCCACACAACAGGACATCAGCAGACAACTGAAAACAAGCTGTACATGTTACAGCCAACCCCTTTCACTGTGGGTTTCTGGTTGCCTTTGCCTGTGTGAAGAAACTGATGTTGTCCACTGGAGATATTGAGTTGTACAAGCTCTGGAACACATCTGTTGGAAATTTTGGAAAATTCTGTAATTAGATGTCGCACCCTCCCCCCCTCCAAATACAGCCAACAGGAAGGAAAGGGGATTATTCTCAGCAACTCAGCACAGTATCTTCTGTCCTTCCTCTTGCCCTTTTCTTTTTAATGTGGCAGGAGGAAGGTAAACAGATGTCTATTCTGAAGTTCTGATTTTATTTTACAAATGCTTAACTTTATTGGTGCTAAAACCCTAGATATTTAAGAGACAAACAAATTGTTATTTGATACTGTCCCAGATGTAAGACTATGCCGGAGCCTCTCGAGCCAAGAGACCCATTTGAGTTACTGTTTCGTACCTTTGCTTTCCGTTCTGAGGAATCATAGGTGTCTTTCCCTTGGGCTTGTGGACTCCTGGAAGGTAACATTCCAAGTTTGGGAAAGTGTTCCTGCTAAGAAGGAAGCACAGGGAGTCAGGAGTAGCAGCAGCTACTCACAATTCTCTCTGGCCTGTCCAAGGTCTCCTCCATGTTCCTCTTCTTTCTCAAAGACACCATTGTGCTTAAGGCTGCACTTGACTTATCATGTCCTTAACAAGAACGGCTTTCAGATGACAGGAATGACAGCTTTTGGGCAAAAGAGCATCACTTCCTGTTTTGCGGGCACACGAGGTTAATGTTGCTCTTTGCTTCTTCCTGGATTGCTATCTGGTTTAGAGACTACAAGGTCTCATGTGTAGGCGGAGGTTCCCTAATTGTCTCTTGATTGGGTAAATAAAGACGGCAGAAGCCAATCGATGGGCGAAGATATAGAGGCGGCTTTTCCGGGTCCCAGGAGGAAGAGGAGGAAAAGAGATAGAGAAAGGGTGTTTGGGCCAGGTTTTGGAGGGAGAAACACAGACACCATGTAGACCTGGGGGCTATTAGAACCGGTGGCAGCCTCTGCCGCTTGAATCCTAATATAGAATAGCTGATGAGTTTAGGACAAGAGATTCTGAGCCCCGCAGTTTGTCATCTGGCTGATTTTAAAATATTAAGGTTGCCTGGTGTTTTTCCATCCGCTATGATTCAGTTGGGCAAGAGAGAGAGAGAGGGTGCAACCGTGGGATAGTCTTTGGCGGTCCGCAGAGCCAACTGCAGGAGGTCAGGGTGCAGTCAGTCAGTGGAACAGGAGTGGTAGCTCCAGGCATTCCCAGGAGGGGCCAGCCAGCAGTAGGAGCCGGCACCGGGCAAGGAGGAACAGGTGGCGCGCTCGGGAATGCAGGAACTGGCTGTCCTCGGAGCTCCAGAAAGCGTTAGCTAGCTGTGGGGGCTGGCTAGACAGCGGGCAAGTGGCTGTCGTTCCATAACCTAGCCAGGGCAAGCGTGGTTTTTAAAATTACACGCAACTACTCATGTTTCTAGCTTTATCACAACAAAGGTTCAATCAGTATTGGCTGAATGAAGAAAGGAAAGGATGGCGTCCTGGTACCACTTCCAGTATGCTTTCTGCCTTGGTTTTTCAGAGTTGAAACTATCCTGAGACATCAACCCATGGGCTATACTGGGAGTCTAACTGGTACTCCTTCATCTCTGTCCTGGGGAGTGGGGGAGACCCTGAAGGAATTTGTATTGTTGACATAGGCATATCTGAATCAATAACCTTAAAGCTTCAGATCTATAGAAATGACAAAGCCTTCCTTGAGTCCAATTATTACTGACAAACAATTGGCTATTACCTAAGACCAGTGTATAAATGGAGTAGATCACAGCTTCCTACTCAGGGGTATTCACAGCTGAGATTGCTCCCCTACAGAGACCTCCCACTGAGACTGATTAGCCCCACCTCCTCATGCAGTATATAATAAATGTTGAGTTTCTGGGTTTCAGAGCAAGTGCCTCTGTCAGGATAAGCACAGCCCACGTATTCCTAGCTAGCTTTTCTGTATGTGTGTCTGTTGTCTCATTGCAACCCCAACCCAGTCAGGTTCCCAGGACCAAGCCATACAGGACTTAGCACTTGTCAATCATACCTCTCAGGGTGTACAGGGTAGATGGGATAAGAATATGATCTATCAAAGAGTTGAGAAATTGAGTTCCCACTAGTCAGGGGCTAGTTCTCTGCTGTGATGGTTTGTATATGCTCTGCCCAGGAAGTGGAACTATTAGAAGGTGTGGCCCTGTTGGAGTAGGTGTGTCACTGTGGGTATGAGCTTTAAGACACTCATCCTAGCTGCCTGGAAGCTGGTATTCAGCTAGCAGCCTTCAGATGAAGATGTAGAACTCTCAGCTCCTCCTGTATCATACCTGCCTGGATGCTGCCATGCTCCCACTTCGATGATAATGGACTGAACCTCTGAGCCTGTAAGTCAGCCCCAATTAAATGTTGTCCTTTATAAGACTTACATTGGTCATGGTATTGTTTACAGCAGTAAAACACTAAGACATCTGCTATCAGAAAATTATTCAAGCATATAAGTGTGGCTTGGCATTTATAGTCCTGGTGTGTGCCTGTGTGCATGTGTGTGTATTGGGAAGATAGTTCAGTTGGTAAAGTATTTGCCTCATAAGCATGAGGAAAAAATTGATCCCTAGAACTCATAAAAAAAGGCTCGACCTGTCAGTGTGCTCTTGTAATTCCAGTGCTGATCTAGTCTCATCTCTCTTACTGTGACACAGACTGTGACCAAAGCAACTTAGGAGAGGAAGTCATAGTCCATTACTGAGAGAAGTTAAAGCAGGAGCCCAAGGCAGGCCTGTGTACTATTCGGCACATCATTTCCTTCAACTAAGGAACTCACTTCATAGCCAACAGTACAGCAGGACCATGGAGGATGCTGTGTCATCCTCAGCTGCAAGCCCCATTCTTTCTTTCTTTAAGACTGATTTTTATTTTATACATGGGAATGTTTGCCTGAATGTATGCATGTGCATCACATGTGCACCTGTGCCAGCAGGGGTCAAAACAGGACATTGGACTCCCTGGAACTAGACATACAGAGAGTTGTGAGCTGCTGTGATAAGAACCAAATTCTGGTCCTCTGGAAGTACAGTAAGTGCTCTTAATCACGGAGCCAGCATCCCTCTGGCTCCTCAGCAAGTTTTCTTAAACAGTTCAGAACCAGATGTCCGGGAACAGCATTGTCCACAGTGAATTGGGCCTCCTGTATCAACTAATAATCAAGACATGTCCACAGTCAATCTAATCTAGGCAACTCCTCTCTCAGATGACTTTGGGCTGTGCCAAGTTGATAGACAAAGCTAAGTAGTCAGCTGGAGGAGCGAGGGACAAGCCATTCCAGGAGATGTTGACTAGCCTGCCAAGCGTGCTTGGCATGTTCTAGGTCAGTAAGGAAGCCTGTCTCAAAGGAAATATATGAGTGGGTGGCACCTGAGGCTTCTATATGCATTTTCATACTGTGGACCAAGGAGGTAAAACATTGGTTCTAGGGATCAATTTTTTCCTCATGCTTATGAGGCAAATACTTTACCAACTGAACTATCTTCCCAATACACACACATGCACACAGGCACACACCAGGACTATAAATGCCAAGCCACACTTATATGCTTGAATAATTTTCTGATAGCAGATGTCTTAGTGTTTTACTGCTGTGAACGATACCATGACCAATGTAAGTGATTCAGTGATCTACTGAATCACTACAGATCAACATGCAGCTCCGGAAGGAGTACCGCTCCAGCTCATACTTTCCCCCAGGAAGCCTTCTGCTCCAAAGAAGGGAGACAGTTCTGCCGAAGAACTTAAATTGGCCACCCAGCTAACAGGACCTGTGATGCCCATCCTGAATGTGTACAAAGGAAAAAGCCAGAGTTACCACAGAAGAGAATAACTTCAAGGCTTTTGCCAGTCTTCACATGGCTCGTGCCAATGCCCGGCTCTTTGGCATCCAAGCAAAAAGGGCAAAGGAAGCTGCAGATCAGATGCTGAGAAAGCATTTGACAAAATTCAGCATCCTTTCATGTTAAAGGTCTTGGAAAGATCAGGAATTTGAGGCCCATATCTAAACATAGTAAAAGCAATTTACAGCAAACTGGTAGCCAACATCAATCTAAATGGAGAGAAACTTGAAGCAATCCCACTAAAATCAGGGACTAGACAAGGCTGCCCTCTCTCTCCATATCTTTTCAATATAGTACTTGAAGTTCTAGCTAGAGCAATTAGACAACAAAAAGAGGTCAAAGGGATACAAATTGGAAAGGAAGAAGTCAAACTATCACTATTTGCAGACGATATGATAGTATACATAAGCGACCCAAAGAACTCCACCAGAGAACTCCTACAGCTGATAAACGACTTCAGCAAAGTGGCCGGATATAAAATCAACTCAAGCAAGTCAGAAGCCTTCCTATACTCAAAGGATAAGCAGGCTGAGAAAGAAGTAAGAGAAATAATACCCTTTATGATAGCCACAAACCATATTAAGTATCTTGGCGTGACGCTAACCAAACAACTGAAAGATCTGTATGACAAGAACTTCAAGTCTCTGAAGAAAGAAATTGAAGAAGACCTCAGAAGATGGAAAAATCTGCCATGCTCATGGATTGGCAGGATTAATATAGTAAAAATGACAATCTTGCCAAAAGCAATATACAGATTCAATGCAATCCCCATCAAAATCCCAACTCAATTCTTCATAGAGTTAGAGCAATTCAAAAATTCATCTGGAATAACAGAAAACCCAGGATAGCTAAAACTATTCTCAAGAGTAAAAGAACTTCTGGGGGAATCAGTATACCAGACCTCAAGCTGTACTACAGAGCAATAGTGTTAAAAACTGCATGGTATTGGTACAGTGACAGACATGTAGATCAATGGAACAGAATTGAAGACCCAGAAATGAATCCACACTCCTATGGTCACTTGATCTTTGACAAAGGAGCTAAAACCATCCAGTGGGAAAAAGATAGCCTTTTCAACAAATGGTGCTGGTTCAACTGAAGGTCAACATGCAGAAGAATGCAAATTGATCCATTCTTATCTCCTTGTACTAAGCTCAATTTCAAGTGGATCAAGGACCTCCACATAAAACCAGACACACTGAAACTAATAGAAAGGAAACTAGGGAAGAACCTTGAACATATGGGCACAGGGGAGAATTTCCTGAACAGAACTCCAATAGCTTATGCTCTAAGATCAAGAATTGACAAATGGGACCTCATTAAATTACAAAGTTTCTGTAAGGCAAAAGACACTGTCAAAAGGACAAAGCAGCAACCAACTAACTGGGAAATGATCTTTACCAACCCTACATCCGACAGAGGGCTAATATCCAATATATACAAAGAACTCAAGAAGTTAGACTCCAGAGAGGCTAGTAACCCTATTAAAAAATGGGGTACAGAGCTAACAAAGAGTTCTCACCTGAAGAATATCTAATGGCTGAGAAGCACCTAAAGAGATGTTCATCATCCTTAGTCATTAGGGAAATACAAATCAAAACAACCCTGAGATTCCATCTCACACCAGTCAGAATGGCTAAGATCAAAAACACAGGAGACCGCAGTTGTTGGTGAGGATGTGGAGAAAGAGGAACACTCCTCCACTGCTGGTGGGATTGCAAGCTGGTACAACCACTCTGGAAAGCAGTCTGGCGGTTCCTCAGAAAACTGGGCATGACACTCCCGGAGGATCCGGCTATACCACTCCTGGGCATATACCCAGAGGATTTACCTGCATGCAATAAGGACACATGCTCCACTATGTTCATAGCAGCCCTATTTATAATAGCCAGAAGCTGGAAAGAACCCAGATGTCCCTCAACGGAGGAATGGATTCAGAAGATGTGGTATATTTACACAATGGAATACTACTGTGCAATTAAAAACGATGAATTCACAAAATTCCTAGGCAAATGGTCAGAACTTGAAAATATCATCCTTAGTGAGGTAACCCAATCACAAAAGAACACACATGGTATGCAGTCACTGATAAGGGGATATTAATCCAGAATCTCGGAATACCCTAGACACAATTCTCATATCAATAGATTTCTAAGAAGATGGAAGGAGAGACCCCTGGTCCTGGAAAGACTGGATGTAGGGGAATGCCAGGACAGAGAAGTGAGAGGGGGTTGAATGGAGAAAAGATGGAGGGAAGGGGGCTTATGGGACTTTCGGGGAGGGAGGAAATGTGAAAGGGGAAATGATTTGGAATGTAAATAAAAAAAACTTAGAACATAAAAAAAAGAGAGAAAGTAAGGCACTGAGTGTTGTGATAAATTTTTCATAAAGCAAAGAAAAGATAGAAAGTAAGAAAGAAAGAAAAGGAAAGAAGGAAGGAAGTAAGTTTAATCAATGAACTGAGAGCAGAAAATTCCCCAAACCCATGGAAATAAATGGATATTCAAGCACAATAGACATTTAGGATCTCAAACAAACATGAACACATTATAGTGAATATGCTGATTCTACAAAGTAATCCTAAAGAATTAAAGAATATAAAAGGCTCCAAGGGAAAATACCAACTCATTCAGAAAGGCAAACACAGCAAAATGACAGTAAACTTCACACCAAAAATCCTAAAAGCCAGGAAAGCATTCATATATATTTTAAGTCCTGGAAGTAAGTAATTTCCATCTAAGATACCAGCAAAGCTAGCTTTTAAAACTGGTGGGGAAATAAAGACATTTCAGGACAAGTGTGGATTAAAACAGTTTGTGACCTCCGCAGTATCACAAAGATGCTTAAAAGACTCCTAAGCACAGAGGTAGGCTCAGTTATGAGAACACAGGGAAAAATGAATCTCCTAAGACAAACAAAGCAGAATTAGGAAAGAATCAATTATATCCAACCCTGTAAACCAGCAAACGCCATCGTAGGGAAAAAGAAGAAATAGTCCAACCACCTAGAAAACAACCAACAAAATCACAAAAATCAGCCAAATTCTCTTAACAATAACCTTAAATAAAAACCATCTTAATTGTCTAATTAAAACACAGTTAGCTAACTAGACTAAAAATAAGATCCAAATGCCTGCATGACCTCCAAGAAACACGGAACACAAGTGACAAAGACAGAGAGAGCCTGAGGCCTATCCTAAACAAATGGAAGGGAAACAGCTGGGAGAGCTACTCTTATACCTATAAATTAGATGTCAGACTCAAATTAGAAGACAAAGAAGTCCATTACATGGTAATAAAGGGATACCTATGAAGAAGATACAATAATTTTAAGTATACATGTGCCCAATGTTGGATCTCCCAACTAAAAAAATACATAAAGGAGCTATATACAGTAATAGTAGATGGTTTTAATACTCACTCTCATCTTAATATAGGTCATCCTATATTCAACAAGACACTTCAGAGTTAAACTACACTATAGACCAAACAGAGTTCACAGGCATCTACAGAATATTTCACTTGACAGATACGGTGCTACATGTTTTTCTCAGTAGCCCACGGAACTTTCTCTAATATAGAGGAATCCAAATCCATATAACACATTTTTTAACGAATACTACAGAATCAAAAGAATTTCTTGTAACTTATTAGAGGACAGTGGGCTAAATTTTGAAACCAATAGAAACTACATAAATGCTTAAGGACTGGGCAGTTTACTTCTGCATGACTAGTGGGTCACTGAAGAAATCTGCCAGGAAGTTTAAACATTCCTAGAATGAACTAATAATCATGAAAGTACAACCTACCTTTGGAATACAGCTGAGGCAGGCCTTAGGGAAATGCTTACATTTATATTCACAAATCAGATCTAAAACAACCTGGTGAAGTACCTAAAGATCTTTAAAAAAACCAAAAACAATACAAACCAAGAACAGTAGACAGATCCAAAAAATAGCTGGGCACAAATCCATCAAGGAGAGACTAATGAACAATTTTTTAAAAAGTAAAACAGTCAGTTCCTTAAAGAAAAGAAAACAAACAAAAAAACCAAACAAACAAGTTGACAAAGTTTCAGCCAAACTCACCAAAAGTAAAAAGGGGAGATTGTGTGTGTGTGTGTGTGTGTGTGTGTGTGTGTAAGCAGAGTACAGTAGTATACAAGTATAAAACTACATCATAAAAACCATTAATCTTGCATGCTTCCTAAAGTATTCATTTAGAAATAAACAGTTGCAATTTAATAAACTTTTGTGGAGTATTTGCAACTACAGAGTAGAAGTGGAGATGCTTCGCTAACACCCAACAGCTGTCCACAGCTGTGGCACCTCTCAAGGTTGTTCAGACTCTGTAAATGTCGGTCAGTTTCTACGGCTCTTGTCTTCAGTTGCAAAAGAACATACCTATTGTACATCTTTATGTGTTTCTGGCAGCATGCCAAAATAGTAAAATGTGTGTTCAAGAGTGAGTCATAAAATGTTCCTCTTCTATCCTTCTATGCTGATTAACACACATATTCTAATACAGTAATAGCCTATATTTGGCATGTACTTATTCCAGAGTTAATTTGAGTTTAGACTTCAAAGCCTGAAGTTCTGGTTTCCTACATGCCATCTTTCCAGATCATTCATTTTTCAGTACTCTAAGAGTAAGGTTCACATGGATGGCCTCATCTCATCTTTGTGGAAACATAGGCACACATAATATAGGCATTTTAAAATACATGTGGTTGTCTCTAGAGGGATGGTTGAAAGTTTTCTGTTTATTTTTTACTTATAAGTATTTTCTGTAATAATATTTAAAAGTTTTAGAATCAAGACTAGTCATTGTAGTTAGAGTATATAAAACTAATGATTACTAAAATTAATATTATTTCCTTCCCAGGATTTATTCCATGCCTGTAATCCTAGCACTTGAGAGACAGACAGGACTGCTAGTTAAGGGCCATGGCTAGATAATGAAACTTGTCAAAAACCGCAATGAGACAGAACAAAGCATTTCTGTCTCATTTTGTTTGGGGCAAACAAAACTGGATTGCCCCAAGACAGCTGGAGTTCTAGGATAACCATGTAAGAGTTAAGATAAAAATTTAATTGTGCTTTTCACTGTTTGTACTTATTACTGTGTATGCAAGTCATCTTTTAGTTCCAAATGGAAATTTCACTCAAAGTAGTTTATGAAAACAATAACCATTCCTTAGCTTCAGTGACTGAAAAGTCCCAGTTGGCTTTTGGCAGAGCTGGAGTTGGAGGCTCAAAGATCACATTCTCACTGCCCTGTGTCTTCCTGATCTCTTCTTGGCTTTCATTATTTTGTGCTAGGTTTATTTGGATAAGCTTTGTTCGTGGGAGGCAACATCGCTACTGTTATCTTCAGGTCTACAGGGTCCTTAGAACTCAAGAACCCTGGAGGAAGTGAGGCTTAGTTGTGGTTCCTTTGTCTTAGGATCAGAGTGTAGAGTGGAATGTATGATTGCTACAGAGGAGAGGATTGGATTTCCAAGAAACTCAAAGCAATAAAATTCATGTCATTAATGATTTACTAAAAGATTTGCTTAGAAGACATTAAGTTATACAAGTGGAACTTAGCTTAAGGAGTACTGGCTACAAAATATCTCAAACGTAAGTAGTGTGCTAGCCAGAACTGTTAGAGATGAGCAAAACTCAGGATTCTAGGATGTAAATGCTTGTTCACCAGGATTCACCAGCTATTACGCTGTTACCATAAAAAAGACAGCTCTGATTAACAACCGGCCATTAGGCCTATTCCCAAAGACATACCTTTAGGTTATAACATTATAGGTTGTTCCTATTATTCTTGGTTGCTCCACCAGAGGTGGAAGGTAAGTCCCTATTGCTGAGACACCATGCATTTCAGACACAGGGTCTAGAGGCCCCTGAGCTGGAATCAACCTGAATACCTTCTCCCCAAGCACTAACTTTCATGGTGCCAGAAGTTGCCATGCAAGCTTCCAAAGGAGAGAGGCCACCAATGGTCCAGTTACGATGCCTATTAACCACAATAGCCAGCATAGATGGCAAGATAAGCTAAGGTTGCAGGAGTGGTGGGCATATCTTCGAGGTAACCAATAACTCTCTAAGTGGACAGAAGACCTCTCAACAAGAGGGAACTTATGCTTGGTACCAGAAACCTAACAAATTATCCAGGCTAGTGAATTCATGGATCTTGAAGAAGAACCTACAACTGCCTCTTTATCAAGGAGCAGAATATCTAACTGCACTCTACTTGTCCTTATACCTGTAGTTAAGGAAACTTCTTTGTGTCAGAGATTTTTACTAAAAACAATAACCAATCAAAATGCAGAACTGTGGAGCCCAGTCCCAACAATATATCTACAACACAACTCCTACAATGGAAGGCTCAGGGATCACTGCAGAAGAGGGAAAGACTGTAAGAGCTGGAGGATCTTGGAGTTTACTATAAGATTGTGTCTCCTAGTAAGGTCAGAAGCTACACCACCGAGTCTCACAAATATAACTGTCTAGACATGAACTGAACAAGGAGAACAGACATGCTAACACAGGATGGGTAAAGTCTATAAGGTCTCAAGCCTACACAAAGAACTACAAGCAACTGAGGTACACTGAGATCTGGTCTTCCCTAGGGAAGAATATATCAATTGGTTATTCAATATCAATGGTCAGTCCTGAAATCATATATACAAGTAACATTATACAGACAGCAGGTTTTATGTATGTTTTTATGTATTTATATAACAAGAATTAATAAAATAAGAGGCTAAGAATTTGAAAAAGGGGAAATGATGTCATAATAATCTCAAATAGAGAGAGCGCGAGCGAGTGAGCGAGAGCGAGAGAGCGAGAGCGAGAGAGAGCAAGACAGCGAGAGCGAGAGAGCGAGAGAGAGAGAGAGAGAGAGAGAGAGAGAGAGAGAGAGAGAGAGAGAGAGAGAGAGAGAGAGAGCGAGAGCGCAAGTGCGAGCAGGCTGAGCAAGTCATAGAGAGAAAGCCAATAAGCGGCACTCCTCCATGACCTCTACAGTTCCTACCACCAGATTCCTTTCCTGGCTTCCCTCAGTAACAGACTTCTGTAAGATAAAACAGACCTTCTCCTCCCCATTTCATTTCAGCACTAGAAACACTAACCAGACACACATCTTGATACATTTTCTCTGTTTCTGACATACTACTACTATCTCATTCTTTCAGATCAAGATAGACCCAGGGGA
The DNA here is from genome assembly GCA_036184795.1 of Tokudaia tokunoshimensis. Classification (NCBI taxonomy): domain Eukaryota; kingdom Metazoa; phylum Chordata; class Mammalia; order Rodentia; family Muridae; genus Tokudaia; species Tokudaia tokunoshimensis. The sequence continues at coordinate 128,188,107 of BTHU01000003.1, forward strand.
AGCCTTCCCAGATCCCCCATCTAAGCTGGTATTCATGTATGTGGTAGCATAGGCAAGCTACTTAGAATCACACAAAACTCTGTGTGAATATTAAGGATTGAATTACATTAAATAAAGTACCATTGACTTTTAGAATGGAACACTGACAAATCTAATTACTAACATCATAATCATATTCAAAGTCCATACTTTGCCACATGTGGTTACATGCAACACTCTTAAAAACAACAAACAAACAAATGGAAAAAAAACCAAACCGATCTTATTTTGAGATAGGGTCTATAATACAAAAAAGGTGGTCTAGGTATTCCCTTAAAATAAAAATGAGATCAAAGTATGATGAATTGGTTTGAGAGAAGGACCCTGGCCTTCCCCTTTAACATCAATAGTAGAGATCACAGGGGCTGGGGACTCAGTGGAACACCTGAGTTCAGCACCCACATTGGGTAGTTCAGCTTGTAACTTGAGCTCCAGGAGACCTGACACCCTCTTCTGGCCTCCACAGTCATCCCATACCTCACATACACACACACACACACAAAATTAAACTGTTCAAAGTATTTTCTTCCTCCAATTCTAAAATGGCAAACTTATAGATATACTCTTCATATTGAAAACAGCAGGGTAGAAAAGCCACGTAATTTAAGTTTCTAAGGTACTCTGAACTAGGTACAAGTGTATATAGACTGTTATACAGACTTGTACAGCTGAATATGCAAATGAAAATTTGTACAGTTATCTGCAGAGAAGGCTACTAGAATGCACAGAACATGTTTTCAAAGTTTCTGGGCTCCTTTCTAATACTCAGTGATGAGGCCCTAAAAAGCATGTAGTTGCCTGGTTCTAGTTCAAACAGAAGGCAGCTTTCTATCCATACTTTGAGGACATTAGCGGTTTTGTCAAGTGTGGGAACAGGAAAGAGGAAGAACTTTAGGAACTGCATACAGACAGCATCAGGACAAAGGGTGGCAGCGCAAGGGTAGGGAAGGAAATTTGGGGAAAGTGGTGACCTTTGACAGCTGGGGCAGCCTCACCATGGATGATGGGAATAAAACAGAGCATCATTTGATTTCTGGGCCACACTCACTCAGAAGCCAGAAGGGACAGGAGCCCACTGCTCAGCTCCATTCAGGCCTACCTCAGTGGGCAGCAAGCAAAGAAGCTGGACTAAGAAACACTTAGCACATCTGGCAAACAAACCCATGTTCAGCACTCATCACACTGGTTGTTGCTCCACGGTGGCAGACGACTTTCCTTCACAGCGTGCCTCCGCAGATTCTGACTTACAAAAGTGCTCCGTATTACTGAGTCAATGGCTAGACCTGAAATACTGCTATAATGGAGAAAAAGCATTTTACCAATGATAAAGTATTTATATCGCTTCTTAGCCTTTTGGCTAAGATCAAGTATAGGAACTATTTATTTCTGAGTAAATATTTAAAACATTACTCAATATTAGAACATGATTTGTCGATAAACTTATTCCAGGGGCAGAGGCAGGAGGATCTCTGTGAGTTTGAGGCCACTCTGGCTTATGTAGAGTTCTAGGCTAGTCAGCTATGTAGTGAGACTCAAGAGTACCATAGATTAAATGTCATGACTACAAGTACAGTCAGTCTTCATTATTTTTGGATTCTAAGTTCTGGGAGTACATATTTGAGACATTGTCTAAATGCCTGCAGTATTTTTATTGCCGTGTGTTAAGCAGCAAAACCCAATTGCCCACTGTATACATCTTGGCAGTTTGGACAGGGCTGTCTTCTAGATCTTGTACTGCTTTTTTGCTGTTTAATGTCTGCTTTTCACATTTATGCTTCTTTTGTTTGTGATTTTGTTTAAAATGGTCACTAAAGGTAGAGTTAAAATGCCATTTCATGTTCCTCAAGGGCACAAATGCAGTGATGGGACTTATGGAGAAAATATGTACTAGAAATTTTCATTCAGGCATAAGTTAATATTCTATTGGTCATGAGTCAATGTTAAGGAATCAATAACATATATTAACATGTCTTTTAAATAGAGTCAGGTAAAACAAGTTTACATATTGGTTAATTAAATGTTGATAACAGAGGCTTGTAGAAACTTAGCCTTATATACTTCCCTTAGACATGGTGGTTCAGGATTTGTTACTCCAGTGTTCCAGAGACTTCACAGAATATAACCACAATGAAAACCAATTGTATATACTGTTTTTCAATTTCTAAAAGTTTTGTTTTTTTTGAGACAGTGTTTCTCTGTGTAGCCCTGGCTGTCCTGGAACTCACTCTGTAGACCAGGCCGGCCTCAAACTCAGAAATCAGCCTGCCTCTGCCTCCCAAGTGCTGGGATTAAAGGGGTGCGCCACCACTGCCTGGCTAAAAGTTTTAAAAAAGAAAATTTATGACATGATTTTTCTAGGTAGAATCTAATTGGTATTCATGATTAAAAAAAAAACCAAAAAGAGAAAACACCAAGATCCATCAGTACTGCATATTTCAATGTAATATATTAGCATTTATTATTTCCTGGGTAGTATTCATTAAAATTACCAATTAACATTCTCTAGAAGGCCTTATAATTTAAAAACTAAAGAATTCTGTAGGAGAGAAAAGAAAAAGCACCCTATTTAACACGTTAACTTTGAGAAGTCCACATATGCACTAGTCTTCCAGCTGGACTCAGTCCCTGCTTAGTTCAATCCTGTACAGGCCAACATACACACACTCCACACACAGTAAATCCTACGTTACCCAAAGGCTTTGTGCTTCTACTTACAGCAGCACAGGAAATCACTTTTTAAAAGTCACCACTCTATTAGCTATTGTAAAAATGCTCCATGCTTGGACACAAGGATATTTAGTTAGTCAACAAAGACTTCTGAAGACTGTGACAGGGGAAGCATTTTGATTTTTTAAACTTGTTTAAAGTGTTCTACCTTGAACCATACAATAGAAATTAAGCTGAAATTTCTAGTTTATACCTAAGAATACTCTCTCCAAAGATCAGCAAATATTTATGAAAATTTTACTAGCGTTCTGTAAGTAAACATCGTAGCTGTTTAGACTAGACACAGGACGTATGTTATAAAGAACTTGCAGATAAATATTGAGTGCCTGGGTACTATCCTAGTAAAGGTTAGGCAAGCCGTTTTGTTGTTATAAAACTTTCTTGTTCCATTTCCATACCCCAAACAGGCATTAACCTACCAGTGACTAACAAGGTCACAAGCTGTAAGGACCCAAAGCAGCAGAGCTCTGCTGATGTGAAGGAAGAGTCCCAGGTCATCTTTAGTCAAACACAAGAATAGAACAGCCTAAAGGAAGATAAAGGCGTACATATTCCACCACCTACGAACTACAAAGCAAAACCACTCTGTGAGCGAAGGAAAATCACTCAATGCTCCCACTGGTGTAAGATGTGGCTCTAAGGAATGCTTGCACAGAAACACTAGCTTTAGAAAAGGTGTGCAATGAAGGGGTGTAAAAATAAAATGGACCAAACTAGTTTGAAGCAATTAGAGTCCAATGATTTGCTATGTTTTCTTTTATATCCTTTATTTTTAATTGGTATTTTAGAACAGCAAATTGTCTTTCACAGCAGTGCCTCCTCGTCTGATAACATAGTCCCCATTTCTAGATGTAAAGATTTAAGATAAATCAAAATGAACATTAAGGCGTACAAACAGCTACTACTTTAAGTCTGTTCTTACTTAATAAGGATAATCTTTACTCGTATTAAAATACATGGAATGTTGGCACACAACTGAAGCTGCTGTAGAAAGATCAGATGTTCTGTGGGTTACTGAAACGTTCAAAAAACATACCTTACATGGTTTTTGTTTTACAAATTTAAGTGTTGAGAAATGTCTAAATAATAAGTAACAATTAAAATAAAATGTTTTCTTTGTAAATTATGTACAGAATACATTTTATGTTATGACAAGGAGATGGGGAGGAAGGAAGAGCCCCGCTGTCCAGTCAGCGCTCCTCACTTCTGCTGGAGATGACCGCCTTTCTCTGGATTGAACGTACAAGTCAGTTGGGATTTCCTAAGTTGGAAAAGGAGAATCTGTAGCTGAATTAGAAGGGTTGCTGCACTGTTACTAGCTGGTTTGTTTCCACAAAATGCTCTTGATCCCTGCTAAGTCAAAAACCTTAAAAAAGGAATTTTCTGGTATAATTTTATGAAAAAAAAAACCCAAAAAAACCCAAAAAGAGCATAACTAGCAAGAACAATGAGTTTAAGCATTTCATCCTTAAGAAACTGCGAAATGGCTATATACTTATGCATAATCTGAAATACTGCAGTTTCTTTAGCAGTTTCCATTAATCTAACAGTAAAAAGCCATACAACTATCAAAAATGCCCTTAATCTAAGTGTCATTGTGGACAATGTACCTCTGATGACTATTAAAATGAGGCCTACTTACTGTAAAATTATCAGATGGATAAACCTTATTAATGGCTTTAGACTGTACCAATAATAGTACCAATGTTCTACAAAACAAAAGGCTGACTGTAACTGAATGTCAAATACATTTCAGAAAATGGATTTAAAGAATGCTACAAATGCCATCTGTACATCATGATGATCGGCCAACACAGAAAACCCAACCTGTTGTACTTATTTAGTCCCCAAACTAGTCAGATTATGATTTTTCGTGTGCAGATTTAGGCATCTCTCCATCTTTGTCGTCATCTTCCTCATCACAATCCCCATCTGTCTGCTGTTCCAGTTCCTCTTTCGTGATCATTTCAAAATCATTCCCGTTCCCACTACTGTGTTGGGAGCGGTCGTCTTCCCGCCTGTCACTGTCAGTGTCTGAGTGCCGGTCTCCGCCCAAGCCTTCTGGTCCATGGTCTCCTGGAGCTCCTTTACCTTCTTCGTCCTCCTTTTTCTCACTGTCTGACTTTTCCTCACTGTCGGACTTCTGCTGCTTTTTGGTTTCAGATTTCTCGTCCTTCTTTAAGTCTGCTTTTGGCCCTTTGTACTCATGTGTGTACAGGGGCCTGAAGGAGTCAATGAAGCCCACGTCAGCAGTCAGGTTTGGCAGGAACCAAAAGTGGTGCCTTCCTCCAGTTATCAGCCAGATGATGAGGAACAGGATGCAGCGAGCTGTGGGAGCAAAGTTTCTCTTGAATAAATGAATTAAGTCTTGAAGCTATTACAGGGAAAATTTGTTTGTAAGAACTGAGACAATATTTAGCTTTATTTGCATATTTTATGCACCATAAAGACAAATATTTAAGATCAGACCAGCTTAGCATCTGACAATATTTTAAGAGCTGCTCTAAACTTAGAAATACAAAAGTTATGATGCCACTCTCAAAAATTACTTTTTTTGGTCATGGGCATACACTGAAGATTTGTGCATTTTGTGAAGTTGTGCTTTAGTAAGGACAGTAGTCAGGTGGAAGTTGAAGCATCCATGACATCACAGCGTAAGAAAGAAGAAAATGTGAATAAGGACTGTGAATGATACTGGAAAGAGCAGACTGCCATGCAGCCTTACTTCCCAGTCCTTATGTCTTGTCCTGATTTTAAAACACTACATTCAACATACAATATAGTATAAATGCAAAAATAATGCTGTAAGAGTATATATTGAAATATATATATTGTTATTTCTGATTTTAAAATATATGCAAAAAACTCAGTGTGCCCTTAAATGTATTCTGGATATGAACCATGTGCTAACTTGTCTAAAAGATAGATCAGCTCTGAATAAAGAACACAGGCATTAAAAAAACCTCCATCATCAAATTCTTATTTTATTAATTAGGTAAATTATGCTTATTTAAGTACCAATTGCCTCAACATTAAGAAAAAAATTATGTGCCTTAAATATAAGCTAGGTACCATGGTGGACTATAGCGGTGCTATAATCCTTAAATGTAAGCTAGGTAAGTGGCACTGGGGACAAGGTCTGAGCTACCCGCCAAGACTATCTCAAAACACTAAAAGGAATAAAAACCAAAGAAACCCCAGGAAACCACATAATGCTAACACAGTCAAGATTGCTAATCCTGTCAGCTAGGATTTAGCAACATAAAACTGTATCTTCAATCTTTTAAACTTTGAGACATGGTAAGCTGTCCAGAAAAGCCTGTGACTTGTTGTGTAATCCAAGCTGGCCTTAAACTCTCCATCCTCCTGTCTCAGCTTTCCAAATAGCTAGGATCATAAGTGATTGTAATCACGCTTGGTGGAGATTACTCTTACTATATTATTACAAACCTTAGTATTTCAAATGGTTTTCCATTAAATATGTATTAGTGATTGTGATATCTCTCTCTCTCTCTCTCCCCCTCCCTCCCTCCCTCCCTCCCTTTTTTTCCTTTTGTAGACAGAGTCTCTGTGTAGCCCTGCTATCTTGGAACTTGCTCTGTAGACCAAAATAGCCTCAAACTTAGATCTGCCTGCCTCCCTCGAGTGATGGGACTAAACGCATGTGCCCCGACACCTGGATTTATTTATTTTTTAAAGGTCACAGTGACTATACAAAAGGTCTAGGGTAACTGGTTTAGTTTTGTTCTGTTCTCTTTAAAATTATGTATAACTCTTTCAGAGAAAGCTTACAAAATAGTGGGTCCATGGTTTTCTCATTATTGTGCTTTGGATAAATCAAAGGACATGTTTTTTATACAAGCCTTGATTTATAAAGCAATATTTTAAATAATCTTACTTATAAAGTAGTATTTTTATTTTCATGAGAATTAAAAATATACCACACAATACAACAGATAAAAATGGTTTGTGACACAAAAAAGGTAAAGATGTTTGAGGCAAAAATTTACAAGTAAATTTCACTGATAAAGCAACAAGGTTTTTCCTCCAAATACAATTATGATGCTGTAGTTCATTTACAAAGTTGTAAGACAGGTGAAATGTTTTATCAGATCCAAGAAAAAAAGCATTTTAGAAAGATGTTAAGTAAACTGAATTTCTTACCACATGTAAACTGGGCATAACAGAATTTTAACGTGTCAGTTTTTGGCAACAGATAAGGGGATGAACCACTGAAAAGCTACATGTACCATCCCTACCATTCTTACAGTAAAAGCTCCACATTTTAGAAAAATGCCACATCTTAAGTGGTGATATTAACCATGCATATTGAAAAACACTAAAAAGATTTTTGAAAAATTCTATACCACAGAATGTGTAAGTGGGCTATAGACAGAAACTATTTGAAAGAAAACTTTGAAGGGAGGAATGCAGCTTAGCTGGTGGAGGGCTTCACTAGCAAGCAGAAGGAAGCCTGGGTTTAATTTCCTCCACTACAAAAACTAGGCATGGAGATGCATGCCTGTAATGCTAGCACTTGGGACACGGAAACAGGGGCATAAATTCAAGGTCATCCTTTGCTATATTGCAATACTGATGATAACTGAGTTACCTTGTCTTAAAATATTTTGTGTGTGTACGTGTCTGTACACATATGTGTGTGAATGTGTATAGTTACATATTGTGTTTCTTTCTTACTTTAATTTGCAAAATTATCTGATCCATAATATTTATATGTATAGAAACCTGGAAAAATTATTTTCAAAACTGGAGAAACTATTTTAAAGGTTAAAACAATCTAACATAAGTCATAGTGCTACTGGTTTAATTAAAATATAGCAACTAGAATAATTCTGTTCAGTAGAGCTAATTCTTTGCTGAAAAACTTCAAGAAACTTGTGTGAGTTTCACTAGCTCGACAGCCATCAATCCTACAGTATCTACTAACCATCAATCTTACAGTATCTACTGTAAGTTCAACATTTACAGCTTTTTCCCCTGACCCAGGCTCACACTGGCACTAGTTACCTGATTAATAGGATTGGCTAGTATTTCTTGGCCTACAAGTGTGCTGTGCTGTCTGCAGAAGCAGCAAAACATTTTTTCCAAGGTGACTAAGCTAGAGAAGGAACGAAAAAAATCAAAGTTAGGTGAAAAAAGGCTTGTTTGAAATGGGAGGCCTGTAACCATGGTAGACTAAAAATTAGTGGGTGAACTCTTGGGTTCAAGTGAATGGTAGCACCAACTCAGGATACTTTGGTGACCAGGGGGAAGGTGAGAATAAAGAAACTGTTTAGGGCTATACAAATAAAATATTACTTTTAATACAAATAAAAATTAGTTACCCATCAGAGAATAATATGCACCCAGGTTAGTTAATGTTGGCCAAGTTCTGTTTTCTAATAACAGAACTTAGATCAATATTGTGGGTGATTTAATTTTTTCTATAAAGCAGTACTATTCTTGGTTGGGAGTGGTGGCACATGATTTTAATTCTAACACTCGGAAAGGCAAAGATAGGTGGATCTCTAAGTTTGAGGCCAGCCTGGTCTATATAGTGAATACTAGGCCAGCTAGGGCTATGTAGTAAGACCCTGTCTTGAACAAAGGCACGAAACATCTCAATAATTCTGAATGTTATGAACACTTTGTTTTCCTATTTGGTTTTTAGTTATTTAACTCCTTCATTCATCTAGAATTCATTTCGGTACCCAAGTGAAAAGTTGTATTTGTCCCCGAAGTAGTAAATAAATTGTTTAGAACCACTTAACTGACTGCATGAATAGACCTTATATACTTAGTACGAGTTACATTTATTTTACTTCAAATATCTAATAATGATTCACCACTGCAAAAATGTTCATTATAGCTAATTTTAAAACACATCTACATGCCGATTCAAATATAGTAGTATATTATATATCTAAATAACTAAGAGTAAATTTCAAAGGGCTCAACTAAAAAAAGATAGCTAAACAAGGCAATGGATATTTTACCTTGATTTAATCATTCCACAATGCAAATATATATATAAATTAAATTATACTTTATACTGTACAGAATTGTTTATTAATCAAATATAGTATTAATAAAAGAAAGTTTGAAAAGATAGAGCAAATCTCAGATCAGAGCCAATGAAATCAAGTCTGAACTCTGAGATTTGTTTGAGGAGGATGGCACACTTCTTGACTTGTATGTATAAATTCTGCTGTTCAGCTACACTGGAGCTCCAGGTTAAAGTCTATGTGCTAATACCTACCAAGATCAGCAATGCTAATAACACTTACCAATAGCAAGGAGAAGAATGCTGGCTACAAAACAGCCTGCGCCCACACTGAGGTAATAAACACCTACTCTCATTTCTGCTGGCCAGAGAGGGAAGAGGGTGGCTGCTATTACTGCAATCACTGGAGTGAGAAATGACAGTTACAGAGAAACTTTTAGAATAAATACTTTAATGGCGTCATTACAATCAACAGTGAACATATTCTTGAACATGGGGACTGATAAATAGGGGAGACAAAAAAGTAACATTTGTATAAGAATAATGAATTATCAGCAATTTCTTGTTATTTAACATAACATTTTATACTGTTCTTAAACTAAAGCATTTTTTAAATCTAAATTATTTAATTATAAAAAATACTGTCGAGAAATTAAAACTATTCCTTAAGTGACCAACTACTGTCATTTTGAAGCTAATATTTTTGTAATATTAGGAATAGGGAAGCTTAAATCAAAACAAAACAACCAAAGAACACCCTACCCCCTACTCCAGGGCAATCAGATTCACAAAGCTTTTTTTAAAAAAAGGTCAGAGTCGTTAGGGAAACTATATATAAGCATCTCTAGGGTTCTTTTTGTTTGCTTGCTTGTTTGTTTGTTTTGCAATTATGGTAGGGCCTCTTGGAAAACTGTTGTATGAGAAGACTGGTTATTAAGTCTTTATCATTAAGAACAGGCCTCAGATTCTTGCTCTACCGTGCGTAAGCTAGGTAACCCTCCCAAAGTTAATTTACCTTACATTGATAAATACCTAATCTTACTGGAATGAGACATCAGAAGGCATTTATGACAAAGTGACTACCACACTGTAAGCAATCCACAGCATTAGCTTTTTGAGTTTAACTAAGTTTCAACTCTTACTGTTAAGTTTCTCTAAGTGGGATTCTAAAATATCTTATTGACCAATCATATTTTAGAAGTATAGTTTTGCTATTTGTCTAATTATTCTTTGCCACCCATTTTTGCCCCCCAAATTAAAAAAATATATACACAAGTTTGATAACAATATAAACAATGAATCAAAGGCTATGGTGAAGATGAAATCAAGTTTTTGTTCCACTGCTCAATGGTAGACACTGTAAGGCTTTTCCTATCCCCAGAGACGGCTCACGTACAATACAAATTAGTTACAAATACCCTTTTCTAACTAAGGGAACTTATGTACCTCTCCCTCTTTGGCAGTTTTCTCTTTTCCTATCTCAAAAGCTGGGTGCTATTCTCTTACACTGCCCTTATTCACTCTTCTCCTGAGGAACGTGAACTACTTTTAGTTTTACATTGTAAGAGACAATCCTCCTGCAAGTATCCTTGCACGTGGATATCATATGACTGGGGTTAGTAACAGAATGAGTTCTAGGCTGGGGATGGAGCTCAGTGGTGAAGGGCTCGCCTAGCAGGTCTAAGACCCTGGGTTTGATCCCATACACTAACAATAAACAAAAACTAACAACACTGAAAAAGCCTCTCAATGGAATTGGTAGGCTGAAATATACAGGCATTTAAAATTTGAATATTACTTTGCTCAACTGTGTACATGAAAAGAAATATAAGATAAATTCCTACAAGATTTACAGGGTCAACGTGCTTGCATCTACAATTTGAAAGGTATTGCCAAACTGCCTGTTGTAAACGTCAGGAAAAGGACTGTGCCATCGTCACTTGCTGGAGTGTCCCTCTACCCCAGGATTGTCACTGTGAACTTCTGAACTCCTAATCTTTGTTGCTTCACTCTGTATCATGACTCATTCTTACCCAGAATGAATGGTCAGTGAACTTCTGTGAGTACATTTATCTTCTATCAGGTTGTTCTACCATGTTTAATACCTTAAAATGTTTTAGCTGTTGTAAATAATTTGAGTTTATTACTTATCTTCTAACTTAATTTAAAATATCCTCTCAAAGAGTTCTTACTTTGTATTAAATTTAAAAGTATTTTTTGAGGTCCTGCATTTTGTCCTCTAAAGTTTAGAGTATACTAAAAAGCTACTTATATTCTCCTACTTACCAAGAATTAATCCCATGACAAATGTTTTAATGTGAACTGGGTCATAGATCCACACAAAAACCTAGAAGAATCAAGAAACCTCAATGTTTACAAGTTCTAAGGTCACATTAGTAAGAAGTTTACTTCTCTACTGTAGTTCTTCAAACACAGTCTCTATCTCTTAACACACTAAGAACTTTCCCTTTCCGATTAGGACTACACTCAGTCATTGAAAGACCCTTAGTTCTAGCTCTCAGGTTCTCTGTATCACAGTATTTTTCCATTTCCTAGTTTATTTTGAACAAGACCCTTTATTTATTTTTTTTTCTGGTAAATTTGTATTTTTCTAACACTTGGGGTTCTGAATAAACCTGTTTTACTGTTTACATTTTCCTTGGGAATCAGATTTAAAAACATTAGTTTTGCTAGTACCACTTTAAAAAAACAACAACCCTCTAACTGCCCCCCCACCCCCATTTTTTTTCTTAGACAGAGTTTCTTTGTATAACAGCCCTGGCTAGCCATGAACTGACTATATAGACCAGGGGTTGGCCTCAAACTCAGAGATCTGTCTCCTAAGTGCTGGAATGAAAGGTGTACACCATAATATTCAGCTTAAAAACCTGTTTAAAAAGAGGGGGGGAATTTCCAATTTTAATAGTCTGGAGATACAGTGTTTCTCATATGTGTGTATCTGTGTGCACGGGTACATAACCTGGCTTTTTCAAGATAGCTTTTTTTTTTTGATGGCAAGCTTTTGTTCAGCTTGCTTCCTTCCCGAATAGACCTGTAACTTTTTCCTGGTACAATAGGCAATCTGCCAGTCAGTTCTGAAAGCTCAAGTCAAATGCCCATGGTCTCCAGAGTCTCCTTATCCTTCCTAACTAAATTAAGCATACCCAATTGACACCAATTCACACCGTTCATGCTTATTACAGTGTAATACAGAAAGATGTTTACGTGCCCATGTTTTTAACTGACTATAAAAGCTTCCTTGCAGAGAATTGCACTTTATTTTACTATACCACCTGTGAAGTATCTAGTACTCAGTGATATACTTAACACTTAAGATATCTGAGCTCTTCCTATTGCAGAATCTCAAATACCAAGTCCTAGGAGCCACTGCTTTTATACATACAACAGTTGGCATAAGTGTGTCTTGGAATTCCAACAGTTTAGCAGCATGGACTACTACTTTTGTAGTAGTTCAGTGACTACTGTAACAGTCTTCATGTAAGGTCATCACCAACCACACAAATCTCATTAGAAAAGATAAAATAAAACTATCTCCTTGTGCAAAGCATTAGAAATGCTGAAAATCTCAGGCCCCTCAAGAGACATGTCTGACAAGACATTATAGGAGTACCAGAGATCATTGATGAGCCCATGAACCATTCTGCTCTTTTTCTCTCTTGATAATACAAATTCTGCACTTTAACCGGGCAAATTAAATTCTTAATATAAAGACTGCATCTCCAAGATAACATAATTAGTGAGCCCAAGTGTCCTTATCATGGTTTGCTAAAACATGCTTTCTTTTTTTTTTATTGGATATATTCTTTATTTACATTTCAAATGTCATCCCTTTCTCAGTTCCCCCCCCTCCCGGGTAGCCCCTATTCCATCCTCCCTCCTCCTACTTCTATGAGGGTGTTCCTCCACCCCCCCCCAATTTATGTTTTTTTAATAGCTCAAATGAAGTCAGATCTGATTCTAACTTTTTATATAACTAGATTAGAAAAGTAGATTTTTTTGAAAGTTATTTTTATATGCTTAAAGGTATGATTAGGTTTTTCTAAATTGTTTCTTTTTGTACTGATAGCATCAAATATATTTCTAAGATTTTCTATGAAAACCTGGAGTTCAATTATACTCAGATCTATTATTCTCTAATCTCACCTCATTTCCATCCAGAAAAACTTGATCATCGTGTGGCTCAAGTTTGAATTTTTTCTTAGTTTCCTTCTTTTTTGGAGTTCCTGGAGTTTCCTCCTATAAACAGACAGGTGAAAAGAATCAAACCCTCAAGACAGCAAACGCTGATATTCATGAAGTGAAAAGTCTCACCATTTCCAACACTAACAATGTCCTTAGATTAGTATTTACAAATAATCATGACAGCTATCTTTCATGGCGGTTAAAACCTTATGATCACAAGCCAATAATAACCACATGTACACGATGAGTTTATTTTTCTCATTTATGTGTATGGATGTTTTGCCTGCATTTATGTCTGCATCATGTACATGCAGTGTTTTAAGAAGGCCAGAAGATGTCCTGGGAGCCAGAGTTAACAGGTTATGAGCCTCCACATGGATGAGGAGACTGAATGTGGGTCTCTGGTAGAACAGCCTCTGTACCATCTCTCCAGTGCCTATAATGACTTTAAATTTTAATTTAACTTTAGGAAAACTTACCTTTTTGGAATCTTCCTTTTCACCATCTTTCTTTTTTTCTTTTTCCTTTTTTGTTTTTTCTTCTTTAATACTTTCTTTCTTGCTCTTTTTATCATCTTCTTTCCCACTTTCAGATTTTCCTTTATCTTTTTCTTTTTTTATGTCTTTATCATATTTCATTTTCATTACTTTTAAGGCCCGATGAAAAAACTGTTTCTTTAAAAGCCTTGAAGAAAAGCCACAGTTCTAAAATTACAATTCCCATCAATTACAAAGACACAGACTTCTTTAAAAAGCAAAAATATCAAAACCCAAATTAAGTGAGCAAAGGAAGATGTGAATGGCAACTTACAGAAGAAATTATAATCTGTAAGTCTATGAAAAAATACACTGAAGTATAATAAACATACCAAACAAGAAATTCCACAAAGGAAAAAAAGCTCAATAGTCAGATTATGTAAAAGTTGTCAAAACTCTTTTTAACTTTTAACTGGCTTACTGATGTTACTGGCTTGAGACTTATCCACATAATTCCTCTCCAGATACACTGATAATAACTAGCACTCATCCTCAGTTAATGTTAGGCCTCTATTGCAAGAGCAAAAATAACAAAGAGGAAAATAGTTTAAGAAATGTCAACAGAGAAGACTGTGTTCCGGCCTGTTTGTCCTGTTCACGTCTTCTCAGCTGCTTTATGGAAGTCATCTCTCTACATGTACCTCATCATTCAATCTACTACTGTGAGGAAGTGTCAAGTGGATGACGAATAATCACATATACTAAGATGACATTTCTGTACATTGATAGGGATTCTAACCAGCAAAATCTAAAAAGAAAAAACGTACAATAGATCAGGCATGACGCTGTATTCCCATGTCAGTAGTTTCTCCCTAAATATAGTAAAGGCTGTCACCATCATGTGGAATATTCTTTCTCCAAAAAGACGTTGATCTTTCATTTCACTCTTACTTCCTTCAAGTTTTCTCTGAATTACAACCGAACCTGCTTAAAATACACACACACACACATGCACACACACACATGCGCACACACACACACACACACACACACACACGCACGCGCGCGCACACACACACACACACACGTGCACGCGCACACGCTCGCCCATGTCATCCCCTTTTACTTTCTGCTATCTTGTCAAGGGCACTCACCTATCCACTTATTACATTATGTATATTGTATGTTTGATCCTTTCTTAGACCACTAACAGAACTCATTCAATTATCTAATGAGTTCAGAAGCTTAGCTGATCCCTTATTAAGCCAACCTCAGGGGTTATTTTATTTGGTTACTTTGTTTAACCTTATAATCCTATCCAAGAGACTTTTGGTTCTTACCATTGTTATTTGTAAGCCATGTTTTCAAATCTCATGATCCAGCTTCACAGTTCCTGATCTTACTCTTTATTCTTACCTTGGTAATGTATTACATGCCTGCTATGGCACAATCTAGAACATATATGCCACTAACATTTCTGTCCCTAAAGGTGACTATTCACCCTTTAACTGACACCTTCCTGGTGCCCCCCAGCATGCTATCACGTGCTTACTAGGTTTTTCCTTTCTGTACAGATGATGACCGAGCTCATTCTGGTCATTAAGTTGTGACTTCTGGGGCACCTATATTGTTTCTTGCTTGACTGGGCTTCCATGTGATGCTAATTAAATCCAGCTCATGGGCATCCTATACAAGTAATGTCAACATTGCCTCCTCGTTTGGCCTATTCTTTTTCAGAAGTAGATATTCTTCTGAAATCTGTTCCAGCTGTCCCCCCATAAGCACTATTTATATCTGCTTGGTAATATGTAAATAAACAAAAATTTGAAATGAGGCTTTATTGGTTATTATTCATAAAAACAAAAGGGAATTTAATAGTAGACTAGTGGGCTATTTTAATATGAAGAGGAATGTTCGTTTTTCTATTTCAAAATGTCTTGAAAAATTATTAAAGATATATTCTAATTTTGTTATATCAGTATTTAATACTCAATCAAAAATATACAATTTTGCCGGGTGGTGGTGGCGCATGCCTTTAATCCCAGCACTTGGGAGGCAGAGGCAGGAGGATTTCTGAGTTCGAGGCCAGCCTGGTCTACACAGTGAGTTCCAGGACAGCCAGGGCTACACAGAGAAACCCTGTCTCAAAAACAAAAAAAAAAAAAAAAAAAAAAAACCAAAAAAACCCAAAACAAAAACAAAAAAAAATATACAATTTTTATAGACATACACATATTAAAACTTCTCAAATAGCAATGCGATTAATTATGACATAGTGAGGTAATTTAGAATTTCTTCTACCTTCTACATCATCAGTTTGTATCTTCAGTTTCCTTAAATTTACTTTGTGGGAAAAATACTGTTCTCATACTTTTTTTTTTCATTTTTTTTTTTTTGGAGATGGTTTCTCTGTGTAGCCTTGTCTGTCCTGGAACTCACTCTGTAGACCAGGCTGGCCTTGAACTCAGAAATCAGCCTACCTCTGCCTCCCAAGTGCTGGTATTAAAGGCATGCACCACCACTGCCCGCCTTTCAATCATTTAAGAAATAAATATTTAAGAAAAAATATTTCCTCAATAAGAAGCAACAGACTGGCACAGACCTAGAAGGACTGTTTCTTCTGCGGCTCCTCCTGCATGGCTGCCCAGTCAACAAAGCAAACTATGTAAGTGCAGCATAATAAAGGCACTGTACAGCAAGCCCAAGGCCAAGGCCAACTTAAATGGAAAGGAGTGAAAAGCAATTCCACTATCATCAAGAACAAGACAAGCTTGTCCATCCTCTCCACACCAACTCAATACAGTCCTTGGAGTTCTAGCTAGAGCAATAAGACAACTGAAGGGAGATCAAGGGATAAAGTTAAAATATCCTTATTTGTAGATGATATAACAGTAATATGTAAGTGACCCTAAAAATTCCACCAGGCAGCTCCTATAGCTGATAAACACTTTCAGCAAAGTATACAGATACAAAATTAACTCACAACAAAATTAGTAGCCTTCCTATACACAAATGACAGATTGAGAAAGAAATCAGGGAAACATCTTTTACAATAGCCTCAAATAATATTAAATATCTTGGGGTAACTCTAAATAAATGAAAGATTTGCATGATAAAAACATTAAGACATTGATGAAATTGAAGTAGATATCAGAAGATGGAAAGATCTCCCTTGCTCATGGATCAGTAGGATTAATATAATAAAGATGGCCATCCTACCAAAAGCAATCTACGAATTCAACTTAATCCCCATCAAAGTTCCAACACAATTCTTCAGAGATCTTGAAAAGTCAATTTTCAGCTTCATATGGAAACACACACACACACACATCACACACAGCCTACACACACATGTGTCACACACACACACCACATACCACACATCACATACACACCTCTCTCTCTCTCTCTCTCTCTCTCTCTCTCTCTCACTCACATACACACACACACACACACACACACACACAGAGGTAAAAACGATACTGAATAATAAATGAATTACTACTGGTGGTATCACCATTAAGTCACCACTTAATGACCAGAATGAGCTCGGTCATCATCTGTACAGAAAGGAAAAACCTAGTAAGCACGTGATAGCATGCTGGGGGGCACCAGGAAGGTGTCAGTTAAAGGGTGAATAGTCACCTTTAGGGACAGAAATGTTAGTGGCAACCTCAAGTTGTACTACAGAACTATAGTAATGAAAACAGCATGACACTGGCATAAAAACAGACCCGTAAGTCAACAGAACCAAACTGAAGACCCAAACAAATCCACATATCTATGGACACCTGATTTTGATAAAGAAGCAGAAATGCACCCTGAAAAAAGACACCATCTTCAACAAATGGTTCTGGTCAAAGTGGATGACTGCAAGTAGACAAATCCAAATCAATTCATACTTATCACCCTGCATAAAACTCAACTCCAAATGGATCACAGACCTCAACATAAGGTCATATACACTAAATCTTTCACTGGCAAAGAAGGCTTTCTGAATAGAACACCATTAGCACAGGCACCAAAAACGATTAATAAATGAGACCTCAGGGCTGAAGAGATTGCAGCAGATTGGTCTTCCAGAGGACCTGGGTTCAAGTCCCAGTGACTACACAGCAGCTCACAACTGTCTGTAAATCTAATATCCAACACCCTCGCACAAACATGCAGAAAAAACACTAATGCACATAAAATTATTTTTTTTAAAAAAAAAAAAGGACCTCATCAAACTGAAAAGCTTTCAGTTCATAAGGCAAAAGGACTAAGTGGCAGCCTACAGAATGGTAAAACATTTTTATTAACTCTAAATCTAATATATAAAGAACTTAAAAAACTAGACATCAAAAAAACAACAAAATTAAAAAATGGGATACACATCTAAACAATTTGCAAAACAAGAATCCTGAATGGCTGAGAAACAAAGACACGTTCAACATCCTTAGTCATTAGGGAAGTGCAAATCAAAACTACCTTGAGATTTCATCTTACACTAAACATAATGACCAAGATAAAAAAAAATGTCTCAAGCTGGTAAGGATGTGAGGTAAGGGGAGCACCCCTACATCGCTGGTGGACGTGCAAACTTGTTCAGCCACTATGGAAATCAGTGCGGCAGTCCTTCAAGAAGATGGCAATCATCTGCCTCCAGATCCAGCTATCCCACTCTTAGGCATATACCTAAAGGATGTTCCATCCTACCACAGAGACACTTGCTCAACCATCTTCATTGCTGCTCTACTTATAATATCCAAAAATTTAAACAACCTAGATTATCTAGTAACAAATGAATGGGAAAAAATATAAAATGTTTACACAATGGAATAATACTCAGCTGTTGAAAGAATGAAATCATGAAACTCAGAGGAAAATGGAAAGAACAAGAAGAAAAATCATCCTGAGTGAGGTGTCCCAGACCCAGAAAGACGAATACACTATGTATTTACTTATACGTGGCCTTTAGCTGTGAAGTCAGTGATGAGCAAACTACAGCCTGAGAAGTGCAGGTTTGATGAGGGGTCCAGGGCTTGGGGGACAGATAACTCTGGTCAGGAAAGGGAAATAGAGCGTTATGGAATGATGGGTGGGTAGCTGGGAGTAGGATGTGCTTCTTGGGCTTTCTCTCTGCCTTGCTCTATGTTCCCTTGCTTTGTCCTATTCCAATCTGTTTCCTTTTTATTTATCTCATTTATTATTACTCCTTAAATGCCTGTTTTCTAGTAAGGGACCAAAGGGGTGGATATGGATGGGAGGGAAAGTAGAGAAGAACTGGTAGGAGTAGGAAAGGAAAAACTGTAATCAGAATATATGAGAAAAAAAAGTATATAGTGTTCTAAACAACTTAACTTCAGGTACAAACACTCAAATACTGCCTTTGCCACTTATCTAGGTAGGTGATATTGAGGTAAGTTGATTTTTTTTTAATCTTTAAAATGGAGCGCCTATCATGTACAATGATTAAATGATTAATGATTTTTATGATTAAATGAGAAGCATATAAATTGCTAGTGCTTGACATACACATATTCAGTAAGTGTTAGCTATTTCTGCTATAACAAGATCTTCAACTTAAATAGTTCTGTGTTCATGAATTGTTACATCATTCTGTCTTATAGTAAATAGGATCGCTGACCTTGGTGAGTATTTAAATCATGTCTACAGTTAATTCTATGTCTACCAAAGTGACGCTGATTTACTGGCTTTGATTATGTGGTATGGGATAAACCACTTAAGTACACTGTAACACTTAGCATGATGTTTGTACTTTTTAAAACTTGTCATTGCTACATCTGTGAAAGTTCCTAACACATCAGACATGTAGTAAATATTAATTAAGTCTGAAAAAAATAAGACACCAAAAGGAATACACAAATATTTTTTAAAACTTTTAAAAAACTATTCAGTACTACCATTACAGTGCTAGACCTCACAATAACATTGATTACTATGACTTGGCCAGAGTCATATTCTCATCAGAGTACATATTTCTCATCTGCTAGAAAAATTACAGGTAGTAATATTAGTTGGAGAAACCTTCAGTTAATAGCTTTACAGAGGAAATGTTTTAATCAAATTTTGAAACATAAATAATTGATTACCCAAAAAACAAGAGAAGAAAGGTCATTTATTTCTAAGAAGCACAGAACATAGTGAAATATGGCCATATTAGTAGTTCTGTGAATATGCCAACATGCTATGTACTTAAGTGTTTATCCCACACCACATATTTAACAGATGAGAATTCGTACTCTGAAGCAATGAACAGGTCATAGTAACCAATGTTATTATGACATCTAGCACTGTTATTAAAATGTTTTAAAAATTATTTGTATATTCCTTTGGTGTCTTAATTTTTTCAGACTTAATATTTACTGAATGTCAGACATGTTCGGAACTTTCACAGATGTAGCAATGACAAATTTTAAAAAGTATAAAAACATCATGCTAAGTGTTACAAAGTTATGATAAAGTATAAATAGTCCTATTGCTTTCTGTAAGCTTGCAAGTGACTTTAAGAACTAGTAAATATGCAAGATTTCTTAAATAGTCAAAACTAGCTGGAGTAGACAATACTAACTGCAGATGCAAAGGCTAATGTGGAGTAGGGGACCCGAGGAAAAGAGAATCAGAAAGTGGAGTTATCAACACACAAAAACCAATTAGAGAAGAAATGTGGCAAGTAAATGGAAGTGAAGAGAATATTACCTTATTAGAGGGTGACTTGGTGATACAAGGTCTCATTGAAATTAGGTTAAAGACTTCTGTATGAAATGGGTCATATAAAGTATAGACTAACAAATACGCCTTAGGGAGGGAGAGATGGATGACTCAGTAGCTAAGAGTATTTGCTACTCTTGCAGAAGACTAGGGTTTGATTTTCAGCACCCACACTGTGGCTTACAACTATCTGTAACTCTAGTTCCTGGAGAATCTGACAACCTCTTCTAGCCTATATAGGTACTGGGCACACATGGTGCACAAAACATATACAGGCAAACACACAAATACATAAAAATAACTAAATCTTAAAAAAAAATTACATCTAAATTACTAGCATACATTTTTTGCTTTGGCTATTTCCCCTCAGACTCCACCATGTTCACTTAGCTGCTTTAGAATATAGAACTGGACAAAGTCTTATTGTGGATATCTCTATGGTTGAGCAGGAACCCATGAGGATTCCTGGTCACAAAGAGGATTTTATGGCTACATCAGAAGTGGCTAATCCTTCTTAGGTCTAGTCTTTTAAGGCAGAAAGAAAACACATGACTTGAGTAGGAAGAACTTAAAATTCAAAGTGAGCCTGTCTCTCGGACATCCTCTAAGTTCAATATCTCTATTTTTTTTTTAAGATTTACTTATGTGTATGATGAGTGAGGTATGTAAATGCATTGTGTGGGTGTACCTGGTGTCCTCAGAGGTCAGAAAAAGGCACTGAATCCTCTGGAATTGGAGTAATGGGTTATCATTTGTCAAGTGGCTGCTGGGAAACAAACTGGGTTCCTACGAAAGAGCAGCAAGTGCCCATAGGGAAGCCATCTCTTTAGCCTCAGTATCTTTAAAAACTTTTCATATAACAATGTATTAAGGCTCCTAAAAGACCACAATATGTGAACTAATAATGGTTGCCCTCCTGAGAGATTCAGTCTCAGAGATTAAATATCCTTAACAGTAATACTGGCAGGTGATACAGATTGATTTTTTGCTTCAATAAATGCATCATTAATGTGCTGGAGAAGACAATTTGGTGCAGGGGTAGAGAGTAGGAAAAGAGACTATTGCATTTAGAGCTTTAGCCCTTCCTTGCTGTATGACCTTGGACAAGGTTTTAAATTTTACCGTGTCCCAGTTCCTGCATCTGTAGTATTCCTTTATTTTTTATAGCATACACAATCTTGAAGCAGAGAGGGAAGTTTACATTTTAAAATTCTCATCAGACAAATGACTGTACAAAACAGTAAATAGGACCTGTATCACTGTTAGTTCAGCCCTACTCCCAAAATAAAACTTGTTTCTGAAATGTTTATTAGTTATCTCTAGTCTTTCAACAACTAAGATTTCTAAGTATTCAATAATTATTAACTTTAACAGTTTTTAAAGAGGGTTCTCAGATGAATAATGCTTGTTTTCCTTTTCAAGGCAGTATCTCAAGCAGTCCAGGTTGGCCTCCTACTCACTTGTAGCAAGAGTAACCTTGAATTCTTGATCTTCCTGCCTCCATCTTTCCAACAGGAGATTATGAGCATGTGCCACTAAACCTGGTAGATGGCAGATACTTAAAGTGCTATTAAGCACAGTTATCATTAAATGCCATATGTGCCTCCCAAACAAACATCTACTTTAAAATCTTAACTACTCACATTTTAAACTTCAATACCATCAAAGCAAAATCTAGCTAATATAGATTAATAAGTATGCTCTTATGTATTAAACAGAAAGAGGAAAGTAATTTGGTTTGGTCTTTTAGGTATAAATTGATGACCAAAAGTTTCTTTACAAAGAAAAAGTAACTAAATGAAAAATGTGTAAGTTACCAAAGTGCATGTATTTTATCTTGAAATCTTCCAGACAACAAAGACAGTGTAGCTGTTTTGATTTTAAAAAGAATACTTATTTAGTAATCACTGAAAACAACAAGTAAGTTAGGTTTATAGTCCAGGGCAAAGCCACTAAAAACCAAAGGATAACAGAGTTAACCATCATCCTATAAAAGATCCGGAGAAAAAAAACCAACCCTGACCATTTTCTACACAGAATTTGTTCAATGTAGACATGTTTATGCTTTTTAAATCTTGATTCTTTCATTCAGTAGCTCTGGCAAATACACACAAGTAAAAGAACAAATTACACACAATTAAAAATACAGTAAGTCTAAGAACAAATATATTTCCACTAATAAAATCCAAGTTACATATAAAGCTCATTACATTTAGTTAAAAGGTTTCAACACTATAGAAAAAATTGATATTACTAATTGTTATCCTTCACCAAAACACACTACCTGTTGCAGTAGTCAACCACAGATTCCCTGGTTGTAAATAAAGCTTCCTCTCCTTTTTTGGCCTTTGCCCACTTTGAATCCAAGAGGCACTCCACTGCTTTTGAAGCTATAGAAGAAATTTATTTAAAATTTAGTATACATGAACTTATGTCTTATAAAATCATGCTAAAAATGTCAACATTCTGACAACAGAAAATAAAACAATATCAAGTCTAATGACTATGTTATTTATGTCAACCTGTGAATATATTGATAAGCATCTCCACAAGTATATTATTTAAAGCAAGATAAATTAATAGGGAAGTGTTTATAACAAAAACTCTCTCAAAAATATTTGCTAACCATCAATCACTGAATAATCACAACAAAAAATAACACCAAACACTTCCTTCTTCGCTCAATGGAAATGAAAATTCTCGTGTTATTATAACCACTAAAGAATCACTCTGAATAACCTACTGCTATACTAGAAAAGAAATACATTAGATTTAGAGATTAGCATGCCTATTTTTCTCAAGTTGTAATGAGTATCAAATTCATTAATAACACAAAAAAAAAATCTCTTCTGTAGACAGAAATTAAAATTTAATTGTTAAGACAAAAATACAACCGCCATTTATAAGCTATTGGGTAACATTATAGATGATATCAGCTAATCATGAGGTTGAATAGGTAATATATATAAACAATGTTCCTAATTAGTTCCATGCAATCATACTATCTGAGCAAAAAGTATTTTATAATGAACACTGAAAATAAGTCTTGTTTTTAAAATTTCCAACAAAACCAATTATAAAGCACTTCCTTGTTTGACTTTTCAACCATAAAAGAAGGACTAGGATACCAACTGCTATATCTCACCACCCAGCTTCAATAATCACACACACAAGCTCTTTATAACTCTTAAGTATCTAAATCTAGGCAACTTCATAGAATTACAGATATAATCCTACCAATAAAATAATCAACCCGATGTCCCATCATATTGGTGGATTTTGTTGGACAGTTGAATCGAAGATATTTGGCTACAGCCTTCTCTTCTTTAGATGGTTCACCAACTTCCTGCAACATAGGAATATTTATTTAGTGTGGTTATGTTACTAAAGAGTAATTTGCACACCTGTTCTATAAATCTTTTCAAGTGTTAGACAGGGCTTGCTTTCAGACCTTCCTTGGAGCAGATCTGATAATGGACACGAAAGACAAAATGGACACTCTTAGTACTGTCTTCTAAATAGAAACCAACAGGGCCAAAGGTTGTCCCATTTGTTGACCTCAATTACAGAATATTAACTGCTTTTCCAGTATTTGTACAGTTTTTCTTCAATTTTGAATGGCCTCTTTTACTACTCACAAAGCGATAATTTAAAAAATGTTGCCAACAATGACCGCCTAAATGTTAAAGTAGATATCATAAATAAATGTTATATCCACAGTCAAACTTGTGTCCTGACCAAAGCACAATAGTTTGTAAGACATCTCAAACAAACCTACAGTAGCAGCCTCAAGGCAGTAAGCATAAGAACTGAGATGCTCAGAACTGGCTCTTAGTCCCTTCTTTCTGTCCCGGGATCACAGATTCTGTCTGGGCCTCTTCCCCAGTAGGACTATGGCAGATATGGAATGCATACAGGGACAGTCTTATTAATGCTAGTACAGCAACAAAGAGCAGTTCCGGAAAAACTGCTCTAACATTTTCTGTGTCTTTCCTTCTATATTTGTCCCCCAATTTTTTATGACAAATTCTGCTACCACAAGCTATAATTATTTGTGGAAATAAAAATTAAAAGTTCAACCAATTCTCTTTTATAATAACAACAACATATTCTAAATATTTTTTCCTCATTTAATGTTTCTGCTGTCAACTTCCAAGTTTATCCTGGTAACTTGTTACCAGGGTGAACTTAATTTGAAATTGAGGGACTTCAATTTCATTAAATAAAGAAGTCTCAATAAATGTAAGTCATTCATTCAGTCAAACATATATTTCCTGGGTGTTTATCCTATAATCTTTGGATGCTACAATATGTATTAGTAAATCAAGATATTTGTTCTTTGTTACATAAATGCCTAAAACAGCAACTGTTATTTTCCAAAAAGGAATAATACATAAAAATATTTTAGAAGTACACAAAGTAGAAGCAAAATTATCAAGTATACAAAAAAAATGTTTTACATAAAACTTGATTTTGAAAGCCAAGTTCTGAGCAAACTGAATGAACAGCATAAACAATGAAGTTGAGAATGAGCGCTCAACTCTAACAGAGATCAATTATAATGTACTAGGAAGTTAAATTATTAGAAAGAGAATAAAGAGTCCTTAAAGGCAAAGTTAGAAATTTTAATTTTATTGCATAAGAGAAAAATGACTACATTTCTAATACAACAGAAATAGGAAAGTAACTTAAATATTTTTATGATTGTAGGCAAGACAAGTAGGGAAAATATGCATAGCAGGATAGTTAGAAGATATAGAAGATTATTGTGATATGATATTGGCCTAAGAATAGGAAAGGGATGCACATATTTGAAACACTTCAAAAGTAGAGTCCATAGGATTAATGGTAAAGAGTAAATGCGGTGAGTAGATACAAGATTTCAGATTTCTGTGTTAACCAATAAAAAGGAAACACAAAGCTGGGTGGGCAGAGAGTTAGGGATGGATCCAGGAGGACTTGGGGTGAATATGTTCAAAATATTATTTTTAAAAAGGATACTTTTCAGTAACATGAAATACATAAGGAAGAAATGGGTAAGGATTATAGAGAAGAATCATCATTTTAGGCATGGTATGTCAATACTTACAGAATTCTTCAATTAAACAATTTACGGATCACAGGTAAGTGTGTGATTTCCTAAATGCTGATCAAGGCACTACACGTAAAATCAAGATATAAATTATCAAGATATAAAAAACTCAGAAAAGTTGATTATGTAATATGAAGTCAGACACCATTAAGTATCTGCAAAAATTAAAAAAATTTCACTTTAACTAATTAGTCAACTTTTCCCCTAACTCTATATTTTTCTTGGTAAAGACACTACTAAACAACAGTGGACAGGAAGACCCAAAAAATTGGCATCTGAGCAATTTTTTCAAGTGGACATAGACTTCAGTTGTCTACTAGTACTCTCCTTAAGTGTAAGTGACTGGCACTAGTTACCACAGGCAGCTCTTAATGAAAATGTAACATTGGGGCATCCGCTGGTATTTCAGTCCCAGGAGGACTCCATAGAGAGTCTGCATCAGCAGTGGCAGAAGTTGATTACACAGAGATCCTGTGTGACTGCTGCCTCCTGTAGCCCAAATGGCATCAAATAGTTTTACCTTGTTTAGAAACCAGACTACAGTATACTACCTCCCCGACTTGTTCCCTTGTACTGTGTATAGAATAATAATTTGCTAACTTCTGTGCTAGACTTCTAATGAGAAATGAAAGCCTTTTGAGGGTATTAGTAAATGCTTATAAAACATAAAAAACAAGCTCATCAATTCAAATTAATGAACTTTTTAACTCCATGAACTCTCACAACTATCTTTGAATGAGGATACAAAGAACCAACTAGTTTGGGATAGTCTGCCTTTTCTTTGCATCCAGATACTAATCTATTGTTAGTCACAACCCAAAATTACTTGAACAGAAAGTCTAGTAGAATATTGATAAAGACTTTAATTAATATACTTCAGAAAATATCAAGACCCAAATACTAGAATGAAATAGAAGTTGTCATTTATAGTCTACTTGAGGGAAAAAAAATTTAGAGCAAGCCATGAGCTTGCTTTATTCTGACAGACTTTCAAATAGAAACTAAATAGAAATAGAGTTATTGATCTATCAATAGTGAACTGAACAAAAGAAAACAGGTCTTAGTTTTTTGCACAAGTAAAAAAAAAGGTAGCATAAGTATTTATGAAAATGTTAACTGTAGGTTAATAGAAGATATTGTGAAAACGAGAGGGGACCTTAAATTATGTGCTTAAAGTCACCCAGCTCTGTAAGCTAACAATAGCAGTATCATCTCCAATTTGCTTCTGTCACACTTCCTATGGCAACAGGTTTGTTTCCTATGCAACTGCAAAATTCTCTATTAAGCCTGGTATGTTGGGGTGGGGTGGGAGGTGAGAAGATGAACTTTCAGACTTAGGACTGGATTTCTGGGTTCTTTCTCTTTCCTTCAGAAGGTCCTGAGAAGTCAGACTTGTAGTCTGGTTGAACAGTCCCAAATATTTTTCTTCTCTTTCCTGAAATGAGGCATATAAGCCCATGACATGTCAGGATTTTACTTCCAGGGAGACAGATGGGTACAACAAAAATAACTGATGAAGGTTATACAAGTTTTAAGATACAGAAGTCATCTGAAGATTTCAAACTGAACTAGATTCTAAATAGAAGCATAACACTATATGGAATGATTCTTTGAGAAGGAATAAGCCAAACTAAATCTTTTTAAATAAAAATTTATATTCAGAATTTGGAGAGGTAGAGCAATAGCTCAGTGGTTAAGAATACACTGCCCTTGGAGAGGATCCTAGTCTCTTCCCAGCACCTACACTGACTGGGTGGCCCACCAATACCTGTAACTACCACTGCCAATTCTAGGAGATCTGATGCTCTTTTCTGTCCTCAGTGGACACCTGCACTAAGGTACACACATCTTCACAAAGATACACAGACATACACAAGACTAAGTAAATATATTATGTATGTATGTGTATATATATATGTACAAAATTTGGAATTAAAGTAATACAAAATTTATTTGTTTTTTTAATCAATGATGAGGTGGAAAAGAGTATTCCACTGGGAATCAGATGACTAGTCTAAACCTAATTTTACTAACTTAAAAGGCAATCCTAGTTCAAGCCACATAACCTCACTGGACATCAGTTTGTCATTAAACTGAGGGTGAGATCAGTAAACTCCAAGCCTACCACTGTTTCTAATGGACTGGACACACACGTGCGCACGTGCGTGCGTGTGCATGTGTGTGTGTGTAGGTGTTCATGTAAAGGTCAGGACAATTCCAGGGGTCAATTTTCTCCTGGGATCAAACTCAAGCCATCGTGTAAGTGCCTCTGCCCCCTGAGCCATTTTACTTTCTGAGCCTGAACTTAGAACAGAGAATTCCAAATAAGTTCTATCAGATTTCTCTCAATTTTTAAACCCCATGGTATCAGAATTCTAAATCAATGCTTCTAGTGGCTTGTTAATCTACAAAGTCACCATATTTCCTATTCTTAAACAAGATTTTTAAAAAAGTATTTCATTAGTTTCAGCTACAATCATTTTTGTTAGAATCTGTTACTAAAATTTTACAACACAATGTCAATGAAAATGTAAGTTCGTTTCAAAGTTTCAGTGACTTTGATCCAAAAAAGAAATGTGATAATGGTCCCCTTGCTTCCAACTGTTAGGACACCAGATTCTAAAATTATTCTGTCCTGGAAAAAGCAAATGAATTGGCTCCAAAACCAAAACAGAACTCTCAACTTGATTGTTTGAATCAAACATCCCTCCACTCCCCAAAAAGTCACTGTAATTCAACCAAATCTGACTTTAAACAGAACATCAAGTAACAGGAAACTCACCAGATAGTATAAATGCTTTTGCTTTAAAGTCTTTGAATAGTTTTTTTTTTCTGTAACAAACTCTGAACTTTGTCTCTACATTTGATCTTTTTATCTCAAGTGTTGCCAATATCAGAGTTTTTGATTCTTGACAGGAATATAAGAACTGAGGAATTCCTTAGCATAGTGGGAAGAAGCTGAAGAAATGTATCAGTGGTTAAAAGTATGTACTGCTTTCCCTGTAACTCCAGCTCCAGTAAAGCTGACATTCCATTCTGGCCTCAACTAACACCTGCACCCAAGTACGAATAACCACACATGTACACAACCCCCCCCAAAAAAAATTGTTGGGCTATATAAAGGCACTCCTTTAAGATCTTCCACAAACATTCTATACTGCCATATAAAAACTTATTTAGATGGGAAATTTTTTAATTTCATAATACCAAGCTGACTTTTAATAACCAGCATCTCAAATATACAGAGTAAATAGCTATACTTCATATAACTTACAGCCTAATGGTTAATTTAGTGGATAGATGGTTGTTAGCTATTTGAAAACTTATTAAAGAGTACTTAACAAAAACCAATATAACTAACTTAACTTCTTTATTCTGGTGGAAGGTATTTTTAATAACTTTTAGTAAGTCATTGACTTAATCTTTTTATACCAACTCTACAACCCTAAAAACTTTTCTTTTTCAAAGGCAAACGATCCTTCTTACAAATGCAGAAGTTGAGGGAAAAACAAAACAAAACAAACACCAACCAAACAAAAAACTAATTGCTAATTAATTGGTGGAGCTAGAGAACAAACAGGCATAAGATAACTAACTTGTAGCTATGGTACTAAAGAGTACCATAAAGCATCTTTACCTACTTTTCTGTTTAACATAAGCTCATAATTGAAATATGAGCAGCGATTTAAAATTATATTACCTTTATGACAATATTGAAAAGGAGATAAAACTGTAAAATAATGTGTATTAAAGAGCAAAAAAGTACAAGTTTGTCCGGCCAAGGGTAAACATAAGGAGTACAAGAGGCACAAATTTAACAACTTCAATACAAATTGTAATAAAATAACTATCCATATTAAGCCATAACACTAAATTTCAAAAGTCTGGGAATAGCATAATTAGAAATTTCTACTGTCTTCACACTCTGGTTTAAAAACCTATGTGAACTTGGAAATCTGTCGCTAAATTCCCTTCTGTAACCTGTTCAAAATTATTTTGTCATGCCTGCCAATTTCCACACTTACTGAACACTGGTATCTTTCACACAGTATTATTTAAAGAGTTTTCAATTGTAACTTACATAGTTCAAAAGACCTGTGGGCCAATAAGTTGATGAGCCTTTTAAAAATGGATATACAACGAAAACAGAAAAAGTCATCCTAAGTGGGGAGGGGGGGGGACAGGAAGACAAGAACGAGTGTAACTACTTGTGACTGCTATACATATTAACAGCTTACTGGATGCCATCAACTTTTGCCTTTGGTTCCTGGGTGAGCTCTTGAGGTACTCAATGTTTAAGGCGCATCGAACAAAGGCCACACACACACACACACTCGCTGGGAGAAAACTGCGGGGAAGAGATGCTCAGGTGACATTCACAAGGGATGAGGGAGGCCTACTATGGAGGGCGTGAGGCTGACACGCTGGCGTGTTTCGGGTTCCTGGGTGCCACCAGCCCATTGCAGCACCGACCGGGCACGGTTTGTTTACATCGCGTCGCCTGGAAGAAAGCCGGCAAGGCTCAAGCCGGCTATTCGGTTCAAAGAGCCATGGAGAGGGGAAAGGAGGGCAGACGCCGCTTAACATCTGGAAGGAACCCTCAGGCCGGGCCCGGGCCAGCTGACCGACCGTCTGGAAGCACAAAGAACCGGCGGGCGGCGGGGCCTCGGGTCGGCCCTCCTTCCACCGCAGTTACCGTGGCCTTAATACCGGGAGCGCCAGGGAGACACGGAGGAGGAGGGAGGGGAGGCCGACGCCTGGCGTCCGCGCTCCGGAGGAGGCTGGCTCCCCGCGCAGGCCCGGGCCCTCCGCCGCAGGAACGTGGGGCCGGACGCGGGATTCGAGCGCCGCGCCTCCTTCCTTCTTTCCCCCGCCGCTCCACAGACCCCTCGGCCGAGCGGCCGGCTAGCACCGTCCCGCCTCGGGACCGTCACAGCGCCGCGACCCCGCGGAGACGGCCTCCCGGCGCCCGGCCGCTCGGGACGTCTCCCTCCGTCCGACCTCGTCCCAGCGCGCCCGAGCATCCCCCCGGTCCCACGGCTCCGCCGAGCTACCTGGATCCGCTTCTTGTGTCGCCTGCGTTCCGCCATGTTGGCCGCTCCGCCCGGTTCCTTCTGACGTGGAGCGAGCAGGGGAGGGGGCGGCTGAAGTCTCGCGAGAGCGCGGCGGCTCGCCGCCCGTTATGTAACCCGCCGCGGGCTACGGGTTGGGGGCGGCTGGGCCTCCGTGGTCTTCGCGCTGTCCTCCGGCGGCGGGCGATGGAGGCTCCTTCCCCGGAGGCCGGCGCGAAGTGAGACAGAGCGCTGGAGGCTGGGAAGAGGCTTCGGCTCGCAAACCTGACGAACGTCGGAGTCACCTGGCTGGCGTGTAAATACAGATCCCCGGGCCCCACCCCTCGGAGTCACCGACGCCACCGGCGAGGCCTTTCCTAAGGGGAAAGCCTAGACCACCGGGGCCCACAGCGTCTCCTGCGGCGCTTCCTGCCTCCAGCGAGCCCCGGGGCACCCCACTGCAATTCCGCGAAGTTCCCCTTAAAAGATGGCAAACAACTCCAGAGTCTGACTCCACGAGTGTGGAGGGTTACACAGCTGGTCCCAAAGGCTTGCCCTGGCCGCGCGTCACGTGACCCCTCGTACCCTGTCCTTAGAATTCAGAAGTCAGGATGAGCCCAGGGAAGTTAGGATGGAAAGGAGCAAGACTGGTTGGGATGCAATAGGCTGCAGGCCACTTCTAGTCTGCCTGCCGACTTGCTGTGTGACTATTAGAACTTTCTAGACCAAAGGCATGGATAGTTGAGTGCTTAGATACAAGCTCTGATGACATTCTAGCTGAGGAAAGTTGGAGAAATACAGAAAAGATAGACCCAATAAAGTTTAATTCTACCCCTCGAGTCAGTTAATTGTTTTAATTTTCTTTTGTCCTTTATATCCACTTTGTGTGTACACGGGATGTGTGTATGTTGAATTTATATGCCTTCTCTGCCCCCCCCCAACATCATGGAATCTGATAGCCTGTATTTTTTTTTCACTTTTACATTGTAAACTTAATTTCAAAATCCTTAAAGTTTTCTATTTCATATGTCTGACATAATATGTAATTGAAGCAAAGTGCAGTAGTTTGATGCCTGATCTTTTATAAAGTAAGATAGCTGAAGGTTGGTGGTTTTTAACTATGCAATTCTACTCTCAAGGGAGCCATTTCTTTTCCTTCCCACTGTGATCTGTAATTTGACTCTGTGCTGTCAGGAAGCAGGGGAGAACTAATAATTCTTATTAACACAAAACTTGGAACATACAATATCTTTTGTTTTCTCTAGTCCTTCCTACCCAAATGATTGTCAGGACAAGCTAATAGCTAACAGATGATCTTCCTGAGATTGTCTGCCTCAGATTAACATAATCTACAACAGATTTGCTCCCACAGGCAAAGCCTAGAAGAAAATAATTTTAGGAAAGATTCCTACTATTAATATGCTTCTCCTGTTATTATTAAACGTATATAATAATCACTAGGTATTAGCCTACCCTTTTGAGCAGATCTATGTAGTTGCAGATCTACAGAGATGTCTTGTAGGGATGCTGTCTAGACAAATAGATGACTTAATGATGATCCTATAAGAATTCCTATCAGTATTAAGCTGCCAAAACTGCAATGAGAACTCTGCCAGTCTGTGTCACCAGTTAATTGCTTCTACTACTCAGAGCACATTCCAAAAGGTTGTAAAACCATTAACCAAAGGCCGTAAAAAGAGAACTGCGATTTATTATAGGTGCTAGGGCAGAAGATAAAATGTTGACTGGGTTTATGTTTTTTAACTCTCCATGAACCTGTGGAGCCATGACAGGTGATGGATGTTTAGCCAGGTAATTACTCCTAATGGATATGCATGAAAACATTCTCTGTTGTAAACTTCTATTTCAATTTATGATTTGAATTTATGTGTAAACTTGTGATGAACTTTTTACCATGTGATCATATATTCTAAAAGATGTATGAGTGCTGCAGACAAAGAGAAGAGACAGAACTAGGCTGAGGAGAACTTTTAAGAAAACACATTTTAGATCTGAACAGAACTTTTTGGAACTGAACTGTGGGCAATTTTTTTTAGTCAGGACACAAGACAACATTTTAGACAGAACTGAACTCAAGAACTTAGAAGTAAAGGCATAGCGTTGGGAGAAAAGGCTTTGAAAGTTAGAGCATATATTGTGACATCAGAGCAGGAGGAGAGAACAAGATTAGAAGGACAATGCAGAATGGAATAACTTAGAAACTATAAGGTAACACAAAAAACTAAGAGAGTAATATGCAGAATGTAGAGGGAAAGGAAAGAAGAATCTACAGAAAGCAGAAAGAGCAGGCGGGCTTCTCACCAGGGGACAGAATAAGTAGGTCTGTTCTTAATAACAAGACAGACTTAGTCTTATTAAAAGGAACAAAGCTTTCTTCTTATAAACTTAGGTTTAATTCATTTAGCAATAAAAGGGTAGAAATCTTTCCTTTCTCTATACAATAAAGATTGGAGCTCATTTTTCATCCAGAATAAGTTCTTTTTGCACTGTTGCTTGGTCTTTTGCTCCAAATGCATATGTGAGTATGGATGTGTGTGTGTAAGTATGTAATTATGAGAATGCATACAAGCTGAACCCAATTGGTTTGAATGGAAATGTATAAGTACACATGAGTGAATCTGTATGTAAAATTGTGTGAGTTTATGCATATTTGCTTATAAAAGTTTTTCCTCCTGCCAGTGAGAGTCTCCTGGTTCAATAGAAGTTCACTGCTCCAAACTTTCCCCTAGTCTCACAAGGGAGAGGCATCTGGACAAAAGAGAAAAGGCTCTAGCAATTAATTCTTTACTTAATCTGCAGTTTTAGGATGAGGTGCTAAATGCCAGAGACTGCAGTTTCTGGCCTTAAGAGGAATACAGAAGGCAGGTCAGCCGCAGTAGCAAAGTAAATTAGACTTAGATAAGTAAACTTTTAATTATTATACAGCAACCCTAAATATCTTACAAAGTCTTAAGACTTTGTCTTACCAGCCACGGGCACTCTTCCCCCTCTGCTTCCTCACGGAAAATGAACAAGAAGACCCCGCTGGGGCTCGTCCCCAGCAGATGATGACTTGGAAGACACTAGATGACTTTTGTTGTTTTTGTTTACTTTGTTATTGGTGGTGGTGATTTTGTTTTATTTTGTTCATTTTGTTTTTTGAGACAGTATTTCTCTGTATAGCCCTGGCTGTCCTGGAGCTCAGTTCTGCAGACCAGGCCGGCTTTGAACTCACAGAGATCTGCCTGCCTCTGCTCCCAAATACTGGAATTAAAAGCATGCACCACCATCCAGGGGACACTGGATGTGTTTTATAGGACAGTTGATCTGTAAATGAAAACACTATTTCCTTTAGTAGAGATGGAGTGCTTACTAAACTCAAAAGGTTAGGTTAGTCCAGTATATGACGAGGAATGGAAATTCCTTTGTGACTCTAGAGGAACAGATTAATTGAATATATAATAAAAGTGAATTATTGCATTAAGTTACATAATAGCCTGGATTGCCCAACAATGGCTGTCTCCCCCTGGAGAGGGTGAGAACACTGGTAGTTGCTCTGTCCATGAGGTTGGGTAGTGTACAGTTTGGTACGGAAGCCCTGAAGGATTCCTAGAGGTGTGTTGGTGTTTGGTACATGTTGGAACCTGGAAGAATCTGTACACTGATATCAGTGAAGGAACTCTGCAGCAGCAGAAGCATCAATAGGGTAGATGAACTTCCCAGTGGTAGTGACAGAAAGCAGGCAAGAGCAAAAGCTTCCTTCTATCGTGTTTTGTAAGGGCTGCCTCAGAAAGGTACCACTGACACATAGGATAGATCCTCCCATTTCAGATAACTTGATGAATAAAATCCCTCAGATTTCCAGTGGCTGACCTTTTAGTTGATTCCAGATTCAGCCAGGTAGAATACCAAGATTAACCATCATGAACACCCTCTCAAACTACAGCTTATTACCTTCAGAAGAGATTTAATGATTTAATTTACTGTCTCATGTTCTCCTTGCCATACCCTCTGGGCCACAGTTTGGTTCCTTTTCTCTTTCCTATCCATATTTCACTTCTTAAGTTCGGTGCCATATTTATTATTGGACAGTATTAATTGTTCTGTATCTTCTTTATCTTGACCTTTATGATATACTATGTCTTTAATCCATCCTCCCTTCCCTGTTCTTTATTACCAAATCTTTGTTCAAAGACTTCTACAGGCAACACTATAGTGTCTTTGAAAAGTGATACTTACATTTCAGTTGTAGAAATCAATTTTTAAAAAGGGTCAATTTAGATGAAACGACAAGAATTATGTTGAGGGGGCAAAATTTGTGAGGGCAAAATATAGATGATAGAGGTTTGAACATTGAACACTCATTTTTTAGTGGGGGTCTGAAGAAAAGGCTCTATTTCCCCAGCAACACCTTTACGCTTCATTACATAGCTTTAATTACAATATTGACTTGGTCATGCTAGAAACCTTGAAAGTATCCCAACCATGCCTTTCTGTCAGCCATTCACCAGCGGCTGATTACACAACTGAGATGTTTGGAATTCTTCCCTTCCTTAACATTGTCTTCATCAGGTTTTGGTTACTCACTGAACGATTACTGTGACAGCCTCCCAATTGTCCTCAGCTACCCTCTCTGCACACTGTACTATCTTTTATGCTCTTGGTAACTACTCCCTATGGCTTCCTACTGTGTGTAGCAGCATGAATAATGCCAATATTTCTACACATAACCTAAGAGTTAAAGTTCTGGATCCCTCTTTGATTTGTTACTCATATAAAATGGCTCAGTGCCTGCTTGTGCTGTTGGTGGTGGTAGTGAGGAATTTCTCTGAGCCATTTCTTGTCCTGGCCTCGCAGTCTCGTTCCTGTTTGGCTGCTATTTCTCTCCCAAATGGTAGCATTGCCATTCATTCATTCATATATATAAATAAAATATATAAAAATAATATATATAAATAAAATATATAAATAAATAAATAAACTACATGCAAGTTTTTTAGATGAAAGTTATTCATTGTTTGTTAAGGAATTGCTGCAGTGTTATCCTGGGCACTGAGGAATGTAATAATTACTCAGGAAGAATATCGCTGCCTTCATGGAACTTATATTTTGGGAGAAGAACAGATAAAGGCAGGAAACAAGTCGTGAACTTTCTTAAAAGCCTTACGAGAGAAATGCAGAAACATGAAAGAACTCTTTTCAGGTGACAGAGAGTGGGATTAACTGAAAGAGCGGTCCTGCCTGCCTTATCTTTGACCAGATCTAGACAAGAAAGAGAAAGGCCAGGCAGTGCCCAAGGAAACTAACTACAGACAGAATGAACAGTGCTTGTAAGATCTACATGTGGGAAAGTCAGGTTGTATTTGAGCAGTAATAAGGAGGTAGGTGGCTGAAGCAGATCCAAAAGAAGGGTGAAGTCAGGGGTCAATGCTGAAGGAGATGGAGTTAGATTTACAGGACTTCAAAGATAGCTTTAATATGGGTTTACTGTGAGTAAAACGGGGCTACCAGTCCGTTTGTCAGTGTGGATTATGGTGGAGGGGTGATGTGGTCTATAGTTTTCTAAGACTCTGGCGGTATTGAAGGTAGAGCATGGGAGCAGATGAAGGGACTGAAGAAACTTCAGTTTGGAGGTTATCGCACCAAACAACTGAGAGGTGATGTCTTAAGTTGTGTGGTTGCTACAGATGTGGTAGGAAAATGCTTGGGTTCTAGGTTCTGAATATGAGGGAAGGAGGAAAACCATAATGATTCTAAAGTATAATGACTCTTGTAGGATGCATCCAATAGCTTTTCTGAGCTATGCTAGAGTAACCTTCCCCTTTGTAAAACACATGACTAAGATTTTTGAGTTGGTTAGAGGAATGACCTTGCAACTTACTAAAGTTAAGATAAAGTTAAAGATAAGACTGGAAGAGGTTTTCCTCTGGAAAGGATGGGAATGAGTTATTTGGTGTTGAGAATGTGCTGCTGATGTGGTGAATATCTAAGTGGATATGTGAATGTTCAGTTAGCTGTACGAGAAATGGAGAGACTATATCACCCAATAGTACCACGTTGGTATAAGGAGTATTTTAACCTGAAATGATTACAAAAAAAAGCAGACATTGAAAGAGTTCTCTGACTTTCTATTATCTGCCTACACGATCAGGACAAACATGAGCTTTGCTAGTGCTTCCTTCCCTTCCCTGTAACAGGGAAGGAAGCATCCCTTATCTAATTGATGACGGAGGGAGCTCTGAGATGAGTCTACACAAACTCTTTTTTAGTAAGGACGATCTAAAGCCGTATGTATCTACCTCCATAGTTTTTGTTGTTGTTGTTGTTTGTTTATTTGTTGTTTTCCATTTTTGGCCATTATCCACAATTCTATCATTCTTTGTTAAAATGATAAATAAAATCTCCAAGTGTAATTACTATTTGGAGATGTTGAGTGTTGAACTGTTTTCCTCCTTTTGGGTATGGGGTATACTGGGAACTGACCGGTGATCTCTCACTTTTGCTGTTAACCTTTCATAATTGATTAATATGATCTTCTGCAAAACTAGGGTTGTTTTGTTTGGTGTTGTCAAAGGTCCTTATTATAGAAAAAGATTGGTTAGTAGGCATGTGTCTGAAGGTCATTTGCCCAGCCTGCTATGGGCAGTGCCATTCCTGGGCAGGTGGTCCTGGGACATAAAAGAAAGCAAGCTGACAGGGCTTGGTGGCTCACACCTTTAACCCCAGCACTGGAGACACAGCGGTTGGAGGATCTCTGGGAGTTAGAGACCATCCTGGTAAGTTCTGGACAGCCAGAGCTACATGGTGAGATTCTGTCACATGAGAGAGAGATAGAGATAGAGATAGAGATAGAGATAGAGATAGAGATAGAGATAGAGATAGAGATAGAGATAGATAGATAGATAGATAGATAGATAGATAGATAGATAGATAGATAGAGCTGAACAAAAAAAAATGTTCCTGCTCCAGTTCCTGCCTCCATGATGTTGTGTTGAGTTCCTGCTATGACTTTCCTTGATGGGGGACTGAAACTTGTAAGTAAAATAAATTTTTTTCTCCCCAAGTTGCTTTTGGTCAGAATGGTTTATAAAAACAACGAAGAAGCAACACTTCCCCCCAAAAAACACCCAAAATTGAAATATGTTGTTAATAAAGTAATGAATTAGTACTGCTGTCAAAACAAAAATAATATAAATTACAATAAGCCTAATTTTGCTTGAAATTTTAATTACTAAAAAGAGTTAATTCTTTGAATTCCTAATAAAAATGATATTCAGGCCTGGTGGTGCATGCCTTTAATTTCAGCACTAAGGAGGCAGAGGCAGGTAAATTTCTGAGTTGAAGACCAGCCTAGTCTACATAATGAATTCCAGGGCAGTCAGGCACACATAGAAACCCTGTCACAAAACAAACAAACAAAATGGCAGAAAAAACCCCAAACCATAAAACCAAACAATAATACGATGAAGTATACCATTGAAAAACTGTAATAACTAGCATAACTCTCCTCTGAGAGCTCCACCAGCAGCCCATGGGAACCGATGCAGAACCCACAGCCAAATTTAGGCAGAGCTTGGAGAGCCTTGTAGAAGATTGGGCGGAAGGACTGAGGGACCCAAAGGCAGTAGGGACTCCACAAGAAGACCTCCAGAGTCAACTAACCTGGATGGTTGGGATCTCTGAGACTGAATCACTAACCAAAGAGCAAGCATGGGCTGGGCCTTAACCACCCCCACCCTGCATGGATGTAGCAGATATGCAGCTTGGTCTTCATGTGGATTCCCCAACAACTGGAGCAGGGGCTGTTCCTGAATCTGTTGCCTGCCTGTGGATCTTATTCCCATAACTGGGCTGCCTTGTCTGGCCTCAGTGGGAGAGGATGCGCCTAGTTCTTCAGTGACTTGATGTATCAGGGTGGGGTAATATCCAGGGGAGAGGTGCAAATGGGGGGAATCATTAGTCACAAAAGCGTCTTTGAGTCGGGCGGTGGTGGCGCACGCTTTTAATCCCAGCACTTGGGAGGCAGAGGCAGGTGGATTTCTGAGTTCGAGGCCAGCGTGGTCTACAGAGTGAGTTCCAGGACAGCCAGGGCTACACAGAGAAACCCTATCTTGAAAAAAACAAAAAACAAAAAACAAACAAAGGGGGGAGAGAGAGAGAGAGAGAGAGAGAGAGAGAGAGAGAGAGAGAGAGAGAGAGAGAGAGAGAGAAAACAAAAGTGTTTTTGAAAATAAAAGCCAACTGGCCCTCATAGGTTAGCAGAATCTAGAGCTTGTTTTCTGTGCAAACTAAACATCTACAGTAATATGCGGAGACAGACTTATGGGAGAGGATCCACTGGTACAGCGTTCTTAGGAGATGTGGGGACTGAGAGAAGTTGTATCTAGAGCCCGATGTCACGTGAAGATTAGCATTGTCACCTTCCATTGTCCTTGACTTCTGCCTAGGTGCTGATGTTCACTGTCTGTATAGTGATGTCATCTCAGGAGTGAAGAGGAACAGCAGAGAGAGCCACACAAGTGTTTTATCCAGTTACCTAAATCATTTGCTGTGGGCTGTTATAATTGGTGATTATTAAGTTATTAGTTATTCATGTGTTCCCCTAAAGGGTCTATTTAGGAAAGTGTTAAAGTAGAATTTCTTATATTCTTTTTATAGAATTTATTTTTATGTGTATGGGTGTTTTGCCTGCATTCATGCCTTTGCACCACAAGTGTGCCTGGGACCTGTGAAAGCCAGAAGAGAGGATTAGAACCCCTGAAAATGGAGTTACAGATGCTTGCGAGTCACCATGTGGGAGCCAGGAATTGACTCTCACTCTTGAAGACCATCTCTCCAGCTCTGTGTCTTGTATTCTTACACGCATGTAAAGGTTTTGCTTCCTGTTGCTGCTCCTTTTATTTTTTTTTTTGCAGTTAACCCATATATTACCTCTAGGTTCCCCTTCCCCTGGTAAATGAAAATCCAATGCATTTGAAATGTTATACCTTAGGGGAAACAGATAGGTAGAAGTAGTATGTACTGCCATATAACTCTTTTTAAGGATTTCACTTCTAATTATGTGTATATGTGTGTATGGCGGTGAGTGCACGTACTCTTGGAGGCCAGAAGGAGGCATCAGATGCCCTGAATCTGGAATTATAGGCAGTATGAGCCACCCACCAGTGGTGTTGGGAACCAAAACTCAATTCCTCTCCAAGAGCAATAATAAATGCTCTTAACTGCTGAGCCATTTCTCTAGCCCCATACTTTTTTTGTAATTTTTAAGGAAAGGGACTTGGGATCTTGACGTTTGCATCAGCCAAATGACAGTTTCTCCCATATGCCTTCTTTCAGGGAATTAGCAGTTTGAAGGACGGTATACTTAGTACTCAGCAGTTACAAGCAGGGTTCTATTCTATTCACTTTGTACCAGGATAGACCAAGATTGCTAAATACTTCCATATATAGTTGTTATCTTGACTTTTAGTTTTAGGGGTAATCAAATAAATGCTGAAAGTCCAGAATATGCTTTTTTAAAATTTCCATACATTTTAACATATGACTAATCAAAGGAAATGATTGCTTGTGTAGTCTAAGCACAAACTTCAAAGGAGGGAATTAATCAACTGTCCTACCCAGCTAAGACGCCTGTGTGACCAGTGTGGCAGGATAACCTTAAAGGTGCAATCCTGGCATGCATATGGACTGTCACCAACGACTTTCTAATTGGCCGTAAGACTCATTCAACAGGAGGAGAATCATGGCTGGTCCTGGAAAGCAGGTCAACTGTAAAGGTCTAATGAAGCCATGTACCTTGAAGGAGAATCTACAACTATCACTTTACTAAGCCAGCAAAATCCTTGACTGTCTTATAAATATTTGTGCTTATACCTACAGGCAAGTACAGTTCTCACCCTTTATCAAGGAAACTCTCTTTGTAACAGATGGAGACCATTACAGGAACCACAACCAATCAAAATACAGAGTTGTGGAGCTCAGTCTCCAGGGGTGGATCTACAATACAACTCCCGAACCTACGTCTCAGGGATCATTGGAAAGAAGGAAAGACTGTAAGAGCTGGGGGAGTTTGAAATAAGACTGGGTTTCCTATGAATGCCAGAAATTTACACCCATAAAATTTTACCAACATGACTGCCTAAACATGAGCTGAGCAAGAACAATAACAACAGACGTGGAAAAGTGGACAGGGAAAGCCCTGGATGCCTCAGCCCTACACAAAGAACTACAGGCAACTAAGGAATACTACTGGCTGAGCTGGAGAAATAGTCTGCCCCAGGGAAAAAGCACACCAGCTGGTAGTTCAATACCAAATGTTCAACCCTGAAAACAGACATACAAGTAACATTATATAGACTGAGAATTTGGGAATATATATTGTTGAGTCCAGTATGGTGTTGGTAGGGACAGAATAACCTGGCTCCTGCCCCTGGAAAGCAGGCACAGGCCTCCATGAGTGTCGATGGCTGCTGTGGGTGTAAGGCTTGCTTGTATAATGTACATATTTTCACATCCCTCCAAGGAATGTCCTCCCTGTTAATGTCAATGACTCCATGATAATCAGAGACAGCATGAGTCTGGGAGGTGAAGGTGTGTCTAATGTCTTAGCAAAACGGTAAACACTGGGACCTTCAGGATGACCCTAACAACTGTGGAAAAGAACTCTGAAAACGCGAGTTTGAAATACATAATTTCTCAACTATGCAAAATATAAGGATGCAATACGAATTGTATAAGGAGTTTCACAGGTCTAGAGGAACAGAGGTAGGTAGCTACTACACTATGAGCCAGCTGGTCAGAAAGATACAAAGATACAAATGCAGGCAGATTCCTGAGTTCAAAGTCAGCCAGAGACAGAGTGGGACAGAGCAAATTTAGGTCCAGGCGTGGTAGGAATGGTGATTGCAGGGTGGGGTCCCACCCAGAGCAGGGTCCCACCCAGAGCAGGGTCCCACCCAGCTATCTTATGGTCTGTGCTTGCTGTCTCTTCCTAAGAGTCAAGGGACTAAGGTCATGGAATGCTGATTTGTGGGATGGTCAAGAGGGAACATAGAATAAATAACTGAACTGATCTGTAAATTAAAAAAATGGGCTTTTGGTCTGCAGGAGATGAGCTAGCAGAAATCGACAGCACTTCCTTGTTTTGTTTTGTTGTTTTTAAGGATTTTTCTCTATCAAGAGCTGAACTGTCTGAAGATCTCTGGAGAGTGGACACAGGCCTTCAAGAATTTTTTCTAACAGGCTACTTAGAGAGCTGACTCAGCTCTTTTAGAATGTTTTCTAGCAGCTATCCAGAGAAGGATGTCTTAAGAGGGAACACAGCTCTTTAGGAGTTTCTGTTTGTTTGTTTGTTTCTGGCTTTCTGGTTTTGACCAGGAAAACCCAAGACTGACTTCTAGAATTTTTCTAGCAGGGTTTCTGACTCACTCAGAAATCCTAGAATTGTTCATAGCAGCTTTTCTGACTTTGTTCAGAAAACCCACGAGCTATTCAGAGTGCTTTTAGAATTTTTACTAGAAGAGAGAGATGTTTCAATCAGAGAGAGCTGTCTTGAGCAGAAAGCTAGGTGTTTCAACCAGAGAATATTTTAGAATAGCAAGATGAAGTTGTCCAGAGCAGGGGGGGAAGAGAGAGAGAGAGAGAGAGAGAGAGAGAGAGAGAGAGAGAGAGAGAGAGAGAGAGAAGTTGTCTCCAGCAGACTACAGAGCCTAGAGCTATCTACAAAGAGCTGTCTAGGGAACCATCTTGAGCATGACATGGACCACCAGCTTGGACCCACAAATTGACTTTGAGTCATTTGTTTTTGTCACTCCCAAATACCCCTTCTCTCAAAACTCAGACATAGCCAAAGGCTGGTTCTTGGCAACATAAGACTATATAACAACAATTAATGAAAAGAGAAGCCATGAATTTGAAAGAGAGCAGGAAGGGATATATAGGAGGGTTTGGGGAGAGGCAATGGGAAGGGAGAAAGGAATAATTGTATTGTCTCAAAAAATAAATTATTAAAATATTTTTAAAGAGTAAAAGGTATTTCTCTTAATTAATATGCACTTAAACTCTCTATAAAGCAATACTGTAATAAGAGAATGTTGTTCAGCTGCACTTATTCCTTCCTTCCTTCCTTCCTTCCGTCCTTCTTTTCTGTCTCCCCCTTTTTGAGGGTCTCACTTTGAAGAGTCTGTCTGAGCTGCAACTCTCTGTGTTGATCAAGCTGACTTCCAGCTCAGAGATCTGTCTCTGCCTCCCCAGTAGTGGGATTAAACATGTTCATCACCACATCTGGGTCAGCTGCAATTTTTTTTTAAATTAAATTTTAATCATTTCCAATTTTCCCACTTGAAATACTTTCAGCCTTATTTAGAACGCTAGAAAGTTGCGAAGATCGTGATGAGTTCCCATATGCTCCTTAGCTTTGAAAACCTGGTTTCTATAGATTCAAATGGCTTCCAGTGTTTCTAAACTAGAAATTATCCCCACCGCAGCTTTATTAACTAATCTGGGTGCCTGACTGAAACTTTTCCGCTGTCCTCCTGCAGTCCTTCCCTCAGCTCCTCAGAGGTATGCCATCATCCTGGCCCCTTGGTCTCCTTTACGCTGGGATGCTTCCTCAGTTTACCTTTCTCTGGGGACTTTGGCTATGTAGAGAGGTCCCAGCAGTTGTTTTCTGGAATGTTCCTCAGTTTGGATTTTCTGACATTTCTTTATAATTAAATTCAGGTCATACATTTTGGCAAGGGCATTGCAAAGGTGACATTGAGTTTCCTTCCTGTATCCTGTCAGGGGCAACCCAGCTGACTGCTTAGTGGAGTTGGCAGTGTCCTGGAGTTACTGCTGTTCAGTTCTCTTCCTTGAAATGACTAAGCATCGTCTGAGGGGATACTCTGGAACTATGGGAATATTCTTTTTGTTATTCTTTTACTAATTCTAGCATCTTTAACCATCGTCAGAGATAATTATTACTGTGGTGTTTGTCAAAGGCTGATTTTCTATTTCTATCATTTTTTTACACTTATTAGTTTGAGCTATTACCTCAAGGAAAAGTGTATTTGTTCG
Source organism: Tokudaia tokunoshimensis (assembly GCA_036184795.1). Classification (NCBI taxonomy): domain Eukaryota; kingdom Metazoa; phylum Chordata; class Mammalia; order Rodentia; family Muridae; genus Tokudaia; species Tokudaia tokunoshimensis. The sequence goes on from BTHU01000003.1 coordinate 128,231,469, forward strand.
TTTATTTTATTACTAAACAATCATGTGTTAGTTTTATTACTTAGTTTTATTACTAAGCTTCTGAGCTTCTCATGTCACCTAGCTGGTACTGTCCCCTTTGGTACCTATGCTGGAATGATTTTTGTCCCCATTTTGGATGGGGTCTGGAAAAGAGCTTGTGTGGTTTTTATGGAGAGAACATAGAACGCCTCACTTCACATTTTTTTCCAGTTATTGAGACAATAGGTTTCACAATATATTGATGCAATAAATGTTTATCTCTCCAAGAAAAAGCCACAACACTCAGTGTGGACTGTGAACAGCATGTTGGACATGGATATGACAGCAAGAAGCATTTTGCCTCAGAGTAAATCTCTGGCGGTTCATGTGCCCCTCAGTTGAAAGAATTGGGTATGAATGTTTTAGTAGTTTAGCTCCAAACAACCTTGGGCCCTGTGCTACTACAGCTAGGTGCACATCGGAGGGCGCGTCCTTCTCACTGGGAAAGATAAGCTGTTTTGATGACTAGTTAGTTCCCAGAGTGACACTTCTGGGCCAACTCTATCAGCACAGCACAAGATGCTAGGTCAGTCCCCACTCCATGGGTACTCAGGGGGAGCTGCAGGCATGGGACGGCTTCAGTTTTGATGTATTCCTCTGTGAGAATAACTGCCTTTGAGGTTGCAGAGACCCAATCCGACTACCAGAAAAGCAAATGACTGATATTTCAGCTCCCTGAAGATTCTAGCAGTTTTCCAGAAATAGGGACATCAGTAAAAAATAAAATAAAACAAAATAAAAATGAAAACAAGCACAAAACATCGCTGGCTCTTTACACAAAGCTGAGCAAGAGGAATGAAGTGCTGTTGATATTTGAATGTCAATACCATGCAAAACTTTTTAAAAGTAGTGGGCCCTGTAAGCTAGAGCAACTCCAGAATATTACGTTTTCACATATTCAAACTGATACCCATTACAACCATAACAAGAAGTGAAAATCTGCCCGTCAGAAACTGCCAGTTAACTCATCTGGACATTTCCATCGAGCCAATCAAAGATATTGTCACTGCCATGTCTCTACCTTCTGCTTGTAAGGCTCACTCCCTGGCCCGATGCAGCAGAGGTAATCCTCTTCTGGGTCTGAGTGACGCTCAATCTATGAATTTTCCTGTGTTCACATAAACTCCTTAATATTTTCATAACTCTATGTATAACTTAAAAAGTGACTGTGAATGAAACACACACATGCACAGGCACACACACATGCACATACACATTGTACACAGACAAATATAAAAAGAAAATAAAATTAGGAAAAAAATCATGTTCTTACTGTGAATGAGTATGTGAGCGTGTGCAGGTGTGTGTCTGTGTGTGTGTGTGTGTGTGTGTGTGTGCGCGCGCGCGCGCACGCGCACGTGCATGCCTCTGGCTTCCACATGCTCCCTGTCAAACACTTAAAGCTTGTGCCCCTTGTGTATGAATGCAGGAGCATATATACCGTGGGCAATTGTGGAGGTCAGAGGACAGTCATCTTGGGTGTCAGTCCACACTCTTCCCTGTGTTTGAAATAGAGCCTTCTTGTTGCTTCCCACTTTATGTGCTGAGCAAGCTGGCCTGTAAGCTTCTGGGATGTTTGTGCCTTGGTTTCTCATCTTCCTGTAGGAGTGCTGGAATCACAGAAGCTTACACCATGCAGCTAGTTTTACATGGTGGTTTCTTGGGATTTGAACACTTGTACCATTGGCACTTCCACCCTCTGAGTCGTTTCTCCATTCTTAAAGCGTGCTGCCAGTCAGGTGTGGTGGGCCACACCTTAAACTGGGGATTCGGGAGGCAGATGCAAGGAGATATCTCATTTTCAAGCCTGCCTGGTCTACCTAGTAAGCTCCAGTCAAAGCTAATTAGGGAGACCCTGTAAATAATCATCATCATAAAGAATGTGTGGTTTGGAGTTTAAGTTTCCTCCACAGATCCACAGGTTAAAGGCTTGTTCCCCAGGTAGTAGCTTTAGGAGATGCTGTGGACCTTAAGAGATGGAGCTAGTGAAAAGAGTTTAGGTCATAGGGTCACGTTTTTCACGGGGATCATGGGATCCATGTCTCTCTATCACTCTCATGTATTCTCTGTGTGTGTCTCTGTCTCTCTGTGTCTCTCTGTCTCTTTCTGTCCTCTTTCTCCCTCCCCTACAGTTTGAGACTTGACTGCTCACTCTAATGCAGGTTACTTCCCCCATCATACAATGACATCCCCATGAGAGGCAAGCCAGTGCCCTCCTGCTCTATTGCATGACTTTGAATGTTCAAAATCTGAGAACTAAATAACCCCCGAAAGTACCCCGTGTCAGGCATTTCAGCATAAGGGCAGAAAACTGAGGAAAGAGCACATGCCCACTTTTGTCCAGAAGGTGTGGTGCAGCTACAGAGCAGGGTTGAGATAAAGGTTTTCTCCGTGTGTGTATTTTTGGAGCCTTGTGACCCCATGTCCTGATGTTTAGGTGGGAATTTTATGTGCAGTGTAACAGCCAGTGCTACCGAAGGCCAGAGAACACCTCTGTTAGCCGAGGTAGGGACTGTGGGGGCTGCAGGTCTCAGGGGTTGAGCATCTATCTTTATGGTGGGTGCAGAAGTGATAGCTGACCCAGCAGCCTGGCCTCACCCTCGGGAATGAAGGGCAACACCTCCTGCCAGGCTTGGCACTGTGGTCCTAGCATTGGGTCAAAATGTCCCAGGCTAGAGGAATGAGTAAGAATGGGACATGTCACCCTAAATGGGAACCAATCAGCCCATCTATAGTGGCCATTTGGAATTGCAGGTGCTCCAAAGGTGGGCTTGTCATTAAGTGGGTCAGCTTCCTGGGAGTAGGATTGGCCAATCTTGACTCCTTTGGTTCTTCTTTAGCACATTCAATCTACCCCCAATCAATGGAGGTGGGCTGAGGATGTGCATCAGCCTGGTCCATACCGTGCTGGAGACATTATTTTATTTTGCTATTTTTAAAATTCATTTTAAATTGAAAAATATTTTTCACACGTGTTTTATTCTATTTCTCCCTCCCACACTTCTTTCCATATTCTCGATGCCTCCCTATCAATCCAACTTATGGTCTGTCTGTCTGTCTGTCTGTCTCAAAAAAAAGCTCCAATAAATACAAAAATCAAAATCACCATCAGGGGGTGGAGTGGGGCATAAAGCAAAATGAAACAGAAAATCTATAAAAAGGGCTACTGAGTTGATTTTGTGTTGGCCAGCTACTCAGAGGCATGGGCCTTCCCCTGGTTTGGGGTTAATATACCCAGTGAGACTCCAGTGGAAAAAATTGATTTCCCTTTGCCAGCGGGTATCAATCACAGGTTGTTTCTTGGTTGGGGGTGGGAGCTTTCGTCCATTTCCCTTCTCAGTTCTGGGACCCCGTCTGGCTTGAACCTGATCAGGTCTTGTTCTTAGTTCACAGTCTCTGTGAGCTGATGTGTGGGTCATTCTTGTCTCTGGAAGACGCTATTTCCTTGGAGTCAAGGTCTCCTCTGTCTCTTATATTCTCTCTGCCTCCTCTTCCACCATAGTTCCTGGAGCGCTGATGGAGGGGCTTGATGAAGGCACCCCATTTAGGACTGGGTGCTTGCTCCGAAGTCTCTCTGCATCGTGTTCAGTGGTGGGTCTCTGTGGAAGACCCTCATTGTGGAGAACATTCATTTCTAAATGTTCTCACAGCATCTGCACAGGGTTTCAAATGTCTCCGAGCTTGGTAGGCAGCAATGAGAGTGGGCACCGGCGATCCGCTAACATCCCTCGCTACCCAGACGCTCCAGCTGCCAGCATTTTCCCATTCAGATCTGGTCTGGTGTCAGGATTTCTTTTGCTTCAGTTACTGGGTTCTTTCGCAAAGTCATTGCTCACAAAGCAAACAAGATCTTCTCTCTGCTTATAACCCAGAACACGGGGCGTGCTGCAGAAATAGCATGCCACTATGTAAAGCTGTGAGACAACACTGTAAAGCTACAATACAAGACAGAGAGATCTAGCAGAACTGCAGCCATCATCTGACAACCGGGCTAGTAGCAAGGAATGCCACAGACATGGGAAGTATTTTATTATTTTTTTCTGTTGTTCTTTATTGCATTTTCTGATTTTAATTTTCTCAACTTAGCAAAACATGTTTGTAGGCATGGAAAATACAGACTGGGTTCCCTGTAAGATGTTCACTGGTTAGGGCTTGCAAACCAGACCAGACTTTGTCACAGTAGTACAAGACTCATGTCCCTGCCTCTATTCTTCTAAGTAAACCAACACACACATAAATATATACAGGAATGCAGGTAGATAAGTACAGCACAGAGCATTAATGGCTAGAGGTGTTATAGACTTGTTTCATTCAAAAGGAAAATGGAGGCATAGTTAATATTGTCAACAGAGCCTGGCCACTAGGGGTCTGCCATGGCTGATGGGCTTAACTCAAGGTCTTCTGGGGAAGAGTTTAGCTCCTTTTACTCTCTGGCTGTTCTTGTGAGGACACAGCAAGAAGGAAGCAAAGAAAGAGCCCTATGAGACCTAAAATCGTGAGAGCCTCTATCCCAGGCCACGCTTTCCAGATGTGAGAAATAAAATTCATTATCAATCAATCAATCAATCAATCAATCACCCACAATCAAATATTTTGTCATAGTATCTGCTTAGGAGTCCTTGTGACTGAGGCTGATATGTTTGGTGGCCACTGGTCTAAGGCTGTTTCTTCAGAAATCCCTAGTTGGGTAATGACTAGGCTATGTATGAAAGAGATAGTTTCTACCTTCAGTTACCCTGAATTGTCAGATCTATGATCTCTTAGAGAAGAAACGAGTACTTTGCAGCCACCCTCAGGCTGTGGGCCTCTTGTGGTCACACCTGACTATGCTGAAATAAGGGGCACAGGGACTTAGTGATATTTTCAATAATGCGACAGTTAACTGATAGTCTCCTTCAATTCTAATAGCCTTGAGGAGGCTGCCTGAACTACGATATTAGCCTGGAGGCAGATATCTACCTACAGCTCTCTGTTACACATTTCAATAAACTATTTATTACTAAGTCTTTCTAGCTGCAGTCTGAGGCAGGGTCCCAGCAGCATACAAATGGCACACGCTTCCCAGGTGCTGGGAAGGTCAAGGGGAACATCAAGATGTAGCTGTGGTTGGGAGTTTTCTCAGACCCAGGTCTGAAGGGATATGGAGAGGAGCAGGCCTATCAGAATCCAGGACGTGGGGGGTGGGGTGACTGGGGGGCGGGGGGAGGGGCGGGAGGAGATGAGCTCCGTGAAGGATGAGGACGGGACTAAGGAACTGATGCCTCCACCCTCGTTCTCCTTCCTTGATCTCCTGTTGGCTCCCACAGCTGAACCTGACTGGAATATGGGAAAGGGAGGCTGTTTGATGAAGTCTAGTGAAATCAGCCTTATGGGCAGACAACATGATGGACAGCGGGCTGGGAGGGTCATGGGCAACACCCTTCAGTACTCTAGATCCTACCCCGTTGTTTTACAAAGGGGCGTGGGATATTAGATAGGGTGTATAAAGGAATGACTTAATGATCTTTACGACACACAGTGAGCACCTTTCCCTGTTCAGCTGTTCAGTCCCATTTACTGAATATTTTTCTGTTTTTAAAAGATAATTTGACAAAGTACAAAGAATTTGGGAGTCAGTTGCTGCTCTCAATGGGTAAAAAAACAAAAGGTTGGGAGTTGATACCTCAAAAGAGCAATCTTCTCAAAGTTACTTCATTTTATGACATCTACCGAGACTCAGTTCTCTTTCATGTGCCAACGTTTTTTTTTGGAAATTCATATTGTCTTTATCCTAATTAAAAAAATAAAACCCTAATTTGTGATCTGAGGTGTTAGTAACTATTATTTCATAAGAAGCAACCCAATTAAACTATTTGTTTGGTAAAGTCCTCATTTTTGGTAAAAATGCGGGCAGGAGTAGAACATTTGCCTAGCCTTTGTGAGGTCTTGGATTTGGTCTCCCATTCTGAAAAACAAACAAACAAACAAAAAAACACCACAAAAGGAAGTAAACAACACTAAGGGATGTTCTCTGAGAAGCAGGGAAGAGTTTGGAATGCGTCTGTGGATGTCAGAGTTGGTGGAAATAAAATTGAATGATGCTTGTATCTTAATGTCTTCAGCACAAGAACAATCACCAGACCCGGATAAGGACTGTTTTTTATACTTTTCCAGGACTGAAAACGTGTCTTAGTCCTGTTTAGAACCACGCTTCAGAGTTGCTGATGTCCGTCTCACATCTGTGCGAACTAGCAAATAAATGTTGACTGGTTCATTTTGTTTCCTATGCTTTGGGTATTAATTTATTTATCTGCTCAATTAAATGAATGGTTTTGTGACAAGCCCAGTCAGCCAGTTTGACCACAGAGGGAAGGGTAAGTATTAGAGGACCCCAAACCACTGTTAGACAGTGATGTCGGTGTCAGTGTCACAGCAAGGAATTGTGGTCATCATTTTACCCATAAGCAACTGTGGGTAAAGGCCTTTTTCGGCTTTGAAGAGACCCCTCCATCGTCATCGTCGTCATCGTCGTCATCATCATCATCATCACCACCACTATCTATTAGGTGACCTATATGCAAGTCTGAAGAGAAAGTGTGATATTACTCAGGACACCAGTTGAAGTCTTGGAAATTTCAGAGAACTGTTGTCGGCTGCTACTTTTCAACTCGCCCTGGTGCGTTGATGAAACACCATGATCCCCGTTTCACAGGTGAGAGCTAGAACAAAGCCCCATTATCAAAGCACACAGCACAGCCTCTGAACCGGCTCCAGCAAACACTGTGTGCCCTGCGCAGAACTGGCGAGCTGCCTCACACAAATGTCAAAGAACAAGCTGACCCCTGAGCAAATCACCAGCCTGGCCCATATACGCGGACAGAGATTTCTGCAGTTTCCGCAGTTTCCGCGGTTCAGAGAGAAGCTGGGTGTTCCAGTCAGTATTCCAAAGTATTAGAGGCACAGTCCATCTTGGGAGGGAAACAGATTTCCTGCTCAATTCTGTCTTGTAGCTACTACTCAAAGGATTCTTTTCTTTTTTTCTTGATTTACTTATTCACTGCACATCCCAATCGAAGCCCCCTCCCTCTTCTCCTCCCAAGTCCATCCTCATACTCCTCCCCTCATGATCCCTTCCCCTTCTCTGAAAAGGAAAGGGTGCCCATGAGTACCAACCTTTCATGACACATCAAGTCACAGCCAGACTAGGCACATCTTCTCCCAATGAGGCCAGACAAGGCAGCCCAGCTCGGGGAAAGGGACCCAGTGGGAGGTAACAGAGCCAGAATCCACCCCTGCTCCTCTACTACTTAGGGGACCCACATGGAGACCAAGCTGCTCATCTGCTACATATGTGTAGGGGCCTAGGCCCAGCCCTTGCACGCTCTTTGGTTGGTTGGCTCTGTGAGCCGCCCTGTGCCCGTCTTAGTTAACTTTGTAGATCATCTTATGGTGGCCTTGACCTCTCTGGCTCCTTCAATCCTTTGTCTTCCTCTTCCGTAGAATTCCCCAATATCCACCTAATGTTTGGCTGTGGGTCTCTGCATCTGTTCCCATCAGCTGCTGGATGAAGCCTCTCAGGACAGTTGTGCAGTTATGTTAGACTCCTATCGGCCGACATAACAGAGTTTCATTAACGGTTCCCAGGCTGGCCTGGAACTCAGAGATTTACCTGCCTCCGTATCCTGAGTTTGCCGGAATTAAAGGTGTGCACCACTATCACCTGGCTGTGCAAGGAATTCTTATTTAAATAGAACTATAATGCCATGGAAGAAAAAACTAAAAAGATAAGACGGAAAATTCAAAGTCCAAGGTAAGTCAACAGAAGCAGAAGGTTGGATTTAGTTACAAGAGAAAGGCCACTTTATATCCTATGATAAATAAAAGTTCATAGGTCGTGTATCTGAGTGCGTGAAAAGAAAAGGGATCCTGTGTGCTTAAGTTCATTTGCATATATTTCTCCAGCTGCTGGGACTGTAAGTAAAAGACTTACTGAAATGGCCACTACAGAAAGGCTGAACCATCTAAAGAAAGGATGGCCATCCTACTCTTATAGAACACTACAAAGGGACATACTCTGAATCTAGAACATGGAGGTGCAATGAAACCATTCTGCTATTAAGTGGCCATGAGGAAAGGGATAGACATCTGTTGTGGTAACTACTATTCCAGGCATTTGTTACACTCCCTTGTTGCTTTAGAGTATCTATTAGAGGTTTCTACCATACTGTTCTCAGATAAAAGACAAAGAAACCTTTAGATTTATAATAAACTTAAAAGCACCAGATGCTATTTTGTCTACTTTCCTGTGGTGATCCCTGAGATATCATTTGCTATGTTCTGCCTGGGCTGCAACTACTCCATCAGGCCAGTCCTTATGGCCATGTGGTCACGATCCACATATCCCATGGCCATTTCCCTCTTCTTCCTTCTCCTCTCTTGCCCTCTCTCTCATGCTCCCCACCTGACACCCCAAGTCCAGGAGCCCTTGTCCTGCCTCTCACCCACCCAGCTATAGGCTGTCGGCAACTTTTGTTAACCAATCAGGGATAATTTGGGGGCAAGGTTTGGTGTACATGAAAATCTGTACACCGACTGCTCATCTTAGGGTAAGCAGATCTGGGGACACTGAATTTTGTATTTGAATACATAATGCAACAGAACAAACTGCAATAGACATCCCCCCACAGAATAAGATTGTCAGGATTTCTAAGAATCTCACTGGGCAAAGCTATTTGGACAGTGTGTCTGCTTGCTTGGGAAATAAAGGCAGAATCAGTACTCTAAATGAGGAGACCTGCAAGAATTTCTCAGGAAGATGTGGCTAGGAAGGGAGGCACCAGAAACCAAGAATGGATGACAGGTTGACAGTTATCCACTGGCATATATACCATCAAAAGCTCCCCTGCCTTTGGCCGTGAGTCAGGGCAGGGGGCAGGAACAGAATGAACTCTGAGTAAGGGTGTCCGTTGTTCTTTTTTCCCTGCTGGTGGTTGGAATCCATTTAAGGGACTTATTATTACTTAAGTGATAGGTAACATAGTTGCCAGGCTCTGCTATTGCAGCAGGTGGTCAAAGTGAGCAGAAGTCAGCAAGGGTTGGGTTTCTTTTGTTTCTTTTATTTGGTTCTCTTTCTTTCTCGGCTCTCTTTTTTGGAGGCATCTGGTCAGGGTACAGACGGACTGGAGATACTAATTCTGAGGAGAAAAGCTTCCAGAGAGCTTTTGCTTCTAGCAAATCTGGTGCACAGGTTGCTTTACTCGGAGGCTTCTTTCTCTGACCCAGACCCACGAGTACCTGACAGACAACACTCAGAGTCACACGTGTGGAGGGCGGACTGTGAGAAAGGAGCAGGATCCCTGGTGGCTGTGAGGGCAGGCCTCCAGACCGGAGTGCCCACAGAGAGCTACTGACTGATCCCAGGGCACGCGCGAGAGCAGCGCACGAGGCTTACTCTCTTGTGCTTCACAGGCAAGCTTTTAGTTGGGAGATGGAAGGATGGAAGTTGAGAAGTAGGGTTTTTAGATTCTTAAAACAACTGCCTTGCCACAGTTTCTGTAACTTCTCACCTTTTCTGAGGTGAAAACAGGGTATTTCTCTATATAGGACTGTGACTGTGAATGAAAAAGTGTGTAGAAGCCTAGCAGTTTCAAATGGAGTGCAGAAAGGTGCCTGAGATTGCTAAATACATTTTATTATCTACTAAACAATTGAGAATGAACTGACAGAATAGATGAAGAAAGGATTTGAGCCTATCTGATACTCTTTTTCTTAAATTTGGTTTAGCTGAACGTGTGTGCGCGCACACACACACACACACACACACATGTACAATTCCTATTTATAACAAATGCTGTGATACATATATCTCCTGCACCGTGAGCTCCTTGAAGGCAAGATCCACTTGTTCCTCTTTCATTCTTGGCCTGAGGCACTGAGCCTGACACATAGCTATGTCTCTACTGCAGAGAGGAATTGTAGGCCAGAAATACTAATCGTTTCCCAGTAGTTTTTTGAGAGCATTGAAAAAAAGACTTGATACAGTGTGTGTGTTAAAAAGGACTCATTTAAGTAGTTACTACAAAATGTTTAATTTTAGTAAAACATTTTTAAACACTAACAATTGAGGGTCTTGAGGATGTTAAGTGCTCTACCACTAAATTACACCCCATACCCAGACCAATTAACTTAATTTGATAACTGTTTTGGGACAAGGTATCAATAATATTTCCATCTAATAATTTGAAAACAAACAGAAACCTATACATTGTAGTTTGTCCTTCTGCTTTTCTACCAAGGACAATTTGAGACTAAATAATAAGACTTTTGTTTTAAGCAGTGAAGCTCTTGGGTTTTTTTTTTATAAGTAAATTTTTTATTGAATATATTCTTCATTTACATTTCAAATGCTGAAACTCTTGCTTTGTTATGTTTGATGAGAATATCTTCATATGAGTCAGTGATTAGCTTTCCTGGTGTGATTAGCTTTTCACGGCTACACAATGACATCTGGCTATTAGCAGACTCGTCAAAGACCTTTGACTTTGTGTTGACTTGTGTAAGAGGGATTCAACTTCCAGAGAGGAGGCTGGACAAGTACAGTGAATGGCCACAACTCTCTTTAAACAAAGGTTTCTTACATTTGTGACAAAACAGCAATTGAGAAAGGGGAGCTGGGAGTGATGGCACAGACCTGTAATCTCAGAACTCAAGAGAACTCCTTACCAGATGGAGAGGGGCTGAGCGTTTGGAACCAGCCTGGCCTACATGGAAAGATCCTATCTTATTTAGCTCTCGTGCTTTTAGAAGGATTTACTTGACTCCTCTGAGCAAAAATATTTCATAAGTAATAGCATTCTGTTTATCAAATAATTTTTTAGTGGTTGGTTTTCAAACAAAGGAGGTTTTCTATAGTTGTGATTTATCTTTGACTATTTGCTTATACAGAGTAGAGTTTGATCAAGGCTAATGGAGCATTTAAGGAGTTATAACTTTTTCCTAGGACCGGTGAGATGGCTCAGCAGGTAAAGACAGTGGCCACCTGACTGACATGACTTTGATTTCCAAGATCACACGGCTAAAGGAAGACAACTGATTCTTGCAAGTTGCCCTCTGACCTTCACTCACACGCCTTGATGTGCAAATAGACAGACAGACAGATAGACAGTCAGAAATGTCATGCAATATTTAAGTTAAAAAAATCAGAGTGGTAATTGTGGTGGTTTAAATGGCCCCATAGACTCCTGTACTTGAGTGCTTAGTCACCAGGAAGTGACACCATTAAAAAAGGATTAGGAGGTGAGGCCTTGTCAGAGGAAGTGTGTCACTAGGGATGGGCTTCGAGGTTTCAAAAGCATAAAGCCAGGACTCCTGCCTCCTTTCCTGCTGCCTGTGAGTCCAGTTGTAGAACTCTCCACCATTTCTCTAGCACCATGCCTGCTATGTCTGCTGCCATGCTCCCTGCTATGATAATAGACTAACCCTCTGAAATTGTAAGCCAGTCCCCAATCAAATGCTTTCTTTTATAAGAGTTGCCTTGGTCACTTTGCCTCTTTGCAACAGGAGACCAGCAATTAAGACAATAACGTAAGTGAAATCCTCACCCTTCAAAATCATCCCAGTCACTGAAGTATCCCTTTTGTTAACTAGATCCCAGTAGGGGCTGCAGAGGTGGCTCATGGACTTAGGAGTACTTGTTGCTTTTGTAGAGGACCGAAAATCGGTTGCCAGAAAGGCAGCTGACAACCATTCAATAACTCCAATTCCAGGGGATCTGATGTCCTCTTCTGACCTCTGTGGGCACCAGGCACGTATATATGTATAATCCAAACCAAACACTCAGATACATAAAATAAAATACATGAATCTATTCTTAAAAATTATAAAGCACCCAAATAGACTCTAACTAGAGAGCAGAGAGTTTTGTGGGCAAATTATTTCAAGCTCTTCTTTTGGTTAAAGCATCCTCAGAGCCAGGAGGACTTCCGTTACCATCTTCTGATTCCTTCTTTTAAATGCCTGATCTAAAATTAAGCACAGTGCTTTCTGTGGTGATAGTCTATGGCTGGCATACCAAAGCGTTTCCCTCTGAGCAGCACTCACACACATAGTCTATGGCTGGCATACCAAAGCGTTTCCCTCTGAGCAGCACTCACACACATCTGCTCAAATCAGTCAGTCGCCAGCTCATCAGATTCATTAGCAGGAGCAGGAGATCATGTAGGGGGCGATCCCTTTACCACAGGAGAATGTCAGGTAAGCGTCAGCTTTCACCTCTCACCACAGCATCTGCTAACCCACAGTGGCCTTTTTGTAGAACTTCTGAAACTGGGCGCAATAGGTTATCTGTCCAAGATAGTTCTATACACTGAAGATAAGACGAGTCAAAAGGAGAGAAGAGACTGATGTATTTTGCGAGTTACTTTTAATCAAAACCCTGACACATGTTATCCACCAGTTTATTGTCATCTTGGGAAAAATTACTAAAAATTTGAAAATTGTGGGAATTTTCTGCTTTCTGACTGAGTCTCAGCAAAGTGATAAAGAGCTTAAGTTGGAAATTTGCAAGTATATTTGATGGTCTGACAGGCTTTTAAAATTAATTTAAAAGTTAACATACAAAGTATTAGATGGTGAGAGTTTTCAAGCAGAGACTGTTTTGATTCTCCCCCACCCCTGTGCCCATCCCCACCCTCCAGTGTCCCCTCCCACTCCCAGGCTCCTCACTTCCGCTCACACCACACATGGCTACGGTCCTCAACTGAATTCTTCCGTATCTCTGTTTGCTTGTTCCAGTTTCAAAGTCTAAACCCACACTAATGCCTACATGAACATAAAAAGGACATGAATAAGTTTTATATGAGACAAAACCCTTGCCACGGAGGAAAGAAAAACCAAAAATTAGCATAACAAAACCAAATGAGAACTCTGGGGAAAGGGCTTGGATGTCCACCTTCCAGATCAAAAGAGGAGTCAGTACTGTGCTCTCTACATCAGTAAGTTAAATCTACTTCAATTCTCCGTGGCTGAGAAGAGACCCCGAAACACCGTGACTGAAAACAGCAAGTTTGCGACAACAGTTCTGTGGTCAGGGACCGAGCAGAGGCTAGGCTGTGAGCCTGGACCAAGGTCTTGTGAGCTGGTATTAGGCTATGGACCAAGACTTACTGCACTTTCACATACCTGAAAGGCAGGCGGCTGTTGGCAGGCTCCGCGGGGTACACAGTCAAGGTTAGTCACGTGCTGTTCTTACCCAGGTCTGCTTGGAGAGGGAAACTGATGTAGAAACCTGACAGAAGCCACAGGAGGGGTCCCTGCCAGGACCTAAAGGTTGAGCTTCATTAGGAAGGCGTGTTCCTCTGGTCCAGCACGCTCTAGAGGAGGGCTATACAAGGGCAAGCACACTCAACTATGGGACTGTCGGCTATCTTAAAGGCTTCCTGCTAGGGTTTGTTTACTAGAACTGAGAGTGTCACTTGAGACACATCTTCAAGGTTTACAATTCGGACCATTTAAAATAAGACTCCCTCCTATGCTTGCCAGCCAGTGCCCTCTCTGATCAAACTGTTGCCGTTGTGTGTGTGTGTCCCTTTAGAGTCATTCTGTCAAATGTTAGGTTGGAAGACTGGGACTCCACATGGAGCCTACACAGCCACCTTAATCATCACCTCTCTCTCACTAGTTCCAACCTGTTACACACAGATAACTTTCCCCCTCCCCTCCGGTAAATCCTAACTTTACCCTCATAGGGCCCACTCCAGGCTAGATGCTGTGGCCAGGAGATAAGGCGCTGTCTGTGCTCAGCTTTGCCCCGCCTCCTCCCATCAGCACTTGCGGCTCCATCGGGTTTGGACAATGGAAGCAGAGAGGAGAAGGAGTTCCTTTTCAGTTTCTGCTTTCAATTTCTTCAGAATTTTCCTCACAGAGTCGTCGGATTGTAGCTTGCAGGAAGTTTGTAAATTCCCCTCCCCATTCGTATTTTCTCCTAAGGGCGATTCTTCAGAACCTTGATCTGCTTCAGCTTAGCAAGAAGCCTGTTGGATGAGATCCTCCTTCCAAGACTACTTACTCTGTGAGCATGGTCTCGCTCTCCGTCCACCACCTGGTCCTAGGAAGGTCTCACACCCTGCTGGTGACATCTGGGACTTTTGGGTCTCTGAGTATTTTTAATTTCTCATAACGTCTTGCTCAGTTTTTTTAGGACTCATTATATCCTGGGACCCAGCAATGCTCAAACCATTGCTCCAGGAACTAATATCCAGAAGAGAGGATGTCTCTGCTGGCTGATCAAATGCTTGTCTTGCATGGGTGGGAAGTGAAGGGAGTTTTTTACAGAACATATTTCCCACATGCTGAGATACCTTTGAACACAAAATAATTATAGCGATTAAGTCTGTGAATTCTTTTGAAAACCCTGCATTAACCACGGGGGTTGGGGGGAAGGAGGCTGAAGTAATTTCAGACATAGACCATTTATATAGCATATGGTAGGCCTCGTCTGTCTTTCAGAGTCGTGTGATGTTTGCAGCTGGAAAACTGGGTATCTGCTGGCTCCACATTTCCACGTCTCCCCTGGTTCTGCTGTGGTTCATCTGGCCCTGTGTCAATTCCATTCTCTCTCACCCTTCCACTCTGCGAAACCACCACCTCCAAAGGCCAACCAGACTTCCTTCTGGACCAGGCCACAATTCTTCAAACAACTCTAGCACATATGTGGTCAGCAGTGAACCACAAATGAAGCTGCTCTGGGTGTTGGTACCTTGACATGAACCATTGAGCTCTTCCCGTGGGGTTCCCTTACCCTTGCCTCAATAATCTTCTTGGCCCTGGATGGAAACCAGGCCACATCTGCATGATTCAAAATCCAAAGCACCTATGCTCTGCATTCACACACACACACACACACACACACACACACACACACACACACTCAAATCCTACTCTTTGTCTTGCAGGCCTAACTCAGATCCACCCTCTAGGCTTCTGTCCTGGCATGGGGGTTCTTTTCTCTTGATCATGTCCACTATCATGGGAATTGCCCGTGGTGTCCATCTTAGATACCCAAACCTTCTTATCTTATTCAATGACAATCTCTTGCTTGTTTGCCCTCTGAACTCCCAAGTGGTAACTAGAGCCTTCCAACTCAGCTACTTTGGTTCCCAGTGACAAGGATTTCATGCCTGTCTTCTTTGATTGACAGCTACCACTAACCCGGCCTTCTCCAGCCATCTGGTTTTCCTGGCAGATGGCACTTGGAACCTAACAGCTCCACTGGCTTTCAGGGAGGAAAAACTCTCCCATGGGAACCCAGAAACAAGCAACAGCAAATCAAAGTCAAACAGAATTGACCCAGGAACTATCTTTGTAAGTATGCCAAGAGACATAGTATCCTCACTAAAGAAATCACTTAAAAATAAGTTTCATGTTGTATCACTGTTAGTACTTAGTTTTGACAATGTATCTATCCTATTACATACGATGTTATGTTAACACTGGAAAGAGCAGGGTAAACTTTTTGTAGTGTTTTTGCAATGCTACTACTTCTAAAATTGTTCTAAAACAAAACGTTTTTTTTTTTTAAAAAACAAAAAATCTGCAGCAGAACTCTGGTGAAGACATTAAAGTGTTGAGGTATTTGCAGCAGAAGCGTCCTCTTTCTTTTCTATTTTGAGGCTGGCCTTGAACTCACTGTCTTTTTGTCTCAGTATCCTAAATCCTGAGATTGCAGGTGGGTGCTACCATGCTGTGCTGAATAACTTCCTGGCTGAAGAGATAGATGGCTCAGTGGCTTAGAGTACTTATTGCTCTTTCTAGAGGACTTGAATCCAATTCCCAGCACCCACACAAGCAACTCACAAGTGTCTATAGCTCCAGTTCCAGGAGATCTCATGCTTGCTTCTGGTTCCTATGGGCACCAGACACACACGGTACATAGACATACATGCAGGAATAACACCTATCCACGTACAATTAAGACTAAAGAATTTCCATATCCTAAAACTTTTAGACAGACAAAATTTACAATAATAGGGTATTCTCTTTTTAAAGTTGTGTGTTTGTATGTACATGTTTAAGTGTTTGATGGGGAGCATGTGGAGGCCAGAGGCATGCACTCGAACACACACACACACACACACACACACACACACCCACCATCTTCGCCATTGCTTTCACCTTTTGTTTGTTTGTTTTTCAGTAAAAACCTCTCACTGAAGCCACTCTGATTTGGTGAGCACCGGTAGCCAGTGAGTTGCAGGGACCCTCTGCCTTTGCAGTGCTAGGATTATGGTACCATGTCCACATTTTTTGTCTTCCATGATTGCCGAGGATCTGAATGCAGTTTCTTAGGCTTGGATGACAATACTTTACTGACCGAGTCATACACTCGGTCACTTTACTGACCTTTAGCCATGAAAGGACATTCTGAAGTTCTAGTCCTTATATACATATTTCTGGCTAATGGGGGCAGTCACTGCTATGTGAGTAACTGGTTTAGGAAGAGAAGCAGAGAAAAGAACCAGACACTATAATCCCGCAATGAAGCCATCCGGAAACAGTTGACTGTACTGGAGTTGGCCTCGACAGCTCTCAAAAGCTAATTATTACCTTTTTTTTCCTTTTTAGGAAATTTGCAAGCTAGTTGTTAGAAGAAGCCATCATTAAAACTTAAATAAACCTAAAATTAAGTAAATCATACTGCAAATGGAAGTAATACATATTTAGAGCTCTCTGATTCTTGCTTTAAACCTGAATTATTTATCATTATTGTTTATTGCTATCTATATTCTTAGGGATATTTATACCTGAGATACAATATGCCTGTTCTATATGGTTTATGCCCCAGAAGTGAGGCATTGATATGCGTCTCTTCCCAATTCTGTATCCAGTGACATTCAGGAACTTGTCAGTTACAGCGGGAGTAATTGGCTCCGTGAATGTCATAAAGCAGGTTCTGTTTCCCTCTATAAAGAGATAGAGTTGCTAACCATTCACCAGCACAGCCACTATTGCCTCCCTGCCACATGGGCAACTGTACATAACCCTCATCAAGTGCTTCTCGGTGTCCTCTCTTCTATCACAGCCCCAATTACAGAGGGGGATGGCTAAAAGTGGACCAAATAAGTATTCTATATATTAATATTATGTATTAATATCACAACACCATAATGTGACCCATTACCCTTGGGCTTTTCATCATTGTTATATACTGAATTGTGTGTAGTCACCATACCTGAGACTGAATTTTTAGTGCTGGCCCCAGCTTGAGTCCCATAGTGCCTCGAAGATGCTGTTCTGTGAGAAGGGGCAGTGTTTCGCCATCGATTGCATGGTCCTTAAAGACCTGAGGAAACACAAAATTCTTTAGCTTGGCTTCTGAGTCTTGTAGCAAAGTCTTCGTTTTATATGCAGATGGTTTGGTGTTGGGCTATTTGCATATAAAAGACCACTTGAAGGTGACACAGAGCTATATAAACCTGTCTTTCGTGGCTGGTTTATCTGGGCTCTAGTGCCTTGTTGGAATGCTCAGTAGTAGTTCTGTTTATTGGACTCACTTCAACCTGGGGTAATTGTCTGAGGGCAGCAGGTCTTATTGACTCTGCAGCCCTGAGGAGCGTGGTGAGTGTGCATGCTGGGTCTTATTGTCGCCATGTCTGATGACTGTCAGTCAAGATCCCACCAGTAAGTTGGTGTGGTGGTGTGCATCTATCATCCCTGCACATGAGAAGCTGAGGCAGGTAGTTGGCCATGAGTTTGTGTCCACCCTGGGCTACACAGTGATTTTCAGGCCAACCTGCATTAAGAAGTGAGATCTTCCCTCACCAAAACAGAAGAGCCCACCAGTGGTCTCCATCTTGGAAAATGCACTGGCTCCTCCTTGTTTTCCCCTCCCAACCCTACTCTCCCTCTCCGGTCCCTCTTCCACATAGCGCATAGCGTGCCTGTTCAAGTCACCTCTCTGGTTAGAATCTCTCTGGGGTCATCTTGCTCTTAAGTCCAAGATTCGATCACAGTCAAGTCCCCCTCCCCTGCCCGAATCCCATAATCTAATCACAGTCTATTCGTATGGGACAACAGTTCCTCAGACTCTGTGCCCTCTGCCAAGAGCCCCTCGTTCCCTTGCTTCTCACTTTTTTTGATCCTTTGGTCTGCCACACGCGTGCATGCGCACACACATACAAAGGCCCAAAGATGACCTTGAACGCAGTTCCTCAGAGACCTTCCACATTGCTTTTTTGAGACAGGGTCTCTGACTTGCCTATAACTTGCCAAGTAGACTGGTCTGGCTGGCCAGAAAGCCCCAAGGATTCACTGTTTCACTAGTGCTGGGATTAGAAGCAAGCACCAGAATGCCTAGCTTTGCTGTGTGTGTGCGCGTGTGTGTGCATGTGTGTGTGTATGAGCGCTCGTGCGTGCACATACGTATTCAAGTGTGTGAATGTGATATGTACACCATGTAATGCACGTGTAGAGGTTAGAGGGCAACCTCAGGTGTATGTCCTCAACTCCTACCTTACTTGAGACAGGGCCTTCTTGTTTGATGATGCATATGCCAGGGTAGCTGGCTCAAGACATTCTGGGAGTGGGGGCAGGTCTCCTGTCCTTAGGCACACTAGATTATTACATACTATTGCATGTAATAATCAATCAATCAATAATCACTACTGCATCTGGTTTTATGTGTTCTGGAGATCATCACTCAGGCCTTTATATTTTTACAGTAAACTGTTTATACACCAAGCAGACATTTCCCCCCAGTATCCCCAGCTCTGTGTGTGTGTGTGTGTGTGTGTGTGTGAGACTGAGAGAGAGAGAGAGAGAGAGAGAGAGAGAGAGAGAGAGAGAGAGAGAGAGAGAGTGTGTGTGTTCTGGGAATTTAATTCAAGTCCTCGTGCTTGAAAGACAGTCTACTGACTGAGCCGTGTCTAAGCCTCTTTCAAGACAAAGTACATATTTCTGTTATTTAAGTACTGTAGTAAATATTTCTCATTCTTTCTGGATATTTAGCCTCTGAGTCACCTTTCTGATAAGTCTAGACAGGACAGAAAATAAAACTAACGGCTTCCCCAGCCTTCTCTGACACCTGTGTCCAGCTGTCATAGATACCTCTCCAGTGAGAGCCAGTGCCATAAAATGGAATCCTTTGCAGGGACAAAATGCATGTTTGACAATGCATTCAATAGTTTCAAACTTTCATAACTTTGCAAACATATAAAGTTACCTGGGCATAGTCTGAACAGCCTGGAAGGCCTTTGATGAAATTATACACATCGTCCACAGTCCACTTCTGAATATCAGACAAAGAACAGTTTTCCCTGAGTGCAAATGGCTCATGTGTTCCTTTAACATGAAAAGAAAATTATCATGTGGTATAAAATTTCCATTTGAAAGAACCTCAGAACTGGGTTTGCGTTTAGCGACATGAATCCACTAATGTCTGTCACCACAGGGTGAGCCATTTATATAGGCCAATTTTTGAACTCCCTAAAGATATTCAGACCCACTGACGGGTGGTTCATTCTCCCTCTCTTAAAGTCTCTTCAATGACACAACTATAGCTGAACAGAGAGGTTCCAGATTTGCTCTATGATCTCTGAGGTGCTGATAGGAAGGCTCTGTGAACTTCATTTTCCATATTAATGCTACAGTACCATGTTATGTGGTCTCCTGAGACCATCATGATCTGAACGTGAACCAAGAACCTCACGATGAGGCAGTTGGTAGGGTGGCTGCTTCAGTGCCCTAGTTTAACTGTCAGGTTGACACTCTAAGAAGAGAAACTCAGTTGGAGCATTACCTAAATCAGATTCATTATGTTGGCAGGTCTGTCGGGGGCGGGGGCGGGGGCGGGGGCGGGGACAGGGACCGCCTTGATTGTCAATGGAAGTGGGAGGGCCTAGCCCATTGTGGGCATTACCATCCCCTACGTAGTGGCCTTGAACCCTATAAGAAAGCTCGTTATTATAAACCTTCCTGCCAGACTTTAGCAAGCAGGCACGACTTCAAGTTCTGGCCTCGAGCTCCTCTGGAACTGTAGCCTGAATAGACTCTTCTCTTACGTTACTTTAGTCACACTGTTCTATCACAGCATCAGAAAGGAAACTACAGCAATCAGGGACACATCACATCGCTGTGTTTTTTTTTTTTTCCTAAACAAGTTCCAAGGAACCATCCAATATGGGATTTTCTCGGAAGTACAATAATACTTATAAAATGGAAAGTTTGTGCTTTTGTTGGTTTTTCTACATTTGGAAACAGGGGAGATAGAATTTATACTTTAAAATAGAAGGTCTCTGTGCTAAAGAAATCACAGTTAATTAAATTAAAATTTTAATTAAAAATCTCCATACTTTCTTATACTTACTGTTTCAATCTGTGTTGAGTGGTTTTTATACAGCAGTATCAAAAGACTAGTGTTTCTAATATGATTTTTATGAAACATAATATAATAAAGAGACTCTAAGAAGTCACTTAAAATGGATTAAGAAAATGGGGGCGGGGGAGGGAGAGGGAGGACAGGAGAAACCATCCAACAGTTAAGAGCAGTGGCTGCATCTTCCAGGGGACCTGGGTTTGAATCCCAGCCCCCATATGGCAGCTCCCAACCACCTGTTATTCCAGTTCCAAATGATCCAGTGCTCTCTTCTGGTCTCTGCAAGCACTGTACGCACCTGATGCCCATACACACGTGCAGGCAAAATACCCAAACACATATAATAAGAATATGTAAGTACAGTTTAAAGGATGGAGATGAGAAGGTAGACAGAGGGCCTGAAAATGGGAATGGAAACCAGAACAAGCATCGCTATCACTTCCCTCCACTGGGGAAGAAGCTGCCACCCCAGAGCTACTGAGCCCACAATCCCAGACACCTACCTGGCAGAGGCCGGATGGAGACTGGCTGGCAAACCCCATTCTTTCCATCACAGCCTTCATAGGTCTGTTCAGAGGGCTTTCCCTTCCCATCATCCCACGCGTTTGCCTCCAGGGGAGAGGGTTTCCTCTGGTGTGGCTGGAGCTCTCCATGGGGGTTGGCGAGAACCGTAGTTGGCTTTCCATCAGTGACCCTTGACCTCTGCTGGTTGTCTACCTCAATTTCTGGATCTTTGATATATTCTTCCTCTTCATAGGAAACCGCGGGCATCTGACCCGAGCTTTTGTCTTCTACTTGGCTTTTGAAACTCTCAGTGTCACTCTCTGGAGGCTTCTGGTAAACTGCACCTCTCCTGAGTCGGTATTTCTGGCCCCAGCACTCTGTAAAGTGGGGTCTGGGTGCTAGCAGAATAGGGTTTCCCTGAAGGTGTCTGAAGGTGCTCCTGTGCAGATGTACATCACTAGCCGGCAGTGTGCTCCTGCCCTGGAAACCTGCGGGGCCACCCAGGCAACTTGACCCATAGAAGAGTGGGATCCCCAGGCCAGAGAGTCCTTTGGGATTAACTCTTTCCATTCTACGTTGCTGGTAAAGAGAATACATTTCCATTTCTGCCCTGAAAACAATATTATATAGTTTATGCAATCATTAGAAATCTATTTTTACAGTTGTCTGCCTGCCTGCCTGTCTGTCTGTCTGTCTGTCTGTCTGTCTGTCTGTCTGTCTATCCATCTAGTGTGTGGACGGGTGGATGCATGAATGGCATTGTAGGTTGTGGAAGTTAGAGAACATTGTGAGGACATTGGTTCTCTCCTTCCACTTGGTGGGTGCCAGGGATCAAACCCAGGTTGTCAGGCTTAGCAGCAAATACCTTGATTTCCTGAGCCATGCAAGGCCCCCAGAAACACAGTTTTACCAGACTCTTACCTTCCTTAAGCTAGCCCCTATTTAGCTTTTCCTATCCTTACACTGTTTGGAGAGTGGGGGATTGAGGTGCGTGTCACAATGCATGTCTGAGACTCGTGTCCAGACAGCTGCCTGCTGTGCACAGAGAGGCTTTAGTGGGGTGGGGGTGGGGGGTGGGGATGATGCAGCTCTGAGTGGCTTCCTACCAGACACTGAACTTCATAGAGGTGTTTAATTCCTTGGCCCAATGATAGTGGGACTCAAGCTAAATTAGTGCTTGCCTTAGTGGGTCTACCTCAATGCCTGGAGATGGACAGCGAGGAAGGGAGCCCTGCTTTCTTACTTCTCTTTGCCTATCGGCCACCACCTGGACCCTTAGGGTTCTGTGGTGGGAAAATGTAAGCCACATCTTCCCTCTCCCTGAGGTAAAAATCTGTTTATTATGGATGCACTTTATTTGCTGCCGGCCCCTACAGCTGAAGACCATTGCTGGGATGATGTGAGACTTCCTGGGTTAGGGTGAGGTACTCTGAAGTGGACTTGGTACTCTTTACTCCTGTCTTCACGCAGAGCTGAAGCCATTGAAGACAGGAATGCCTGTGGAAATCTCAGAGGACGCAGAGTCAGCAGTTTTTCTTATGAGTCAGTGGAAAGCTATTGAGGGTGCAGATCTAGCCCCTCTTTGTGATGTGGGCATGGGGAGGCACATGTGTGTGTTGTGTGTGTTGTGTACCTGTGCACATGCATGCCGAGACTGGAGGTGTGTCCTCTGTTTCTCTCTATCCTACTCCCTCAAGACAGGTCTTTTACTCAGCCCTCAGCTCACCCGTTGTTGGCTAGGCTGGCTGGATAGCAAGTCCCAGCAAGCCTTCTGTTGCGGATCCTGTTTCTATCCCTGGGATTAAAAGCACATGCGGCCACACCCAGCTCCATATCTGGATCTGACCTCAAGTCAATATGCAGTAAGTATTCTTACTAAGCTTTTAGATCCCTGGACACCACTGTCTGCTTTTTAATCTTCCTTTTACTATTAAAAAGCTTGTATATATGTTTGCAATGTATTTTATAATGTACCTGAAGGACTTTCTGTAAATGATAGAATGATTGGGGTGTGTGTGTGTGTGTGTGTGTGTGTGTATACACATGGCATGTGTTCTTTATTATATCCATTATGTACATTTATTGTATTCATATGTATTCATTTAATTTACTTAAAACAAACTCATATGAACAAATGGTCAAGGGAATGAATAGAAGACAAACCAAACAATAAAGTTAAATTACCTGGCGGCATGATGTCTTTCAAACATCTCATTTCTTGTGGTCACTGCCTTTATGGGTTCAGGTGGTAAAATGCCCCAGCCTTGAAAGAGAGGGTGGAGGGAGGGAGGAAGGAAGGAAGGGAAGGAGGAAGGGAGGGAGAGAGAAAACCATCCCATCCCCAAAACAAGTTAGAAGCATGCAGTTGAAAATAATAAAAGACTTCAAAACTGAGTCAGCAGAACCCCTTAGGCTGGGATGGAAAGTGGGAAATGGCATCATGCCATTGCCGCTAAGAATCTTAGAGGTTTGGTGAGAACCCAACAAACACCTCTAGATCAATAGCAGATAACATTTTGGCATTTGGTTTTTATTGTCAGTCTTATGACTGGTGCCATTTTCCTGATATTCTTGAAAGGGGAAGGCAAGGGCTTGTTAACATCATATTTCTGGGGGCCCCAGGATAACTCAGTAAGCCAAAGTGCTCCCTGTCAAGTCTAAAAACCTGAGTTTGATTGGTCTGTTCTTTCCTAATTATATTCATTTCTAAGGTACAATGAAATGCTTTGATACGTGCTTACGTTGGAAGAATAGTTAAATCCAGATAATTAACACATCACCCATCTCCCATCTTTAGGGTGTAGACATTTGAAGTCTATCAGCAACTTGTAATGTAACACATTATTATAAGTTGTGACCATTATCCTGTAATAAACATCTCTGGAGTGAAACCAGAATAAAAGTCAAATTCTCATCCTAGCTTATGAGACCACATGTTACTCATTGGTTTGGTTTGGTTTGGTTTGGGGGTACTGAGAATTGAATCCAGTGGATGCCAGTCAGGTACTCTACTGCAGAGCTAGGCCACACCCTCATCTCCGTTCATAAACTGCCCCAAGAAGTTAACTTTCAGATCAAATCTCTTTGAAACCCCTCAGCTCTTCACATGTTGGGAGTCTTCGCTCATTCATGATTAAATTGGTGACTGGAAGAGCTAAGCAACTCGCCCTTGCTCACACATTGGTACCACCAGAAGCTAAACCAGGGAAGCAAGTGTGCAAACTGCACCAGCTTAACTACCACCCGGTTCTCCAGCACAAGACACAGTCACGGTTCACAGGGCTCCACAGCCTGGGTCAGGTGCTCATTGCCCATACCTGAGTAGAAGGGACCGGACAGCGGGTTTGGCATATTTGCATTTGGGAGGCCAGAGGATCCAAATTGGGAAGGAACACAGAACTGGCTTGGATCAGTTGGAGCTATACTGGAAGATAAGACATCTCTAGGAGGGGGAAAAAAAAGACATAAAATAGGTAGAAAATGGCTGTAATTTTAGGAAGTTTCTATTGCTTAGTGTGATAATCAAAGTTCACTGTTAAGATAACTACATTTAGGATCATCTAGAAATGATCATCTAGAACATGTTTCTTGGCATGTTCATGAGGGCATTTCAAGAGGGTTACTGAGAGCAGAAAATGTGTCTGGGATCCTGTGAGAATCTGATGAAGTCAAAGGAGATGGTGAGCAGAAGGCCAGCATCTGCCCTTTCCTGGCCCAGGATGATGTGAATTATTCTGCTGTAGTACACCTTCCCTGCCTGGACACATCCTCTGGAAGTGTGCGCCCACACTCATCTGCCCACTTAAGGTGTTGGCCACAATACACTTAAGGTATTGTGTATATAAAGTATGTATAGTAGCACAACAGAAACTAATTCACTTATGTGCTGGGTTTTTTAATAGCCACTTGGGACTCTAACTAAAGCACAAAGAAATAATACAATGAAGTCTCACTGGTTATGGGGAAATATGGTAAGAAAGATTAGGAGAGGCCCTAGCAAGCAAGATAGCTTAGGGCTATCTCTGGGAAAGACCCACTCAAGTCATGGCGAGAATATTTACAATGGGCATTATGCTCGGACCACACATTCTGGTCTTATTTAGTGATCCTCTGTCCTTATTTAATGATCCTTTGGTGGCATTTGACATCTAGGATAAATGCTTGGCCACCTCAGTGGGCAAGCTGTTTATTTTGCAAATTACAGCAGTCTTTCTGGGTCAAATTTTGTTGTTTAAACTCCATGAACGAGGACAAGTAGTGAGTTTTATTTTCTCCATGGAATGTCAAAATATTCTAAAGAAGGGAAGCTAGAATATTGCCAAAATGTGCAACCAAAATACTTAAAATTTCACTGCTATTGAAAGAATGATTTTTTGACAAGCAGTCCAGGAATTCAGATGTTATATATCTAGTTAAGACAGAATCTTAATCTGATAGGATTGGTTCTCTTTTAAGATGAGGAGCAGCCTCTGGAGGGTACTCTGCATATGTACACGGAGAGCACCCTGCATATGCCCACAGAGGACACCCTGCATATGCCCACAGAGGGCACCTTCATATGCACACGGAGGACACTCTGCATATGCACACAGAGGACACCTGCATATGCACACAGAGGACACCTGCATATGCCCACAGAGGATACCCTACATATGCACACAGAGGATACCCTGCATATGCACACAGAGGATACCCTGCATATGCACACAGAGGATACCCTGCATATGCACACAGAGGATACCCTGCATATGCCCACAGAGGATACCCTACATATGCACACAGAGGATACCCTGCATATGCACACAGAGGTTACCCTGCATATGCACACAGAGGTTACCCTGCATATGCACACAGAGGACACTTGCATATGCACACAGAGGATACCCTGCATATGCCCACAGAGGATACCCTGCATATGCACACAGAGGATACCCTGCATATGCACACAGAGGATACCCTGCATATGCACACGGAGGGCACCTGCATATGCACACGGAGGACACCTGCATATGCCCACGGAGGACACCCTGCATATGCACACAGAGGACACCCTGCATATGTACACAGAGGATACCCTGCATATGCACACAGAGGACACCTTCATATGCACACAGAGGTCACCCTGCATATGCACACAGAGGATACCCTGCATATGCACACAGAGGATACCCTGCTTATGTACACAGAGAACACCTTCATATGCACACAGAGGACACCCTGCATATGCACACAGAGGACACCTGCATATGCACACAGAGGATACCCTGCATATGCACACAGAGGACAGGCCATGCAAGGACACAGTAAAGAGATGTAATCTACAAGCCAGGAAGTAGGACTCACCAGAAAAGAACTGGGCAGCACCATAATTTTGGACTTGTAGTTTCCAGAATTGATAACCTAAATATCTTTTATTTTTTATCTTTACTTAAAAAATATGTTTATGGATGTCTCACCCGATGTATGTCTGTGCATCTTGTGTGTGCAGCGTCAGGAAGGCCAGAAAGAGGTGTTGGATCTGCTGGCACTGGAGTTACAGACCATTGTGAGCTGTCCTATGAGTACTGGGAATTGAAACTGCTCCTCTAGAAAGACCAGCCAGTGCTTTTGACCACTGAACCATCTCTTCAGCATGGCCAGTACTTTTGACCACTGACCATCTCTTCAGCATGGCCGCTCTGTTACTTAACCCATGTTGGCTTCTGCATTTTACTGTGGTAGCCTTAGAAGACTAACCTAGCAGTTTTTACACTTGATAATGCCTGTCATGTTCCAGGTAAATGTCATTTCTTAATGGGTTAGTAGGTCAAACAAGCTTCTAAGGGAAAGCAGTGCCTTACTCGTGAAGGTGAGACCAGCAGAGTACCATGAATCACGGTACCACAGTACACTGAGATAACCCAACACTCTTTATCATCTAATGCTAACGTCATCCCAAGTTCTAGTGATGGCTTATCCTCTCTTCTGATTGGACCATTGGATTGGAGAGAAATACCTGTCCACAATTGGAGGCCCAAATGGCGAGGGAACCATCGGGACCCTCTGCTGTCCCGATGTCAGTAAAGAGTTCACAGACATTATTGGGTTTGTCATCAGATTTCTTGACTCTGTTGGGATTCTAAAAAGAAACAGACAGGTACATTAACAAATAACACACTGGAAAACATTTTCTTCTCTCTCTCTGTGTGTGTGTGTGTGTGTGTGTGCCCATTTAGGCAAAGCACGTGGATGTCACTCCTCGAGAGCTGTCTACCATGTGTTTTGGGGACCTGGGGCTGGCCAGTGGTCCCCAGGGATCCTCCTGTCTTTACTGTTCCCGAGCCAGGATAACAATCGCACACTATCATACCTGTTTTGTTTTTGTGTGTGTTCTGGGAACTCATGTCTGCATACCTGCACTTTTGTGAATTACTTGACTTCTTCTTAAACATAATGATAACCTATTGATACCTTCAGAACACTTAAAAGATTAATTATACTAAACTTTCAGATATACAATTCTACAAAACCTCCCCCAAAGGAAGTGCCTTATATTCTCTGTAGAACTCATTTTATAAGTGTGCTCCTGGAATTTATTACAGCCCACAGGGTAGTGCTACACCACCTCACAGCAATAAGAACACAGAAGCAGCCCTGGAATCTTCCAGGACCACCAGCTCCCTTCTCACAAGTGATTTACTTACATACTATTTCCAGAGATGAAAATGTTCAAACCCTTCTGTGTGTTCAGTCTTTGGGAAAATATTCCTATATAGTGGATAAGATTAAAACAGAAAATGAGAGAAGAGAATCCTCTTAATGGCTAAAACAATATCTTATTAGGGTGGATGTGGGCTGATTGCCTAAGATGGTTTAATTAGAACAAGGGACCAAATTATGTTCATGTACACATAAACATGTGTCTGTGTATGTTACCCTCAGCACCCAGTGATCGGAGAGGATCTGTGGTTAAAGGAATGCTGGGTACCTTACAGTCTCTCACTAAATGTTGGTGTACTTGGAATAATTTTAAATATTAAACAACCCTAGACAACAGGTCATTTTTCTCTTCTTTTTCACTCTCAATTGCCGTCTTAAAAATCTAAGACAAAAAGGAAAGGAGTGGGATTTCCCCAGCATCCATGAGCCCTGGGTTCAATCCTCCTGTGGTAAGAAAAAAGAAGAGCAGAAAATTCTCTGATTTTCGTGGAGAGATTTGTTTTCCTTTTTCATTTTTTCCCTTTTTTTGTGTGTCATTTAGTGTGATTTTTAAAAATAGCTTTAAGTTCATTTGGGTGGTCTGAAAACTAAAAATGTAACAGTACTTAACAATGCTATCTATGGCTTCTTTAATTTCCTGATCAGCTGGGAAATTCAAATACACAGGCAACCCATCACTGGCTTTGGCCATTTGTTTGTTTTTCTAAATTGAAAATAGATTGTTCTCTCATACAATACATCCCAACAAAAGTTCCCTCCCTCCACTCCTCACAGTTCCCCGACTTCCCCTCTCCCTCAAACCCACTCCCTCTTTGTTTCTCTATTTTTAACATTCTTTTTGATTGGTTATTCCTGATGTATTTCTGTAATTGACTCCCTAAGGTTTCCTGCTGACCTTCACATGTGTACTGTAGCACTCATGTGCCCCCCCTCACATCAGGCACACACAATAATAATAGCACAAAAAGAATAGCCTTGTCATCTCTCATGATATTCCTCCTATCATGTGTATGCCTCAAACTGTTAATTATATACATGGATTTGGTTTTCTAGAACAATTTTATGTGCACAAGAAATTGGGTGAAAGAGTTCTATACATTCTCCTCCTTACACTCAAACACAGTCAACAGTCTGTTCTAGATGTGTATTTGTCATGATCAATGAAGAGCGAACAAAGCCCATAGTTTACATTAGGGTTCACTCTTGGTTTGTATTCTATGACTTTGGGGAAAATGTAAAGGCATATAACCACCATTACGCTATCTCACAGAATACTGGTACTGCCCCCAAATCAAATGACACTGTAATACAAATATAGCCAGAACATTTTCAAGGAAAAGTTTCTAGGGTTCCTTTATCCCCCAGATAAACGTTAAAAAGTCCAAATCCGTGTTGTCCCCAAACTGCCTCTTTGGAAGGTACTAATCTCTATGATCAACCTATGAGCTTTTAAATATTAGCTTTTGCGTTTTCCGAGCCAGGTAACTCTGCTGCAGACGTTGAGGCTCTTGAGAGAAGCTGTGGACCAGGTGGTACGTCTCAGTGTAGAGCGTGTCTGGTAATCTCAAAGCAGAGAGGGCTCTGTGCTGAGGTCTGCAGTTGGGTGGATTTCCCTGACCCAGAGCTCTAATCCTGGATGGCCAGCACATTAGCAGGATGAAGATGCCTTAATCTCTACCTTCAGACGCTTACCCTCAACAAACCCCTCCCAAGGCACACACACGACTTAGCTAGTGCTAATTCTGTCTCAACTGATCAGGGCAGCAGTAGTAAGACAAGCACTTTGTGAACTGAACCCTTGCTAAATCAGCAGATTCTTTCTGAATGGTGTCCAGTGCACAGTGGCCAGGCACAATTTGATTGTATTTGTTTTCCATTAGCCGAACTGTAATTGTTCACTAAATTCTGAGGTTTGAGTTGCCCACATCCAGGATCTGAGTGTGTGTTTAGTGGTGTGTGTGTGCTTGTGTGCACACACATGCATGTGTGTGTCTGTGTGTGTATAGTGTATGTTGAATCATGGTATGTGTGCATACAGATGTGTGTGCACATGTGCATGTGTGTAGTGTGTGTTGAGTGGTATGTGCGCGTGCGTGTGAGTGCATGTGTGATTGTGTGTGCATGCAGATATTGGATGCTGTTTTTCTTGATCACTCTTCACTTATTTTTTTGAGACAGGGTCTTTCATTGAAGCGTACACAGTGAAATCAATGAGCTTCAGGGCTTCTTATGTCTCTGCCATCAGTGCTGGGGTTACAAGCATGTGCCATACATGGTTTATTACATAGGTGCTCGAAGTCTGAATTTATGTCAAGCTTAATCAGAGTCTCTTTACTGACTGAGCTGTCTCCTCAGCCCCTAGAAATATTTTCCCCCACTGGTTTGAAATATATCACTAACACTCCACTTTAAAAGATAACACAATTTAAATGTGGTCTTAAATAACAATAAATCTTTTCTTTGATGTCCTAACACAGAGTAAAGAAAGAAACAAAGGCCGTTAATACTAAACACTCAGCATGGCTCTCAAGCGAATCTCGCCTTTGCCAAACGTAGGCTGTAGCACTTTTCTGAATTCCTCTTGGATTCCCCTCACCTCCCATGCCCTGGAAAGTGTTGCCAAGGGCAGATGGTTGCACACTCCCCTTCTCTTCTGCTTCTTCTCACTCTAGGAAGCTCTTTGACATTAGAAACAATCATGCCTTCTTAAAATGTCAAATTCTATAATTGTCATAATGAAAAACAATAAATCTTTATCATCACTAAACAAGTAGAAATTATATATGTTCTGTTTGGAACATATATAATCTAGGTGCATTGAGGTAAAGTCCATTGTGTGTAAATTTGTAGGCATACTAGTGTGAAATCATAAAAGTACTCATGTGATGGGCGTCAACATCAGGTATTTTAAAGAATAAATTATCCGCGTAGATTTTTTTTCTTAGTTATCATTGATTGCTCCATGGTATCTTTTTCTGAAAATTTCTAATCTGATAGCTTATGCTTCATGCAACATAATTTTTAAAATTTAATTATAGTAATGGAGGCCATTAAAATAATATAAAGCTGGGTGTGGTGGCACATGCCTGAAATCTCTAACTTTGGGACAGAGGCAGGAAGATCGTGAGTTCAAGACTATCCTAGAACACATTGCACAACACTATCACAGTGAAATAAAACACCCTCCCCAAATATCTGTAGGCAACCAATGATCGTGGGGAACATCTTCTTCAGCAATATAGCCTGTTTTAAGTTACCCACACTCCTGTGGACGACCCCTCATTCGTGTTCCCGCAAGCACCCCAAGCACTCTTTGTCTCACACACAAGAGACACAGAAGTACATAGGCCTGTTGGGGAAGAAGGGTTCACAAGAGAGGGAAGAGACTGAGAGAGGGCGATAGGGGGTGAATACGGTCACAGTACATGTGAGAATTTCACAGTGAGTCTCATTATTACACACAATATACTCTGACAGACCAAAAGGGGGTAGTAAACGAATAACAGTAACATGAAGAGATTATCTATTTGAAGACGATAAAATGCTTAAACTTATAAACCAGTTTTGAGTTAAAACAAACAAACAGACAAACAAAAACAAACTCATACTCCTACTTCATTTAACTAAACAAGGCCAGGCAGTGTTTATCTGGCAGGAATGGAATAGAGTCTTTAACTTTTGGCAAATTCAATTAAATCATTACTTATGAGCTGCCATACTGCTAGCACAGACCCAATGAAACATAAACATAAACAACTTTTATGATAAAAATGCCCTTTTGTTTTTTATGTGTGACATTTTGCTAAGTGTAGTTAGTTTGACTGCCTCAACCTCCTTAGGTCTCTACCTAGACCTGTAAGATGTGTGTACTTACATCCTCTCTAAGGGTTTGTTTTGCACCGCCCATGTGAGGACCACCAGAGTCTCTGTCCTACCTTCTGTTGCAGCAGCTTCTCAGGTGCTCGGTGGATGCCCTTGCTGACAGCGCTATCTTAATGAAGGTAAACCTTGCCTTAAATACGAATCCAACTAAGTTGCTTAATTCTGTTTCCCAACAGCAACCCTGTCCTCGGACATCCTCCACAGACAGGCTAAAAGATGTTAAGCCCGAGGAAAGTGCAGTACGGGGCACATAAACCTGTCTCAGAGTTTAGCCTTTGGCATAATCCTTCCTTAGCCTTTAAGATGCTTTGTGGGCATTCATCCAATACCACTGTTCAATTTCACAGGAAAAGAAAATAGCTGTGGATAAGTAACACAATTATTTCCCAGTTTGTATTTCCAACAGGCATGAAGTGGGATCGCTTCTCTTGCAGATAGAAAAGGGAAGTTGTTTTCTATGGAGCAGCATGATTTAATTTTAAGCATTTAAAAAGATGAACGTTCTAGAACAAACAGCTGCTTCCATTTATTTTCTTATCTTTTCCTTTCTTTTCTTTTCATTTTTTTTTGTGGACAGTAAGAAAATCCTTCGTGCTCTAGGTGAGAGTTGGCACTCTATAGAGAAAAGAGGACATAACATTTTAAAACGTGCCCTGTTTCATTTGCTTCAGACACATTTACAGCCCTGACAAGGAAACAACTGCAGTTCATCTACTGCCAAAGGGACCATAGAACTAAAGGAAATACAGTTTGTTCTGATAGCATGCCATATATTATAATGTAGCATATAACACATAACTGACAATATACAGTGTTTGCCTAGTACCCAACACTGCATGAACTAGGCATGGTAGCCCATGCCTGCAAAGAGATGAGGAATACAAAGT
This sequence comes from Tokudaia tokunoshimensis, assembly GCA_036184795.1. Taxonomy (NCBI): domain Eukaryota; kingdom Metazoa; phylum Chordata; class Mammalia; order Rodentia; family Muridae; genus Tokudaia; species Tokudaia tokunoshimensis. The sequence goes on from BTHU01000003.1 coordinate 128,263,827, forward strand.
CATCTTTGGCTCCTTAGTGGGTCTGAGGTCAGCTTTGAAAGCATGAGACTTTGGAAAGAAAGAAAGAAAGAAAGAAAGAAAGAAAGAAAGAAAGAAAGAAAGAAAGAAAGAAAGAAAGAAAGAAAGAAAGAAAGGAGGAAGGAAAGGAAGGAAGGAAGGAAGGAAGGAAGGAAGGAAGGAAGGAAGGAAGGAAGACAACATTATACAGTAGCAAAGTACTGGTCGGGAGAAGGGTCACTAGATCCCGTTGAGGGGCAGTGCCTTTTCCCTTGACTTTCCTGGTACTGGGTTCATTCATTATATAGTGTGTTCACAACAAAGTACTTCTTAATGTCATGTCCCCTTCCCTGGTTTATGTGGTCCCGAAAATAGATAGCTCTTGGCCACAGTGATATTTTTGCCCCAGCCTTGGAGGCCCACCTTAGCAAGTGTCCCAGAAGCATTCTGTTCCTTTTATGTAAGCTGGGGGTGTGGAGGCACTTCTAGGTCTCTGGCACCAGAGCATCTCGGGGAAGCTAAACCAGGCTGGCTGCCTGCCTGGATAGGCAAGCCAAGGCTGCTCAGGGTGTTTCACACCAGTGCTTCCAGGAAACCTCAGGAGATGTGGGCCAAGAGCCAGTCAGGGCTAAAGGAGCTTCTGCTCACCACGTACAGCTGCCCTGTCTTGCACCCCAGATCACCCTTGGCCGGGTGGGGGAGGGGGAAGGTAGGGGGTTAAAGGTCATCGTTACTTTTGCTTCCCCTTGTTAAGACTTAATGGAACTGTTGGATTCCCTAGTACTGGCTCCTGACCTCTTAACCAGTGAGGATATCTGGAACTAGGTTACCCAGTCTTCGTCCATCAAATCTAATTTTAAGGACAAATGCCCAGCTAGGTAGTTGAAGAAAAGAAACCTAAGGGTAAAGTCAGTTTTCCGCTACCCTTAGCCTCTTTCAGTGACTAGAGTTGCCACCTTGTCCTTACTGTGACCTTCAGATGCCACCTCTGAACTATCAATAGAAAGGCCAATAATTCACTTATATCATAGCCATATGAAAATACAGAGTTAGCTTTAAATTTTGGTTACAATTGATATTCTTGCATCAATGACTTTCTATAGATGTGGTTAAGGACTTGCTGAAAACTGAGGCATGCTTAAGGCCTTACGGAGTCTGTTGTTTTGATACCGGCACTTCTGGCCACACATGCATTTGAAATTAATTTTCATAATACTTCTGATCACACATTCATTTGAAATTAATTTTCATAATACTACTGAGTATCCCATTTCTCGAATATAAGCTTGTAGGCATAGAAATACAACACACTAGATCTATTTATTTATTTATCTATTTATTGCAGATTATGATTATTTCATGATTTAAGCAAAACAGGAAATCTACTTAAATTGTGAATTATCCAACAGAGTCCAAGAATGGAATCATGTGAGGTGAATTCTGAGTGCTTGTGAGAAAACTCCAAGAAAACGAGAATCTCGTGGCCTCAGCTTCTTCAAAACAGAGTTGTTCTTGGGATGCGTTTTCATGCTCCTCCCGGGAGTGTGGGATAGGAGTGGTTTGCTTCAGCTGTTCTCACTCCCACGCCTCTGCAGAAAATGGTTTTGTCACATGTGGTTTGCTCTTGTGATCGAACACCTTAGTCATGTGATTCCTCTTAATTCTCGGAGTATAAACTGCCTGATGGTCTGAATAAAAAGTTGACTATTGCGAGGGACTTCAGTTGGCCTCATTTTAGGTTCTGCCTCCCAGGTTCGTGCTGAACTAGAAGAGTAAAGAGTGAATAATTTAAATCTTCAGCTCTGTGCTGGAGTGACGGCTCAGGGGTTAAGAGCACTGGCTGCTCTTCAAAAAAAAAAAAAAAAACAAAAAAAACCCAGATTCACGTTGCAGCTCACAACTGTCTGTTACTCCAGTTCCAGGAGATCTGACACCCTTACACACACACACACACACACACACACACACACACACAACACCAATGTGCATAAAATAAAAAAGTAATTAAAAACTAAAAACCCCTAATCTCAGTAAGATTATGAATTTTAAAATATTTGTAGCAACATAAAGTCATAAAAGTTATCCCAGTGACTCCAACTCTACCCAATTTGGCTTAAGTCTTGTGTGACTGGCCTAAGTGCTCACTTTTAGGGATGATTGACTTAGAAACAAAAAACATGCTTTACATGACACACATGATTGATGACAGTGGTGAACTTCGTTATGGCTATAACTGCACTTCCACTGACTATGAATTTTGGTCCAGCGTGTGCATGTGCATGTGCGTGTGCGTGTGCGTGTGTGTGTGTATGTGTGTGTGTGTTATGTGTGTGTATGTGTGTGTGTGTGTGTGTGTGTATGTGCATGTGTGTGTGTGTGTTATGTGTGTGTATGTGTGTATGTGCGTGTGTGTGTGCGTGTGTGTGTGTGTATGTGTGTGTGTATGTGCATGTGTGTGTATGTGTGTGTGTGTTATGTGTGTGTGTACGTGTGCGTGTGTGTGTGTGCATGTGTGTGTATGTGCGTGTGTGTGTGTATGTGCGTGTGTGTATATGTGCGTGTGTGTGTGCGTGTGTGTGTGTGCGTGCGTGCGTGCGTGCGTGTGTGTGTGTGTGTGTGTGTGTGTTAAACAAGCAGTCTACTGCTGAACTAAACCTCCAGATCTTGGCTGAACAATTTGGAAATGGTAAAGTAAAAAAAGACAGTAAGCATAAAGGTCTTCATGTCCTTTTCTTTAACTTCCTTAATTTTAAATTATTTTATTTTTCTTAATAGCCCCATTAAGAATAATCATTGAGAAAGCTGTGCCTTACAGAAATAAAAATCATACAATAATTTACAACAAAGTACTTTAATTAAGTATTTTAGTTTAAAATACTGCTTAAAAAAAAAAAGACAGTCTCACCATTGTAGCCCAGGTTGGCTCCAATGCAGGCAGGGGCATGACCTCTTAAATGTCTCTCCCATGAGGGATGCTGATGGGTTCCATTTTGTGCAGGTCCAGAAGACACATGTCCCAGAGTCCTTCCCACTTGATATTATATCCCTAGATTGTCTCTGATGTTGTTTCCTACTCCCTCTTTCATGGTGTTCCTTGGAGCAAATGATGTAGATGTCCCCTTTAGGGTTGGAGACCAAGTCACGTGGTCTCAGCATTTTGACCAGTCATGAGTCTTTAAATTAGCCATAAACCATTGCAGGACAGAAGTCCTGGCCTAGGCTGGGCATAGCCCTTAACTATGTGTATAAACAAATATTTAGGAGGTAGATTGATACTTTGTTCATTTAGGAAAATAATAGTAGATTCCCCTGTGACCGAGGCCCTCCCCAGCCACGGACTTTTGATATAGTGTACAATGCTAGGTATGAATTCCCTGCAGTAGTGTAGGCCTCAAATCCTGCCCTGGGGTGGTGAGTTACTGCATATCTTCATGACACTACTGTACCAGAGGGTACACATTGCCTGGTGGGTTGGCATGGTAGCTTACAGGGTTCACAGCTAGATAAGACTAGCAGCTTGAATACACCTTCTGCCACTGTGGATAGCCAGCAGGGAGGATGTTTCCAGATCAATTCCAGCTCAATTTTTCTATGTCAGTAGCTATTGGGTCTTATGCCATCATCATCATCGTCGTCATCATCATCATCATCATTACTATTACTGTTATTATTTAGGATGGTGCTGGGGATTCAACACAGGGTCTCACAAAACATGCAAAACCTGCACTCAACCACAGGGATTTAGCACCAGCTCCTGTGACAGTTTTTTTAGAGATAGTTTTCATTGACTCTTCTCTTATGAGGTGTTTTTGGCTTGGGATAAGCTTCAGTGAGCTTCACAGGCTTGCTGTGGAGGTCAATGGGACAGAAGATCTGCAAAACGTTAAAGATTCTCGAAGAGGCACTCTGTCAATACAAAATAATATATAGTAAAGTTGATTTACTCACGAAACAAACTCACAGTATAAAATACCTCCCAGCAAATTTGAATCTTGGCTTCTAGAACTGAACACATTTTGTTGTGTGTAACAGAATTTATTAAAAAAAAAAATCCCTTTCATTTCCCTAAATATAAAAAGCATTTTCAGCAGGTTAGAAAACATGGGGGCTGTGGCTGCTGGGCCTTTGTGGCTCCTCATAGCAAGGTCGTTCCTGTGTCATTGTGACTTATGAGCTACATTTTTACCACCATTAGAACATTGGCCAAATTAAGCTGGAATTACCTTAGTTGACTGCTATTAGCAGGAGCTCCAGGATCCAGTGCCCAAAATAAATCCATGTAATGACAGACCTCAACAGTTGTACAAAGCAAGCTTTTAAGGATTGGTTTCGGGAAACTGGGTAGTATTTACTGAGACAAAAGGCCTGTCATTAATAGATATTTAACCAGCTAAATAGATCAGACTGTGTTTACAGAAGTAGCTTAACAATATGAATAGCAGTGTTTTTTTCTTTTCTTTACTTAAAATCTTCTCACTGGCACAGAGCTTCTGCAGTGTATGAATAGTATCCTGTCTGCCCCCAGGGCACCCAGGGTCTTTTATGAAGCAGCCATAGCTCCTGACCAGATCCTTAAAAGGTACAGTGGTTATATTTACTACATGGTGGGTCACTGAAGAGACCTCGGATGGTTCCTAGACTCTCTGCTCCTCCCATGACCTCCCTGGCTCCTGACTTGAACTGTCTCCTGTTTCAAGCCAACCTCAGATACCAATACCATACAGACAGATGGTGGGCTTCTATGATGAATGCCCCATGGCATGAACTATCTAATTGGGTTTTTACTGCAGTGAAATACCAAGACATTTGCTGGCTTACCCAATTTTAAGTGTGTAACTCAGTAGCAAGTCCATTTACATTGCTGTAGATAGCTGATCCTTTATGTTAATCTTGCCAAACTGAAACCTCAAGTCTCTCCTGCCCTGGGCAACTGCCGTTCTGCTTTCTATCTCTAGAAATCTGACCAATCCAGGCAGCACATACAAACATAACTGTGCAGCATTGTCCCTCCTGTGATTGCTTATTGCATTCAATGTAAGGTCCTCAAGGTCCATCCATACATGTCAGATTTTCTTCCTTTTAAAGGCTGAATTCCATTGCGTACATATGTCCCATTTTCTCATACACTCTTCTTTGTTTTTTTGTTTCTTTCTTTGTTTCCTTTTTTTTCTTTGTTTCTTTCTTTCCTTCTTTGATTCTTTGTTTCTTTGTTTCTTTCTTTCTTTGTTTCTAAATGGGTGTTTAGATAGCAGGAACATGCAGGCACACACATTTTTTGACTCCTTGCTTTCATTCTTCTCAGATGTATCCTCAGGGGAGGAGTATGAAAATTCTATTTTTAATTCTTGAGGAGCTGCCACACTGCTTTCCACGGCAGCTGTACTCTCTTTATCTCCCCTACGGAAAGGTGCCCAGGCTTCAGTTTCTCTGCATCCCTGCCAGCGCTTGTGACTTCTTCGGTAATAGTGATTCTCCTGTGTATGAGACATCTCCTTATGCCTTTGATTTGCATTCCCTTATGATGTCGAGTAAATATACAATGGCTTGCTGAGGGTTTTTACAGTTCCTCTGGAAACATTTCCTTCAACTATCTTGCCTAGCTCTGGGTAAGGTTGCTTGACTCTGGTTGTTGATTTGGAAGCTGGATATTAACCCCTTGTCAGAAATACAATTTTCAAATATTTTCTGCCATCCCATGGAAGACCCTCTCATGCTGTTGACTATGTCCTTAGAAGATTTAGTTTTTAATGTAATCCACTTTACTTTTTTGTCTTTGCCATTGAAGTCACATAAGAAATAATTTCCAAATCTAATGTCATAAACCATTCCCTCATGTCTTCTAGTATTTTTGTAGTCTTAGCTCATATTTATATCCATAATTCATTTTGAGTTAATTCTATATGGTTTAAATAAAGGGCCCAGCTGTATTTTCATTTGTACACACTCACTTTTTCCAGTGTGGCAGAGGGAAGTATGGTGGGACACACTGTGATGTACTTCAGTTTCCATGAGGAGATACTTTTATGTTTTGTTTTGTTTGTGTGTGTGTGTGTGTTATTTTAGTGGGGGAGGTGCAAGACCAAAGCATGGCTATGAGGGGAGGGGGAAATGAGTGGGACTGGGGTGCATGATGTGAAAATCACAAAGAATCAATAAAAAGTTAAAAAAAAATTAAAGTTGTTTGTTATTCAAAAGAATACTCAAAAGTCAAAAATTGGAAGTTAATAAATTGAGCCCTAGGTATGAAAATACATTCTACTAGTGTCTCCTTTTGAGTTTCATTGCTGTGAAGAGACACTATGACCAAGGCAAGTCTTATAAGGACAACATTTGATTGGGGCTAGATTACAGGTTCAGAGGTTCAGTCTATTATCATCATGGCAGGAAGCATGGCAGCTTCCAGGCAGGCATGGTGCTAGAGGAGCTGAGAGTTCGGCATTGTGATCCAAAAGCAGCTAAGAAGATATTCTCTGGCATAGTGGGCAGAGTTTGAGTACCAGGAGTTCTCAAAGTCTGTCTATACAGTAACACACTTCCTCCAACAAGGCCACACCTCCTAATCGTACCACTTCCCATGGGTCAAGCATATTCAAACCACCACAAGTAGACACACATTTTATCCTTTCTGTAATGATGCCACCATTTTAAAAAGAAAACATGTCTGATAGAAAACCTATTTCCAGCTTCCTGCTTTAAAGTGTATTTGTTCCTCAAAGTATCAGTAGATATGGAAGAAGAAGGGACACTTTGGCTGGTACTGGAGAACTGTGTGACAGGGTCAGCTGATCTGTGAAAAGACATAGCAATATGGTGGATCCACAGAAGAGAGCCAGCCTCCTCTGGACATGCCACCGGGATGAAACCGCTCCTCCCTGAGGTGTGCAGGCAAGATGGACACAAAAGAATCTCTCCAGCAACAAACAATCTGAGGGATGCTTAGGAGACAGTCACTGGTCTACCAGACTATCAAGAGTGGTCCACACATCCTGGCATCTAACTCCATGGCAGAACTCTGGATGCTTTGGAAGCTTGTTGGTTCCCTTTGAAGCTGGAAGACTTTCTGTTCAAATGACATATTCTGCGTAGTTGTGAGGGATGAGTCTGGAGTTGTCCATTTATAGTTTGAATGTAGCACACCTAGTGGAGTCTATGGGAAAGTTAGTTAAGTAGAAGAAGTTAGTGTTAGGGGCATGGGCTGGCATAGGGAACAAATAATTATACTCATAGCTATGCCCATGGCCTCATTTTCTTGTGTCTCCAAACTCACAATGTTTACAGACATATGTGACTAACCACTAAATACTACAGTAACTTTGGGGTTCAAAACACTAGAACAATTTTGGGGTGCAAAAGGGATTCCATGTTAGGTGTGGTACTTACCGTGTATTCATATTACTCAACTGGTCCATTTTGTTGAACCATGTGGACAGGCTTGGGTTGGATATTAGTTGTGGTTTTATTTGAATTTGTTTCAAGAACACATAATATGATGTTACAAACAGGAAAAGATGTTTGAAATTGTGCACTAATGTCCTGATGTTAGAGTATGCTACTTGAATCTCAAACGAGGAATTACTATCAACAGGCTAATGTTTTAGGGTCACAGAAAAAATAAGAAGAAGGGTTATAAATCTTCCAGGTACTTCTGCCTACCTCCCATATAACTATCCCTGCCACCAACATCATTACCAGAGTGGTACCTTGCTACCTATGCAGTGATGAGCTTACGTCCACACAACAGTCTCCCCCAAAGTCCACGGTATAGCTACTCTTGGTGCACAATCTGCAGGTTTAGACAAATGGATGGTAGTGTGTATGTAGCATAAGACACAGACAGCATCTGCAATGCCCTCTATACAATGCAGTCATAGAGAACATTTGTAATGCCCTTCTAGGCCTCTGATATTTTTGGAAGCATGTATACGGGTTACATCCTCCCCTCTCCAAATTCCTCTTCAGGAAGTCAAACAGGTGCTGAAAGTTTGTAGTGGGAATTGGAGTTTGGAGTCTCACCGCGGTGAGAAGCATCGCTGTGGGATGAAGCCCAACCTGAAATCCCTGGTTTTCATCTTGCTGCTTGCTTGCTTGCTTTATGACAATGTTTTTTGTGGTCACTGACAATCAATCTTCCTGCCTGAAGTGCATTTGTGTTCATGGGAATGGCGTCTGTGCTCTCTTGACTCTACAAGTGGCAGTCCGGGTACCAGACACCTTAAAGTTGCATAGCAACAGTGGCAACGTGGATGCTGAGATAACTACACCATAAAACTGTCTGGCAAAGAAATGGAGAGCTTGGCTTACATGTGCCTTATGTGGTAATTTTAAAGACAGTCATCAAGATATTATCTGGATGACCAAAGAAATTATGTTTTTTAATTTAGCCCCAGGAACTGGAGTTGAGACTTCGGGGAGCTGAGCCCTATGTTCTTTACTGTTATGTATTTGACTTCATATCAGAGTTATGTCCAGAGCCTGGCAAGATGGCTCAGTGGGTAAATGTACTTGCTGCCAAACTTGAGCACCTGAGTTTGATCCCTGAGACCTGCGTGGTGGAAGAAGAGAACTGACTCCCGCCCACAGTCCTTTGACCTCTATACATGTTCAAATACACAAAAGAACATGCACATACTAAATTGTAATATTGTTTTCTGAAAAAAATAAAATGGACATATTTTTCTGAAAACCAAAAAAAGGCCTTCTTTTCAGAGTTTTAGAGCTCATGCTTTGTGGTTTTATGTCAAGACTTAGGAATTGACCAGAGACCAAGTGTTCAAGACAGTACCTGGGAAGTGCTTTAGAAAAGTAGCCTGGCACTTGGCTCCCCAGTTTCCCAAGTCCTGCTCCTTCAGCTCATGAACAAACATTTCAGACAGACACTGTTTCATACAAATCTTTTCTTCATATTCCCTCCCCTTTTAAGAAAAAAAAATGTAGCCTGGATTCACAAAGATGTAAAAAACGTGTTCCCAGCTTTTAACTAAACAAAACCTCCCTTTGTTCAATAGGAACAAATCGATTAAAGTCACATGCTTTGTGTCACACTCTGTGGTCACAAACCGAGGCTCGCTTAGTTGGACAAAGAAATGTTCTCCCGAGGGGAGAACAAGTTTCAGCTGGTCACTGCAGTGATGAACTGAGCAGTGTGACACCCTTCAGTTCTCGGAAGCCTCAAGTAGGCTCCTGGGTAATCCAGCCTCCAGTATTTGAGCTGAAACCAGTCCATCAAACCACAAACAACTGACAGAATGTCCATTGATGTTTTGTGTGAATTATACGTTCTTTATGCATAGAGTGGGTGGGAAATTATGTGATTTCTTTTTCTTTTTCTTTTTTTGAAAAATGAGAGCTTCGTTTTGAGCTTTTCATATTGCTAGAGCACCACTCCCTTCCTGCTTACAACCTGTGGCTCTTCCACAAAGAGCCAGAAAGGGGAATTTTATGTTTCCCATTTTTGCCTCTACTCCTGTATATTGTTTACTTACTTATCCCACTCCTGTGAGAAAAACACTCAGGAAAGCATCTCCAGGGAGGAGAGGTTTGTTTTGACTCACGTCTTCAGAAAATGTGCGGATGATGTGGAAGCAGAGTTTGATAGGATTGGTCATGTTGTATCCACAGTTGGGAACCCCAGAGAGAGAGAAAGAAATGCTTCTTTGTGAAAAGTTTAACACTCAAACCCATGAAGTGGGGCCACCCGTATTTAAATAGATCTTCCCTTGCAGAAGGCATGAGCACTCATTGCTACATATGCTCTGGAGAAAGGGATATTAATTACGCAAGGTTGTCTCCTCAATGGAGGAAACCAATACCTGCCTTTTACCCAGCAGATTGGGAGTGGATGTTGTTAATGACCACAGTGTAGAGACTTAGCTGTACTTGTTGAAATTGTTGAGCTCCTCGTATTATGTTGAACAGTCGAAGGTTGAAGAGAGTAGCTAGGAAATGTAATAACTGAATGATACACCTTTATCTTCCAAATGCTGAAGACACTCAGCAGGCCTGTTCTAGCTTTTAAGGGAAGCACCACCAGTTTTCCATATGCTGACATTGACCTGAACATGTAAATATGAGTTTGGAAAGAAACTCATGAACAAAAGACAGATAAGATCAAAGCAGTTATCCCTGCTCCTTCAACAGAAAGAGGGCCACTTGGATTGAATATAATAGTAATAATGATAGCTAGTGTTTATTGGATGCTTAGTCTAATTTACCCCATACCAACCAGTCAGAAGTCTGCACATCTGGAAGAGTACAGTGAGGTCTTTTCTTGGCTAGTCTCAGACTCAAAAGCAGCAGGAACACTGATGATGTAAACATAAGTCTCATATAACTGATGGCTACTGAATGTCTTGCAGGTGAATTGTGGGAAATTCTGACCACTACCAAGGCTATCAGAGCTCCCGTTTGACAAGAGCTCCCCAGGTCCTCAGAAAAACAGGACAATAAACTTCAGTAACTACAAGTTCTTCACATAGCAAGATGAAGACTCTCAGAGAAAAATGTGTTAAACACAGGACCAGTTTGAGGTGCTGATTTACTTTGAAATGAGAATTATATTGTGCCTTGTGCCTTGAAGGAGGGATGGAAATCTTAGCCAGTTCTAGGAGAGGAATTGAAGGGCAATATAAGATAAATCTTTGTCACTTTCTACCTCTGCGGGCTTGGAAAGTTATACAATATTCCAGAGAGGAGTGAGCTACCAAGGAACAAAATAGCCTGTAAGACTTGGTCAAAAGACTGTATATGCTTGCATGGAGAATGTCTTTGGCCTTTAGGAGTATGCTTTGAAGGAAGCGTGACCTGAGAGCACAGTCACAGTGATATGATGGTAACAGCCACAAACTAGGCCACCTAAAGCCAGAGCAGGTGTTATTAATCTCAGCAGTGCTGAGAAGGTGCCAGGACCAAGGGGGATGGGTTATTTTGGAGGCTACTGGCATACAAGGAGATTTGAGACCTTGTAACCCAGGAACCTGGCTGGAAAGCCAGGAGCCCAAGCTAGTGTACTGCCCTAAGTAGGGACAGTGTCATGGCTGAATGGCGTCCCTCCCCGATCTGTGTGCAGTAATCCTAACACCCAGCATCTTAGCATGTGGCTAAGTGTGCCACTTAGTGTGTGTTGGAAGATAGTGTGTTGATGGACATGATGCAGTTGAGTATTGTGATGTTTAGCTTTGTCTACTTGACACAACTTAGCGTCACCTGGGAGGAGAGTCTCAGTGAGGCCTTGTATACATTGGATTGGCCTGTGGGTTTGTCTGTGGGGGATTGTCTTAACTAAAGTTAATTGAGGTGGAATAACCTAGCCCACTGTGGGTAACACCATTCCCTAGAACTATATAAGACTGTGTTTGAATATGTCTGAAATAAGCTACCGGCTACTGAGTTGTGTTGAGGTGCACTTCCTTCTTGCCTCATGAGGATGGACCCTCTGCTGTCCATGGTGTTTCTGGAGACCTCCCCCACAGTTTTTATATATCATTTCCTTTTAGTGGGGATTCTAAAGTATAAGACTAGAGAAACTGAGCTGAGCAGAAGCCAGGAAGTATGTATACATTTATTCTCTTTGCTTCTGGCTGTGGATGTGATATGACTAGGTGCTTCAAGTTCCTGCTGCCTTGACTTCCCCTCAGTGACAGATTGTAACCTGGAATTATGAGACAAATAAACCTTTTCTCCTTAAGTTGCCTTTTGTCAGGTTAGTTTATCACAACACTAGAAATTAAACTCAGACTATAAAGTTATTAGACTGGATAGTAACGACTGGTGTCTATCAAAATGAAGTTTGGAGACAGATACATACAAGAGAGCGTGCTACCTGACTCTGAAGGAAGGACACGCCTGTGCACCAAGGAACACTAAAGACTGCTAGCCAGCCTCTACCAGCCACAGTCCCACAGGGCACATCTCCTTCCCTCACAGGCCATAGAAGGAACCAACCCTAATGTTGAACTGTAAGCTTCTAGAACAGACACAATAAACCCTCGTTTTATAAGCCACTGATTTATGATACTTTGTTACAGTATCCAAAAGTCCTCACAGCATAAGGTACTGGAATGTTTTATTGATAATATTAATATGCCAACAGGATAATATCTCCCATGACTGTGACAAGGCATTTTAAATGAATATTCAGTGTCTGATCTATGTTCTGGTTATGGTGTCCTTCCCCACCAAATCCTAGGAAAATATAGGCACAAATATTCACTCAATAAGCACAAGCAGCTACCATAAACCAATAACCTTTAGGATTAAAGAGAAACAATATATAAAACTCCAGGAGTCTCCACAAACACCACAACCTGCAGAGGGTCCAGATGTGTGAGGCAGGAAGGAAATCCAGTTCAACATAACCCAGTAGCCGGTGTGGTTTAAACTTCAGCCAGGTAGTTTATTTACTTCAGGCATCTTTAAGCACAGTACAATCTGGAGAAAAGTTGCCTGGTGATAATTAACTCAGTCCCCTGTGTACAACAAAGTTTAAGACATAATTACATTATAACTCTGTAAATTACATGTGGCCTCTTCCATAAAGATGGGTTCTATGGGTTGAGAAATGATGCTCAAGATAAGATGCTTGAGGATAAACATTAAGAGTTAGGGGGAATCCAGATGTGGCCTGGCCACACAGATAGCACAGAGATCACCAGGCCCTTAACCACAGCCATCCCCAGCCATGTGGGTGAAAAACAGGCGTGAGAGTTTGAATAAGAATGGTCCCCATAGGCTCATAGATTTGAACACTTCTCACTATGGAGTGGCACTACTAGAAGGTGTGGCCTTGTTGGAGTAGATGTGGCCTTCTTTGAGGAAGTGTGTCATTGGGGGTGGAGTTTGAAGTTTCAAATGCTCAGTCCAAGCCGAGCATCTCTTTCTTTTCCTTCTGCCTGTCAGTCCAGATGTGGAACTCTTGGCTCCTTCTCCAACACCATGTCGGCCTGCATGCCGCCCATGCTTCTGACCACTGTGATAACAGAGTAAACCTCTGCACCTGTAAGCCAGTCCCAAAGAAATGTCTTTCTTTATAAGAGGTGCCATGGTCACGGTGTCTTGTCACAGCATAGAAACCCAAACTAGAACAAACAATAGGTTATACATCTCTTCCTTTCAAGAAACAGCCTTGTGTGTTTAACGTTCCCACATTCCCTGGTGGTTTTCTGTGAGCACAAGAACCTTGTGTCTCCTACACAGTACTGGGTTCAGACTGTCCTCAGGGGTGTGTGTGTGTGTGTGTGTGTGTGTGTGTGTGTGTGTGTGCGTGCGTGAGGGAGTGGATGGCTCAGTGGTAACGTGATGCTGTGCAATCCTGAGGACCTGAGTTTGCATCGCCAGCACCTATGTAAAAGTGTGGTGGTGGATCCTGTAACCCCAGAACTGTGCAGGCAGAGACAGGCAGATCTCAGGGCTCACCAACCTCCAGTCTAGCCCAAAGGGTGAATCCCATTCAGTGAGTGATGTTGTCTTAAAAATTAGGTAGAAAGCCACAGAAGACTTCTAAAGACAACCTCTGATTCGCACACGAGTCCAGGTCAGTACACCAATACACATACAGGTACTAAAGAAGGCAGCTATAGCCTTTGCACAGGCATGCATACACACATGTATTTTTAAATGATAGAACTTAGTGTTCTCTAGTACTGATGCCTTGGCCAGTCCTGCATAAGTAAAATGAAGTAGAAAGAGAGTGGACCTCACCAAATACTTGTCAGGATGTCATGCACATAGCAGTTCACCATTCTGGTACACACACACACCCACACACACACACACACACACACACACACACACACATACACACACACTAAATAAGAGAGAGGAAGGGCAATGGTCTAGGTCACTGCCTTGTCCAGGACATCCACTGTACAAAGGAAAACTAAACAGTACTGAGTGCTTTTGGTTAAACACTGCTCCATGTTTAATGTGCTATTTGTGTGGCATCCTGACACTAGCTGGCTTCTTTAATAAGTGTATGTATATAGGTGTACTGACCTGGACTTGTGTGCATACTCGGATTTATGGGTAAGTGTGGTTATGCATGTTGTAGTGCACATGTGGAGGTCAGAGGACAACCTTCAGGAGTCAGTTCTCCCTTCCACTGTGGGTTCTGGGGTCAGCTGATGTCAGCAGGCTGGCCTTGCAAGTGCGGTATCTACCAAGTCATCTCTCTTCTCTTGACATTTCCTCAGATATGAGACCCACAGCAGAGGCTCATAGGTTCATTCAACCTAGTCTTGGGCTGGATTCTGCCAGACTCTCCAATTTGCTATTTCTGAGGAGTATATTTCCTGGTGTGTGGTTTAGGAAGCTTGCTACTGGGTATTAGCCATTAAAAACGTTTTCTAAGAACTAGGCTTTATGTGTGTATGTGTGTTTGTTTACTGTTCATGACACTGTGTTACATAGGACATTGTCATACAAATGCACATGTGCCGTACAGTGATCATATCCCCTCCGTAGATCCTCCCCTCCAGCCTCCTCCTCCCACTACTGATCTGTTCTTTTCTACCTTCTTGACATATATGCTGATATGATTTTCTGTAGCTATGTAAACTCTGAGAATCGTGAATGAGATAAAAAATATGCTACTATTTGTCTTTTTTGAGACTGGCTTAATTTAATTAATACTATTATCTCCAGTTGTATTGCTTTCCTACCAATGACATAACTTTTTCTGCATTATGGCTGGAAAAATTCAGTTGTGTATATACACCACATTCTTGTTATCCATTCCCCTGTTGCTAGACACTGGCTGGTTCCATGACTGGGTTATTGTGGGTAGGGCTACAGTGAAGGCTGATGCTCAGGTATGCCTGGTAAATGCTGATATGCGGTCCTTGAGGTACACATCCAGCTGTGGCATTGCTGTGTCATACGGTAGGTCTAATTCCAGGTTTTTGAGAAACCTCCATGCTGATTTCAGTGGTTGCCAGGCAAGTTCACATTCCCATCTGCAGCACATAAGGGTCCCTTTTTGTCAGCCGCCCTGACAGTATTGGCTGCTGTTGGTGACTGCTATTCTGACTGGGGTGAGGTGGAATCTCAGTGTAGATTTTATTTGCATTTTTCTGAAGGCTCGTGGAGTTGAACATTTTTGGCTATTTGTATTTCATCCTGTGAGAACTGTCAGTTGCATTAGTCCATTTATTTATTGGTTTTTTTTTCTTGCTGAAAACTCTACTTTCATTATGGATAATTTCAAGCACATATTAAAGGAGACAAATTACAACTATGAAGTACAAATTAGGTTGCTACACCAATCACAAAATCAGGCTCACTCTTTTCTCTTTAATAACTCTGACTTGTCTCCTGGCCCCATGGATTATATAGAAGCAAATGCCAGTCAAGATAACGTTTCATGCAGATACTTTAGAATGAGTGTCTTATAAGCGTGATATTCATATACAAAATGCCCCACACTATCATAAAACCACACCAACCTAAAGTCCTCTCAACACCTAATCAGCTTCAGATCACCCTGCTTCAGAGCTTTTGTTTTAATTTTAAAGACTTAATTTTATTTGTATTTATGTGTGTGTGTGTGTGTATAGCTTTGTGAATGTACACAGCATTTGCTGGGGTGGGGGGGGGGCGGGAGGGATGCCAGCTGTGGACAGAAGAGGGCGCTGTATCCTCAGAGTGGAAGTTACAGGTGGTTGTGACCCCAGTGTGGTTGCTGGCAAGAGCAGCCTATTGTTCTTAACCACTGAGCCGTCTCTCCAGCTCCTCACATTGTTTTTAAAAAAGTGGGTTTGTTTGGATGAGAATCCAAAAAATGTCTGTGATTTGCCCCTGGTTTGTGTTTCCTGAGTTTCTTTTAACCCTTGGTTGTTGTTGTTGTTTGTTTGTTTGCTTTCTCTTCCTCCCTCTTTTTCCTTGAAATGCAGTTAAGAAAACAGATCATCTTTCCCACCGAGGCTTCTAAAGTCCAATTTTACTTGTGGTATCCCCATGGTGTTCTGAACACATTCCTCAGGCCTTTACATTTTCCCAGGCCTGGTTAATAGATTTCCGTGCTTGATCTGATTCAGGTTTGGATGTTGAAGTCTTACTTCGTTTGAGAGACTTGATATTTCAGACTTCAGCAGCCTTGAGTGTGGGGAAAGAGAAAATGCTCTGGGATTTCCCTTTGGGGCATACAGATCCTACATAGGGATTCTGCAACTGGACAAGGTTTTCCTAACCCCTTTAATATAGCATTCGTCTGGCTCTGCCCAACACCAGAGGAGTTGTCCTTGAGTAGATCTCACTGCTGCATTCCAGGTATGATCTCATCCTCCCAGCCCCAGGCCACACTTTGAACAGTTGAACAAAGACAGGAGACTTCCAGTCTGGCCACTTGGGGAGATGGGAGGTGGACGAAGAGAGGATATTGACAGAATTATCTCTGAAGTGCACCAGCGGGTGTTCTCTGCCCCCCCCCCACCTCCCCGAATAGTTTTTCCTGGCTCCTTCTGACTACCTGGCTGTCTTAATGGCCTATGAGGAGTTAATGGTGATTGTGACCCTGAGGTGCTTTTCTTGAGCTACTGCTTAGAGACATGATATGGAGATAGCCCTGCTAGCAGTGATGGGAATGGAGCCTAATTGTAGGCCAGTCTAGGAGAACATTAGAGGAACTTTCTCATTAACCCTAAACTTCAGTTATGTTACAGTTTCATATGGTTTCTAACAAGCCTGGGCACATCACATTGGGGGTACACTGGAACTGTCTTCAGACACCTCAGAAGAGGGCGTCAGATCTCGTTACGGATGGTTGTGAGCCACCATGTGGTTGCTGGGATTTGAACTCAGGACCTTCGGAAGAACAGTCAGTGCTCTTAACCACTGAGCCATCTCTCTAGATCCTTCCTAGCATCAGCTTTACTGCTTTAAGCTTCTCCTACATCATCCATCCTTCTAGAGGCCATAAGATATTAAGGAGCTGGTTGTGTCATCCACCACAGGGAGCATCACATAGCTAGTGCAAGGGATGTCTTGCTGAGACCTCTAGCTTCTTACGAGCTCATCATACCCAGTTACCTCTCAGATTCCTCCAATCCCCTCCCGACCCCTGTCGTCTTCCAGTGCCATCAGCACATACATTTGCTGGATGTATTTCCAGTACAGAACATGCTTGCCAACCACAGTGGTGTCCTCAGCGCGTCACACAGAGAAACCCCATTTTCAGATTAAATAGTTGGTTCACTGATATCCTTCAAACATGACAAACCGATTTATTTTCAAAATTTCATGATGCATCCAAGTATTTTTACCTGATAGAGTTTAATTAGTTGTACCAATGAGCAAGTCTTTGGCCACTTGAAGTTATTTCAAATTAGGTTTTTCCCAAATAAGATTTTAAAAGTGCTTTTGTGGAGAAAAATCTTTCTAGATGGTCAGCTCATAGACCAGTAGGATATAAATGTTTAATAAAAATTCCTAAAAAGAAAACATTTTTCCTTTTGGACTGAGATAAGAGTTCTTGCCTAGCATGTTCAAGGCCCTGAGTTCAATTCCCATCACTGTGAACTATGCACACCTCTCTCTCTCTCTCTCTCTCTCTCTCTTTTACACACACACACACACACACACACACACACACACACACACACACAGGGACACACACATTTAAAGAATGAATCTCTTCACTACATTTACATATTTATAAATCACACATCTACCCTGTGACTTACTAATGCTATGCACATTCTGAACTACCCCCAAAGATTTTAAGTTATGAGGTCAAGATTAAATCATGTCTTAAAAATAGCAGTTTCTTTTTGAGGACACTGGGGCCCGCTCTCTCAGCTACTCAGTAGTGTGGATAAAAGAATCTCAGCCATGGCAGGGCGGCTCCACCTTGGCCTGGTGAGAGGCCAGTTGTCATAAAAGGGACCAGATTGCCAGCCTCCTCTGGAGCCTGGAGCTCACAGCCGGGTCTTCTGCCAAGAGAAGGCTGAGATCCCTAAAGCGCCCTGGCCCCCTACCAGCTTCTATAAACATCCACATTTTAATGAGCAGGCCTGAGGTGAGTGGCGGTTCTAAGGACCTCTATGGCTGGCTGTACAAGAATATGGCCTCTCTCTGAGAAGGAAACATTTGAAATTGGACAAGTTTGACTTCTTTAAAATGAATTAAAACAGAAAGTCACCCAGAGAAGGTAATTCTTCTTTCTATGTTGGCAAATGAAGCTGAGGAATAAACAAATGGGGCAGCAAGATGACTCGGTAAGCAAAAGCACTTGCCACCAAGCCTTGCTGGCCGGAGTTCAATCCCCACATCTCATGTGATGCCAGGAGCAAGCAGAGAGAGGACTCCGGCAAGTTGCCCTCTGAACTCCGTGCATGAGCACCTCCTCCCCACTCTGTGCAAACAAGAAGATGAGCAAAGTGCTGAGGCTTGAGGATGACAGAGGAAGGGCTTGTGTAAGAAACCTGGTTGAGAAAAAAATGTTCAGACCCTCAAAGATTTGGTTCCACAGAGGTAGCATATTCTTCTGTGCACGTCTATGTTGATCCATTTCAACCATCATAGAAGGAGGTGGAGAGATGACCCCCTCCATGGTTAAGTGGTTAAGAGCATTGGTGGCATTTCAAGAGGACTTGGGTTCCATTCCCAGCAACCACGTGGTAGTTTTGTAACTACCACGCGTAACTCCAGTCCCAGGGGATTCAATGCCCTCTTCTGGCCTCTGTGGGCACCGCATGAATGTGGCACACAGACATTATACAGGTAGAACTTCCATACATGTAAAATAAAAATGAAGGAAAAGAATAAGTAAAAATGAGAGGGAACATTAAACTGTTGTAATATCCATCTAAACTGCAATGGTTCAAAGACTCGGAATCACTAGTATTTTATGAGCCTGAGCCATTAAACGGTGTGGTGCGTGCTAGACACAGTGGTTCTTCTTGCTACTGCTTCTCACCTGTGCCATGCGTCTGGACTCTGACCAGCTCTGATGTCTAGTGTTCTCTAAAGCAATCAAAACCCAGAGCAAGATTTGGCTTTTAAAATGGTGGCCACATTTCTCTTCCTTCTTTTTGTAAAGAAGCAAATTTGAGCAGAAGAAAAATTTCTCCCCTGACGATTTCTATCTCAACTTAGGTATATGAATTTTACTCAGTTTAGCTTTCAGGCAAGCGAGAGCTGGGGAAGCTTATGGAGTAGGACACCCTTTAAGAGGTAGCAGGGAACCCCGTGGCAATGGGCAAAGAGACATCTTTGTTGATGTGCTGTTCTCCGTCAGAGGCAGACAGCAGTTCTTTGCCATTCCTAGCTTGATGTCTGGCTTGGTGGACAAAGCTGTCCTATGCCTAGGACACATAAAAATCAAATCAAATCAGATCAAATCCAGGCAGCACAGGGCAGGAGGAAGAAGACAGACAGACAGAGACCTTAGATCCGCCATGCCATCCACAGACCCGCCCTCCAGTCTACAGCACAGGCAGGCCAAAGACACCTGCTTGTCACCATGCCACACAGCATGGGTGGTGGATATCTCCCAGGGACCTCCCAGTCATGCCCAGCCTGCAGTGGGATCCACCACAATGTGCGAGTCTGTGGTGTACAAATGGGAGAGAAAGAGAAGTAGGGCGGCTTGAGCATTATGTAGAGAGATGGAACTGGAGACTGGAGGGTGGGGAGGAGGAGCCTGTTGTGAGAGGCCAGCCCCCCCCATCTGGGGCCCTGGTAAAGTCCCAGCATGAGCTGCCACTGAGGGAAATGTCTGAGTCCACGGCTTTGTAGCATCAAGGGTCAGTGTCAATGTCTGTGGCTTATAGCACCCCTAGAGAGAACATAGGGATGTTCCTAGTTGGGACAACTGCTGGTAACCACATGGTCATCCAGGGACTGTGCATAACTAGCCCTGCCCCTCACTGGATGTGGCCTTATCTTTCACTGGTGGTAGTACTCAGGAGAATAGACCCTATGCTGTTGCAGAAAATATTAATAATAATAATAACGCTTGTGCCTCAACTCTCTGCCCAGGCTACCTGGCTGGCTATGCACTGGCGGGCAATGGCCAACCTGTTTTTATCTCATGGAGACTCTGATTCAGAACTCCACAGTCTCTCTATCCAGCTCACTAGGTTCCCATTGGTGGATCGCTACCACACCAGCTCTGCAGATGTATAAATCCAAACTGCACAAGGAGCACTAAGTTGGCCATCCACACAACACAAACTTAACTTAGTTCAGAAATAACTAACTCAATTGCTGGGCGCAGCAACTAAAATCCTAATCTTATAAGCTTTATTAAGTCTAAATTCTCCAGTGGTGAATCCTGATGGATCCACCATTGAAACCGGGAGACACTCGTAGCTACATCTTGTCCTCAGCCTATCCTGCTTCCTCTCTTCCTCCATCCAACCCGGAAGTCCCTTCTACTCGCCCAGTGATTGGCTTCTTTATTTATTAGGGGATTGGTTCACAAGAAGTCACCTGAGCACATGTGACTCACTCCTGGTCTGCAGCCCCACCCAGGAGAGCAAAATTAGCATCACAATGCAAACAGCACCAGGCCCATCCACAACACTATGCCTTGCCACTTACAGTAGTTGGGAAAGTTGCCCACAGGGTCATAAGCTAGAATGAGCTAGCCCTTCCCTAACTAGCTTTGACACTCAGGAGAGCAGGCCTTGCATCTTACCTGGACAGCACAGTGCAGCTGACCCTAGTGGTAGTGGTGGGGTGCAGGGGAGCCAGCCCTGAGAGCAAGAGTTTGGGAGAGCTGGTCCAGCCATTTGCTTGCTATGACATGGCGTGTGTGTGTGTGTGTGTGTGTGTGTGTGTGTGTGTGGTGATGCCTTGCCCCCACTTGTCCCTCACCACCTGCAGCAGTCAGGAGAGCTGACTCTGAGGTCATCAGAGTAGGAAAGCTGGCCCTGCACCATCACTGGCTGTAGCACTCAGGAGAGCAGGCCCTGCACCTTGCTTGAACAACACAGTGGAGTTAGCTCTGATGGCAAAGGCATGGGTGAGCCATCCCGGAGGGTATGAGAGCAGGAGAGCTGGCCCAGCCCCTCACAGGCTGTAGAACTTGGAAGAGTGGCCCCTGAACCTTGATCGGACAGCACAGTGGAGCTGCCTCCAGAAGCATGGATGTGGGTGAGCTGGCACCGAGGGCATGAGGGCAGGAGAGCTGACCCTGTCTCCTGCTGGGAGCATTGGGTGGCCTAGCCGGAGCAGTGCTGGAGAACTCTCCCTGGTAGTACAGATAAGAGAGAGCCAGAAGGCTGACCAGCCCAGCTACCACCCAGGCCCAGATCCATGGCTCTGAGATAGCCCACCCCCAAATCTATATCATCTGTGAATGGTTGGGACATGTGAAAGAGCTAGTCCTGCTGATCCAATGTTGCAGGATCTCCATGGCACAGCACAACAACAGGATGACCGGGAGGAGACCCAATGAGGATCCAACACTGATGGTGTCACAGATGCCAGAGATCTCGAACCAGACCAAAGATTCATTGCAATGAATATTTGCAAGTAAAGATGTGTGGACAGAGGGATATGCTGTGGGACACACTGTGACACTCACTCTTCAGTTTCCATGATGAAATGTTTTTTATGCTTTGGTATTTTGTTTTGTTGTTTTGTTTGCTTGTGTGTTTTATTGGGGGCGGGATGCAAGGGCTAAGGGAGGATGTGAAGGGATGGGGAGATGAGCAGGACTGGGGTGCATGATACAAAACTCACAAAGAATCAATAAACAGTTTATTTATTTTTTTTATAAAGGAGGCAGCAGACAGTTTTAACTGGTTCATCACCGGAAGTTTGGGCTGATGTTGTCACTCCTTTGAGCTCATTGCCTGACCTCCACACGCATGTGAAAACATACTGTATTTATCTTTCTGGGTTTGGTTTATTATGCTTGATTTACGGTTCCATGTATTTTTTTCTACAGACCATGATTTCATTTTTCATTGTGGCTAGATAAAATTGCATTTCGTATATACCATATTATATATTGCATATATACCATGCTGATACTGCCTCTAAGATTCTTTTGTTTTATGACTACTGATACTATATCTAAAATGCATGGAACCATAAATATGGGCATTCTAGGAGAAATTTACAACTTGTTTCCTCAGCTCTCAAGGTATTTCCTTGAAGGCTAGAACATGATTGTCTGTCTGTCTATCATCTATCTATCTATCTATCTATCTATCTATCTATCTATCTATCTATCTATCTATCTATCTATCCAAAAGGAGGATTTATTAGAATACCTTACTTCTGTGGTCTAACTACTCCAAAAATGGCTTTCCAGCACTTGTTCAGTACATGAGTTTGGATGTCGCAGTTGGTCTTCAGGATTCTGAAGAAGTAGGCTCCAGTGTCAGTGAGGAAATGGACTTGCTAACAAGAGAAAATGCAAGCAAGTAAAGGGAAAGCAAGCTTTCTTCTTCCCTGTCCTCTACCTATACCAGCAGCAGCAGCAGCAGGTGTGGCCCAGATTTGAGGTGTATCTTCCTACCTGAATAGATCCAAATTAGAAGTGGACCTTCCCACTTCAGGCAATTTAATTACAAAAGAAAATCCCTCACAGATGTACCCAGTCACTAGGGTGTTAGTTAATTCCAGATGTAGTTGAGTTGACAACCAAGAATAGGCATCACACACATATTGAATAAACCATGAATGATTTTTTTTTATACAAACTGTGTTCTGGCTCTGAGAACGACTATATTCCAAGGTAAATGAGCAGGAGAATTGGCACCAATGTGGTTCATGACAAAGGAACTAAATCCATTCTTGTGAAACAATGAATAGATGACCAGTCTGCTTGGGTAAGCGAATTCCATTTTAGCCCCAGAGCTCATGCTTCTAGGGATATATTCAGTAAAGCCCTGTGATTAGAACTGCCAATAAAAAATGTCAGTAGAGAGCATGTCAATAAATGCTGGATGACAGCAACAGAGCAAAGAAGCCTTGTGCTTGGTTCAGGAGGTGGAAACTCAAGCCAGCAGTTGTAGAACTAGCAGGACTTCTCACTGTCCCCACCTTACAGCTTAGCTCAGCTTCCTGGGCAGGAGGCTAAAACCTCAACTTTGACTGAATACCACTAGTCTTAATTAGGGTTTTACTGCTGTGAACAGACACCATGACCAAAGAAAAGCCTATAAAGGAAAACATTTAATTGAGGCTGACTTACAGCTTCAGAGGTTCAGTCCATTATCATCAAGGCAGGAGCAGGGCAGCATCTAAACAGGCATGGTGCAGGCAGAGCTGAGAGTTCTACAGCTTCATTTGAAGGCTGCTAGTGGAAGATTGACTTCCAGGCAGCTAGAATAAGAGTCTTAAAGCCCACACCCACAGTGACACACCTATCCCAACAAGGCCACACCTACTCCAACAAGGCCACACCTCCTAAAAGTGCCACTCCTTGGGCCAAGCATATACAAACCATCACACCCGTGTCTATAGTTATTCATTTCCTACATCGTCCTTATGATTTTAATTGACCTGTGGCCTGCTTTGATGAGTTAAGCATTCAAGAAGTGGCATATATCATTTCCAGGCAGAAGCACCTAGGAAGCCAGTGCCCAATTCTCCAAGTCATCTTTACTCATGCCCTGTGGCCATGGGTACTGAATTAGAGGCAATGGGATTAGAACAAACTGGAAGGCTATGTTTATTCTAATTATGCTCAAAAAGGTGCTGCTCTTGGGCAAGGCACTGTTAGAGACTGAGATACATCTCTCAAGTAAAGGCTCTGCTGTACAGACTTTCCTGCCTGGCATGACAGAACACAGAGGTGTTATAATTAAAGAAGTTTCCAGGTTAAGTTAGTTCTAAGGAGTGAAGGCTTGTGGTAAATGTGAGGCAGGAAAGGATGGGACAAGGGGAAGTGGGAGAATTGTTCATCAGAAACAGAAAACAAGCATTTATGGCTCTTCTAACTCCTCCAGCAACCGTGACCACCTGCCATTCTAGGACAGTAGGTGAAGTTCTTCATCAAAGACCAGGATGCACTCCAGAGAGATTAAATAGAAAAGAGATGTCATGGGTATTATGGGTTGATTATAGGCACTGTAACTAATAGCTTCTAGAGAAATGGCTTCTAAGTTTTATTTCCAGGAAGTACTCCCAAAGCCTCCCTACATATCTGGGTTGCCAGCATAGGGACAAAGACATTACCTGTTTAAACCAGAATCAGCTACCATTCCTGTGGAGTGAAGACCAAATAAACCAGAAGACTGTCCTCCTCAATTGCTAACTCAAGACTTGAACAAATGCAAGAAGAAATCAGCCCAAAGTAAGCCACATCAGAACCTGGTGAATGCAACTGGTGTTTTTACATGTTATGTAATAACTCCATTAGTTATTAATATGACCTGGCCAGCTTCCCAATAATCGAGGCAGAGTTCTAAGGATTTTAAAATCAGCTTTAGCATAATTATTAGGTGAATTACACCTAATCTACTTTTCTATATACTAGACTGTTAATTCTTCAGCTGTGCTCCCAATTACTTGCTGTCTGAGTCTTGCCCATGTTATTTCTGCTCCAGTAGTCTGTCCTGAGGGACAGACTGCTGTTCACTTAGCCATGGGCTCCTGACCCATCACATTTAATGGAGACTTTTTGTTCTCTCATCTCCTTCCTCCTCTTCCTCCTCCTCCTCCTCCTCCTCCTCCTCCCCTCATGGTCCCTACCTGTGACTTCCCAGCCTGGTAATTGAAAACCCATCTACCTCTATTTTCCCCAGTAATTGGCTGTAGTCACTTTTATTTAACCAATAGTTTTGAATTGGGGAGCAAGGTGTGCACAACCAAGACTGGTGTACATGAGAATCTGCTTGTTGGGGTCAACCAGATCTTGAGGTTCAGAGTTTAGCATTTTTATACACAGCACCAGGCCAACCCCCAACAGGGAAACATCATCTTGCTCTGTGACTTCTGCAGTCAGGAAAGCCTGAAGGTAGAATTAAGATCAAGCGCAGATAGTTCATCACATCTTGTGGAACAAGAGTAAGGGAGGTCGGCAGGTGGGACCCTCTCTTTGGAGTCTCCTTGCCTTTATATTGTCTTTCCCTTCTCTTCACAGTGGGGTGCATATTCCACTTCATCTGCATTTAATTGAAACATAAACATTTCTGCGTTTGTATTCCTGTATTAGGGACAGTAAGCTGTAACAGTATGAGTTTGTTGTTCTTTATTATAAATGCTCTATTGATAAAGGTAAAACAAACTTTAAAAAACATAGTTTTATGGCTGGAGAGATGGCTCAGTGGTTAAGACCACTGACTGCTCTTCTAGAGGTCCTGAGTTCAATTCCCAGTAACCACATGGTGGTTCACCACCATTTGTAATAGGATCCAATGCCCTCTTCTGGTGTGTCTGAAGACAGCTACAGTGTATTCACATATATAAAATAAATGAACAAATCTATTAACAAATAAAGCATGTTAAAAAAACATAGTTCTAAATCAGGTATGACTTTGAATCATTTTTAAAATTCTTTAAAAATATATTTTTATAAATTATTTGAGAAGTTCATGCATGCCTACAATATAGCTGATTGTAGTTACCCCTTACTCCTCTTCTTTACTTCTCACAGATCTACTCCACCTCCTCCCAACTTCAAGTTCTCTCAGTATTTTCTTTAATAGCACAGATAGTCCAATTTGTGCTATCCCATATACTTATGGGCATGGGGTCAGCCATACAAGTATTGTCAATCTACCAGAGGCCATATACTCTAAAAGAAAACTGATTTCCCTTCTCCCAGAAGCCATCAATAATTAATAAGTCCTCAGACAAGGGTGTCAGTGTCCCTTTCCCCTCATGATAAAATGTTGATTGGTTTGTTCTTGGGTCTGTCTTGTACACACAGCCACAGCTGCAGTGAGGTCATCTTTGCCACAGTCTGTCATGTCCAGAAGACTCTGTTTCAAAGCTTATAAAATGATAAGTTCTCTTTTGTCACTAAGCAAAATATCTAGTGCCAAGAATGGGCCACATCTAGTTGAATTATTGATCAAAGGGGCCCCATGGAATTCCCCAAACATCTTAGGCTAAAGCCAAGGTACTGATTGCTCTCCATAAGCTGATGATAAGGCTCTATTGCTAAAAACAATTTTACATATTTCATTGAGTACAGAGAAGGTGAGCTGATGCCTAACTACAGACTTCACCTATACTGAGTATTGTTCATGGTGCTGCAAGGTATTCCACATGCTACTAAAGGAGAAAGGTAACCACCAACTCTACAACAAACTCTTCAATCTACCACAGTGACCTGTCTGCAAGATATGCTGGTGTGATAGTGGAACAAAGGTGGTGGGAGTAACCAAACACTCCCTGCTTCGATTTCAAGGCCCACACCATGAGATGGAACTCATGCCTGACACTGCTCAGGTGGCCAAGAGTCTGAGACTGGATACGTCATGGCCTAGAGGAAAACCAAATACTATCGTGCTATAGGGACATAATACCAAAATGTCTCCTAACCATATCCTGCTATAGATCAACGCCTTGCTCAGCTATCATCAGAGAAGTTTCCTCTTGCAGTATATGGGAACTAACACAGAGATCCACAGCTGGACAATGTACAGAGAGTGAGAGACTTTGGAATACTCAGTCTTCAATGGGATGTCTTCATCAAATGGTCCCCACAGGATCAGTGAGCTATGTGAACGAGTAGACTGAAAACTTGTAAGAGCCAGAGGAGATGGATGACTCCAAAGAAATAGCATCTTCCAAACACAACAGGAATGATGGACACACGAACACACAAAGATTGTGGCAGCATAGGCCCAGCACAAGGTCAAGTCAGACAGGGTCCCAGGGCCGAGAGGGGAAGGGACACAAGCTCCCATCCCTAACCAAGAGGTCATCTCTCCAGTTGATATCTGCTAGCAAAGGAAAAATTCATTTTCTCCAATGGAGTCTCACTGGGTGTACTAACTACACTTGAGGGCAGGCCCCTTGCCCATCAGTAAATGGCCAACACAATGAGGACTCAATGGGATTTTTGTAAACCTTTTGTCTCGTATTGTTTTTTTGGGAACTTATTTGTTGTTTTTGCTTTTTGTTTGTCTTACCAGACTTTTGATTGTATACTATGGTTTCTGATTTTGTGTTTTATGGGGTTTCTTTCTGTGTCTGTGTGTCCGTAAGTGTATGACTCTTGTGCTTTTTTCCCCCTTTTCTTTAAGTTCTGGTTTGTTTTGTTTGTCAAAAAGAGAAAAAATAAGGTATAGAGTTGGGTGTGTGGGAAGGCGGGGAAGTGGAGAGGATCCGGGATGAGGTGGGGAGGAGAAACCACAATCAGAATATATTAAATAAAATTATTTTTAATATAAAGTAAAAATAAAGTAGTAAACTTCTATGGCTTTTTTTCAAACATCCTTAGTGTTGGTTATCTCTTCCCTCTTTTTGTTTGTTTCCTTTTTGGTTTTGAACCCAAAGTTTCTCTGTGTATCCCTGGCTGTTTTGAAGCTCATTCTCTAGACTAGGCTGATCTTGAACTCAGAGATATGCCTGCCTCTGCCTCCAAGTACTGGGATTAAAGGCGTGAGCCACCACTGCAAGGTTATTTTCTTACCTCCACTTCTCCCTATCTTCCCATCCTTTTTTCCACTTAAATAAACCTCCATCCTTATTCCCCTTTCCCCTCCAAATCACATATTTTTTTCTGTCCTCCCTCCTTTAAGATCTTTCTTCCTCCTTCTTACCAATGGCCTTGTAATTAGTGAGGGTTTCTAGTCCTGTATAAACACCATTACCAAGAGCAACTTGTGGGGAAAAGAGTTTATTTTATCTTGTAGCTTATAGTGCATCATCCAGAGAATCCAGGGAAGGAACTCAGTCATGGCAGGAGCTGGAGGCAGGAGCTGATGCAGTTGAGCGTGGAGGAGTGCTGCTGACTGGCTTGCTCCTCACAGCTTGCTCAGCCTGCTCTCTTATGTGTTTTCAGGGCCAACAGCTCAGGGACAGCACCATCCACAGTGAGCTGCAGTCATCACAGCCATACCCACAGGTCAATCTAGTAGATGTATTTTTCAATCAAGGTTCCCTCTTTCCGGATGACTCTATCTTGTATCAAGTTGAGATAAATTAAGCCAACATGGGTCCTTTCTAGTTTCCTAGAGTCTACTCGTCTGAGTTAAACACACAAATCCAGATAGGACACTGTGGTGGTTTGAATACGTATGGCCCCCATAGACTCATGTGTTTGAATGCTTGACCCACAAAGAGTGGAAATATTAGGAAGTGTGGCCTTGTTGGGGTCCAGCCTTGACCCAGGATCAGAGTTCTCAACTGGAAGCAGGGATATCTGGAAGGCACATAATGAACAGACACAGACTAGTTTTGGGGTAAAAACAGGCAATTTTTCAAGGCTCTCTCTCTCTCTCTCTCTCTCTCTCTCTCTCTCTCTCTCTCTCTCTCTCTCGCTCATTTGCTAGCACCTAGAGGCTGCACACACTGCATTCTCCTGCGCATTCTGCTTTTCTCCTGTGCGTGTTTCTTTTCTCAAACTCCCACTTTCCTACACACCTCTGTGTGTTCCCTTTCTACACTCACACACACACTCTTCACACACATCACACACACCACATGTACTCTCCTTTCATTCACACACTCTCTCCATACACTCTCCTCACACTTTCTGCATTCACTCTTCAAACTCTCCCTCTTTCTCCCCTCACATTCTCTCTTCACTCCCTCTTCACAGTAACCTCATGAGCACCTCACTCTCACCTCACTTACTCTCTGCTTGCTCTCACTCGCACCTCACTCTCTCTCATTCTCTCTCGATTTTTTCTTGCCCCAGTCTTTTACTGATACTCCAAAAGCAGGTAGAAAAAAAAAGACATTGTATAATCATTGCCAAATCAAATTCAAAAGAATAACCACATCCCACAAAGAATCAAGAATTACAAAGTTTCAAGCTTCCCCTATTCCTAGGCCTGTAGCCAAAATAAAAATAATTGCAAACTTATCATTATTTAAACTTTAACTTTTGACTTATTATACTTCAGAGCTCAGAGCTCTGAGGCCAGTTACTTGCATTTTCCTGTGAAGCTCTAATGATAAATGACATGGGCAAAGCTGCCAGGCAGTGGCTAGAAAGAGTCAAGGTAACCCTTAACTCAGTAGTTCCCCTAGCTTTCTGCTTCTGCACATTGCACACAATGACTGTACAAAGAGTCCAGGTGATTTGACATAGTTTTACTAGTATATAATTTTATGTATTTTATACTTGCTTACCCAGGAACCACTCTCAAATGTTGTGCAAAACTTATTTCATAATTTCAATAGTTTTTTCCTTTCTTGGGATCTCAATGTTGGCTCTATTTCATTTTCTAATAATTTCTTCAAACTTTCTTTGCAAGTCAAGCATTAGTCTGGACCTACCATTCTGCAGTTATTACATTGTTTCCAAGATGAGAACACACAGCATGCACCTGGGGCATTAGGACTGTGCTGTGCTGTGTCCCAGGCCTCAGTTTTTAATTGTTTAAGAATCATTACATCAGGGAACACCTAGTTTCACAGAATTCATCAGAGCAGAAGGAGAAAGAAGTAGGAAAGTCAGATATAATAGAATAATTATGCACACCAAGGCCAACTGAAAAGCAGTCACGCACAAATGAAATCTACACAGCCGTTGTCCGAGGCTAAGGTTAGGAGAAATGGGAACAACTGGTTTTTACAAAGAGCTGCCGCACGCTACAGAGATATCTCCATCCCAGCCTACTGCAGGCAGTCCCTTATTTCAGATGTCGGGTCCCCTGGAGGAATGTGTCCTGTTTCTCAGGGTCCCAGACGCCATCCTTTTTTTTAAACAAGGAGCTGCTGAGGGCTTCTGAGATGTCTCCTCCCTGGACTGCTGTGGGCAGTCCCTGTCCTGGTATGCTGTCCCCAGCATTGGAGGAAGGGCACCACTGTGTAGGTGGGCTTTGAGGTCTCCTATGCTCAAGTTCTGCCCAGTGTAGAATCAGAATCTCCTCCTGGCTGCCTGCAGAAGTCAGGGCCCTTTTGCTGACTGCAGATCCAATATAGAATTCTTGGTTCCTCTAGCATCATGTCTGCCTGCAAGCTGCCTCGCTTTCTGCCATGATGATAATGGACTGAACCTCTGAAACTGTAAGCCATCCCCAATTAATTGTTTGCCTTTCGGGCTGGAGAGATGGCTCAGTGGTTAAGAGCACTGACTGCTCTTCAGTTCAATTCCCAGCAACCACATGGTGACTCACAACCATCTGTAATGGGGTCTGATGTCCTCTTCTGGGGTATCTGAAAACAGCACCAGTGCACTTACATAAAATAAATCTTTTAAAAAGTCTATTAAAAAATGTTTGCCTTTATAAGAATTGCCTTGGTCATGTCCCTTCACAGCAATGAAACTCTAACTAAGATAGATGCTAAGATCCACAGGAGAAAGGACCCATGACATTTGTCTTTCTGTATCTGGATTAGCTTAGAAGCCAGCACTGTGTAGATTCATGCATGTGCTTACGACACTCGTGCTTATTACACCAATATCATTAGTCTCGCCGCGTTCCTCTATAATGAGGTCAGTTGGGCTGTTTAGGCAATGCTTAAAAGGGCGAATGATTAATGCAGCAGGAATGAGCTGCCTTGAGCAACCAGTATAAGCTCTAGACAGGGATATATTGCAAACCACTCTGATCACTTAGACAATATTTTGTAACCCTTTTACTTCCCCTGCCCTGATTTTTGAGATTAAGATATAAGATAGACTTAGTTCCCGGGATTTTATATAAACGTTGATGTTCTCTGGGTACTGACCAAAGGGAAGCAATGTCCAATCTGATCTCATCTGGAGATTTTTCTCATCCCTGCATATAATGTCTTTTATAGTATATTCACCCTCATTACCCTCTCTTGCCTGACTCCCATTCCCACTGGTCCTCTTACTTTCTGTATAGTCCTCCTTCTGCAATCATGCCTCTTCTTCATGATCCAATGAGCCTGGTTAGCATTGCTCCTGCGGGCATGGGTGAGTGGTATTTATAGGAGTCTGTGCACTTAGCCTGTGGTTGTACTAATAAAGAGCACGTCTCTCCCATCAACCATTAACTGCCAATAAGTCTGCATGGAAGGGTGAGGCCTCATGATCTTTTCCATGACAGGATGTTGACAGGCCAGATCTTATGCAGATAATCAGAGCTGCTTTGGGTTCAACAGTGAAGACAGCATTCTGCAACATCTTTCCCCTTAGTGTCAGGATTTTGAGCACAAATGAATGTATCCTGTTGTTATAATTTGCTAACAAGGAGACTGGAGAGGGTGCTGAGAATCTCTGTTGTAAGTGTCTGGTGTTGTTTTCCACAGATTCGAGCTGAGAATCCCTCTTGACAGGCTCTTGTGATTCTTAATTTGATGAAGGATGTGTGATTGTCTGATAATGCCAGGAAGCCAAGGCTTATGGAGAAGTCCAGGACACACAGTGTCGGCTGAACCTGAGGTCCTGCACCTGTCTCACCTGTTGTCATCTTGGGATTCCAGAGAGTTCTAGGCACAAAAGGAAACGTTCCACTGTGAGGAACCACACCTCCAACCTCACACACTCCTAGTTCTTCCAATCTCATGACTGGAAAAGGTTGGAAATGTTGGAGCAAAGACTGACTACCTGTATTACATAGCATGGCTATGGCTTATTTTACATTAGAACATGTTGGAGATCTAGCTTACAGTTGTCCTGGATCTCAGTTAGACATCGAAGAGGAAACTTAGGGCCCTATTTTTTCCCATAGCAGCCACCACAATGAACTGTCTTCCTTTGCTTCTGGATAACAGTTGAGATTAGAACATTATGATTCTTGCCTATGGGTATCTTTCCCAGAAAGATATATTTGACACATTAGTTGAGCAGATGATTAGGAAACTCCTGTGAGAAACTTTCTCGATGACATCAGTAGCAAAGTCCTAAGAAGAGCCACAGGTCTTTGGGCTGCTCCTAGAACGGGTGACAGAGTGATAATGGGAGCCAATGTCCCTCGGAAGAGAAACAAATGGATCTGAGTCCGGTTCTGTGGTTGGATTGTGATGCTGCTGTTTATGTTCTGAAACAATGTCTCATGTGTCCTAGGGTGGGCTGGGACTTACAGGGTGTGAATGGGGATGACCCAAACTTCTGATTTTCCTCCGCCTCCTAAATTCTGGAATGACATGCAGGTGATACCACACCTGACTGGCTGTGCTTGGTTCTACCTCCTCCAACGTTCAGGCAGTGGAAGCAGCACATTTTCAGTTAATGTTTACTCGACCTGAGTATGCCAAAACAAAATACCACAGTCTGAGTGGTTTCCATAACAGAAATGTAAGGCAGGTGTTATGATCTACACCAATAATCCCAGCACTTGGAAGGCAGAAGGATTGATGCATGTTCAATACCAGACTGGTCTACATACCAGGCTTCAGGCCAACCTGAGCTATGTATTGAGACCTTGTGTTAAAAAAGTGAAGTCAGAAATTTCCCATAGATGAAGGAGATATAGAGAAGGTCAAGGTACTGTTATGTTGGTTTCTGAGTCTCTTTTTGCTGTGTAGACAGCTGCCTTCCTCCTGTGTCTTTACATCTAAACACAAGAGAAATCTGGGTCTCACTCTCTTTGCAAAAGTCCTATTGGTTAAGGATCCCATGCCTCAAGACCTCAACTATCCATGGCTGTCTCTGTTGCCCTAATACAGACATTGAAGATAGGACTTTAATGCCAGTGAATTTCAGGGGTACAAAGAAGCTGTTCACAGCAGACATGAGAGCAGTGTGAGCATCTTTCTCTTACAGAGCCAGAATTACTGCCTCATTACCTATTTGAAAACAAATGAATTAAGCCTTCCAAGAAGGCGATGTCTCTTGTCCTACAGTCATGGCTGCCAAACCAAGGGCCTAACTTGTTTCTTCTGCTCACCCTGTAACAGAAACTCATTCACTGGGAGATTCTCTGGCCAGGCAGTGTGCCTGAACTGAAGGGGCAGCCAAGGCACCCCTTGGACATGCATTGCCCAGTGTCCACTCCTTGTTCATTTTTGGGATTTTAATGGAGTTGTTTCCTGCAGCTGGGAGCGTGCCTTACTCCTCAGCACGACTTCTGTAGCTCAGGGTTTCTCTGATCTTTGATGCTTCTGTAGCCAGAAAAGAAAAACAAGGCACTGAATGCCAGTTGGGACCAGGTTAGTTATTGTGAGTAATCTCTACAGCCCATTTTTGTCACATTGTCCTCATGGTATTCTGCTGCCTTGCTCAACCCACATTTGGTGCATGATGAATCTAAGACTTTGAGAAATTCTGTAACTTGTGCACGTAGCTAGTTAGTGGTGCCAGGCCTGCAGCCCAGGTTGTTTGCTTTGGGGGAGATATGGATCCCATCTATAGTCAGGTTCTTCAGGGAGGGAGACCTGCCGATTTCACAGCAGTCCTCTTCCTTGACCAGTATTACCAAGACCCTGCAGCACCTGCCCTTGGTTTTCAGGGATTAAACTTGCTTAACTGGGTATTTGCCATCTGAGAGAAACTTTGGACATGGGCCTGGGCTATAGCATGTATTGGAGTGCGCCTGGGCTGTAGCATGTATTGGGATGGGCCTGGGCTATAGCATGTATTGGGATGGGCCTGGGCTATAGCATGTATTGGAATGGGCCTGGGCTATAGCATGTATTGGGGTGGGCCTGGGCTATAGCATGTTTTGGGATGGGCCTGGGCTATAGCATGTATTGGGATGGGCCTGGGCTATAGCATGTATTGGGATGGGCCTGGGCTATAGCATGTATTGGGATGGGCCTGGGCTATAGCATGCATTGGGATGGGCCTGGGCTATAGCATGCATTGGGATGGGCCTGGGCTATAGCATGTATTGGGATGGGCCTGGGCTATAGCATGTATTGGGGTGCACCTGGGCTATAGCATGTATTGGGTGCCTGCAAATATGTGCTTTCTGACTTGAAAGCTGAGGAGTACACATGAGGCTTTCCTGTTAAGCACCATTAGGCCTTGGGGCCAACCACTAATTATCCAGTTACATCATTAACATTCTAATTAAATTCCTGAAGAGTCTGGTCAGTATGGATGTTCATTTCTTGAAGATCATAGTTAAAATCTGTCATAAAAGTCATTGGGAATCATCACATAGTTGCTAATAATTTGAGTAGTATAATTTTAAGTACAACTAAACATTTTTGTGTGTGTAAAATGTTTCTCGTCACAGCTCTGCAAACTTCTTTCTTTCTGTACTAATCTTTTTTGACAATTCATAAAATGCACCTAGGAATGGTTCTAGATGAAACATAAATTCAAGCTGCACAAGGAGCACTAAGTTGGCCGTCCACACAAACTACCACTGGTGACATTCTTAGGGCTGGTCACTTAATGATCTCTCTCTTTTCGTTGACAATGTTTCTGAAATGGAAATAAGTTCTGTTAGTTGTCTTTCAAGTGTGATGGTCAGTCTTCATTGTGAATGTGATTCAGAATAACCCAGGAAACAATTCTCGGGGCAGGTCAGGGACAAGGTTTCTAGAGAGGCTTAATTGAGGTGGAGGCATTGTCCTCTCTATGTGAGGGACACCATTCCATAGGCTGGGGTCCTGGACTGAACAAAAAGAAGGATTTTGTTGTTGTTGTTGCTTTTTACAATATCTGCAGAAATTTTCCTGCTTCCATTTCCTACCTAAATGAAGACACAATGTGACAGTCACCTGTTGCTAAAATTCCTTCCCTCCTGCTAAGGTCCCAACGATCTGAGACATGATTTGGCGTAAGTTGCCTCTGAGGCCAGTGGGTTCTCTGGACTTCCGTACGGAACACATGTGAAGAGTTCCATGCAGGTGAGTACATGCTCCTGCCCCAGCAACCTACATTTACCCAGTCAGGATGAGGCTTTCCCTAGGCTGCACAGATGGAGACCCCTTCCTTATTCTTCCCTGGCCTATATATGCTGTTTTCTTCTCCCTGAGACTACATGCAATTAATACCAAGTAATGGCCAATAGGTGGTAGGGAGAAGTTGGATACTCAAGTGAGGGTTTGTGACACCCCCTCCACTATGCCCCTCCCCGTGAGGGGATGTAAATAGCCAACAAGCCCCACTGGGAAAATCTTTTGGTAAGAGGGCACAACTGAACTACCCAAGACAGCAGTTACTTGACTTGAGGACAGTCACTCACAGAACCTCACATCCTCATTGCCAGGATTCCTTGCCATGATGGAACCTGGAGCCGAAACACGCCCCTCTTTCCTTAAGGTACTTCTATAAGAGAAGTGGTACTTACATCACATCGCATCGCATCACATGACTAAGGTCCTATGAAAGTGCTTCCCACACCCCTGCAAATGCTTTCTAGTTATTGACCATAGGAGCTCACTAATCATACCTTCTTTCTCAAGTAGCCACTAGTGTTATATTTCCCTTCTTTTGTATCTGGCTTTGTGGACTATGGTGCATTCTGTAGCAGCTTGTGTTCTCATGCTAATTATGCTACCCCAAAAACCTGTTTACAGTCTTCCAAAGATAGGCTAAAGGAAGACTGCTGCCACTTGGTTCTGATTGGGAAATAAAGTTGCCAGCGGCCAATGGCTGGGCAGGGAGACAGAGGCGGGACTTTTAGGATTCCCAGGTAAGAAATTATTATCCGAGGAGGGTCTTGGAGAAAGCTGGGTGTGTTTGCTGATGAAGAGCAAAGGTTTGAGAACCCAGGAGTTTTGATTAAAAGTTTTCACTCTTCTATTTCCTAACTTCCTGACCTCTGGCGAACTTCTAAAGGATCCTGAGCCTCACTGACTTATCAGTAAGGTAGTTCCCTCGTTGTTAATGATCTGTGAACTGTCTGTGGTTAGGGGGATGCTTCATTGGTCTGACAGGTGGCAGGTAAAGGCGTTTATTGCTATGACCAGGTTTGACTTCCAGCACCCACCTGGTGGCAAGCACTCCTAACTCTCGTTCCAGGGAGGAACTGACTCTCTCTTCTGACCTCTGTAGGCATCGGCACAAGGGGTACACACACATTTGTGTGGGCAATGCATTTGCGCGCATAAAAATAAATAGGTAGAATGTTTAGTTGGCACGCCCAAAACCCTGGGTTGGATTTCCAGCTCTGTACAAACTGAACAAGATGGCGGCAGATGCCTGTCACCCCACGAAGCCCAGGAAGGAGGTCCACAGTTGAAGGCCATGCTCAGCTGCTCAGTGACATCAAGGACTGGGGTGTGAGACCCTGCCTGAGAAGGAAAGAAATAGAAGAGAGGATGTTTGAGACTCTTTACAAATGCCACAAAATAATCAAACGCATCAGAGATGGTGGGGCTTAGAGGGCCAACCAACAATATTTAATGTTACAGTCCTCAATGAGTGCACGTATGTGTGTGTGTGTGTGTGTGTGTGTGTGTGTGTGTGTGTGTGTGAGAGAGAGAGAGAGAGAGAGAGAGAGAGAGAGAGAGAGAGAGAGAGAGAGAGTTCACACACGTGGAACAGCCCATGGGGATTGGTTCTTGCCTTACATAGTGCAGGTTCTGAAGGTGGAACTCAAGTTGTCTGCGTGGCAGCAGGTGCCTTTACCCTTGGAGCAATCACACTGTACCTTACACAGGTTTTTATATGTAAGATGGGAGCATTTTAGAAGGCTTAACTCTTTTTCTTTTCCATTTACCGATTGAAAAGCAAGTACTTTGGGG
This sequence comes from Tokudaia tokunoshimensis, assembly GCA_036184795.1. NCBI lineage: Eukaryota > Metazoa > Chordata > Mammalia > Rodentia > Muridae > Tokudaia > Tokudaia tokunoshimensis. Next base: position 128,300,454 of record BTHU01000003.1, read on the forward strand.
GCCTGAGAGATGGCTCAGTGGTTGAGGGCACTTACCACTGAGGCTGATATCCTGAGTTTCATTCCTGCGATCCACCAGGAGGAAGAAAGCCAACTCCTGAACATTGTCCTATGGCGTCTACATGTATACGATGGCACTTGGGCCCTGCCCCCACTAAATAAATAGATAAATATAATGAATGCGTTTTGGAATAAAAACAATTATTCTATTCTGGGCTGCGTGTCTGCCTCACCTCTGGGGTGCTCTGAGCGCAGCTGGGAAGCCACTCAGGGGAGGCAGAGCACAGTCTGTAAGGGGGGGGAGTCCTCAGTCCTTGTTTTCACAGAACCGGGAAACAGTGGACTCTGGGACGATTTCTGTGGTTCTCAGTCTCCTGTGTACCCAGGCACCATTGACATACTGCTGGGAATTGGGAACAGGGAGCCCCACACTGCTCTCTGGGCATCCACCACGCGCCAGGCAGGAAGAGGAAGGCAGAGAACCTAGTTTGGTTCTGAGTGAGTGCAACCGAGATACGGAGGGGCTGTGAGATCGAAGGCCTTCTCTGGGAGATTTAGGTGAGGCCCTTTGCAACAAAGTCCCCTGATAACCCCTGCCCTGCAAGGTGATCCTGGATGAAGAGATGGTCCTTGCTTGTTCAATTTGTTGGTGGATGTGAATGTATCTACTTTATTCTGGGTGAACCAGGGATTAAATACCTTTTGTGGGAAGGGGTGCCCAGGAAGGAAGCTCATTGGCTGAATGCTCAGGGCCTATCTAGATACTCCATTAGCAAGAAGAACTCCAGGGTTTTATGCCACCTGACTGATTGTCATGGCCCTCTCAGCAGCATATTGTGGTTGGTGTTCCAGAGCAGGTAGAGGCGGGCAGGGAGTGGCAGCGCGCCTACCATTCTCAATTCTGAGATTTACAGGGTTTGGGCTCACTCAACCTTACCAGTTCTTCTGTCTGGTGGCACAGTCCACTTGCCCCACAATTCTATGTACACGAAGGTTATAAATGAGGGGCTGAAGGGGCGGCTTATCAGTTACAAACATATGCTGTTGCATAGGACATGGGTTCAGTTCCCAGCACCCATGTGACAGCTCATAGCTGTCTGTAACTCCAAGGGGGTATTGTATCCAAGGGGGTATTGTATCCAAGGGGGTATTGTAACCAAGGGGGTATTGTATCCAAGGGGGTATTGTAACCAAGGGTTTTTTCCACCTGTGACCCAGTTCCCAGAGTAATGACCTGGAGGTTTATTATCATAGTTAGACTTAAGGAGAAACAGGTTCCTGGAAGGGAGATAGACAGTGCGGTCCACGAGGAGGTGGGCTACACAACTAAAGTGCTTAAAGAGTTTTCTAATTCATTCAAGTGGAAGTCTGGGGAATATGTGTGGGAATGGGTTTTAAGGGTGTGGGATAATGGTAGGAGGATCCTAAAACTGAATCAGGTTGAGTGTACTGATGTGGACCCATTGGGTGAGGAAGGTTCCAGGTTTAATATAGAAACTTGCATGGCTAAAATAGACAGCTAAAGTTTGTAAGAATGGTTGCCTGAAGCACTTATCAAAAGATGACCTGAAAAGGAGTTGAAGATGTGTGATATCCTTTGGCTTAGTGTTGATGAAGGGATTTTTAAGGCTCTGGGAAATTGCAATGCTAAAGTGGGTACACCATGTAAAACCTAATCCTCCATAATGGGAAGACCCAGAAGACAAGTCTTTCACTAGTTCTATAAGATGCAAAACGGTGAGAGGGGCACCAGCACATTTGAAGAGCTTTATTGTTGCCCCCTTTTTTGAGGCAGACCTTAGGGTTGGAGACGCTGCTGCTCAATTGGATGAATTAAAGGCAATGGGTTTAACTGGGCCCTGAGGTAGCAGGGACCAGGTGGCAGCCAAAGGCAAAGTGATCGTAGTTATTATAATGGGCAGCATAGACAAAGCAATGTCCACAGTGGCCTAACCTTTACATAATGGTCAGCATAGGCAAATGGTTTTTATGGTTGCATGACTTCTATGGACCATTGGTACTGGTTAATTAATCATGATATTTACAGATATAAAATAGATAAGAAGCCTGCTGCATTTTTGTTTGATCTGTATAAGTGGAGAAATTCTCAAACAACTGAAAGAAAGGTTACATGGGATTGTAGCAAAAGGAAATCTTGGCCCATCAACCAATTTCCAGACTTGAATCAGTTTTCAGGCCCAGAAACTCTTGGATGAAGGGACAACCAGATATCCCTGAGGAAGGATCTTGATAAAATACCTAAAAGTTTTACTGTTAGCCTTTCTCCAGTTCCTCCCCAGAGAGATGTACAGCCTTTTACAAAGGTAACTGTACACTTGGGAAAAGGAAACAATCAGCTTTCTGGAGTCTATTAGATAGTGATTTTTGAATTGACACTGGTTCCGGGAGACCCTAAGAGACATTGTGGCCTTCAGTTAAAGTAGTGGTTCACGGCAGTCAGTTGATTAGTGGGTTTTTGACTGACGTCTGACTCACAGGAGACATCCAGTGGGTCCCTGAACTCATCCTGTGGTTATTGCCTCAGTCTCAGATTTTATAACTGGTATAGATGGAGTGAGGGCTATTATGGTCGGAAAGGCTTAATAAAAACCTTTAGAGCTGCCTCTGCCAGGAAAAATAGTGAATCAAAAACTGTATCATATCCCTGGAGTAATTGCAGAGATTAGTCCCACCATCAAGGACTTGAAAGACGCAGGGGTGGTGGTTCCCATCACATCTCCCTTTAGCTCTCTTCTCTGGCCAGTGCTGAAGACAAATGGATCACGGAGAATGGCAGCTGATTATTAAAACTCAATCCAGTATTAGCTCTAACTGCAGCTGCTGTACCAGATGTGATGTACTTTCTTATTTGAGCAGATTAACACATCACCTCGTACATTGTATATAGCTATTGATCTAGCAAATGGCTTTTTCTCAGTACCTGTCCATAACTACCACTAGAAGCAATTTGCTTTCAGCTGACTAGGTCATTGGTATACATTTACAGTTTTACCTCAGAAAATATGGTCTCCAGCCCTGTGTCATCACTTAGTTAGAAGGATCTTGATTGTCCATCTTCTGCAAAATATTACATTGGTGTACTATATTGATGACATTATGCTGATTGGACCAAATGAGCAGGAGAAGCTTTCCCTTTGCACTTGTTGGTAACACATATGTGCATCAGAGGATGTGAAATAAATCCAACCAAAATTCAAGGGCTGTCTACCTCAGTGAAATTCTTGGGAGTACAGTGCTGTGGGGCATGCAGAGATATTCCTTCTAAGGTAAAGAATAAGCTATTGCACCTGGCCCCTCCCAACACCAAGAAAGAAGTGCAACATTTAGTGGGCCTATTTGGATTCTGAAGACAGCACATTCCTCATTTGGGTGTGTTACTCCAGCCATATACCAAGTGTCTTGGAAAGCTGCTAGCTTTGTGTGGGGCCTGGAACAGGAGAAGGGCCGTAGGTCCAGGCTGCTGTGTAGGCTGCACCACCACTTGGACCATATGACCCAGCAGATTTGATGGTACTTGAGGTGGCAATGCCAGATAGAGATGCTGTATGGAGCCTTTGGCAGGTACCTATAGGTCTCTATAGAGACCTTTGAGTTTTGGAGCAAGGCTGTACTATCATCATCTGCTGACAACTATTTTCTCTTTGAGAGACAGCTTTTGGTCAGCTGTTGAGTCTTAGTAGAAACTGAATGTTTGACAATGGGCCACCAAGTTCCCATGTGACTTGAACTACCCATCATGAGCTAGGTGTTATCAGACTCTCCAAGTCATAAAGTAGGACGTGCACAGCAGCAGTCTATTAACAAATGGGAGTGGTATATATGTGATAGGACTAAAGCAGCCTCTGAAGGCACAAACAAATCAAGTGAAGTTGACCAAATACCTATGTTTTCTACTCCTGTTACAATGTTGTCCGCTGCCAAGCATGCACCTATACCCTCATGAGGCGTTCCCTATGACTGGTTTACTGAGGAAGAGAATACTAGGACCTGGTTTACTGATGGTTCTGCAGGCACCATCCAGAAGTAGACAGCTAGGTGTTACAACCCCTTTCTGAGACAACCCTGGGAAAGGGAGGGAAATCTTCACAGTGGGTAGAACTGTGGGCAGTCATACATTTTGTTTGGAGGGAAATAGCCATGTGTGTAATTATTCACTGATTCATGGGCTGGTTCTCCCTCTCTTAGAAGACATTAATTGCTTGGAGCATGGAGAACAAAAGCTTTGGATGTTGTTCTTATTTATTTCCCCTCCCTGGCCACCATTGCTTAGGTTTTGGCATTCTAGCTAAGAAGTAAAAAATTCAGAGCTGCAAAGGCTCACCCTTGTGTCTCCTTCTGAGAGTCTTCACCCTTCTGCTTAAGACTTCGATGTATTTTAAGTTAGGTTGTTGTTGGTGTGAGGTAGATGTCCATCCTCAGTAGACCATGAATGTGAAGGTTTATCTGTGCGCACTCAGTTCCATTCCTGGTAACAGTCCTTAGTCCTAGGATCGGTCTACTGTTGGAGATTGGTTCTAATTCAGTTGGGAATCTGCGTGTCCAAACACTAAAGGTCTTTGTTGCCAATTGAGTTTTGATGGATCAATAAAGATTCCAGCAGTCAATGGTTGGGTGAAGGGAGAAGAGGTTGGGACCCTTAGAGTTGTGAGGGTTAGGATCCAATGGGGAGGAGAAAGTGGATGGCCATGATGTTGTGGGAGATTTAGAGCTGCAGGAGAGAGAGTCAATGAGCCACTGGCCACTTCCCCAATTGGGTCTGGGGCAGCATGGGAAGGTTAAGGAGTGCCCAGCTTTAGAGGTAACCAAAGCATCTTAAAATTAACTGGTGTGTGTGTGTGTGTGTGTGTGTGTGTGTGTGTGTGTGTGTGTGCTACTTTCTCCTCTGCTGCTGTAAAACCTGATGACAACTGGTAAATAGTTTGGCCTTTTAGCATGCCTCCTCTCCCTCTCTCCCTCCCTCCTTCCCTCCCTCCCTCCCTCCCTCCCTCCCTCCCTCCCTCCCTCCCTCCCTCAGGATATCTTTCTCAGCCCATTGTCTCACACCTTAATACAGGTATTCTGATTTAAGCATACAAATTTAAAGATTCAAAACTAGAACCCACATGTAAGAGAGAATTTGGTATTAGCCTTGGCGGGTCTGTATTATCTCATTCAGAATGGTTATTTCCAACTCCATTCATTTGCTTCCGTTTTCCTCACAGCTGAATAAGACCCCATTGTATAAAATGAAACATCAGGAAAACAAGCAGCCATTTAAAAGAGTGAGCTAAGAAGCTCAAAAGCAAGATCTCGAAAGGATGATTACAAATGGCTAAGTGACATTAATTAAAACGTTCAGCATCATTAGCTATTGGAAAAAGTGCAGATTAAAACTATTTTGAGATTTCATTTTACCCCAGTCAGAAAACAAATGACACAAATGCTGGTGTTGGTGCGTGGATGAGTGGGTGCGTGGGTGCACGGAAAGGGGAAATACCATTCCCTGTTGGTGGGAGTGCAGATGAGTGCAGCCACTGTGGAAATCGTTGTGGAGAGTCCTCACGAAGCTAGAAATGGAGCCACCATGGGACCCAGCTATACCTCTCCTCAGCTTAGAGCCAAGAGAGTCCATATTCTACTGTAGATACTTCCTCGTTCCTGCTCACCGCTGCGTTATTCATGATAGCCAGAAGCAACCAACATGTCTGCCAACCCATGCATGGATAATGAAAACATAATGTCAGGTTTTGTAGTGACCATTTTCGGTGTATGTCTGAGTGGTGCTGGATGTACCCATCCCGCGATGCCACCGATGGTCAGGGCTTACTTCTCATTCCACTTTGCAGCCCGAGTCTCCCCATCCACTTCCGTTTCTCCGCTATGATCGCTACTTGGCCCCTGGTAAGCAGATCCCCCTGTTTGCATGCATTTGACTATTTCAGAAACTTGATGTAAGTTGTCTCCTAGAGTCCCTGCTTTATTGTAACTGGCTCACGTCTCGGCAGAGCATTCTCAAGGCTCTCACCCGGTGGTTACACGCAACATGATTTCTTTTCTTCTTAACGGCCTATGTTTTGCAGATGGGGGAAACGCATCCTTCTTTGATAAGCAACAATGAAAACTGGATCAAAACCGAGCCCTGAGAAGCACTCTTCAAAAAAAAATTGTTTTTTAAATGTTCAGTCCAAAAGTAACGACAGCAAAGACAATTACTCCTCACCTAATCAAAAGGAATCAAATAAAAACAGCTTATACGAGAGAAATAGATCAAATATTAATTCTTCTTCGGATTTCATGGAAAATAACCTTAACCTACTAATAACATCTTAAACATTAAAAGTTAGTGCTAAGTCAGCACTGACAAGCTGAAAGGGAGAACACACCCTAATTGTAGACACATTTTTTTGAAGAAAAATGAATAAACCGTCTTCCCCGTGTGAGTGTAGTAACTTCCTGCTCAGAAGACTGTGTGCTAAGACGCACGCAGATGCTGGCCCTGAACTCTTCATGCGCCTCCTTCCTCTATTTCCAGCTCTTGACTAGTTTAGCCTTTTTCTGTCGATTTCCTCTTCTCTTGATGGTCTTCCCTGGCTCCCTACTCTCAAGTGTGCTTGCGCCCAGCAAACAGCCTGGCAAGGCTCGCTAACCGCTAACCGAGCGGGGCTGATCAAACGCCTGCGCCTTGTACATCATCTGATGAGTCTCTTTAATGGGTGGGGTTCCACTTGGTCGATGGCCTACCCTCTGGAACACCACCTGACAATTTCTCCTGAAGACCTAGGGAGTTGGAATCAGTGCGCTCAGGAAGAGGGGGGAAAAAACCAATCTGAAACCATTTTCTGAGCCATCTCTCCAGAAACGGCCCTGCATAGAACTTCCAAAGGTGAAACCCGGTAGAGAGGCCTGGAGGTAAATCTTGGGTTGAGACTGGTAAACCACCAAAGGAAGGTTGTGAACAGGGGGATGGTGGCATTGAGGGTGCAGGTTGTGGATGGATTTAGGAATCAGTCTCTGAAAAGTCCTTCCTGCCTCTTTCTTACCCAACCCACGAGACTCTGGTGAGCTCTGGGGTTGTAGGGCCGTGGTCGGGGGCAATAGTCTGGTCCCTTTGATGTTTCTGGGTGTATCAAGGGTAAGGGCTACTGTAACCTAAAAAGTGGAGAAGCCAAGTGGGGTGGGGTGATGCATACCTTTAATGCCAGCTCTCAGGAGCCAGGCACGGGGAGCTTTCTGAGTTTGAGGCCAGCCAGGGCTACGCAGTGAGATTCTGTCAGGAAAAAGAAAAGAAAAAGAAGGAAGGAAAAGGAAAATGGAAAAGAAAGAGGGAGGGAGGGAGATCAGGATGGTGGCCTTCCTTCCTCCAGATAGGCTCTGTAAGAGCCTTTAAGAGCAGCAGTACTTCTCAACCTTTGGGTCAAGACCCCTTTGGGGATCAAACGACCTTTTCTCAGGGGTCACTTCAGACCATTGGACATCACTGATATTTACATTATCATCCATAACATTAGCAAAATTCAGTTATGAAGCAGCAATGTAAATAATTTTATGGTTGGGGGTCACCACAACATGAGGAACTGTATTAAAGGGTCAGTCACAGCATTACAAAGGCTGAGAAACCATTGGTTTAGAGAGCTCCTTGTGTAAATTGTTTCTCGGGCCGTTCTACAACATAGTATCACAGAGAAGATATTTTACAAGGGGAGAAACACAGTGTGCCTTCAAAGGACACCTAACGGGCCGTGGTTGGGTGGGGTGCATACCTTTAATTCCAGTCCTGGGAGACAGAAGCATAAAGAAAGATATCTACAGCCACACAGATGTTCTATGTTTTTTTCTACTGTGATACAGACACCTAAACACATTTTTGAAGAAATAGAAACAAATACAAGCTTACTTAATATATTTTGGAATGCCATTTTTTTTTCTTTTCGGGTCCATGTCTCAATTTCATAACCACCCGATACAGCCCTCTCTCCTTTCCCTGGCTTCGTTGATCTGCGTAGTTAACTTCCAGCCACTGGTGCTCACTGTGCAAAACCTGTCTCTAAGGAAGGCTTAATTTTCCTGAGGGATTCCTTTGCTCTCAAGTCCCCTCTCCCGGGTAGCCTGGTACCATGTAATCCCTGAGGTGAAGGTTGTAATATCACTGAAGAGAAGAACTGTGTCTTGTCCGCCATTGAACCTCTTTTGACTTGAACAGAAATTGTCTAGTGATCTTTTCTTTTATGTTTAAGAAATTAATCAATTTACTGCCAGCATATGTTTAAAGAGGTGATGGGCTCAGGGACAAGAACAGAGAAGACATGAAAATGATAAAGGAGACACAGGAAGGAGGCCAGGTCAGCTTTAGAGACAGCTCTGTAAATGGCCAGTCCTATTTAGAGGCATGGGGAAATCATTCTGCACGATAGCTTCTCTAAGGGAATTGTAATCAGATTGGACATTCAAAATGTATTGATACACTCGACTCCCTAGCCAAAGTGTTTAGCGATCTGTGTGTCACGTAGTAAAGTGGAGCAGACTGGCATGCTCGAATCTGCCTTGGGTTTGTTTCTGATACCCATCTACTGGCTCCCAGATGCTGGGTCACATACTGTTCCCATTTTTATATTAATTATTAACAACAATGAAAACAGAAAGGTTGAGAGTAGGGAAATACGCCTTACAGACTTGACGGTCTGTTCCTTCTCAGAAATCCTTGAAAACAGAAAGCACCAGGAAGCTGTCCTATTGAGAAAGGCACCTTCAACTTGACCATGAATGAAATGAAACAAACTCATCAGCTGGAGAAGTTAACCCCACATTGTTTGAGGACAGACATGCTAAGAATAGTGGGAGCTAAGGCTGGGTGAGAGAAGTAACTAGGAACAAGAAGCATCTCATATAGTTGTGATGCTCCACAAAGCTGTCCTTTGTTTTCAGGGGTCTCCATCCCCCATTTGAAATGTGCTCCCATGATGCCTTGGGTTTCCCTTCTAATTCCCTCTCTCATTGCTTTTCAGTCAATAAATGTTGCTGTACTCCTCCCCAAAGTCAAGTTATATGCAGCTTCTGAAACATTGTCAGAGGTCATTGAACGTGGGCCAGCACCCAGGGATTTGTCACCAGCACAGCTGGGCCTACATGTAAGCAGCCACCTCTGAGGGACCTGCAGTTGTCATTGATTGTGGTACCACCACTCCGTATGGGTGTCTTCCAGTCTAGCAGGATGGGAATAATTGTCAATGACCAGGGCAACTGAATCACACCAAGTGCAATGCTTTTACGGACACTGATTAACTGAAGATGCTGTGAAAAATAAGGTTTCAATGAACCCCGCCAACCCAGTTCTTGATGCCAAATGTCTAGTCGGATGCAGGTTTGATGACGCTGAGATTTGATGATGCTGTTGTTCCGTCAGTCTATGAACCATTGGTTCTTCATGGTGGTGAATGATATAGGCAGACCCAAGGTCCAAGTAGAACACAAGGGGGAGAAAAAATGTCTCTACGCAGAGGAGGTGTCCTCCATGGTTCTGACAAAGACCACAAAGATAAAGGAAACTGCAGAAACCTATCTTAGGAAGTCTGGTCCCAATGCTATGGTCCCATGATTCTCAGTGAGAGACGACGAAAGATGCCAGAACTGTTGCTGGCTTCACTGTGCTTAGAGTTATCAGCGATCCTGCTGCTATTGCTTATGGCTTAGATAGGAAGGTTGGGGGCTGAAAGGAATGTGTTGATGTTTTATTTGGAGTTGGTACTTTTTATATGTCAGTCCTCTATTAAGGGTGGAACTTTTGAAGTTCAATCTACAGACAGAGATACATACTTGGGTGGAGAAAACTTGGACAACCAAAAAGTCAACCATTTTTATTGTTGAGTTTGAACAGAAGCCAAAGAAGCACATTAGTGAGATCAGAGAGCAGGCCATCTCTACACGTGCCTGGGTTAAGCATACCCGCTCCTCTGACACCCAGGCCAGGATTGGCATGGATTCTCTCTGTGTGGAAACTGACTTCCATACCTCCATGACCCATGCTGGATTTGAAGAGTAGAATGTTGGTCTGTTCCATGGCATGGAGGACCCTGTAGAAAAGGCCTTAAAGATGTCAAACTAGACAAGTCACAATCCACAGTACTTCCCTGGTGGGTATTCTGCAAGATGGTGTTAGTGGAACAGAACTGAATACAAGTATTAACTTGATGAAGCTGTTGCTTACAGCGCAACTGTCCAGGAGGCCATTGTATTTGGAGATGAGTCTGATTCGTCTCCAATGTTCAGGATCCAGAATGTTCAGGATTTGCTGCTCTTGGATGTCACGCCCCTTGTATAGTGATTTGGGTTGGCGTATATAGTTTCTTAGAATCTGCAGCACATGTATCCAAACCCTTCTGGCTTTTGTCCCCTTGGTACCGACACTACCCACTATCAAGCACATTCCTGCCATTCTTACTAAACAGACACAGACCTTCACCACAGACTCTGACAACCAGCTAGGCATGCTCATGACAGTGAACGAGCCATGATCAAGGACAACAACCTGCTTGGAAAATCTGAAGTCACAGGCACACTGCGTGCACCCTGTGGTGTTCCTCAGAATAAAGCCATTGCTAATGCTGACGCCAATGGCATCCTCCATGTTTCTGCTGTGGATAAAGGTACACAAAAGGAGGACAAGGTCACCATCACCAACGGCAGGGGCTGCTTGGACTGTGGGAATTTTGAGCTCATGGTCCAGGAAGCCGAGGAGGACAAAACTGAACACAGGAAGCAGAGAGGTAAGGTATCCACCCGGAATTCTCTGCAGTCCTATGCCTTCAGCATGAAGGCAACAACTGAGGATGAGAAACCCCAAGGCAAGATCTAGGATGACGTCAAGAAGAAGAATCTAGGCAATGTGATGAAATCATCAGTGGGTAAGAATCTGCCTGCAGATAAGGAAGGAAAACTGCAGAAAGTCTGCAACCCCAGCATCCCCAGGCTGCTCCAGAGAGCTGGCAGCAGGCCAGGAGGAGGACCTGGGGGATTCCCCGGTGGGGAGCTGCTTCCTCTGGTCCTGCTTCTTCAGGACTCCCCTCGAAGAGGTTGGCTAAGCCACATCCAAGTGGAGATATAGCACTGCTCCACGGGCAAACGTTTGAAGACCCAGAATTAACAAGTTCCGTGGCGGCTTTAAAGCTAGGCAAGAGATTACAATAGTTATCAATAAAGTTAGCAGTAGATTGCTGGACATTCTCAATACTTGACCCTGGAGCTTGAGGGTGTAGGGAGGAAAGAGCGTCACACTTTATAAAAACGGTATCGTAAGTGGGAAAGGCAATGTCTAAAATAAGACTATTAAAATTGACACTATAAAACACTGCCAGGTTAAATATTTTACTTATGTTTTATTATAGTTATTTGTCGATTGTGTGTGCGTGTGCGTGTGTGTGTGTGTGTGCGTGTGTGTGTGTGTGCGTGTGCGTGTGCGTGTGTGTGTGTGTGTGTGTGTGTGTGTGTGTGTGTATCTGCACTCAGACTCCTTTGATAAACTGTGGCTGTCACAGGACAACTTTCAGGTCCTCACCTTCTACTACGTGGATCCTGAAGATCAAACTCAGTAATTGTTTAACCTGGTGAACTTTAATTGGTCCTATTTGTTTGGAAGTTTGTTTAGGTTTTTTTTTTTGATATTTAATACATTTATTTGTGTGGGGAAGGGAGGAGCTTAGTGTATGCCGTGCACATTTGTGGAGGTGAGAGGACAACTTGGGAGTCAGCTCTACCGTCCTCCTTTATTTCTGACTGCCTAATTTGCTTGAAATTTCATGACTTGTTCTGTCCTCTGCAAGTTGCATATGTCGAGAAACACCCTTCCTCAGGACATTCCCCTTCACTCACTTCCATGACATCCACCACTTGGCGGATCCCACTTACATTTTAAGAGCAACCCTGATACCCTTTGGGCCTGTAAGATGACTCAGCAGGCAAAGGCCCTTGTCAAACATGATATCCCAGGACCCACTCAGCAGCAGGACAGAGAACCGGCTCCCACAAGTTGTCCTTTGATTTCTATATGTGCTGCGGCTGGCACAGAGTCCCCCTCTCCCAAATAAGTAAATAAATAAATACAATAAAATAAAACAAAGCCTACTAAATTTTTGAGAGCCGTCCACCAGTGACCAGTGTCACTGTCTCTGCTCGTTGCTAACAAGCGCTTCCTGCCTGTGAATTGCTTTCTTTTTTGTTCCTCTCTGTGGTGGTTTGAATATGCTTGACCCATGGGAAGCGGCACCATTAGGAGGTGTGGCCTTATAGGAATAGGTGTGGCCTTGTTGGAGGAAGTGTGTCACTGGGTAGGCGGGCCTTGAAGTCTCCTAGTGCCAGCTCTGCCTAGTATGGAAAAGAGCCTCCTCCTGGCTGCCTTCAGATAAAGATGTAGAACTCTCAGCTCTTCTCCAGCACCAAGTCAGCCTGCACACTGCGGTGCTTCCCACTGTGATGATAATGGACTGAACCTCTGAAACTGCAAGCCAGCCTCAATGTTGTCCTTTTCAGGGGCTGCCTTGGTCATGGTGTCTCTTTGCAACAATAAAACCTAAGACCGTCTCCTTCAGGCAGCAGGTCTGTGAGCTCAGGAGCTTGTGCTCTTGCTTCCCTGAACTAAATGTCCTGCTACCAACAAATACCAGTGCTCCACAAAAGCCTCAGGGCTCCTGGTGTGAGCAAGTAAGAAAACAATGAAGAGATTTAACTTAGAAGGGAACGTCTTCGAGAAGGCACTGCAGAGTGACCAATCTCACCCTGAGAACTTCCAGCTTTATTCAGGCCCCTCTGTTTTTACACACTAACGTAAGAGATACATTTTAGGAAGCGTCCATAGACTAAACCCAGTAAAAATGCACACTGTGCTGAGATAGCAAAGGCCACTCATAAAGATGCACTCATTTTAATGTTTTGATAAATATTTATCATGCTGAGTTATTTGGCAATTAAGGAACTATGAAGACAATATAAGTTATTGTTTTACTGAACAAATATTTACCAAGCGTCTCTCAGGTTCCCTGTCTCCTTATTTTGTTCCAGAGGAACAAGTCAGGCGTGAACTGTGTCTGTTCTGTAGGTGAGTAAGGCCAGGCTCGAGGAAGTGAGGTGAGCTGTATCTACCCGACCGACTCGGGATTTGAACCGGTTCTTCCAACAGTGCTGCCTCAGGGGCCTCTGGTACCCATGAGTTTGCTGGACTGAGAAGAAATGTATAAATCTGTTAGTTCAGAGGTCATTCTTGGATAGGTGACTGTGTCAGCCGGAGGTAAAGGGCAAACTGGTGTTTGTGGTTTAGAGGCTGGGCTGGTAAAGGACAAAGTTATCCTTCCAGATGTTTGACAGTAAAGGGAAAGATTGGCAGAGAAGTACCTTGAGGGGAAAGGCAGACAGACAGGAAAACCAGACAGACAAGAAAGAAAGGCAGAAAGACAGACAGAAAGATAGATAAGAAAGAATGAAAGATAAGAGAGACAAAGAAAGAAAGAAGGAAAGAGAGAGAGAGAAAAGAGAAAGAAAGAAAGAAAGACAACTTTGGTAAGGTTGGAATTTATAAGCATGATTATAAGTTGGACCTAAAATGAAAAAAAAAAAAAACAAACTCATGAATGTAAGATAATAAAAATAAATAAATCTTTTAAAAACACTAGAGAAAGCAACAAAATGCAGTGTGGAGAACTACTTTAAGGCACAGGAGTTGCACCCACAAATACATATAACACACAGTGGACATTGGAGGAAACTGTTCCGGGTTCAAAGGTTGCCTCTGCTCCTTGCTACTAAATGTTAGTCCTCCGAGGCTCTGAAACAGTTGACCTGAGCTTTCTGGGTTAGGTTTGGGTAAGATGATCTGTATTTACTGCCACAGTAGATACAGAGGTCCCTCCTGTTCCCTGCCCCACTCAAAACTAAAATTGTCTGATGGATTACATGCAATCATGAGGTATACTAAAAACAATTCCTTGTTTATCTAAAATCTGAGTTGGCTGGGTGTGTGTTTTTCCTACGTCTCTCTGCTCTACCAGCCCTCCCCAAAATACCTCGGCTCCAATGAGCCATGATGAAACTTAACATTCCATAGGGAAAATGTGAAATGATGTGTGGTGCTGTCCCCTACTGGTAGGCTATGGCAACACCATCCACTTCAAGAGAAGCCTGTCACTTGATGGTGGTCTGTTGTCTGGGTTTTTTGTTGTCTTGTGTTGTTTTGTTTAATAGAACGTGGGAGCATAGACACATAGCTAAGTGGAATTTGGTTATCTTGACTCCTTTAAAATAAACTTAGGGTCACGTTAGTTCTCACTAGCACCAAATACATCCCTCCTTAACCATGTGTCTTACAGCTTTTGTGTTTTAAGACATGGCCCTGCTATGCCGTCCTGGCTGCCACAGAATTCACCAGAGACCAAAGTTGTCTCAAACTCTTGGTAATCCTCCAGGCTCATCCTTCCAAGCGAAGGGATCACAGACATATGCCACCATACCTGGCTGCTCTTAAGTTTTGTGAAAATATCTGTACATTTATGACTTATTGTCATATGATTTCAGTATGCTATACCTATTTCTTTAAAAATTGTACATTTTCACTTAACAAAGGCCACCATCGTGTTCTTTTGTTATGACTGAAGTATGGGTTGGTTTAGGGAGTTACTGCCATTGCATTGACCAGAGGGACGAATGTTCTTCAAACAGCACGACTTTGAAATGCTAGACTAATGAAATGCAACGTGCTTGGTGCACAATTCAGTACTGAAGCTGAAGATCCCAGGACTGGCCAGGAGAGGAAACCCACTGACTGCCTCAGGCTGTAGGGTGCAGTGTCTGAACGCCTGGTAGCCGGATCAGGGGCCAGTGGTTAGTCCGGGGTCCCATCTCCCACCTTGGGAGTTTCTTAAGGGAACTCAAAGCTGTTACCTGTCTCTTCCCCCACCTTATCATGGGTATTTATATTTTTAACTGCTGTTAAGAGCAAATTTTCTGTTTGTATATAGCTATGTCTCTTGACTTAGAAATGGACCTGAAATCCGATATGGGAGAAAGTGACTGGTTCCTGAAGAAACTGTACAGAAGGGCTGCTGACACCAGTCTAGACTTAAACAGTAATGGGCTAACAGCAGTGGATGCGAAGGAAACTGGTCTGTGTGACATTAACTTTGTGTGGTGAATGTAAGGCCTTTATATGGAAAGAACAGCCAAAACCTACACAGTGACCTACACGAAGGTCTCCCTGAGGTCCTAGACACTCAGGAGGTAACAGTGACACTATTTATTTAAAAGCAAACATTGTTAATTAAGGTCCTGGTCTCTTAGTCTCTTAGTCAGGAGAGAATATGCGTAGCTTTCTCTGAGTCCTGGTTCGCACCCTAGCTCTGTACACACCTGTATTGCCACACTCGGGAGAACTACAGGACCACAAGTTGAAAGTCACCCTTGACTATGTAGGAGCTTTCAAGTCAGCCTGGGTGGGACCCATGAGCTCACTACTATGAAACAAAACAAAAACGGAACAAAGCAAGACTAATAAGAATCTAGTTTGAGGTGTTGGTTTTGAAAGTATTGGACAGTTGCTGGATTGTTTCTTGTTTTCCAGCAAAAGGCACTGTTTCTTTGAACAAATGAAAGCTTTCTGTGGTTGCTTCCCTTAAAAAAAAAAAAAGTTAATTCGTTTTCCTGAAGCTTCACGGATTTGACTTGAACTTAAGGCATCAATTCACTTGTTTTCTTCCTGAGCAATTTCACCTACTGAGCGGCTGCATTTTGCTCTTTGAGATAAAATCTGTTCCCGAGAATGCTAAACTCACTAGTCTAATCCACGAGACAGAGCCCTGCAGAGAACTTAAAGCTGTATTGCCTTGTTCAGAATTGTGGAACAAAAAAGGATAACTTCCGGCAATTATTGCTTACATCTTTTACAAGCAAAAGTAGCAATGTTTGTTGCCAATTCCAGCAATTATTGCTTACATCTTTAACAAGCAAAAGTAACAATGTTTGTTGCCAGTTCCAGCAATTATTGCTTACACCTTTAACAAGCAAAAGTAGCGATGTTTGTTGCCCATCCCCTCCCCCACATCGCTCTTGTACTCTGCTTCTCGGAGACCTTAAAATGAGCCCCTGATGAGACTGCATGTGTCTGCCAATAGAGGGATACCAAAAGTGCATTCTAGCTAGGCGGCGTCATCTTGGTCTTAATCTACATGGGCAGGGAGGGAAAAATAGCCTGTGTGGAGCCAAAAAAATCCAAGGTCAATGTGATTTGGTCTCGTGAGGTCTCAGCTCATTCATACATCATGGGTGAATTCTAGCCATATCCTGCCACAGTGGAAGAGAGGCACTCCTTTGAGCTAGCTCCCCTCAGAAGGGCAGTGCACCAGCCCCTTCTCCATTGCTGTGATAACATACTGTGAGCAAACAGCTTACAGGAACAAGGGTCTATTTTAGGCTTCTGGCTCCAAAGGCTTAGAGTCCATAACTGTGGAGTGGAGGTAGTGGGCAGCAGGGAGACAATAGAGGCTGAGACAGCAGCCAAGAGCACACATTTCCAACCAACAGGGAGCAGAAAGAGTATGCTGGAAACGGTGTAGCTTTTGACACCTCAAAGCCTGCCCCAGTGACTGCCCCAGTGACTCACTTCCTTCATCAAGGCCACACTTCCTAAGTCTCCCCAGCCTGGGCTACTAACAGATGACCGAGGATTCAAATGCCAAAGACTTCTGACATCTCATTCAAACTACCCTGGCCACTAATTGTGCTCAGAAAGGTTCCACCTTCATGAATTAATTACCTTTTTATCCTTTTTCTCTTTTGTAAAAATTTTATTTCATAATTTTATATGCATGGTTGTTTTGCATGCCTGTATGTATGTGCATCATGTGTCTAGTACCATCAATGCCAGAAAAGGATACTGGATTCCCTAGAATGGGACTTACACATGGTTGTGAGCCATCATATGGGTGCTGGGAATTGAACCTGCGTCCTCTGGAAGAGCAGCTAGGACTCAACTACTGAACCATCTCTCCCACCCAAGATCCTGTCTCTTAATACCATTACATTGGAGATTAGCTTTCAATGCTTGCACGGAGGAGGAAAAGAAACACAGATATTTAGACCATAGCACTATTTTAATTTATTAAAATTAATTTTAATTAAAACCTATGCCATTGTGAGACAGGGCTATTTAAAAATGTTTTTAAGTGACATTAATTGTTTAATTAGCTTATTGTATGTGTATATGTGCATGTGTGTGCCATATCTCGTGTATTGGTCAGAAGCCACTTGAGAAAGTCAGTTCTCTCTGTATATGACACAGGGGTTCAGGATCAAGCTCAGGTCTTCAGGCTGAGTGGGCAAGTGTCCTTACCCACAGGGCCATCTCTCCAGCCTAGAATCCAGCCCACCTCTTAACAGGGAGCTATAAGCCCAAGCTTAAGGGATCAAGGCCACTTGAGCTTCTGGGAACAAAGTCAAACATTCTGGGCTATTGGAGCCTTAGGTCCTGTGTCCCAGACAGTCCTCAGGGGACTCTGGTGGAAGCTGCCTTAGGTCCTGAGTCCCAGAAAGTCCTCAGGGGACTCTGGTGGAAGCTACCTTAGGTCCTGAGTCCCAGAAAGTCCTCAGGAGACTCTGGTGGAAGCTGCCTTAGGTCCTGTGTCCCAGACAGTCCTCAGGGGACTCTGGTGGAATCTGTCTTAGGTCCTGAGTCCCAGACAGTCCTCAGGGGACTCTGGTGGAAGCTGCCTTAGGTCCTGAGTCCCAGACAGTCCTCAGGAGACTCTGGTGGAAGCTGCCTTAGGTCCTGAGTCCCAGACAGTCCTCCGGTGACTCTGGTGGAAGCTGCCTTAGGTCCTGTGTCTCAGACAGTCCTCAGGAGACTCTGGTGGAAGCTGCCTTAGGTCCTGTGTCCCACACAGTCCTCAGGGGACTCTGGTGGAAGCTGCCTTAGGTCCTGTGTCCCAGACAGTCCTCAGGGGACTCTGGTGGAAGCTACCTTAGGTCCTGTGTCCCAGACAGTCCTCAGGAGACTCTGGTGGAAGCTGCCTTAGGTCCTGTGTCCCAGACAGTCCTCAGGGGACTCTGGTGGAATCTGTCTTAGGTCCTGAGTCCCAGAAAGTCCTCAGGAGACTCTGGTGGAAGCTGCCTTAGGTCCTGTGTCCCAGACAGTCCTCAGGGGACTCTGGTGGAATCTGTCTTAGGTCCTGAGTCCCAGACAGTCCTCAGGGGACTCTGGTGGAATCTGTCTTAGGTCCTGAGTCCCAGAAAGTCCTCAGGAGACTCTGGTGGAAGCTGCCTTAGGTCCTGTGTCCCAGACAGTCCTCAGGGGACTCTGGTGGAATCTGTCTTAGGTCCTGAGTCCCAGACAGTCCTCAGGGGACTCTGGTGGAAGCTGCCTTAGGTCCTGTGTCCCAGACAGTCCTCAGGGGACTCTGGTGGAAGCTGCCTTAGGTCCTGAGTCCCAGACAGTCCTCAGGGGACTCTGGTGGAAGCTGCCTTAGGTCCTGTGTCCCAGACAGTCCTCAGGAGACTCTGGTGGAAGCTGCCTTAGGTCCTGTGTCCCAGACAGTCCTCAGGGGACTCTGGTGGAAGCTACCTTAGGTCCTGTGTCCCAGACAGCCCTCAGGGGACTCTGGTGGAAGCTGGTTTTACCACTGACCTGTGTTTTGAGTATGGTAGTCACATCTTCTTTATGAAGTTGCCACCAGGAAGGAGGCTTGACTTCCTTTATGAATTCAAATGAACATGGGAATGAAAGCAGGCAGCAGCAGCCAGCTCAGGGTTTGGTGTCAGACAGCAAGGCTTTTTTCTTTTCCTGCGTTGTTGTTGTGGTTGTTATTGTGGTGGTTGTTGTCGTCGTTGTGGGATGTAGTCAGTAGTTTATCCTTTACAAAGTCTGGTCATGGTGAGTGGGATACAGTGGCTGAAATGATTTGCTAGAAGCACTGCTAGATGAAAGAGGTTTTCCCTGGAGTGGTTTCAGAACTGGTGACTCCAGACTCTCTGACCCGAAACCAGAGAAGCCCTCTGAGCAGCTTTCCAGGCCGAAACTCAGGGCAGGCTCCTGCAGCATGCAAACACGCCTTGCCTCCTCCACGTGGCCACCTCCTCCCTTGCTGTTCCTGAAGATAAAGAAGCCTTTTGGGAATTTTTTCCACAGAGGGTAGCTTTACTTTTTAAACAAGCTCCGATAGAGACTCAGAAAGGTTTATTCGCAAAACTCCCACATTGCTAAGTATAAGACAGCACCAGGTGTCGTGGAGGCACACATCCTGGCCCTCTGGAGGCAGAAGCAGGTGGACTTCTGTGATACACAGTGAATTATAGGCCAACCAGGGCTGCACAATGAGATCCTGTCTCAAAATGAATAATATTCAATAAATGTAAGGGAGTGATGGCTGGGAGGGGAGGGTCAAGATGAGAAAGAAAATGTGCAGACACTCCCAGTCTCTGTTGACCTGGCCCTGACACATTCTCCAGGGTCCAGTCTGAAAGTCCATTAGAGCAAAGGGGGGGGGTGCATGTCAGAGAGAACAGTATGCATGGAACACTGACAGCTCTAGTAGTGACAAGAGGAGCAGACTTGTCCATTCTGCCACAGGGTTCAATAATGGCATAGACAGTTCTATAGAATCCAGTGAAGATATCTCTGTGTTTACAGAGTGCCTTTTTTTTTTTTACAGAAATAGAAAATATTGCAAGAAACAGGAAATGCAAATGGGGTAATTTCCTCACTTGCAAGCAAGAGACCCCTGCCTTGTAAATGTCAACATGCCTGCCCACTGCGATGTCATATAATCCCAAACTACACCCTGTGCACACAGGTACTGAGCTCTATCACAAATCACAAATCACACACGCACAGGTCTGCATCTTCTGCCCACTTTAGCTTCATTTCTGCCTCTCCTCTCAGACTTGGAAGAACTGGACGTCTTCTGGGACGATTTTGCCAGAGGGATCCACTCGCTCACTCAGCAAATGCATCCTGTCAGCGAGTTAAAAGTCCGGAGGCTGAGTAGCTGCAGACTTACCCCTGAGGACGTTCAAACACTGGGTATGGCGACTCTTCCCCTCAAACATGACTGCTCTTTCTATACCAGCTTGAAAAATAAGTATAGACGGACTGGAGAGATTCTCTTGTAAACATGAGGACCTGATTTTGAACTTCAGAATGCATGTAAACTGAGTATGGCAGCATAGACTGAGAATCTCAGGGCCAAGGAGGCAGAGACAGGTGGATCCCTGGAGCCTGCTAGTCAGTCAGCCCACTCAGCAAGCTCTGGGCCAGTGAAGACCCTTTTCAAAACAAACAAACAAACAAACCAAGGAGGACAGAGGCACCTGAAGCACTAAACCGGAGGTTATTCTATAGCTTCCTGTGTATGTGCACAACTGTGCAGACATACATATATGTATACACACACACACATGTTAAAAGCTTAGAAATGAAAACAGCGTGTCTTCCCTTGAAGCATCTTTCCAAGCTGATCCCTCTGGGGCAAACTGGCAACGTTGTCTCTTCGAGTGTGGACGACCAAGTGCATTCTGGGAAATGGTGTTCCTATGAGGCATTGAATGACTGTTCACACACCTTGTGCTTCGGACTCCAGCTTGTGCTGAGCGCTGTGGATAGGGATGGGGGCAGAGACAGAGCTGACCAGGCACCTGCTCGTATGACTCTTCAGCGTGGCTGTTGTAAAGCCAACTCACATTGGGTCTTATGCCCTCATCTATAAATCAGAAGGACTGGAGTAGATAGCAGTTAATCTGTTTTAAACTCCAAAATAATACCTCCTTCGCTTTTCTAACCTACCTTTCAAAATTCATAAAAATGAGGCTTTTTTTAAACTAAAAATTGTCTTAACTTTTAACTGCAACTAAAGTTTCAATGCAATTAAGTTAAATTAAACACTGAAAAAAGAAAAAGAAAAAATTTGTGAAAACTCCTACTGTTTTCCCAAACACTTACCAAACTATTGTTTGGGACAGGAACTGGGTCCCTTCCTTCGCTTTGCGCATCATTAGCTAACACAGTATCTGCCCCAGCTTCCATCGCCCCAAATACTGGCTGTTCAGATTGTGAATGGCGGCTCTGCCTTTCAGAGCCAGCACCCATTGAATCACGGGGACATTTTGTACAAGAGGTGCTCTTGAAATGATACCTGACCTTGAAGAACTGAGTTTATCTTGGATCGGCAACGTGGGAGGAAAGTTGCCTCAGGTTCTCCGCACATTCCAACAAGGGAGCAAGACTTGAACTTGTGGACTGTGCCCTCACATCACAGGACGGAGTGTTTGTGGGTAAGTAGAGTTGGAAGAATTTATCCCAGAAAAACAGGAAAGATGCCTGTAGTGAGTTTTCTGTAAGCGTGTGTTTTTCCTTCCAGCCCCAAGCTCCTGGAAGTAATGACTCCGATACTCAAATACATTTATAAATACCTAGGCCATATAGTGAAGCATGTTCCCCAACTGGTTTGTAATTTAATAATCCCATTATTCAATTCATGGCTGTTTACCTGGTCTCAGTTACATATGACCATCTTCTATGTCTGGGACCCTAACCCTCCGTGCTTGGCCCTATCCCAGAATCCTTCTTGCCTACTGGATGTCCTACCTTCTATTCTACTCTTTCCTATAGGCCATAGATTTGTTTTTCTTTTTAATTGACAAGTGAGGTAACCATATACTACACAAGAGACTCTCTCTCCAGATGCCTGTGATTGGCAGCTGGGAACTGTCCCTGGATACTCTCTGTCCCCAAGGCACAGAGAACTACAATAGACCACCTGCTTGCCCCTGATTTTGCATGGATGCTCTTCCTGTTTGGATTTATTCCCTCCCCGGTCACTTGCTACCTAAGCTGTGGAGCCTCAAAGTATTTAACCTTTCCAACAACAGAAATATTGGCAGCAGTATAGACATCATAGCGCAGGGATTAAAAAGTACATCTGGCCTGAAGGTATTGAAGTTGCGTTCTTGTGGGTTATCCCAAAAGAGCATCAGAATACTGGGTGAATTAACAATTAACAATCAGAATACTGGGTTTAAGATCAGGTAAAGTATAGAACATATCATATATCAGGGTTGGTGAGATGGCTCACTGGGTGTCTCCCAGTGGGTATCACTCACACACACCCACACACAATAGAAATAAGTGAAACATTTTCAAATGCATAAATACATAGCATATACATTATTTAAAACTTATTAGAACATATAAATTTGAATATTCTTTGTTCTATTTATTTGCTTCGGAGCTGGGGCTTGAACGCGGGGCTTTAGTGCATGCTAGGCTTATTCATTTAAAAAAAAAAATCTTTCATAGTAACCATACACTTTCATTATTACAAAAAAGAAAGAAAAACACAAAAGAAAAGAAGCCTCTTAAGTCAGGCTAGGCAGTGTAGACCTGAAATCCTGAAGACTGAGGAAGGAAGGTCACAAAGTCAAAGCCAACCCAGGCAACTTAATGAAAATAAATAAATAAATAAAAATAAAAAAATTAGCAATTTAAGAAAGAAGTAACAAGAGAGAAAGAGGACAGGGTGTCTCGGTGGGGAGACTCTCTTACTTAGCCTGTATAAGGCTCTAGGATCAATTCCACACAACAGACAAGCTTCCAAACGGACTAAGCTCTTCAAAGGCTGGGAAACCTGGGGATGGGCTGGATAATGGATAGGTTCACTATCGCTGTTGAAGATGTCAGCACTATTTTGTGCTCAGTGCTAGGAAGGGGCTGATATTGATTAAACCAGTAATGACAGTTCCAGAGACATCTAGGGTGAAGACTTTGTGTCCATGTAGAGTAGCTTATTATAGGGAGTGACACTGTCTTCCCCGTGACATTCAGAGCCTTCAACATTCTTCTTACTGACAGCCTGAGTAAATCTGAGGTCCTTGCCCAACAGCAGTTGGCAGCATAGTCAGGTGCCCTCCTAGACAAGAGTTAGTGGCAGCCAATTGGTATCTTAGAGAGCTTGCGAGGTTATTGTTGGGTCTACTGAGGACTAGTAGGTAGGGACTCTGTACTTATCCCCGCCCCCTTGGCTTTCCCAGGATGACTTGCTCACTTGCCCCCCCTCTCCTGCTCCCCTCCCTTCCTGCACTCTTTCCCACTGACTCACAATATGAATTTCAGGACCTGGGTTGGGACCTGCTTTGTAGATGCTGCCTTCGCATCCTTGGATGCACTGAGGATCCTGGACCTCTTCTGCAACAAGGAACTGGGTGGAGGTTTTGAGGATGTGCCTGCTCAGCTGGCTACACAGTTCCTTGCTTTTGCCATCTAGTCTACAGAGAGGCTTGGGAATAGAGAAACCTGGGGAAGACCTAGAGAAAGGCTGATTCAGTAGCAGTACAGTCTGCGTGCAAGACCAGGGAGGGTAATGGCATATGATGAGTTTGGTAGACGCCAGGTCAGGATGCCTGTGGGAGCCAGACGCTCCCATGACTCTGAAATGATGCTTCATACATGTCACGGGTGATATTTCAACAGCTCAGATTATCCCTTTACTCTCCTGGAAGAACTGGATTTGTCATCCAACAGAGATGTGGGCGGCTCCTCAGAGAACCTACTTAGCAGGCTCCAGTTTTTACTAGTACTGAAGTCCTTGCTGATTAACAGATGTGTTTTACAAAGTGAGACTTTCACAGCCCTTGATAAGAGAGCTTCCCAGCTCCCAGCAGACACTGCACAGTGACAAGAGAGAACCCCAAGCCCCCACCAATCATTCCAAGATTAAGGTGCAGAAAAGTTACTAAGGACTAATTGAGATCTGTTACTAAGGACTATTTTTGTCTGTTTTTCCAGGAAATATATCCTCTTAAAAGTGACCTTAAAGTCATATAAATGACACTGGCATCTATTATATATATATATATATATATATATATATATATAAACATATGGGTTAGGGTTAGGGTTAGGGTTAGGTCTCCCAGGCTGGCCTTAAACTTGCTATTTAACTGACATTGACTTTGTCCTCCTGCCTCTGCTGTACCTAACCTAGCTGCACCCTAAGCTTTGAGTAGCATTTTCCTTTATATTACGCCAACATGAGAAGTCTATGTCCGGTAACTTGTAATTTTGCTGAGAGGGACCGTGAACATGAGGTTGCTTGTGTCTGCACTTAGCTGACCACCCAGCAGTTGTTCCCCACAGGACTTCATGCTCTCTTAGGAATCCTAAGGGTCATGCATCTATCCTAGCCTATATCATGGTCTACTGGATCTAGAATTTCTTCCTATCATGGCTGGCAAGTGAAGGGAGGTGCTTAGCAGTGACAGGACATTGTAGAATTTCTCCAAATGAACCACGCAGGTAAACCAGCACTTTATGCATTCAGTACTGGGGTTCACAGCACCATCCCAGTTTCATTGATTCAGAGGGAGACTCAAGTCTCAGCATATAGCTGTACTCATAGCAAAAATTTATTAGAGGGAGATATGATCAGGAATAAGGAAAGCTTTAGGAATAAGGGAAAACAAAATCAGGAAAGGAAAACTTTTTTTGAAGCAAAGCCCCAAGGATACCAAGAGCAATCTCCCAAAAGTTCTCTCTCAATGGGGTGGCACAGGCACATTTAACTACTCCAGCAATGAGTTGTCACCATGTGTAAAATATTTTCCTAGCAAAGCTTACCTGAACCTGCAAGCCCAGGGTTTCAGACGTACAGATGTCCCCTCCATAGAACATTTGAGAATTCCAGACTCACAGAAGGAAAACTAGTAGATGTCATAATTTATATTATTATTACAAACAGATTAGGCACAGTAAGCTGCTCTTGTTGGTTAGGGATCTGTGGAAGGGCTTCCTAACCCCAGGTTCTCTGGGAAGCATCCAAGGGCCAGGCCAGCCTTTCTGGCCAGCCATGGGCCTTTCTAGGGCAATAGTCTCAGTCTTGCTGTGATAACTCTGTTATTATTTCAAAGGCAATGTCTCCCCACACTTCACATATGGAAGGATTGATTCCCACTGGAGTGGTATCCCGAGGTGGCTGGGTTCTGAGGACCCTTACTTTATCGATGCATGAGCTAGCTGAGTGGGCTCTTTATTGGTAGTGGCGGGATCTGTAGGGGGCGTGGCCCCGCCAGAGGAAGGTATCCGGGATCAAGCCCCTGATAGCCGTATCTTACCCTAGGGTCCTTGTGCTTTCCCTCTCCTTCCTCTTCTTGGCTGTTAGGAGGTGAGCTGCTCTGCTCCATCACGCGCTCAGCAGCCCGTGTCACCGAAGCCTGGAGTTACAGAGCCAAGTCTTTGCCCCGTTGCTTTCCTCTGGTTGTTTGGTCTTGTCTTTGACACAGGGTCACACTGTAATGCAAACAGGACTCAAACCATCCACTCTTCAGCAGGTCCCCCTGTGTGGTGGCATGGTAGGCGGGCACCACCATTTTGTCACAGCAACAGAAATCCGGCTGACTAATCTTGGATCTTGACAACATATTACCAGTCTCAAAAACTGTGGAGTTATTAATGTCTTTAAGGTATCATTCTGATTCAAGATTAGAAACAGAAATACAAAAACAAAACAAAAGAACCCAACATTAGCTGTATTCTCTCGTATCAACCCCTGAAGAAGTTACAAGTTGTTCCCCAAGTAAAAAACATTTAAAACAACAAAGCCCAAAAGAAACCTAATACACTCCTTTTATAATTGTACATGTGATCAGAACTGTTGGATTTTGGTGTTAGTCCCTTTCCTCAGAGTTGTGTCAAAATAACTAACAGGAGCAGTTTAAGGAAAGAACCGTTTATTTTGTGCACAGTGTGAGATACAGTGCCAGAGATGTGACCACATGGTACCCATGACAACAGAGAGGGACACTGGTGCTCTGTTTGCTCCAGGACCCCATCCAGTGGCGTAAGGCTGCCCATCGCAGGAAACATCTGCCTTCTTCTGTTAACCCTCTCTGGAAACACAGGCACACCAGAGGTGGGTTTCCATGGTGACTCTTGGATAACGGTGAAAACAGCCCTGCTGTTGACCCTCACATATTTATGATGCATTAAAACGTCCTTTAACATTATACCATGGGCCACGGCTGTAATTAAACAAATGTACTCTATTAGTAGACATAAGCGGTTATTTTCTAGTATTAATAAAAAACACTCGCTCCAATTCTAAGAAGTCTACATTTAGAGAGCTCTTGCTACACTTTCTGCCTACACATACTTGGTCTTTGCTGTGTGCGCCTTCGTGCCCTGTCCCAGCACCCCATCTGGAGAAGTCCCATGCTACAAATCTTTCAGACGTGACATTTTTAGCATAGGGCCTACAGTGTCTCAGGATGTGCTTGACAGTGTCCGCGAATGCCCTGAAGTTCATTACAATTGCTGGTGCAGGGCTGTTTGATCCACCCCCTGGCTACAGCAAACCTGCAGTCAGGTCTCCTGAATGACACGTGGCTCTGGTTCTTGTGACTCATGGGACCATAAGTCCTCCAAGATGTCAGGTTTCTTACTTCCTAATCCATACAACAGTAAAAATTGTGGCAACCCTACGTACATCACAAGGTTGTAAGAATCAAGCGACTTTACTACGTGAACAGTTCTGAGAAAGCTGCCTGGCTCGCAGTGCTCAACGGATGCTACCTGTTAATCTTATTGAGAGTCTATATTCGTTTAAAACAAACTGGGTTTTATCAGTTTACAGATGGGCAGTGTAGTTCCTGTAGTGTCTCAGGACTACATGGAACCCATGTTGCTGAGTGTGACCTAGAGGGGCCAGCTCACCAGTACCTCTCTCCAGCACGGACAGATTCTTTCCGATCCCTTCCTCTGATTCTCATCTCTGGAATGTCTGACTTTCAGTCTCTGTGCTTTCCTGCTAGTTCCCACAACTTTCAGGTCTTTGTAACTGTTTAACACAGTTGCCACCTAAATGAGGAGCCTCTTCATAGCCTTTGTCAGCATTTATGATTAAGGCAAAGTATGTGCTGCCTGCCTGGCATCCCAACACCCAGGAGGCAGAGGCAGAGGCAGGAGGACCGAGAAAGACTGGGGCCAGCCTGGGCTATATAGCGAGTACCTGTGTCAAAAAGGAGATCTAATTCATGCACTTATTTGTATGGCTGTGTAATGTCCCTACCTAACGCACTCAGCATTCTCTGCATTTGGTTATTACTAAGTAAGTAGATAAGCAGGCCTCTCAAAGGAGTCCGTGATTCACCAAACATTAGGTAAACACACAAAATGAGACATTTTACATTCAATGTTCATTTGGAAAAATTACAGAAGATATGCTAAGTTTGGAAATAATATGATGTTTCATAAATATACCTAATTGGGAAAATTCCTCTTGAGAGACAGCTTCTTCTACTTCTAGCTGTATAATCAATTAAGAATAGGGAAACTATTACACAAATCACATCATTCACATGTTATACTGGTCAACCTGACATACATTCTACATCACTTTTATAGGACAAATAGACAATTTGACTCCTCTTTATTATAGGCCTCCGTGCCTTGAGTGGGCGAGAGGGCTCCTTGAACAATATTATTCTTTATTTTAAGAAAGCAGAACAATTAAAACTGCTCATTGTGCTTGGGAATAAGTTCTTCTGGTTACATTTAACTTAGGAGCCAACTGATAATTAGTTAGCATTTAAAAACTATGCAGAATAAGCTAGTTCTCTCCTGTGCCTTAGTAACTTTTCTATTGCTGTGATGAGACACCATGACCGAGGCAACCTGTAAAAGAAACCATTTAATTTGGGGCTTGCTTATGGTTAGAGGGTGAGTCGGTGTCCATCACGGCGAGGAGCACGGAGCAGCGGCAGACAGGCATGGTGCTGGGGCAGTAGCTGAGACCTTACATCTCATCTACAGGCACTAGGCAGAGAGGGCAAGACCCGAGATTTTTGAAATCTCAAAGCCCACCCCCAGTGACACAGGTCTGACAAAAAGGCCACACCTCCTAACCCTTCCACCAGTTCCACTAGCTGGGAACCAAACTTTTGAATATATGAGCTGAGCCGATTCTCAGTCAAGCCACAGCACCGTACCTGGTTAATAGCATGAAATAAACTCAAACACAGCTTGCTATTCTTGAGTTGCAGAGAAGCTTGGCCCCATCTCTGAATGCCAACTGGGACCACGCATGGTGGTGGCCCATAGGTGCCAATCAAGTCATACTCTGGAAATTCTGACCAGATTTCCTTGACTCCTTTCTCCATTAGTACAAAGGAAATCAAAGAAATCCTAGCTGATGGTAAATACCATTTAATCAAGTCTGGCTTTTCAATGTTGCCAGTAGTGTCCCAAGTACAACCTTTTCAGCCCTGGGTCTAGTAATATATTGTCCCGGCTCTCTTTGCACAGATATAAAGTGTTTGGTCTCTCACGGGATTCGAGTTACTGGTGCTTTTATCTTTACAATTTAGCGGAAGCCTCCATGTACCTCCCTGCCCTGGAGATACTCAGCCTTTCCTGGAATAAGTGTGTTGGCGGGAACCTAGAGCTGCTTCAACAAACACTAAATTTGTCAAGGTTGCTTTGAGGGCTACTTCTGAGCAGCTATTCCCTAGTGAGAGGGCGTGGTGCTCCTGGGTTTGTGTTAACCCCTCCTTGGCACAAAGCATGGATAAAGTGGTGGACCTGGGACTGAGGCAGCTTCCTTTCCCTCCATATCAGCTTAGGAGAGATCTGGTTAAACCAGATAGTATAATTTTGAAGCCAAATATCAGGGGAGGGTGTTTCTGAGGATGATGAGGAGGGAGGAAGGTTCCTGCCAGGAAGCTTCTGCTTCACCCAGCCACACAGCGCCATCCACATCTACCGAGACCTCATATTAACTGTCTGCACATTAGCTACCTGGTACGTGCACTGTTCATTTTTCCTATAAATTGACCCCCCAGATGCTTTTATTTAAATAAGAAAGGCGTGAGAGTGTAATTGGATTATTTCTATCCACATTTGCTTCCAAATGAATGAGACCCAGACTACGACTCATTTATCTAGCTTTAGCAGAAATACTGGTGGAATTAATCCTAATCTACTTTTCTAGTGCTAGACTGGGTACTTCGCCAGCTGTGCTCCCCAAATACTTCTCTGTGTCTTCCTGGTTGATTTCTGTTCCATCGGCATGCCCTCGGGGCCCATTTCACTTTGGTCATGTGCTCCTGGTCCATCATGGCTAACGGAGACCTTCTGTTCTCTGTCTTCCTCCTCTTTCACGCTCCTTTCTCCTTCTCTGTTTCCTCTTCCTTCCTTCCTCGTGATCTCCACCTGCAAGACCCCCAGCCCGGTAAGTGGAACTCTGCCTACTTTTATTCTCCCTTTGAATTGGCTGTATACACTTATTTAACCAATAGCTTTAAATTGGGGAGCAAGGTTTACAAAGCATCATTTAGTGTGTGTGAGGATCTGCTCTTCAGGGGCAACCAGATCTTGGGAATCAGTATTTAGCATTTAAATACATAGCAGTACCGTGTTGTGTGTGATTTTAAAATCATGCCGCCTCCTTTGCCCGGGGCCACGGCACTTGCTCCTAGCTTAGCTCCGAGATCGGCTGCCTCCATACCCCACTGGCTCCGTTTCTTACTTCTCATTTGTCCCTCCAGGCTAGCTTCGCCAAACCACCAGCTACTGCCCTGTCTCTCTCTTTCTCTGCCCACCTTTACTCCACCGATGAAAACTTCGACACTTTGACAGCTCTATTACTTTAGACCTTGCCAGAGAGCACAATTGCTAGGTGCAGAATCTCCTGCCCTAACCTTATCAGCTAGCCTATGTCAGCCAGCGGCGGAGGCTGCTGGTTCTAGCTTCCCCAAGATCTTACATGGTTGTAGTGTTTCTCCTTCCAAAATCTGGCCAAAAAGCCTCTTCTCTTTCCTCACATCTCTTTTTCCTCCTGGGACCCGGAAGTCCCACCTTTACACTTTGCCCAGCAATTGGCTCGTGCCTTCTTTACTGACAAATTAAGAACCAATTAGGGAACCAGATTTTAGTATCAGCTCCTCCCCCTACAGTACCAGACCAACCCCCAACATGAGAGTCTGAGTCTGTATCTCAGTGGTAGAGTGCTTGCCTGGAGTGCATAGGCCCTGGGTTCAATCCCTAGAATCTCAAAATAAGTAATACAAAGAATAACAATAGACTGGAGAGATGTTTCAGCAACAATACTTTTGCAGAGGACCTGTATTTGATTTCCAGCTCCCAAACTAGAGAGCTCACAGCTTCCATGGGCACCTACAGTTAGGTGGGCATAACCCCATCTAGGCACACATATACATGCATACAAAAATAAAAATATCTCTTTTTAAATCAAGTACATAAAATAAAGAAAAAAACTTGGTGGGCAGTAGTCATTCATACCTTTAATCCCAGCACTTGGGAGGCAGAGGCAAATGGTTCAAGGCCAGCCTGGTCTACAGAGTGAGTTCCAGGACAGCTAGGGCTATACAAAGAAACCCTGTCTCAAATTAAAAATGAAGAAAAAGCAGGTGTCATCATAATTGAAATATGAGTATCAATTATTACAGATAATAGCTGGCTGAAGACTTTGAGTAGAAGTTCATTCTTTCTATGTCAAAAAAAAAAAAAAAAAAAAAAAAAAAAAAAAAAAAAAAAACAAAACAAAACAAACTGACATGAGAAGGCTTTAAGGGATGCTATAGCACAAACCGGATACTTTCCTCAGAGCAATGTAGAAGTATGGAAAGAAAATTAAATAAAGAATAATTTAAGCGGTCAGAGTCCAGGCAATGTACCTTAGCCCTATATCCCCTCAAATTACAATAGCAGTGTCCACTTCCATCTGGGAACCATGGCAAAGCAAGACATCCCTCATCTAGCTTTAATAATCCCCATTGCTTCTCTGCTGTCAACTGCCAGATTTCTAGAGCCATGACTATTCTTTGAGATGAGTTGACCAAGGTAGAGGGGGGTGATTGGTTGGGATCACTAGAAGACAGGCTGGGATGCTAAGAAGGGCTTCCTTCTGTAAGATCAGCCCACAGTGAAATGAAAAAGTACGGAGTGGAGGACACAATCATGGTGGCTTTCAGTAGAGGACTGTCAAATGGATACTACACAAATCATTCATCTGTAGGTTGGATGAAGAGATCCTTTGTTCTGAGATCTTGTATCACTTATCTCTTCTCCATAATCCTTTTTTGGGTTCAGCTGAAGAGGGAAGCAGGCGCCGTTTGCCTTGGGTATCTTGCCTACTTTCTTCTGCAGAAGCCATCATCTTCTCTAAGGTCAAAGTATGTGTCTTAGTTAGGGTTTGACTGCTGTGAACAGACACCATGACCAAGGCAACTCTTATAAGGACAACATTTAATTGGAGCTGGCTTACAGGGTCAGAGGTTCAGTCCATTATCATCAAGGCAGAAACATGGCAGCATCCAGTGCAGGAGGAGCTGAGAGTTCTACATCTTCATCTGAAGGCTGCTAGCAGAATACTGACTTCCAGGCAGCTAGGACGAGGGTATTAAAGCCCTCACCCACAAGGTTATGCCTACTCTAACAAGGTCACACCTCCTAACAGTGCCACTCCCTGGGCCAAGCATATTCAAACCATGACAGTATGATAAGGGCTCTTCAAAGAGGAAATTATCTCCTGTAGTAGAAGTCTCAAAAGTGAACTAGAAATTACCCAGGATATTTTATATTTTATAGGGATGGTGATATATCTCAGTGGTAGAGGGCCTATTATGTATGAGACACTAGACTCAATTTTCAGTACCTCTAAAATGAAAGTACTCTGTTGGATAATTGTTGGATAAATAACCAGAATTAAACTTTCAAGTTTAATGCTCTGTACCAATGGCCCTTAATCAAAGCCAGTAGGCCATCATTCTGTGCATTAATTAGGAAAAGTCTGCAGGAGATCTGGGACGCCAGTAGAGCAAAGGGCTTGAGCTAATACAAAAATGAAATTCTTCCAGTTGAGGTTTACAAAAGAGAGGCTGGGGGGGGGGCGTCTCTTTTCGGGCTGTGTATGGGATAGATAGAGGTAAATTTTCTTACTGAAATACTTTGTGATGTTGCAAATAAAACAGCTGGTTAAAAGAAGGTTATTATCAATTGTTACTAACCTGAGAAGTGGTGTATTACTGGAAAGGGGGCAGTCAAGGAAGAGAGGATCCTTACATCTTAGACTGATTTTGTTTTCAGCCTCAGTCATACAGACAGGACATTTAGCCACACTGCATAAGCTTGACCTGAGCTACAGTGACAGTGTCTGTGATGCAGGATGGGCCATCTTCTGCCAAAACCTCTGCTTTCTTAAGGCACTAACTGAACTAGACGTTAGCCTTCGGCCCTCAAGCTCCCAAGACAGTGGGCAATGGCTTAGTGACCCAACTTCCTGTGATCACCAAGATAGAGATGAGAAGATGGGTCATCCCAGCCCCACAGCCCCGGGAAAAAGAACTAGACTGCTTTACTCGGGACCACAGAAGGGACATTCGATTTGACCGTGATGGGTCTCAGTGCGCTGCTTCGTAAGCGATGAATAACTCCCCAAAGGAGGAGAAGAATGTGAACGAATCCTGCCATCAGCTGTGCTCAGCCTGTAGCTGTTTAGTAGCCTTTGTGCTGTAAGATTTTTGTAATTATATGTATATAACAGTGATTCTCAACCTAGGGTCATGACCTTTTTGTGGATCAAATGACTCTTTCACAGGGGGCACATATCATATATCCTGCATATCAGATATCTACATTATGATTCATAACAGTAGCAGAATTTTAGGTATGAAGTAGCAACAAAATAATTTTATGGTTGAGGGGGTCACCACAACATGGAGAACTTGTGTTAAAGGGTTGCATTAGAAAATTTGATTATATGCCCAGTGGGCATATAATAACCAAATATGGAGCTGGAAAGATATCTCAGTTTAGAAGGGCCTTGCCATATAAGCATGAGATCTGAGTCTGATCTAAGTAGCACATATAAAAAGCAAGGAGTGATGGTGTGCCTTTAATCACAGTGCTGTGGAGGCAGAGACAGGCAGATTCCTGGGCTCCCAGCTAGCTCCTCTGTCAGCAGCTGAATTCCAGGACTAAGGAGAGACCATGCCTCAAAACTCAACTGGGTAGTGCTCTAGAGGAACAATACCAGAAGTTGCTCTCTGCTTCACACACACACACACACACACACACGCACACGCACACGCACACGCACGCGCACACGCACACGCACACATATACATATACAAACACACCGGAACAAGCACACTCATTTGAACATATATACACCTGTCCACATACCTGTCACATATACACCTGTACATGCACACACAGACACGTACACTCACAAAATAATGATAATAAAATGTGAGTATATCTTTAATTTCTATCTTACAAGACAAAGATGACATTTTAGAGCAGGATTTTCATTTGTTTTAGATGAATAATTAATCTACTACCATTTAGGAAGACCACAGAAATGTTCATGTTGTGGTAATGCTTCTGATTTATTTATTGTTCTGAGATTTCCTGCCTTGTTTCCCTATATGTAGGCTTAGACTTTTCAAAACCTACTTTAATAAGGGTTCTTAAATGTTTTAAGCTCCCTTGTAGCCCACCACCCAACAGAGGTAGTGGAAAGAAAAGTTAATAGGGCAAAGGGGGATATAGACTTGTTTAAAAATAGTTCTTTGGGGGTGATTCCAATCTGTGTTGTCAGGATATCAGAAGTTCAGTTCACATGAACCAGCAGTGGTAGCTTGATCCACTCACAAACACCACTCACAAATCAGCAACAGCAGTTCTATCGGAAGAGACCATGGGGCTTGAGTCTACAGAAGTAGCAAGAAGCCATTGGAATATCACGAGAAGTTTTTTGATGCATTTTTCTCTATGAAGTCATAATAAATGATGAGCAGCAAAGAAGGCAAGACAAACCAGTGTCACAGTGTCATCAGTGAAGACCAGTGTCAGCAAGCCCAACAAAGACCAGCAAAGAGTGGCAAGGAGAACCAATGCCACAGAGTTGTTTACTGTCTGTCTTACTTATACCCTTTCCAAATATCCAAGTATCTTCTCAAGCAGCTACTCTAGCAAAATATCACATGGTCTTTTTCCAGGCTGATTCCAGAAAAATACCACATGACCTCAGCAAAACATTCCCTGTGTGTCTGTTCTCAGCAAAAATACCCTCTCATGTGTCTGCTTCAGCAAAACATCCTCTCATAAGACAGTTTCCAGAAAACTATCACGTGACACAACTGAGTCTCCAAAGAAACCAGAAATTTCCACTTCACCTATATATGTGTTCTACAAAGGTGTATATATGTGCACACACAGACATCTATGTGTATAATTCTGAGAAAGGCACTAACTTTTTCATCTTATCGTGTGTGTGTGTGTGTGTGTGTATGCTTGCATATGGAGGTACAAAGATGATACCAGGTTTCTTCTATTGCTCTATGTGTCATTTACTGAGGCTGTATCTCTCACTGAACCCAGAGCTCAGTGATTCCAGAGCTAGTCTAGTTAGGCAGTTTGCCCAGAGATTCCTTGTCTTTGCTTCCAAGTGCTATGGCACCTGCATGGATATACGTAGGTTCTGAGGATCCCAACTCTGCTCCTCATGCTTGCATAGTAGGTGCTTTATGTACTGAGCCATCTCCCCAGCACTCAGACTATGTTAACTATTTGTGGTGGTTTAAATATGCTTGGTCCAGGGAGTGGCACTATTAGGAGGTGTGGCCTTGTTGGAGGAAGTGTGTCACTGTGGAAGTGGGCAATGAGACACTCTTTCTAACCACATGGCAGCCAGTCTTCTGTTAGTGGCCTTTAGATGAAGATGTAAAACTCTCAGCTCCTCCTGCGCCATGCCTGCCTGAATGCTGCCATGCTGCCCCCTTGATGATAATGGACTGAACCTCTGAACCTGTAAGCCAGCCCAATTAAATGTCCTTTTAAGAGTTGCCTTGGTATATGGTGTGTGTTCACAGCAGACACTATTATTGTAACATATGAAATTTCTCCTATTGTATTTCTTTCTTAGATATAAACTATCCAAAGTAGCAATGGCTACCAGCATATGTGAGTTTGTTTTCTTTTTAAAGTAGTCAACAATTTAAAAGAGAGTATCAAAATCATATCTTCCTAAAATACAATAAAACTTTCATTGGCTGGAACAACAAGTTCCAATAAACATTTCTTCTGGCATTTCTTGCTTTTTGTTTGTGAAAGCTTTTATGTTACATTATCCAAATTTCAAAACATTTTCATTTCTTAGAAGGAAAGTCACTGAACAACAAGAATGATTGCTATAAATTTGTATTCTGATACATGCAAGTCAACTTGATTTTTTTCCTACGTGACAATATGAATAATTAGATTTTTAATCATGACTTAAAGATGTATAAATATAAAATCTGTGTGATGACTCAGAGGTAAAGTGCTTTGTGCTAAGTCTGACCGTTTTAGTTTGATCCCCAGGACTCACATGATAAAGAGAAGAAGTGCCGCTGGCAAGTTGTCCCTGGCCTCCACACATGTCTTCCCGATAAATAAATAAATGTGATAAAATTACATTCAAAATCAGTACTGTTTCAAAAGCAAAGTCATCAAGGTGAGGTAGTTTTGAGAGCAGTAGAAGGGTTGCTTTGCTGGTTGGGTGCTCTCGAGTATTCCCTTACAAACGCAATGTTTATGCAAAGACCTATGTGTGAATATTCACTGTGCTTTATTCTTCAACAAGTAATCTTTCAATAAAGAGTGAGCACTTAAACAGATTGAAAGACACAACGTGCATAAGCTGGCCAGACCCACTGAAGCAGGGATGCCAGGTAAGTGGGAGGCTGTCAATCAGCCAGAGAGCCACAGAGGAGGACTCTGAACATCCTGCCCGTGTGAACATGAGCCCAGGCACCTGCACACTTGTGTGCATGCAAAGAGAATCAAACTAATGATACATGCAACAAGTTGGACGGACTAGAAGTAAACTCTGCTGGCTTCTAAAAGTCAGCTCCAGGACCGGTGAGATATAGGCGGCTGCCATGAAGCCTGTTGATCTGAATGGGATTCCCGAGAACCACATGGTAAAGAAGGAGAACGGATTGTCCCAAACGTTGTCTGGTGACCTCCATAAATTCGCTGTGGCAGACACGTGCACAAGCACACTCAGTGAACAAATATAATGAAAAGCTTAAAGGAAATTTCAGGTATATATTGTTTGATGGGAAACTCACCATACCACTGGAAATGGTGAGAGTTGTGAAGTCAGCACAGCTGTTCGTCACAGTCCCAGCAAAGCTGAGCTGAATGCTGTGATCACCTTTGTCCTGTCTCTCACTTTTAGGTTTTGGTCTGCGTGTGTTGCAGTCTCCCGAACTTCCTGCATTATGATTCATTCTGTGTTTTTTTTCCCAAGAAAATTATGTCTGAGTCTTTTTAGGAAAGTCCTAAACTTCTGCTTTTAGGTAAATAACTTTTTCTGGCCCTATTTTAAAGCCTTTCTTATGCCTCAGAGATTGTGAGATGCACAGAGGAGTACTAAGCTAGGAATCTCTAAATGAGGCCATGACTCCAGGAATGTTGCTGGGTTATCCACCCTAAGCAAACTGAAATAGTATAAGTGGTACAGGGTAAACTTAGAAATAGTTGACAAACTCCAACTGGCCAGGAGAATTGGTAACAGATTCAAGGCCTGTTTTTACAATATTCTTAGAGCTCTCTGAAAAATATAAACAGAGATAATTGACAAATTCTGCATTGGCCAGGATAGTTAGTAACATATTCAAGATCATATTCAAGACCTCTTTTTACAGTACATGTAGAACTCTCTGAACATATAATTTAAAGATAGGAGATTGTACAGGGTATACCCCTGGAGAAATAGAACTCTGTAAATAAGACAGATTGCCTTAAATAAGCGGTTCCTATTTCATAGTATAGATGATGAAACAATATAGTAAAAGGAATTATGTGTTAGTATTTGCTATTCATAAAAAGCTGGTTCAGATATTTCCTATTTGTCTGGAATGCTTTACTAAAACTGCAAATACTTCCTTCCAGTCTAAAATCAGGCTTGTATAATAAATCATGTTGTTGCTTGTTTGCTTTGGTGGAGAGATTCTTTAGATTCTTTGGAGTTATAGGGCTAATAATAAAAATAAAATATGTTCTATTTGTACTTTCTATTTATGACTGAACTTGAAACCCTGAACATGTAATGAAAAATTAAACACATGTCAAGGGACAAAAATAATATTATCTGTACTTCTTGGATAATCATATGTTTTGTTCTGTGAAAACTGTAGAAATAAAAATGTAACCCGATTACTAGTCAGTCAGACCTGCAAGATTCCCCTGACCATTGCACCTGACTTGTTCCTCCTTTTCCAACTCCTTAACTCCTCTCAGGTGACCCTGTCTATGGCCAGGGCTGCTAGTAGGAAATGGAGGGTAAGTAAGGATTTGGTACGTAGTGGGTAAAACTACAAAAGAATGTCACAATGGGGACCTATGAAGAGCAGCCTGTGTCTTGATGGCAGTGGTGTTTGAAGAAAACTATGTGTGACACAATTGCATTGAACTACATGGTGCACACACACAAACACATGTGCACAACCACCTGATAGAATCTGGGTTAATGATGTGTATTGAATCAATGTCAACTTTCTGGTTTTATTTTCAAACTGCCATTGTGTAAGATGTCAGCACAGGTGCAAGGTGATTGGACATACCAGTGTATTTCCACGGACCTGCTTGTATATCCTTGATTTTCCCCAAATGTTGTTAAATAGATAAAAGAACACAGGGACCCCCACATGCTCAGCACCTACTTCTGCAGTTGTCAATTTACATCTGTCCTGTCTTGCTTCATTTGATCCCATGACTCCTAGTCCCATTCTTCCCACAAACATTTCAGTAAAACAAGACTCTTTTACTATTACAAACAACCTTAATTTCATGGGTAATTTTCATGTGGCTGTTGTAAGGCCCCCAGACAGGGTGCCTTCCTGCTCCGTTAGCAATTTTTATTTTCACTCGTTCATTTACATAATTATTTTTTATTCCCCTTTGCAGGTTTCCCCTTTGCGGCCGCTTTCCCTTTCTTATCTTTTGGAGGGGACTTTCCTTTTTTCCGGGCTTTCAGTAGCTCTTCAAAAGATCCATATCCTTTCCGCACCATGATTCCACGCCACCAAGCCTGAATCTGAAAACAAGATAGACCTCAATGTGGTGTTAGATAGAGTTATGATTGCTATGGTCTAGCTGTGGCTTACTCCTCTAAAACATATTGAAGGGTTGGGGGATGCAGTAGATAGGAGTATTTTCTGTGCAAGTATGAGAACCTGAGTTCAAATATCCAACATCCTATATGTAATATGCCTATTTTTCAGAATCTTTTAATATAGTACTGACACTCAGTATGCAGAAAGAGATGCTTTGCATATAGAAACTGATGAAACTGTTCAGGATGATTCAGAATTAACTTCAGTTACAACAGTTGTTTTTTTGATGGGCCAATAAAGAGCCGGCATCCAAATGGCTGGGCAGAGGGATTAAAGGTGGGACTTTTAGAATTCCCAGGAGAGAAACACAGAGAAGAGAAGGAGGAAAATCACCACGACTGGAAAGCAGAGAGATCAGACTTAAGAGCCCACTGACATGTAAGAATCTGGAGAAGTGAACCCAGGGCCACCCCACCACCACCAACTGGGTCTGCGGTAGCAGAGATAAAATACAGACTTAGCAAGTATTAATGCAGAAATATCAGAGGGGAATGTGTGATAGCTGCGGGGAGGTTTGGAAGTGCCCAGACATTGAGCTCGTTAAAGGCTATTAATTATAAGGGTTGTGTGTGTCTTTCATTTGTGAATCCAGAGTTTGTGGGCAGGTGTAGAGTCATGTGCGCACCCACCAGGAACACACATGGAGCAGATGTTTTAAATATTTACCACTAAAGAAGGCATGCAGCGTGATAGGCAAGAACTCACTATCGAAAATTATTTAGAGATTCTTGGATTGAATACACATACGCCTTGATGTAAGATTAAGAGTTAAGGAGAACTGGCTTCATAGCAGGCTACAGATTTTGCCCTAGCCATGTGTCATTTGGAACTAATACAAAGAGTTTGGGCTCAGAGATGCTAGGAGCCTCTGCTGTGCAAAGAGACAGGCTTTACAGAGGCAGAGAAAGAGGAAGGTGGTAGAAGTTGCCTGCCACTTACAACCAGATAAAGAATAGAGATGAGTAAAATTTGATTTAATTGTTTTTTAAGGATAGAAGGGAGTATAATGGTAATTGTTTAAGTAGTTTTAACTATACATAGAATAAATAAATACAGGCCTTTGATCTCAAATGTGGGAATCAAAGGCACAGAGATAGAAAGAATAGAAAAAAATGAAAAAAAATGCTTTAAAGAAAATTTTAAACGGTCTATATCAGGGGAAATACTCAAATTCTTTGAATGTGGTCTACATGGGAATTCTGGGATTTTTTAACCTGGTATGACAAATTAGAAGCCTAAGAATAGGCTTATAGAGTAAACAGAAGAGAGGATTTAAGTATACATAGATGAACAAATAACTGAGGCTTTTGATCTTAAATTATAGGTCAAAGAGCAGGGGATAAGTGGAGAAACCTTATCAGACAGATAATAGAAGCTTATGTTAATTCAAGTTACATAAAGAGAAAGGGAACATATGTAACTACAGAGATATTAACCTCCATAGAAGGGAGAATTTAAGTATACAGATGAATAAATAACTTAGGCCGTGATCACATGTAGGTTGGGGCAGGAGATGGTGGGGAAGCACCATCCCAACAGATAATATATTTTTAGATTGTTTTAATTACTTTGAATTATTTTAATAATAAAATGCATGTGGTTATGAGTTTGGTGGTTATATTAAAATTCCTCTAGGAGAGAGGTCAAGCTATTAAGTTAATTCAATCTATACCTTTAATAACTTCTGGTTACTGGACCAAGGACATGTATTTTGAGAGAGAGGCTCTATATTTGTGTTGACAGGAAAGGAGAAAAGGCTTTAGACCCTTTTCAGAGTGATACGGATCAAAAATGACAGGAGAAGACCCTCTGAAGATCTTGGCTACAGAAAAGAAAAAATTGAGAAAATCAAACAGGACAGGTAACTTGATCTGTTGATTCCTTGACATAGGAACAGCCCTATAACTGGCTTAGACATAAATATGCCTCTAGCCAAAACTTCAGTTAAAAATTAGACAATAAAACTTGTTGGTTATGGAATTCTTAAGATTCATTGTGCCATCCTTCACATGGCATGAATGAAGATTTATTACAACTTTTATTGATTAAATTAACTCATAAAAGGATAGGTGTCTTTCACGTGCCCTAATTCATCTACAGACAAAAAATACTGTCTAAGAAAGGACATATAATGTGGGATAGTTGACAGATTAGCTCTGCCAATACAGAGTAAGTTAGTCCTTCATAGTTCCTGCTTCACTAAACAGAGAAATACTAGAGCTAACAGATGTTATAAACCAAATGGATATAACAAGTCTACATATCATTTTACCCAAACACAAAATAATACATCTTTTTCTCAGCACCTCGTGGAACTTTCTCAAAAATTGACCACATTCTCAGTCACAAGGCAAGTCTTAACACATACAACAAAATTGAAATGATTCCCATCATTTGATCAGACCCCCCCACACACATATTAAAACTGGATTTCAACAACAGAAGTCACAGAAAGCCTACAGATGCATGGAAACTGAATAATTCTTTACTGAATGGCTACTGTGTCAAGACAGAAATAAAAGAAAGAAATTAAAGGCTTCATAGAATTAAATGAATATGAATACACAACACACCCAAACTTATGGGACACAACAAAAGTAGTGCTAAGAGGAAAGTTCATAGCACTAAATCCCTTCATAAAGAAACTGGAGAGATATCACACTAACAACAGCACACCTGAAAGCTCTAGAACAAAATGAAGCAAGCTCATCCAAGAGGAGTAGAAGAGAGGAAATGATCAAACTGGTGGGCTGAAATCAATAAAATAGAAACAAAAAGAACAATACAAATAATAAATGAAATAAAGTGTTGGTTCTTTGAGAAAATCAACAAGATAGACAAACCTTTATGCAAACTTAAAGAAAAACAGAGAAAGAATATTTAAATTAACAAAATCAAAAAGAAAAGGGGGACATAGCAGACTCCATGGGAATCCAAAGAATCATTAGGTCATACTTTAAAAGTCTGTGCTCCAGGCTGGAGAGATGGCTCAGCAGTTAAGAGCGCTGACTGCTTTTCCAGAGGTCCTGAGTTCAATTCCCAGCAACCATCCATGGTGGATCACAACCATCTGTAATGGGGTCTGCTGCCCTCTTCTGGTGTGTCTGAAGAGAGCAATGATGTACTTATATACATAAAATAAATAAATAAATCTTAAAAAAACAAAAACAAAACCTGTGCTCCACAAAATTGGAAAATATAAAAGAATGGATAATTTTCTTTATAGGTACCACTTAACAAAGTTAAATCAAGATCAGATAAACAATTTAAACAATCTTATCACCGTTAAGGAAATAGAAGTAGTCATCAAAAGTCTCCCAACTGAAAAACAGCTCAGGGACAGGCAGTTTTAGAGCAGAATTCTACCAAACTTTCAAAGAAGTGCTAATACCAAAACTCATCAAGGTGTTCCAAAAATAGAAACAGTAGGAACAATGCCAAATACATTTTATGAGACCACAATTACCTTGATAATCAAACAACACAAAGATTATAGAAAGAAAGAGAATTATAGGCCGATTTCCCCTATGGACATAGATGTAAAAATTCTCAATAAAATACTTGGAAACCAAATCCATGAGCACATCAAAAGGATCATGCATCATGATCAAGTAGACTTTATCCCAGGGATACAGGAATGTTGCAACATATAAATTGATAAAGGTAATCCACTATATAAGCAAATTGAAAAAAAAGCCCACATGATCATCTCATTAGATGCTGAAAAAGCTTTTGACAAAATCCAAGACCCCTTCATGATGAAAGTCTTGTATACGAGAGACATATTTAAATATAATAAAGGCCATTTACAGCAAGCCCATAGACAATATAAAATTAAATGGAAAGAAAATCAAAGCAATTCCATTAAAACCAGTGCTTAGCCCGCCAGGAGAGAGTGATCTCCCAGCAGTGCTTTCATTTCTGAGCACGGAGGTGAGATCTCCACCTTCTCTCTGGAGGGGAACAGCTAGGAGCACATGGGGCATAAGATCAGTGGAGCAGCTGGGATGGAAGTATTCCCGCTGCATTTTGCACTGGGGAGTTGGGCAGCTCCACAGCCTTCTGTGCACAGATCCTGCCAGAAGAGAGTTAGTCTCCCAGGAGTACAGACACAGGTTTACAGGCCCACAGGAGGGACAAGCTCCAGTCAGAGACAGCAAGACCAACTAGCACTGGAGATAACCAGATGATGAAAAGCAAGCACAAGAACCCTACCAACAGAAACTAAGGCAACTTGGCAACATCAGAACCTAGTTCTCCCAACACAGCAGGTCCCAGATACCCCAACACACCAGATAAGCAAGAGTTGGATTTAAAATCGTATCTCATGATGCTGATAGAGGGTTTCAAGAAGGACTTAAATAACTCCCTTAAGGAAAAACAGGAGAACATGGGTCAACAGGCAGAAGCCCTTAAAGAAGAAACACAAAAATCCCTTAAAGAATTATAGGAAAACACAATCAAGTGAAGGAACTGAACAAAACCACCCAGAATCTAAAAGAGGAAGTAGAAACAATAAAGAACAAAGTGAGACATTTCTGGAGATAGAAAACCTTGAAAAGAATTTAGGAGTTATAGATGCAAGCATCAACAACAGAATACAAGAGATAGAAGAAAGAATCTCAGGTGCTGAAGATACCATAGAAAACATTGACTTAACAGTCAAAGAAAATGCAAAATGCATAAAGCTTGTAACCCAAAACATTCAGGAAATTCAGGACACAATGAGAAGACCAAACTTAAGGATAATAGGGATAGAAGAGAGTGAAGACTCCCAACTTAAAGAGCCAGTAAATATCTTCAACAAAATTATAGAAGAAAACTTCCCTAACCTAAAGAGATGCCCATGAACATACAAGAAGCCTACAGAACTCCAAAGAGACTGGACCAGACCAGAAAGTCCTCCTGGCACATAATAATCAAAACACCAAAGGCACTAAACAAAGAACGAATAGTGAAAGTAGTAAAGGAAAAGGGGCAAGTAACTTATAAAGGCAGACCTAACAGAATTACACCAGACTTCTCACCAGAGACGATGAAAGCTAGAAGATCCTGGGCAGATCTCATACAGACCCTAAGAGAACACAAATGCCAGCCAAAAGTACTATACCCAGCAAAACTCTCAATCACCATAGATGGAGAAACCAAGATATTCCATGATAAAACCAAATTTACACAATATCTTTCCACAAATCCAGCCCTACAAAGGATAATAGATGGAAAACACCAACACATGGAGGGAAACTACACCCTAGAAAAAGCAAGAAAGTAATCTTCTTCCAACAAACCCAAAAGAAGATAACCACACAAACATAAAAATAACATCAAAAACAACAGGAAGCAACAATCACTATTCTTTAATATCTCTTAACATCAGTGGACTGAATTCCCCAATAAAAAGACATAGACTAACAGAAATATTTTTCATGTAAATCTTCAATTTTATCAGAAAATGTTTGTAATTCCTTTTTCAATTAATTTAGTAATGTTTTTATGTATACCATTTTATCTGCATTATTTTTCTTGATAATCTTCAATTTTAACATGTTTTTCAATATATTTCTTCTATTTTATCAGAAATGTTTTCTATGTAAATCTCTGATTTTATCACAAAATGTTTTTAATTTCACCTTTAATTAACCTAGAAAGGCTTTTTTATGTCTACAGATTTTATCTGTATAATTTTCCATGAAATAGTCACTTTTAATGTGTTTTTCTATATAGTTTTTTAATTTTATCAGAAATATTTTCCATGTAAATCTTCAGTTTTACCTGAAAATGTTTATAATTCCACTTTAAATTAACTTAGAATTATTTTTATGCCTACCATTTTATCTGTATAATTTTCCATGATATTCTTCAATTTTAACATGTTTTTCTATATATTTCTTCAACTTTATCAGAAAATGTTTATAATTCCACTTTCAATCAACTTAGGCATACTTTTATGCCTACCATTATTATATCTATATAAAATTTTCCATGACAATCTTCAATTTAAAAAAATTTAATATTAAAAAAACAAA
Organism: Tokudaia tokunoshimensis; assembly: GCA_036184795.1. Lineage (NCBI taxonomy): Eukaryota > Metazoa > Chordata > Mammalia > Rodentia > Muridae > Tokudaia > Tokudaia tokunoshimensis. The sequence goes on from BTHU01000003.1 coordinate 128,344,675, forward strand.
AAAAATGGTCTTTCCAATTTTTCCTCCTAGGGATCTCAGTAAATATTATCAGCATATTTTGGCAATGGTTTTTGCTATAGAAAAAATTAACAAGGACCCAAATATTTTATTCAACAAGTCTTTAGGATTTTATCTTTTCAATGTCAACTTCATTGAGATGAAGGCTGTGTGAAGTTCTATGGCTTTGCTCTCAGGAGACAGCCGCCCAATTCCTAACTACAGCTGCAGGCCTGAGAAGACTGATAAGCTGGTTGCAGTGATAGGATGCATTTCAACAGGAATATCAGCTCAGATCTCCCGAGTTCTAAGTCTCTACAATATCCCACAGGTACACAAAGCACTCTGATTCTTAAGTTAAACATAGCAATATAGTAATAAGTGCTAATTAATCCACTTATTGTTTATTGATGAGGTATGGGGCTGCTTAATAATTTACAATTTTTTTATCATTTTAAGTTTGAAGAACAATTTATTCATAAAATGAAATTAGGTTTGTTAAATAAATTTAATTTGAAAACATTTATAATTGAAAAAATTTAAATAAAAGTAATGACAGCCTGTATTCTTACCAATCCAAAAAGAAAAAAGAAAAAGTCAAGTTATCATTATTTGTAGATAATATGATAGTATACATATTGATATTGATAGCATACATACAGATTCAAAAATTCTATCAGGGAATGTCTACAGCTGTAAACACCTTTAGTGATGTGTCTGAATAGAAGATTAACTTAAAAAAACAAAAAACAGTGTTTTCTCTATATACATATGACAAATGGACTGAGAAAGAAATCATGGAAATAACACCCTTAACCATATCTACAAATTATATAAAATATCTTGGGTAACCCTAACCAATCAAGTGAAAGATCTGTAGAAAGAAATTGACAATATCAGAAGATGGAAAGATCTTCCATGCTCATGGATCAGTAGGATTTACATAATAAAAATGACTATCCTACCAAAAGCAATCTACAGATTCAATGCAATTTCCATCAACGTTCCAACACAATTCTCTACAGACCTTGAAAGGACAATACTCAACATCATATGAAAAGAAAAGAAAAAAAGGATAGCTAAAACAATCCTGAACAATAAAAGGACTTCCAGAAGTATCACCTTCCCTTAACAATCCCTTACTTCAGGCTGTCCTACTGAGATATAGAAATAGAACTGCATAGTATTTGCATAAAAACAGACAGGTTCATCAATGGAAGTGATTGAAGGCCTAACCATAAATCCACACAACCATAGACACCTGATTTTTTAATAAAGAAGCCGTAAATATACACTGGAAAAAAAAGAATTTAAAAAAACTGTGGTGCTGGTCTAACTGGATGTCTGTGGGTAAAAGAATGCATATTGATCCATATCTACCAGCCTATACTATACTCAAGTCCGAGTGAATCAAATACCTCAACATAAGACCCAGACACTGAACCTAATAGAAGAGAGTGTGGGAAATAGCCTTGAGCTCATTGGCACAGGAGACAACTTTCTAAACAGAATATCAGTGGCAAAAGCATTAGGATCAAGAATTAATTAATTTGACCTCATGAAAATGAAAAGCTTCTGTAAGGCAATGGACACCGGCAATAGGACAAAATGGCAGCCTACAGAATGGGAAAAGATTTTCTCCAGCTCCACATCTGACAGAGAGCTAATATCCAAATATATAAAGAATTCAAGAAATTAGGTAACAACAACCCAAATAATCCGATTAAAATATGGGGTACAGATCTAAATAAAGAATTCTCAACAGAGGAATCTCAAACTGCTGAGAAGCACATAAAGTAGATCAAGGGCCTCCACATAAAACCAGATACACTGAAACTTATAGAGGAGAAAGTTGGAAGGAGTCTCAAATACATGGTCACAGGGGAAAGTTTCCTGAACAGAACACCAATGGTTTATGCTTTCAGATCAAGAATTGACAAATGGGACCTCACAAAATTGCAAAGCTTCTGTAAGGTAAAGGACACTGTCAATAGGACAAAACAGCAACCAACAGATTGGGAAAAGATCTTTACCAATCCTACATCCGACAGAGGTCTCATATCCAATATATACAAAGAACTCAAGAAGTTAGACTCCAGAGAACCAAATAACCCTATTAAAAATGGGGTACAGAGCTAAACAAAAAATTTTCAACCGAGGAATATCGGATGGTCGAGAAGCACCTAAAGAAATGTTCAACATTCTTAGTCATCAGGGAAATGCAAATCAAAACAACCCTGAGATTTCACCTCACACCAGTCAGAATGGCTAAGATCAAAACTCAGGTGACAGCAGATGCTGGCGAGGATGTGGAGAAAGAGGAACACTCCTCCATTGCTGGTGGGATTGCAAACTGGGAAAATCACTTGGGAAATCAGTTTGGCAGTTCCCCTGAAAAGTGAACATAGCACTACCCAAGGACCCAGCTATACCACTCCTGAGCATATACCCAAAAGATTCTTCAACATAACAAGGGCACATGCTCCACTCTGTTTATAGCAGCCTTATTTATAATAGCCAGAAGCTGGAAAGAACCCAGATGTCCTTCAACAGAGGAATGGATACAGAAAATATGGTACATTTACACAATGGAATATTACTCAGCTATTAAAAACAATGAATTCATGAAATTCTTAGGCAAATGAGTGGGTCTAGAAAATATCATCCTAAGTAACCCAATCACAAAGGAACACACATGGTATGCACTCATTGATAAGTAGATATTAGCCCAGAAGCTCAGAATACACAAGATACAATTCACAGACTACATGAAGCTCAAGAAGGAAGAAAGACCAAAGTGTGGATGCTTCAGTCCTTCTTAGAAAAGGGAACAAAATACTCATGGGAGCAAATATGGAGATAAAGTGTAGAACAGAGATTGAAGGAAAGGCCATCCAGAGACTGTCCCACATGGGGATTCATTCCATATACAGTCACCAAACCCTGACACTATTGTGGATGCCAAGAAATGCTTGCTGAAAGGAGCCTGATATGGTTGTCTCCTGAGAGACTCTGCTAGAACCTTACAAATACAGAAGCAGATGCTCGCAGCCAACCTTTGTACTGAGAGTGGGGTCCTCAATGGAGGAGTTAGAGAAAGGACCCAAGGAGCCAAAGGGGTTTGCAACCCCATAGGAAAAACAACAATATTAACCAACGAGACCCCCCCCAGAGCTCCCAGGGACTAAACCACCAAATAAGGAGTACACATGGCTCTGGCTACATATGTAGCAGAGGATGGTCAGGCATCAATAGGAGGAGAGGTCCTTGGCCCTATGAAGGCTCAATAGATGCTCCAGTGTAGGGGAATTGAAGGCCAGGAGGCGGGAGTAGGTGGGTGGGTGTGTGGGTGTAGGAACACCCTCATAGAAGCAGGGGGAGGGGGTTGGGGATAGGGGATTTCCGGGAGGAGGGGAAACCTGGAAAGGGGACATTTGAAATGTAAATAAAGAAAATATCCAATAAAAAAGGATAAATCAATGCACATTTGAAAAACAAAAAAAGTATAGGCTTACAAAAAAAAAATTCAACATCCTTAGCCACCAGGAAAATGCAAATCAAAACCCGATTTGAAATTCCAACTTACACCTGTCAGAATGGCTAGGATCAAAATTGTAGGACATGCTGGCTAGGATGTGGAGGGAAGGAAACACTCCTCCATTGCTGGTGGGAGTGCAGACTTGTACAGCCACTGTCGAAATCAGTAAGGCAGGTCCTTAGAAAATTAGCCATCAATCTACCTCAAGACCCAGCTATACCAGTCTTGGACATATTCAAAGAACCACAAGGACATTTCCTCAACCAGGTTCATAGCAGCTTCATTCAGAATAGTCAGAAACTGGAAATAACCTAGGAGTCCCTCAAGAGAAGAATGGATTATAAAAATGTGATATGTTTACACAATGGAGTAATACTCAGCTGTTAAAAAATAATGACATCCTAAAGTTTGCAAATAAATAGAACTAGAAAAAAAAAACCATCCTGAGTGAGGTAACCCAGACCCAGAAAGACAAACATGATGTGTACTCACTTATAGGTGGACATTAGCTGTTAAGTAAAGGACAATCCTGCTACAGTCCACAGACCAAGAGAGGCTAAATCACAAGGGAGGCTCAAGGGGAGAATGCATGGAACTCCTTGGAAATGGGAAATAGAGGAAATTTTTTGGGTGGACTAGGGGAGGGTTGGGGAGGGACGTGGAGAAGTGGAGGGAGGGGAATCTACAGTTAAGATAAGAACATTATCTTGGAAGAAAACGGCGGGGCATGAAGAGGGAGGGACATGAAGGGAAGGGATAGGGGAGTAAGGGGTGTTTATTATCAAGATACATTGTATACATGTATAAAATCACCTAAGAATACATTTAAAAGCGGGGGGGGGGGATTCTGTACTGAGTCTACCTTGGTGGCCATCATTTTCCTAATTCTGTTTTCCTTCAGGTGTTTCCATATGGCTTCGTTGCCTTGGTAACACACTTTCATGGGTGGGTCTACCATGGGGTTGTCCATCAGCGTTAGGACCTTAAGGTTCACCAAGTGATCGAGGTTCTCCGGGAGGCGGCAGAGTAGGTTGTCTTCCAGCATCAGCTCTCTCAAATCTGGAAAGAGTTCCATTTTAATTGGTTGATTAAGCTTAGGATAGCAGCTAATCTCAGGTGAGATCCATTGGTAAGGGGATGGAGAGGAGGGAAGTACCAGAACCCATGGCTTCTGGTACCACTGATCAAATGTCTGTCTGTGTCTGCTCTTGGACAGCCTGAGAGAACCCAGTTGATTCTTGCTAAATGAGAGGGTGAATGGATATCAGATAAGGAATGAATCAGTCAAACAGTATTTTAGTGTTAAGGAATCAAGTGTGATTACGTTTTCCAAGTCAATTATATAATCCTAGAAATCCCCCCTTTGCTGGTTTCAACATTCTGGGTCAATAATTTTTCTTTTATTCAAAAGACTTAATGACCTCAATAAACTTTTACATATACTCCCAATACTGTCAAATCGTTTGTGTTCAATTTCTGCCAATGGTAGGCATAGTGAAAGTATGGGTGCATACTAATCTCCTTAGTAACTACTATTTGCTTCTCTTTTTCATTCAAATTACAAACTACCTTTGCAAGACTCTTCACTGTACACATATAGGTACACCCGGCCTCCCCCAGTGCTGTCAGTGAGCCTCTAAGTGGGCGATGGCACAGGACTCAGCTCTACCAACTCTGAACTTGGGCTTTCACAGGACAAGAAAGCCATTCATAGGAAATATGGGCCTCATTGCACTGGTCTGTGGATCTAGGAAGTTCCTTACTTTGAGTATGGCAAATGGCATCTGGGAGTTGCTTAAGAAGATTATGCCGACAGTCAAGGACTTCCAGATGTGGCATTAACCCCAAGGATGCTGGCAGCTGTTCCAGTTGGTTGTTCTCTATGTATAGTTCCTTAAGATTCTGCAGTCAGAGGACAGTGTGTGGTGAAAACACTCACCTTGACAAGTGACTTGCAATAACCAGACTTTCCTGTGGGTGACCATTCCTGTGCATTAGGGAAATCACACCTTGGGACAATGGGAGAGACCTACTTATGGTTGATGGCTCTGAAATGTCCCTCAAGGCTCATTTTTCAGGGATCACTCCCTAATTTGTGCTGCTTCTTGAGGCTGTCGAGCCTGTAAGAAGTGGGCCTGACTGACAAAAGCAAGCCCCTAGATGCAGGCCTTTGGAGGTGGTCCTTCCCCCCACCCCAGCTTTTGCCTACCTCTCTCGGCTTCCTTGTCCGCCACATGTTCCTGCTGCCATTTACAAAGTCACTCCTGCCATGATGCTTCCCCCACTATGACAGGCCGAAACCCTCCAATTTAAGCCAGAATAAACCCACCCTTCCTTGGATGGTTTTACTCCTAGTGAGGTATATTGGTCCCAATGACAAGAGGAATAACTGATACAATATTCACAGAATCAATATCAAGAAATACAACTGCTTTTGAGTAAAGCCATTAGATTTAGTTTCCATTTATGCAGCAAAGTGAAAATACTGGGACTTAATTTTATCAGAACCTCATGAAAAAGTATTGGATCATTACAGCATGTACCATTTACTCCCGTTTAATAGCTAGCTATCTTTGGAAATGACTACAGTTCTTCAACTAAGTACCCCAAATCATCTAGGTTAAAGTAGCCCAAATGCATAGACAGTTGGTTTGAATACATTCAATTTATCTATTTTCAACTTTATTAGGCAAAAAATATATTTTTGCATGTTTACCATTGGTATGATGATGTCATGTACAAGGAATAAGATGATGGAAGTTTTTCTATGAGAATAGACAGCATAGTAGAGAATTAGGAATAGGATCTCTGTGTCCCATGACAGTTATCACTATTACATCCACCATGGCTCAGTTCTATGACTAAGGGTTATGGACAGCCCAGAGCTGCTATATCATTAAGAGTGAAGTAAGAGGAACACGGACAAAGGATTCTTTAAGAGTACACACACAAAGACACTGGTGTGAATGGACTTATCTTGCTAGCATTCAGTAGAGAACTGTGGCCCCATCCTCAGGTTGCCCATCACTAAGCAAGAAAGTCAGGTCATAGTCTCCTTACAGAGAACTCCAGGTAACAAAATTTAGGTTCCCAATCATGTCACTCACAGGACACTTTAACTTCTAAATAATGGCATTATCAAAAATATTATGAAAAATAAAAATTAAATAGAAAATGATGTGGGACAATTTATACAAAGAAAACATACTAAACTACAATAGGAGAAAGACATATTAAAGAGCCGCTGGTAGAATAGTGGCTTGAAAGTTGTAGAGATCACCAATCACTTTCTGCTAGGATTTGCGGCCTGTTTCACAGGAAGGAATGTGTGCCTAATACTACAAGTCAAAAGCTGGGGAGGTCATAGGTGCCAGTGGAGAAACTACTACTGTCGTCTTGCTAAATTCTCTTGTTGTCAACTGCCTTTATAATATACTTACATTTATACCCATAGATACGTTCTGCCCTCCATTTTGGCCAGAGAGGTTTTTGTCTATAGCGGACAGCAGTTAATGTAGAGTCTTGTAACTGGTCAGATGGCTGAAAATAAGTGGATGTAAGTATCCTAAGTAGGACATCACTATTGATCCCATCAAACTTGGGGAGTATAATGGAAGAGGAGGTGGAAGATATGGAGCTGACGTCTGGATATGACATGCCTTATGAACTCACAGAAGCTGTGCTTACCTCACAAGACCTGTACAAGGTTGAACCACACAAAGGTCAGTCAACATTCTAGTGGGCACCTGCAGTGGATGCACACAGTGGGACTTTTAAAGAAAAGGAATGGACATGAAGGTTTGAGGGTATACTGCTGGCTAGGTCTCCGTCAACTTAACAAGCTAGAGTTATCTGAAAGGAGGGAACCTCAATGAAGAAAAATCCTCCATAAGTTTTGGCTGTAGGACACTTTCTTAATTAGTGATCACGGGGAGGGCCCAGCCTATTGTAAGTGGAGCCACCCCTGAGCTATAAGAAAACAGGCAGAGCAAGCCGTGGGGAACAAGCCAGTAAGCAGTGTCCCTCCATGGCCTCTGCATCAGCTCCTGCCTCCAGGATCCTGCTTCATTTCCTGCCCTCACTGCTTCTGATGATGAATTGTTAGATGGAACTGTGAGTGAAATAAGCCCTTTCCTTCCCAAGTTCTTTTTGGTCATAGTGTTTCATCACAGTGATAGGAACCCTAAGAAGGAAGCTGATGTGTTGGGAGTTATCTTGGGGAGATAAGCAGGAAGGTTGAGGTGGATAGGACCACAATGTACTGTATGTGTGTATGAAATTGTCATAGAGTAAAAGATATCTTTTTTAAGATTTATTGATTTATTTATTATTATATGTAAGTACCATAACTGTCTTCAGACAGTTACATCATTACAGATGGTTGTGAGCCACCATGTGGTTGCTGGGATTTGAACTCTGGACCTTCAGAAGAGCAATCAGTGCTCTTAACCACTGAGCCATCTCTCTGCCCCAGAAGATATCTTTTTTTAAATGACATACTGAAAAAGCACAGTTTCATGGGGCTTGTGCAGTAACAGTGAGCCTGCAAATTTGAAACCCACGGTTCGGGACAAAAATCTATTATAGATGCATCCTTTACACAGCGTGGGAAGCATCATCTCACGTTCTCTCAGTATAGTGTGTGGGGTAGCGGGTGGGGTGTGCGTCTCAGCTGGTCAGTGAGAAGGCTTACCGTCAGTTTTTTGATGTTTTCTGGCAAAGAGGAGAGCTTGGATCCCTGGTCTTGTCCGATATATAATTTCTCCAGAGATGCTAAGGAAAAGATTTCCTCTGGGAAGGACGAAAAGTCATTTCCTGTGAGCCCGAGTATCTTCAGATTTGAAAGCAAGCCTATGGTCGGTGGTAACTGGAAGTTTTCCAAAAGGCTAAAGTTAAGATTGAGATTATTTTTAAACTCTCAAAAAGAAGCTGTCCTGGTGGTCGTGGGTTATCAATACTGACATTAGTGTCACAAAAGTTGTATGTAAGACCCCAGTGCCAAATTTAACTGGCTTTATGACAATTTTTTAAAAAGTACCTTGAACTTTTGGCTTTTGGGTTACACACACACACACACAAGCACTCACGCACACCACCACCACCACACACAGACATACACACACTCTCGCATGTAATAATGGACTAGGCAGACTTTTTCACCTGCAAACACTATGCACATATATCGCTCTCCAAACAGTGCACCTAGCAAGCTGAGAAAACCCTGCAACTCCCACCTGCGCCAGGCTACATGTACAGCCATCTCTGATTAGTAAAATAAACTGTCCTGATCTGGTAACAGTCAAAGTTAGACAGTATCTTTTCAAGCACATCATCGGCATATCCGGGTATGATAAATGGGCCAATGTGGCCTGAACTGGGGTGCATGTGCAGTAAGGCAGAATTGTGTTCTCTTGGTAACCTTTAGGGGTGGTCCCCTATCTACCATCTGTGTCTATGCACAATTAGATGTGGGCATCATTAAAATAAGAATCATTACAGGAAGAGACATGTGTAGAATGTATGACTTAGCCTGTGAATCGAAATAGAGAGCCATCCAAACCGCGCCCTCAGTAACTAGCCCTGCTAGTTACAGAATGAAGCCCAGACAGTGAGTGAGCGGGTCCCATGAGCATCCTCTCGTGCGGTCTCCTGTTCTCTATAATCGGTGCTGTCGCTTTGCTCAAACGATGTCACCTTGCTTCTTCTGTAAATTGGTGTGGGTTCTTGTTTTCAGTTCTTTGGACGAGAAGTTCAAGGACCTGAAAACCAGGGCTAACCCCTGACCACTGGGTAGCACAGCCTCCTCTCTGTGCTTCACATGTTGGGTCAATGTATGTTGCTTCCTTGTAAATACGTTACTTGGAGAATGTAAAATGCTTGATTCTGTTAGAAGAAAAGCACTATAGTTATATAGACTATTTATATAATAAATGTATTTGTAATACATTTATTTCCTGGAATTGATAACATTTAATGACATCTGCTTTTTTGCCCCCAAGGTCTTTCACCTGATGATTTTGAAACTGCTGTTGAACTCAGTTGGAAGCAAATATATATTCGGAGTGTTTCTAATTGGGGATGTTCCCTGTAGACACTGGGATCTGTCTTGTCATGTTTGTCCTTCTTCTGAACACCAAGGCTTTCGAGCCTCACTTGGGAGTTGGGTGGGTATTTTGCAGAGTGCCAGACTTTTAAAGAAAGCCTTAAAGGGGCTGGAGAGATGGCTCAGTGGTTAAGAGCACCAAGTGCTCTTCCAGATGTCCTGAGTTCAATTCCTAGCAACCACATGGTGGTTCACAACCATCTATAAAGGGATCTGATGCTCTCTTCTGGTGTGTCTGAAGACAGCCACAGTGTACTTATATACATTAAATAAATAAATAAATAAACAAGCAAACAAACAGCTGTAAAAAGAGTCTGTGTTCTAGCCCTCTAATACAGTGGTTGAATATGTTGCTAGCTGGTTATGCCTTCCCCCTTTCCTCATCACCTCCTGGATAGAAAAAGCATCACCTTCAGCCGACATCAGCCACAACCACGTTTACTATCTTTCTCATTCTGGTCCTCTAGAATTTCATGGAGAAAAATCTTACTCTGACTTACATAACCCTCCTGCTCACTGTGCAACAAAGATGCTTTCATTTGTTGTTAGAAAGAAAATTCTAGATGCATACTTAACAGTTTCTTGACTGGCACACTCTTTTATCTAACTTCATAGCAAACTGGGAAATGCTTCCTCATGTTCCGACGTCCCCCGCTCACCTTCTCCCTTATCTGTGCTGCTCTCTTTTCTGCTCAGGTTAGATCACGGTGCTGCTCAGCTCTCCCTATGCCTTTGCATCATAGCTCATCACTGGCGAATGGTGGCCACCCACAGATGGAAAAAGAAGGAAGCTCACAAGCTCACCATAAACATAAACTAAATTTCTGTAAACGTTCTGCAGAACTGGAATCTCTCAACATTTTTTTAATGTTGAGAGATTTTTAAATTTTTTTAAAAGATTGCTTACAGATATCATCATTTTTTATTTGCATGGGTTTTTTGTTTGTTTGTTTTTGCTCTTTTGAGACAGGAGCTTGTGTAGCCCAGGTTGGCCTAGAACTTGGAGTTTAAGGATGACCTCAAGTTTCTGATCTTCCTGTTTAATTTCCTAAGCTAAGATGAATAGGTCCCCAAACCCAGTTTAATTTTTGACTTAAAAAATGGGATCAAGTTGGTTTCCAGAGAAACTGAGTTTAAGTCTGAAGAACTTAAAAATTCTTCATTCAAAGGGAAGCGTTAGCTCCCCTTCAATACCAAGCACCTACATTCAGTAAAGTCAAAAACATCAGGAAAAGGTGTAACCCAGCATTATAACCTGGTGATTCTGCCACCAGTGTTGGTCACTTAACACTCTGGCTTAGCTTTTTATTTCCAAGGCACTTTGACTGTTCACAGATCTCCACTCCTCACCCAGGATTTCCAAGACCTCATATTCTGTTGCATAACACATAACAGAAGTAAACATAGGCACACAGGGCCTGGGGCAGTGGCCTGAGTTCCATTTCCAGAACCCACACAAATGCTGAAGGCATAAACTGACTCCATGAAGTTGTTATCTGAGCCCGTATGTATGCTGTGGCACACATACCTGTGTACATACATCAGAGCATGCACGAGCACACACACACACACACACACACACAAATTTATAAAAATTGAAAAATCTAGAGACACCAGATAATCTACAGAGCATTGACTTGGAGCAATGATTTCTGCTTTCTCTTTTAATAATACTTTACAGGCAAAAATTATTTAGGTACCTATTGAAAGCTGTTTTCACACTTAGGTAGGCAAGAAGGAGCTATTGGCTAGGCTTCAAGAGCCGGGAACCAATCAGATGAGTCCTTCGGTAGGAGAGGGAAGGAGCAGGCTTAAAAGCTGTTAATACCACAAAGAAGAGAGAAAACCCTGATTTTAAGTTATAGCATCAGACAAAATTGAGAGTGAGGACTCAAGAGTGAAGAAATATCATCAGAATAACTAAAAACTGAGTTCGTAAGAATGTTCCTGTTCAGCACAATATTTGTCTACATGTCCACATTCTGGCACAGTTTGATTTGTGGGGTAACTGGGGTTCGTTTTGTTAGAAATCAGAATTCATGCCAGTCTCTCCTCTGAGAATGTAAAGTTTCTCTCAAAAAATGTTAGCCCTTGTCCATGACTTAGCTATGATTAAGACAGTGTGTTATCCTTCTGTGATGGCTATTTTTGGTTTTAACTGATGGGGATACACTCGAGGAATTGCTCCCATCAGATTGACCTGTGAGCATGTCTGTGGGGTCATTTTTCCTGATTCCTAATTGGTGTGGAAGGTCCATCCCGTGCTGCAATGGGTCCCTATGCAGGTGGGCCTGAACTGTGTAGGAAAGGAGGTCACGTGACAGCCTGCAGGGACCAATACCTGTGGTTACTGCCTCAGCCTGTTTGAGTTCCCTCTCTGATTTCTCTTAGTCATGTGACCAAGAAGTTAAGATGAAATTAACCCTTTCCTCAAGTTGCTTTTGATTATGATGTTGATCCCAGAAACAGAAAGAAAATTCGAAAACCTTCCTTATATGCATTTTGAGTTACTCTGACTGTTAAATGAAATGCTTTCTCCACTGAGAGAAATTTCTCCCCATCTCTCTATGTGCCTATCTGTCTGTCTGTCCACACACACACACACCTGTAGGGGGACACAAGCAGTGTATGTATGTGGAGCCATGTGTTTTGGATGGGAGTTTTCACACTGTGCCTTGTTTTGGGGCAGTCTCTCTTGTGTATTCCCAGCTGGCTGGTCCACTAGTTTCCAGGCAATTTTTCTGTCGCTTTATCCCCTATTTTATTGTGTTTGTTCATTTATGGTCCTGGTGACTGAGCTAGAAACTTCCATCTGGCAGACTTATTGCCTTTCTTGATCCCTCCTTCCAAAGGAAGCCAGTTATTCTCTGGAACTTGGTGACTTTCCTTCCAATTCATAGTCTTCGTTGCTATTTACACTTTTATTTATTATAAGTATTCATTAAATGGGAACTATATATGCAAACATGTATTTATTTATATGTGCAATGTTAAGTGTTTATTGCATTTATTTATTTGTGTGTGTGTGTGTGTGTGTGTGTGTGTGTGTGTGTGTACCTGTGTGCCCCTATGCAGTATAGTGAGTTTGGAGGTCAAGTAACAACTTGCAGAAAGAAGTCAGTTCTGTCCTTCTGCTATGTGCCCCTGCCTCCCTGGGATCAAACTCATGTTTCCAGGCTTGGCAAACAAGCACTTTTACCCCATGGGCTGTGCCACCGGCCTCTATATTTGTAACTTGATGTGCTTCAACAATAAATATGCTATTTTGTCCTGGGTTTTTTGTTTTTTTCTTCTTGTTCTGATTTGAGTTGTGAGTAGACTGGCACACACAGCTTGAGTTAGCTTATCTTACTGTAACATATGCCATTCTCGGAGGACCCTGCAGCTTATCTGGGTATGCCCCATTGACAATCTAATGGTTAGCTGCAGTTCAGATGCGCAACAACGCTGTGATAAGCAGTTCCAAAATGCACCACTCCTCGAAGTCATGGCGACAGCTTCTCCAGAAACAAAACAAAACAAAACAAAACCCAAACAAACCTTTTCTTCAGTGTCCTATGAAAGGAAGAACCTTTATAAAAGACATACGTATTCCTCAGGGGATGATGGGGCCTGGAGGAGCCTACTTATTGTTGAAGCTGTCGGGTGGCCTGTGTTTGGAGTAGAGATCCTGGAGCCCAAACCCTGAGTTGGAATCTTGGTGTTCTGACACTTAAAAGACAACCCAGTTTAGTTCAGTCCAGTGCTCCCCACCCCACCCCACCCCACCCCAGTGGCTGCCGCCCATGTCCTAAGTGAACATTCAATGGATACGAGAAATACTATTGTTTGGAAAGGAAGACTATGAAGTGCTGCTTTGTGGGATATCTTTGATAGCCCTGTTTTGTTTTGTATTGTTTTGTGTGCGGTAGCCGGTCCAATACACTTCCCGGAGCAATGAGGAAGGGCAGATCCACCCGCGCCAGTACCTGCTTCACTTTGTTATCGTCTAGCGCCAGGATCTCCAGGTTCTTGAGCGCGCAGATCTGCATGGGAAAGTGGTCTATGTGGTTCTGGCTGAGGTCCAGGAAGCGCAGGTTGACCAGGCGCTTGAAGGAGCGCCGCAGCCGGTGCAGGCCGGTATTGCTTAGGTACAGCAGATGCAGCGACTCCCAGTTGCGGAGGAGGCGGGGCACCTTCTCCAGCCGGTTCCCGCTCAGCCCCACCTCCGTGAGCCCGGTGAGGTGCTCCAGGCTGGATGGCAGGGAGTGGATAGAGTTGTGGGTCAAATCCAGCACCGACAGCTTGCTGCAGTGGCTCAGAGAGTCGGGTAAACCCATCAGGTGGTTAGACGCCACGTAGAACTTCTGCAGCCTCACCAGGTGCCCGATATCTTCCGGGATGCTCTTCAGCTTGTTGTCGTCCAGGTCGATCACCTCCAGGTTGCAGAGGACACAGAGGTCGCAAGGGAAAGTCTCGAAGTGATTCTGCTTCAGGTAGATCTCCCTGAGCTTGGTCTGGTTCACGATTTCCTTGGGCAGCGATTCCAGGTAGTTCTCTGACAGACCGAACAGTTCTAAGTGGTGCAGGGATTTGCAGATGCCGGTGGGAATCTCGGTCAGGCCGGTGCGGTAGAGCCGGAGCTCGCGAAGGGTGCGGAGGCGACTGATGACCAATAGCGAGGAGAGGACCAGCGGGTTGTCGCTCAGGTCCAGCGACTCCACGCTGCTCAGCGCCCCCAGCTCCTCGCACAGATTTTGCAGGCCATTGTTGTGCAGGTAGAGGACCTTGATTTTCTGTAAATGCTGAATGCCCTGGGGGATTTCTGCAATCTCGTTATTCTCCAGATGCACTTCTTCTAATTCTTTTAATGCCAAAATCTCCGACGGGATGGTCTTCAACCTCCGGTTGGAACTATCAATGAAAAATGTTCTATCAGTGACCTGGTAGGGGTCATTTTTCTGAAGAACCTTGGGTAAATGTTCTTGTCTCAGTAGTTCCTTGGTCGTGGTTTTGAAGGTGTCAATCATCTCAAATCTGAAATACCGTGAAAGGGGGGGAAAATCAGACTTCCCCGACAACCAAACTGAATTAGGGGCGGGGGCGGGGGTGGAGGTGGGGAGAGGCGCAAAGGTTAAATGACTGAAATTATTCAGCAACATAAAATTTAGATTCTTTTGAATTTCATGTCAGGGTGAGAGTTAAAGGGTAAGCAACTCTTTCTAGTAAGTTTGTGTGCATGTGTTAACGCACAGGTGGCCTTATTTCAGTTTTAAAAACTTGCTTGTTTCGGGGCTTAAAAACGCCTTTAAAAACACTTTAAGAGCACTTATTGCTCTTGCATAGGAATCCAGTTGGGGATCACAACAAGCAAATCTGGAGGCTAACAGCTACCTGTAGCCCTGGCTCCGGAAGGATCCCATGCCTTCTCCTGTCCTCTGTGAGCTTCTGGACTCCCAGCCAGCTCACCCCTGAAAATGCATAATTGTTTTTTCAAAGATGAGCATAGCATTGCACACCTTGAATCCTAACACTGGGGAGGCAGAGACAAGAGGATCTTTGTGAGTTCGAGACCAACCTGGTCCACACGGTGCGTTCCAGGACAGCCAGAGAATCATAGTGAGACCCTGTCTCAAAAACAACAGAAAAGCAAAAACAAATAACTTTTTACGATGTTTATCTTGATTTAGTTTCAAATGAGTTCTAGAAGGTTCCTAAAGACCATATAGCTCTTGCCATCACACCCAGAAGACATTGAGAAAAATTACATCATATATATTATATATAAAGTTATCAGAGGTGCAAATTAATGATCAGCAACCGCTTTTTTCTCTGTAACTAGAGACCGGTGGAAGGCCATGTCTGTGAGGCTGGGCAGGCAGAGAAGCCAGCCTTTCATAGGCAAACAAAAAACCAACTGAACAAACAATCTATGTCTGGGACAGGAGAACCCAGCCAAAGAAAACAATTTTTAATAGTTCCATGTATCAAGAGGGGCATCTCCTCTAGTCTGGAGTGCTCGCTCGCAAGTGCGGATCGGATCGACAAGAGCCCTTTGAGGATGGTGCAGGCAGGACCAAGAAGGACCCTGGTCTCAGTCAGCTGCTGTGCTACTTGCTCTGGAGGCAGAGCACGCCCCACCCCCACCCCACCCGCACCCGTCCCCCATCCCTCCCCTTCCCCTCCCACCTCCCACCCCTGCTGGTGCAGCAATTCCAACCTGTCTTTCCTTTCTTCTACCTTCTTAATTCAAAAGAATCTGAGAGAGAAACGGGCAGAGGCTAAGCTAGGCAGCCCCTCGACTTTCCTGGAAACCCAAGGGGGAAATGCACACATTTCTGCACTTTAGCAAGTGACATGTGGAGAAAGGACCTTGAAACTCAATTCCTGTACCCACCAAGAGCGTCTGCCTTGCCTGGGCTTTCCCAGTAGTGGAGGCACAGGGATGGAAATTGCCTATGTGGTAAGGACTTGCATATTTAGCTATTCACTTTTAACTTATCGCCTCTCCTAGATTTCTGTGACTGTTTCAGACCCCACTTCCAGACCAGGTCCATCCTCGGTGGGTCTGCAACAGAGCATCCGAGGGTCCCTAGCATCCTGCCCAGCCCCTTCATAGCCTTACTACAAAGAAGATGCGACGACTCCACGTGGATACGACCCTGCCTGCCTCCATACTGAGTACTGACTGTACCTGTGCCTCTGCAGCTCAGCACTGGGGCAGGCTATCTCAGATTAGTCCGGAAGTCGCCTTCTCAAGGAAACTCTTCCAGAGGACTCTACTCCTTCACAAAATCCTTTAAACTACTACATACTTGGAGGTTCTACCATTAGATTCCGAGCTTAGCCCTACGAAAAAGGTGAGACAGGCTAGGTCACCAGGGTTTTTAGTCCTGGTCCCTAACCCAGCAGACGAGGCTCCTAAACCCTCGAAAGCCCCTCTTTCAGAATCTGTAACCCAAAGTGGATAGGTTTAAAGTGCTGATCACTGCCTCCCACTTCAGGCCTCAAGGTTATAGAGTACTCCGCCCTCTTAACGGTGGCCCCGCCTCTTCCTCCTTCCTCCGAAAGGAAGCGTCTGTGGTTGCCATGGGAGCGACTCCGGTTGCTGGACTGGTAGTGGGCCGAGCCCTGTGAGGACAGAGCAGGGGCAGACTGTTGAACGGCGGCCTTCCTCATCAGAGGTCGAGGTCTGCAAAGTGAGCTCGGTAAGGGGCACCGGGCCCTGCAGCTCCAGGCCACGGGAAGGGCGTCGGATCCCACCTGCAGAAGCCCCAGGTATGGCTGCGCCCTGGACCACCGCTGGTCCCGTCTTTGTGAGGAGGGAGGGTGGCTTTGCTCTGGGGTCTGGGGGAGGTATGCTGGGGGCTCTTCTGCGCCCCTGAATTTGTGGAAGTCCTGGGAAAACATCCCAGATAAGCAAGAGGCTCCTCAGACATTTCTGAGTTCCCACTTCTAGACCACCCACAGTTTCATTGTTTCATTTAATCGCTTTATCTATTTTTTAAAAAATTAGCATATAGAAGGGATTTCATCGTGACATTTTCATTCATACACACACATATATGTATATATATACTTCCACATGCACTCTGAGTATGACTGTATCCATGAATTTAACAAATTAAACATAAGGCTGGGGATATACTCAGGGGCTCAGTGGTTGCCTGGCATCCAGAGAAACCAGAGTTCCCGCCACTACTTTGGGATTGTTTTAAAGTGTGTGTGGCAGGGGTGGAGAGACTGCCCAGAAAGACAATAATAAGGGAAATAGGATGATAAAGGAGGGAACACCTACACCACGACTCTGACCTGGAGCCTGATAGAGGAGGATGGGGCTGCGGAAAGACTGAATGCTTTTGTCCTGCACCCATGGATGTGACTGCTGCCTTCGTGGGTCACTGGGTCTCTGAAGAAAACACAGTGTAGAGATGCAGGTCCTGCCTTTGCTCTTGACACCTAGAAGGGCAGACACCATAAGTGCTGTTATTCCACCCCCAAGAAGTTAGCAGCCTGAGGCAGGAAGGGAGCCCAGCTCTGGCTTTTATTTAGAAACCACCGGGGTATTATAAATAACGCTGCTATGAATATAGTGGAGCATGTGTCCTTATTGCATGCCGGGGAAGCCTCTGGGTATATGCCCAGGAGTGGTATAACAGAATCCTCTGGGAGTGTCATGCCCAGTTTTCTGAGGAACCGCCAGACTGCTTTCCAGAGTGGTTGTACCAGCTTGCAATCCCACCAGCAATGGAGGAGTGTTCCTCTTTCTCCACATCCTCGCCAACACCTGCTGTCTCCTGTGTTTTTGATCTTAGCCATTTTGACTGGTGTGAGGTGAAATCTCAGGGTTGTTTTGATTTGCATTTCCCTAATGACTAAGGATGTTGAACATTTCTTTAGGTGCTTCTCAGCCATTCGATATTCTTCAGGTGAGAACTCTTTGTTTAGCTCTGTATCCCATTTTTTAATAGGGTTATTTGGCTCTCTTGGGTCTAACTTCTTGAGTTCTTTGTATATATTGGATATTAGCCCTCTGTCTAATGTAGGGTTGGTAAAGATCTTTTCCCAGTTTGTTGGTTGCCGCTTTGTCCTTTTGACAGTGTCCTTTGCCTTACAGAAACTTTGCAATTTTATGAGGTCCCATTTGTCAATTCTTGATCTTAGAGCATAAGCTATTGGTGTTCTCTTCAAGAAAATTTCCCCTGTGCCCATATGTTCAAGCTCTTCCCTAGTTTCTTTTCTATTAGTTTCAGTGTGTCTGGTTTTATGTGGAGTTCCTTGATCCACTTGGAATTGAGCTTAGTACAAGGAGATAAGAAGGGATCAATTTGCATTCTTCTGCATGCTGACCTCCAGTTGAACCAGCACCATTTGTTGAAAAGGCTATCTTTTTTTCCACTGGATGGTTTTAGCTCCTTTGCCAAAGATCAAGGAGTGTGGATTTATTTCTGGGTCTTCAATTCTGTTCCATTGATCCACCTGCCTGTCACTGTACCGATACCATGCAGTTTTTAACACTATTGCTTTGTACAGCTTGAGGTCCAGGATACTGATTCCCCCAGAAGTTATTTTACTGTTGAGAATAGTTTTAGCTATCCTGGGTTTTCTGTTATTCCAGATGAATTTTTGAATTGCTCTTTCTAACTCTATGAAGAATTGAGTTGGGATTTTGATGAGGATTGCATTGAATCTGTATATTGCTTTTGGCAAGATGGTCATTTTTACTATATTAATCCTGCCAATCCATGAGCATGGAAGATTTTTCCATCTTCTGAGGTCTTCTTCAATTTCTTTCTTCAGAGACTTGAAGTTCTTGTCATACAAAGATCTTTCACTTGTTTGGTTAGAGTCACACCAAGATACTGTATATGGTTTGTGGCTATCGTGAAGGGTATCATTTCTCTTATTTCTTTCTCAGCCTGCTTATCCTTTGAGTATAGGAAGGTAGAACCCAGATATCCCTCAGCGGAGGAATGGATACAGAAGATGTGGTATATTCACATAATGGAATACTACTCTGCAATTAAAAACAATAAATTCATGAAATTCTTAGGCAAATGGTCAGAACTTGAAAATATCATCCTTAGTGAGGTAACCCAATCACAAAAGAACACACATGGTATGCAGTCACTGATTAGGGGATATTAACCCAGAAACTCAGAATACCCAAGACACAATTCACATATCAATTGATTTCCAAAAAGATGGAAGGAGAGACCCCTGGTCCTGGAAAGATTGGATGTAGGGAAATACCAGAACGGAGAAGCGAGAGGGGGTTGAATGGGGACCAGGGGGAGAGAAGTGGGCTTATGGGACTTTCGGGGAGGGAGGAACTGGGAAAGGGGAAATCATTGGAAATGTAAATAAAAAAATATAGAAAAAGAAAGAAAGAAAGAAAGAAAGAAAGAAACCACCAGAGTGTCTGTTTCCAGGATGCTAATAATCAAACCAGCAGCAAGTGTTTCTTACAAAACGTAAGACCATGGCTTCCACTATGGAAGACCCAGAGTTCACAAGAAATGTCCTTAAAGTAATATTGAAGCCAGGTGTAATTGCACACACCTGTGATCCCCAAATTCAGGAAGGATGGCTGTGAGTTCAAGGCCATTCTGGAGTACACAGTGAGACCTTATGTTTAGAAGAAGAAAAGAAAGGAAAATGTTAAAAGTAGTGAGGTTATTAGGAAAGCTGCCGCATAACAGAAACAGACCTCAGCTCCTATCTGGTTATTTTTATTAAAGAGCAAAACATAGGTGGGGTGGGGTGATGACTGGAGGGTGAAGTGCTCACAGCACATGTATGGGGGTCTGAGTTTTGATCCATAGCTCTCACATAACAGTCAGGCATGGAGTGTATGCCTGAAACCCTAACATTTGGGGTTGGAAATGGGTGGATCTCAAGGGGCTCTCTGGCCAGCCAATCTAGCCTAAACAGTGTAATAGTGGTTCAGTGACCTGTTGTACTGGCTGGTTTTGTGTCAACTTGACACAGGCTGGAGTTATCACAGAGAAAGGAGCTTTAGGTGAGGAAATGCCTCCATGAGATTCAGCTGTAAGGCATTTTCTCAATTAGTGATCAAGGGGGGAGGGGAAGGGCCCATTGTGGGTGGTGCCATCCCTGGGCTGGTAGTCTTCGGTCCTATAAGAAAGCAAGCTGAACAAGCCAGGGGAAGCAAGCCAGTAACATCCCTCCATGGCCTCTGCATCAGGTCTGCTTCCTGACCTGCTTGAGTTCCAGTCCTGACTTCCTTTGGTGATGAACAGCTGTGTGGAAGTGTAAGCTGAGTAAACCCTTTCCTCCCCAACTTGCTTCTTGGTCATGATGTTTGTGCAGGAATACAAATCCTGACTAAGAACCCTGTAGACCCATTTTAAACAATAGGGCAGTGAACAGAGGAAGATGACACATGATGTCAACCTCTGGCCTCCACATGCACAATCCCTGGATTCCCACCACACAGAGGAAGTAAAGAAGGAAATGAACCTTAGAATGAGGAAATGGAAGAGGGCCTAGGTAGGTGAAACACTTTTGTGAGCCAGGCCTCAATGTGCTGTGAAGATGATATCAAATTGGTTTGGTGTCAAGGTATCCAATCCAAGTGGGTTAATTTCTCAGGTCCTTCTGGAGTTGGATTGTTGAATAAAACTGTCTTCACTTTTAGAGTTATTTTAAGAAACCCTGTCCTTGGAACCCAATGGGGCACATGCAGGCTTTAGAGTCAGTTTGATTTTGCCCAGAGTAATTTCTCTGGGCATCTTTTCCTCCGCTACGAAGCCCAACACATGGTAGATATTAGCTGCTCTCTTTCAGATACGGCGCTGACTTGAGTCACAGCTGCCCACCCCCCACTCTAAGTTCTGTCTCCTTTCCTTCCTCTCCCTCACTACACATACATACACATACATACTCATTTCTTTGAAAGAAGCTTAGTTGTGGTTGGAGCTTTGGAGATAATTTATACGTGATGACGAATGATGCATTTATGTTTCCAAGCTCCAGAATCTATGGAGAAGCTCGAGGCACAGTACTGTTACTTTTGCTCAGAAAACATACAGAAAACTAATCCTTTTATACTGAATATACTCCAAAAACTGGATGAAGAAATTGAAAAACGGTAAGGAAGCTAAGTGTTCAACTTTACCAAAAGTTCTCACCAATTCTCATTTCTGTGAAGCCCTGGACCATTCAGCCATTTTATCCCCACTTGAAAATGACTTGGTAAAATGGACACAGTTAACAGATAGATACATGACACTGTAAGATCTTAGGTGTGGTGTCTGACCTGGGGATAGCACTAGACCAGGAGCCCTCAAGCCAGGGTCCTTGTCGTTACCTTGGTTCGCATGAGCTGAGTGAGTTCAGGCAAGTCCTTTGTGCTGGTTGTTGCTCTTATAGTTGTTTTGCTTTGCCAACGTGACACATCAGATTTACATGGGCAAAGGGGCCACCCTTGAGAAAAGGCTCCCATCAGATTGCCTGTAGGCAAGTCAGTGGGGACATTTTCTTGATTAATGGATATGGAAGAGCCCAGATCACTGTGTGTTGGTGCCAACCCTGGGAAGATGGTCCTGAGTGGTATCAGAAAACAGACCGAGGAAGCTAAGGGCAGCAAGCCAGGAAGCAGAGTTCCTCTATGGCTTCTCCTTCGGTTCCTGCCTCCAGGTCCCTGCCTTGAGTTCCTTGGCTTCCCTCAATAGTGGGAATAACCCTTTCCTCCCCAAGATGATTTAGTCATGGCATTTTATCACACGATAGAAACCTAAGGTGTCCTCAAAGGTGGGCTCGAAGATTAGCTCTGCCACCTTGACACAGCCTAGCACCATTTGGGAGCAATGAGGACTTTTCTATTTGACTAGGCTGTGCTTGCGTCTGTAGAGGATTTTCTTAAGTCAGTTGGGTGGCAGACTCAGCCCACTGTGGGCAGCACCATTTCTTAGACAGGGGTCCTGAACTGGAGAAATCAAGCTGAACACGTGCAACCAACTGAGTATGCATTCGTTTCTTTCTGTCTACTCTTAACTGTGCGCATGATGTAACTAGCTGCTTAAAGCTCCTTCTACTGTGACCTCCCCTCAAGGGTAGACAACTTAGAATCAAACATAAAACCAACATGTTCTCCCTTAAATTTCCTTTTCCTTTTTCTTCCTTTTTCCTTCTCTTCCCTTCTCTCCCTCCCCACTCTTTTGTTTTCGTTTGTTTGAGACAGGGTTTCTGTGTATAACCCTGGCTGTCCTGGAACTCACTTTGTAGATCAGGCTAGCCTCAAACTCACAGAGATCCACTGACCCTTGCCTTCTGAATGCTGGGATTTAAGGTGTGGGCCAACAGAGCCTAACCCTTAGATTTTTTTTTTCAGATGTTCTGTCACAACATTAAAAAAAAAAAAGGATAGTGGGGTTGTGAGAGAGAAATGAAATGATGAGAAATTGGCTATGCTAACCTGGATTGCAAAGCCTCTGATATTACTACTGACATCGGAAGGGTTTCAAGCTTTGTGTCAATGTTGTCGTTGTCCTCCTCCTCCTCCTCACTTTCTTTGTCTCTTTTGACAGACCCAAAGAAAAAATCACTGTAAACATCGCTGGTAACAATCGCTTAGTGTCAGGACAAAGAATAACAGGTGAAGAGTTTTGGCTTCTTTCCAAAGCTCTAAGGACCCAGCCATGTATCAGTGGTACGTTTGCTTGCTGGTAAACACTGCTTGCTTTTCTCTTTCCTGACTTTAAGTACTCTCTGTACGGAATATCAGTTTCTTTTTATCTGTGTTTCAGGAGTGGATGTGAGGTATAACCTCATAGGCGATGTCGGTGCCTACTATGCTGCAAAACTGCTTCAGGTATCATGTTGCTGCCAGCAAATGTTCTTACCCACCGTTCTGCTGAGAGATGAGGCCACGTAGACAAAAAGGACATGGCCAAGCACTAATATGGAAAACACAAAGGCTCCTAAATCTGCTCGGAATACATGGACCCACTTGTATTTGGTCCTAGGAGAGTTGATACCTGGACCTCCTGAGTTGTCTTTTGCAAACTTGTATGCCTTGGTTCAATATGCAAAGATGGTCACACATCCCATTGTTGGTAAAACAGAATTTTTTCTCTTTCAATGATATTACAATTGCAGAGTTTGGAAGAGAAAGGTGACTCTGACTCCCCTTAAACAGCGATTGCCTTTGTTAGAATTCTGTTAGCAAGTTTAAATAGTGTGCATAGGTTGATTGATTCTAGTAAATACAGATGTAATAGCTGCTTTCTCTCTTTATTATAGAAACAACCAAGTATCACTTATTTAAACCTTATGTTTAATGATATTGGACCTGAAGGCGGAGAACTGATTGCTAAAGCATTGCATGTAAGCATTTACATATGTCAAAGTAGTATGTCACTGGTGAATTTAACTTCTAGTGGTTTGGGAACAGCATAACTAAAGATCATATGAGCTTTGTTATTTCAATTTTTTCCATTAATTTATCTATTCACTTTACATCCCAATCGAAGCCTCACCCCATTATTTCAATTTTTTTGTCTGCCTCCATG
Organism: Tokudaia tokunoshimensis; assembly: GCA_036184795.1. Classification (NCBI taxonomy): domain Eukaryota; kingdom Metazoa; phylum Chordata; class Mammalia; order Rodentia; family Muridae; genus Tokudaia; species Tokudaia tokunoshimensis. The sequence goes on from BTHU01000003.1 coordinate 128,368,328, forward strand.
CACGAATGTGTATGTGTGACTCTATAATGTATATGGGTGTTTTGCCTGTATATATGTCTGTTAAACCTACCTATATGCCTGGTACCTGCAGAAGCCAGAAGATGGAGTCAGATACTCTGGAATTTACACATGGTTGTGTAAACATGGTTAGAGTTACACATGGTTGAGCCGCCATGTGGGTGCTGGGAATTGAACCTGGGTACCCTGGAAGAACAGTTCTTTTAACTGATGAACCATCTCTCTAGCCTTGCATTTTTGTTTTTTCTATGAGTGTTTTGCCTGCAGAGGGCAGAAGAGGGAACTGTTATGTCCTGGAACTGGATGACTGTGAACCACCATGGGAATGCTGGGAAACAAACCAGGTCTTCTGCAAGAGCAGCAATTGCTCTTAACCACTGAGCCTTTTCTCCAGCCCTTGAATATATAGTTTGAATGTGTTTCAGTTTATAAAAGCGCAGCTACTACTTGAGAACTTTGAACTCATTGAAAAAAATTACTAACCAGCTTTGTTGGGTTATAGTGGTGCACACGTGTAACCTCAGACCTTGGAAGGAAGAGGCAGGAGGGCAGCTCAAGTTAGGAGGGTAACTGAAATCAAGTCAAGTCCAAGCAACATATATAAGACCTTGTCTCTAATGGAACGCCACCATCTCTCTCTCTCATACTGGCTGTGGTACAATCCAACCAAGTCACCTTTCACCCCTCTTTCACCCTGCCACACTTTCTCTATCAGGACAGACTGTGTTTCCTGCTCTGTGAACCAAAGACAACTTGCCCCTCTTCTAAGTTGCTTCTTAGCAGGATATTTGGTCACAGCGAGAAAAGATGTAAACAATACAGAAAATGCTACTGTGTTACTATAAACAAAACAAACAAATAAAAACCCTATGTAGTCTGTAAGCCTTCCTATGGAAGGAACGTAAAAGCATTCGGCACCATGAGCTAGGGGATTCCTAGAATTGTCTGTATGTGGGTTTGATGAGCCATCGTGTTAGGAGTTTGGAAGCCCAGGGTGCTAATAGAAATGCGGATGTTGAGAGGGATCAGTGAGTAAAAGTACTTGCCGTGCAGGTTTGGTGACCTGAGCGTATCCTCTGGATTTCAGGGTAGAAGGCGAGAACCAGCTCCCCAAAGTTGTTCTCTACCTTCAACATGTTTGCCATGGCAGGTGCACACACCTACACACATGCAAGTATTACACACACGCACATACACACACACACACATGCACACATGCAGACAACGATAGAAAAATAAGGAGCTAGAAAGAATACTTGTAGAGGGCCCAGATTTGGTTCTCGGCACCCACATGCCAGTTCACACCTGTCTCTAATTCCAGTCCCAAAGCATCTGACATCCTCTTTTGGTCTCTGTGGGCACCAGGCATGCAACTGCTGTACAGATATACACACAGGCAAAACCATAAAATAAAAATAAAATAAAATAAAAAGAAACTAGGGCAGAGGAGACAGGGCTGGTGAGGTTTCAGAGGGGGAGAGACTCTACCAGGAGCTGGGCTGGAGAGCACTTGTGTTTTAGTCTGGTGAAGAATCTAGTTATCTTCTGCATCCTAAAATTTTGAGTGAGGTTGAATTCAAAGATGCTTGGTCGAGGCAATTTCAAGAGCATCCAGCATCCAGGCTGTAACACAGCCACTGTTCAGTTGGTGCCTTGGTCAGCTCTACAGTGAAAGAGCCTGAGAGAGAACAGAGGTCATGTGGCTTTGCACCCAACAATAAAAACATTGCCTTGGATGCAAGACTGTCAGGTGGAGAACTCCAAGGTGCAGCAATGCAAATTCATCTCAAAGTAAATTTCTGAAAAAAAAGAGCAAATAAATAAATAAATAGAAAGAACCTTCAGGGTACTGTGCTGGAAAGGGGGTAGCTAAGGAAGTTTTCTTGACAGCTTCAACAATGAAGGCATGCAGAGGCTGCTGTGGTCCAAGGAGGCCAGGCTATCTCATGAGCTGGCAGCAGACCTCAGGGGTATCTTCCATGAATTAGCTTGAGGAGTACTGTTTCAGATGCAAGTATAGCATACAAGTATACTCATGTTCAGGGGCCACGTTCTTCCTAGATCCTGTTTGGTCATGTGCCTCTGCTAATGAGGTGTTAAGGCTTTCAGACCAGAGTTGGCTTTTTACTTCTAAGATTTATTTCTTTTAATTTTACATTTATTTTTCCTGCACTTTCTGCTCTTGCAGAGGACCTGGGCTTAGATCCTAGCACCCACATAGCAGCTCCTAACTGGCTTTAGTTCTAGGGCATCCCACACACTTGATTGGTCCTCATAGACACCAGGCATGTGCATGGTACATACATGTAGGCAAGCACCCATATACATAAGATAAAAATAAATAAAAAAAATTAAGTGAGAGTTGGGGATGTGTAGATCAATGAGAGGACATTTGTCTGGCACATTGCGAGGTCCTGATTTTTGATCCGGACCACACATGCATGCAAGCACATGAGAACACACATACGTGTGTGCATACACACACAGAGACTATGCAACTAGGGAATGACAGCTGCACACAGGACTTTTGGGATGATGGGATGTATTTAGGAACCAGCTGAAGGAAGTAAATGCCATTGAACATTTTAGAATAGTCAGTTCTTGCCATTGAACTTCACCTCAGTAATATATTTTTCTTATTGAGACAGATTTACAAAATTTCCAATGAAAACATATTAAAAATCTCCCTTACTTCCTGGGCATTTGTTTCTTGGTCATTATTATTTTTTTTAAAAGATTTATTTATTTTATGTATATGAATACACTGTGCTATCTTCAGACACACCAGAAGAGGGCATCAGATCCCATTACAGATGGCTGTGAGCCACCATGTGGTTGCTGGGAACTGAACTCAGGACCTCGGGAAGAGCAGTCAGTGCTCTTAACTGCTGAGCCATCTCTCAAGCCCTTGATCATTCTATTAAAAGACTGAGCTCTTAGGAGAAACTGGATGTTACTTTTACAGAGTATATCTTGCTCTTGCTCTATAAAACCGAGTTTGCAAATAGTAATACAACTTTCTACTCATTAAACTGAGGGAGAATTTCATGGATTCAAGGTTAAGCAACAAAAGTTTGTTTCGATTCTTTTTTCTTTTCCAGAAAAACAAAACTCTTAAATACTTGAGAATGACTGGAAATAAGATTGAGAATACAGGCGGCATGCTTTTTGCTGCAATGCTGCAGATGAACTCATCCCTGGAGAAACTGGATCTGGGAGACTGTGACCTGGTAAGTCAGTTAATAGGAAAACCACCCTGGCGGCAGGGTATTCTCCCAGAAGGTCGCACAGAGGACTATTCAAGATGGTGGGCAGATGATAATGAGGCTTGCCTTTGTTTTTGCAGAAAGGTTCTGGCGTGTAGCCCAAGCTTGAGCCCACAATTCTACCTCCGTCTCCCAAGTGCTGGGATTGCATTTGCTGCTCCCCTGACAGAGTTTATTAATGGTTACTCTGCCCTAGTGGGAAATGAGACTTTCTGTTCACAGAATAACATAGACTGTTAACAAAATCAGATTACAGGGACTGCAGAGATGGCCCAGCAGTTGAAAGCACTTACTGCTCTTACAGAGGACCTGGGTGAGTTCCCAGCACCCACGTTGCCCCTCACAACTATCTGTAACTCCAGCTCTAGGTCATCTGGCGCCCCCTGCTGGCCTCGTGGGCACTACATTCACATGGCGCACAGACGTACATTGAAGGCAAGACACTTGTACACATAAAATCAAAAGGTTCTAATAAACAACCTTTCGATTATATAACTATCATAATAAAGACATTATTTCTAAACTCTATGCATAACTCATCTTAACTTGTGACTTCACAGAAAAAGATAACACTCATTTACATTAAACAAACACTGCCTCATCAGTACCAATATAAATTCTTTGATAGAAAATATTTTCAGTAAGTTGCACCATGAAAGTTGTGATGATTCTAAAAACTGCCAGGAGCCTCTATCCGCCAGATCAGCATTTGTTTTTCATGTCTTCAAATTCTAAATCTCACTTTCTTGATCACGCTTTCAAGTCTTGAGACCTTTAGATCTGTTGTAAAACCTCAGATTGATCAAATGGTTTGGAAGGACTTGTTAAAAAGGAAGCTAGTTGCAGTATTACAGCTCTGGGTAGCCGTGGGTCAGTGTTTATTGCTTACCAACAACAATCACTTGTAAGACATTTAAAGGTTGCAACAGTAAATCTGAGATGGTTTCTGCCCTCAGGAGGCTTTGTATTTTACTTGGGGGAAAGAAATGTCAATCAACAGAGAAAAGTGCTTTAATGAAAGATTACTCTGATGTTGGGGAGGAGGAAATAATTAGGCTTCAGGGAATTACAGAATGAATTAAAAAACCAGTCTGGACAACTTAGCAAGACCTTGTCTAAAAATAAAAGAAAAATTAAAATGGGCTAGAGATATAGCTGATTACGAGTCCATGCCTAGTATACCCAAGGGTATCCTCAGTACTGCAAAAAGTAAAACCCCAATTATTAATTAAACAGTAAGACAGTAGTAAACTTCCACAGTAAACTATGGCAAGCCACAGGGAGGAGACTGTGAGAATTAGAGTACCCAAGAACAGAGGTTCACAGCAAGGTTATGTGGACAGATCACAGTGCGGAGAAGAGGAGGAATTTGATACCAATGCTAAAGGTTTAAAGCCGAGGGGACTTGGATCCGATCTGATCGATGCTTTTAAAAGACCATTAGTTTATGCGAAGTGGAGGGCGGCAAACAGAAGCCAACAGGTCACTGGGATAGCCGTTGCTGGCATCTGGGTTTGAGAGGAGGGCAGGAGTAACAGTCACAGAAACATTCAGAGTCGAACTAATTGGAGACACCTTTTGGAGGCAGAAAGAGTTCAAACTTAATGATCAACTGGATGAGAAGCAGCAAGAGAAAGCCATTTACTAGCATAACAGGCTGTGTGTGTATTCAGTGGTGTCCATCACAGAGATGAGGGAGGAGAGGCCCTCCAATCAGATGTCCGGAGAGTCGTGAAGAAGCTGTGGAAAATGCTCAGTAACACACACTAAAGGGCTCAGGAGCAAGCCCAGAGGCAGCCCTAGGAAACACCCATTGAAATGTTAAGAAACGCATATGTAGACTCAGAGGGACAGTTCGCTTCTGGGAAGAGATGTTTTAACTTTTGTACAATTTTATCAGAACTCAGTTAATTATCTTGAAATTGTAATGTAAGATTAATACACTGTCAACTTCCTAAATGGATTTACCTGTTTGTAGGGACTGCAAAGTGTGATAGCATTTGCTACAGTACTAACTCAAAACCAAGCAATCAAAGGAATAAACCTGAACCGGCCTATACTGTATGGAGAACAGGTCAGTATTCAGTATTCTGTATTATGTCCATGGCACTAAGACTAAGGTCCTATTGGAGTTTATGGTGCAGGGATACACTGCATTCATAGAATTATCCTAATTTTATAAAACTGCAGCTTGTTAAGTGAAAAGTATTAAAGGAAAAGAATAACTATCTTACTTCTTGGTGACTTGCATGCATTTAGCTGCTGTTACTTAAGCAGCAAGTTTATGAAACTCGGGTTCTGGGTAAACCTGTGTGAAGACAGACAAAAGAAAGGATGTGTGCTTAAAGTTTCCTAAGCCATGGTATAAGCCCAATGTCAGCTGTTGTAGTCATCTGTTTATTGGTATGACTGAATCATTACATCTTTGCATGCATAGCAGTTGGGCAAGTTTTAACTTGATCCCATCTATAAAGTTCTTGTTGGAGACAGATGAAAATGTGGCTGCTTTCTTCACATTCTTTTGTCCTCTGACCATCATTTGTGCATTGTGGCATGTGTATACACACACACACACACACACACCCAATTCCCAGTTATACGTACATACATACATATGAACTCATTCTATTACAACCCTAAACAAGAGGAGAAAATGAAAAGGTCTAGGGTATCTAGTTTAAACAATGAATTTATAGGTCACTATTCAAATAAATTTTGAGCTCTCTTAAAGTTCAAAGTACTGTCCATAATTTAAAATTATCTGCCCCAGTGTTCTTCCTTCATGTAACTGAGAAGTGACCACATTTTAAAGTGCTATTTTTCATATTTAGAAGTGCATTTTTTTTTGCCTGTATACAACTCTTCTTTTGAACTCTGTCTACATGTAACCAAAACTTTTGGCATTTTTTGATTATATTGTTTTATGTATATTAATGTGATACTTTCAACAAATTACCCAAGATCCTTAAATAAACATTTTAAAAACAACAACATTTAATGAGGCTGGAGAGATAGCTCTGTGGCTATGATCACTGGCTACTTGTCCAGAGGACCCAGGTTTAGTTTCCCGCACCCACGTGGTGGCTCACAGCCATATGTAACTCCCATCCCAGGGAGTATATTAAGTCTAATTTTTTTTAAGCAAGCAAATATGGTGGTTTGTTCATTAAGAATGTTACAGGGAATTCTTAACCAAACTGCTTTGGTCCACTTTTGCTTTAATTTTGATAAAAATGTAGGCCTACTTGGATTGCAAATTATCCTTGAGAGGAAAAATATACACGTACATGCATACCTTTTGCCTAAGAGCAGCTGGACTGTGAAATTTAAGATCAGGAAGCAAAACATATTCGGGAACTTGGAATCACTTTAAAAGGGAGAGAGTCCAATAACGACAGTTGAAGGTTTCAAAACAGACTCTGAGAACTGTTTTTGTGTCTTAAGCCATCAGGATGATCAGTGACAAAGGAATACTGGGGGGACAGAGGTTTAGAGAAATAAGATGTAACGAATAACTTCACTGATTTTCCTTTTAAAATAACTATTATTGTCATTGTAAACCAAACTTTCTATCTTCTTTTTAAAGTCACTTAGTTACTGAGTTTCACAAGTTCCCATTGTTTCTAAGATGTCCTCCACATGGTGGTATAGTACCTGAGGGGAGGGTGCTGGGTTCCCAGGCCCACCAGTCCACTTCCTTGTTACACACACACACATGTGCATCTGTGTGTGCATGTACGTGTGTGTGTGTGTGTGTGTGTGTGTGTGTGTGTGTGTGCATGCGTGCGCGCGATATGATTTGGGGCAGTGATAATGTTTTGTTATTTAAAAAGTATGCCAATCAATGGTTAAGAGCACTGACTGCTCTTCCGAAGGTCCTGAGTTCAAATACCAGCAACCACATGGTGGCTCACAACCATCTGTAACGAGATCTGACACCCTCTTCTGGAGTGTCTGAAGACAGCTACAGTGTACTTGCATATAATAAATAAATCTTTAAAAAACAAAAAAGTATGCCAAATGCAAAATGGTAGACTTTTTGTTGTTTGTGGGGTCCATGTGTGTCTGTGCTCATGAGGGTGCATGAAGAGGTCAGAGGAGGCAGTCAGAGGTAATAACTCTCTATACTACTGCCTTCAGATAGGGCCTCTCACTGAACATAAAATTCATTGTATTAAGCTAACTGGACATGAGCTCCCAAGATCTGCCTGAACAGCCGACAATGAAGTTCCAGGAGTATGTTTAGCTTCTGAATAGACAGTGGGAATTTGAACTCAGGTCTTCACTACCCAGTGAGCCCTATCTTCAGCCCTAGACTAAGAGTCTTAATATAATATTTCTAACAAGCTAACTTAAGGCCAGATGTGCCTGTAACACCTGCCCTCTGGAGGCTGGGGCAATTGAGTCAAGATTGAGGCCAGCCTGAGCTACATAATGAGACCCTGTACCAACTTTCAGAAAATGTATGCTTTTAAAATGGACATGTAATACTTCAAAATCAGAAACAAGAATTTTATCTATTTTTAGGAGGAGTCTACAGTCCACATTGGCCACATGTTGAAACAAAATCACGTCCTTGTTGAACTACATATGTGCAAACATGGTATGAAAAATTTTGGTATACAACAGTTATGCAATGCACTGTATTTGAACAGTAGCCTACGCTATCTTGATGTCAGCTGGTAAGTGATGGTTTACATAATCATGCAGAGACTGTCTTGAGGATAGTACACATAAATATTCACAGTATGTAAGATATGTTTGTTAGACATTATTTTCAGTTATGACTGGAAATTATAACTGTTGTTGATGAGCTTTTATTATAAGCTGTAGGATTTAATAGGTTAGCTTATACTGTAATATATCATAATAATCTGATTGTCAGACAGATGGGAGCACTATTTCATGGTGAATTTTCATCCTTGGAAGTTAAAAATACTAAAATAGCTTACTAAATGTTTTCAAGTACCTTAAGAATGTAAGAATAATATTTTGTGTTTTTAAAATATTGCTAAATATGCTTCGTCCCCAGCAACAAAATAACTCGTGATGGAATGGTGTTTTTGGCTGATGTTCTAAAAAGCAATACTACTCTGGAAGTACTAGATCTTTCTTTTAACAGAATAGAAAATGCAGGCGCAAAGTACCTCAGTGAAACTCTAACTTCCCACAACAGGAGTCTTAAAGCGTTAGTATGGGGTTTTTTATATTCAATCAAAATAAGTACAAAATTCTAAGTTGTATCTTTTAAAAATTTGAGTGAATCCAATAGGATATTTATGTATTCAAGTTCACAGAAAAATCTTTCTTTTTACTTATGCATATGTGTATTTACTTGCTTGTTTGTGCATGCACTGAATGTGTGCACACAGAATCCAGAAGAGGGGATCAGATCTCCTCGAACTGGAGATAAAGATGGTTTTTAGCTGCCTCAGTGTGTGCTGTGAACAGAACTTGGGTCTTCTGCCAAGAGCTGCAACTGCTCTTAACTGCTGAGCCATCTCTCTAACACCCAAAACTTATTTATCCCAAACTCTTAACGAGAAATTCACAAGCACTTAACACAATACTTACATTTGTAATCTACTCAAACATTTACCAAGTAGAGGTTGGAGAGATGGCTCAGTGGTTAAGAACATTGGCTGCTCTTCCAGAGGTCCTGAGTTCAGTTCCCAGCAACCACGTGGTGGCTCACAACCATCTATACTAGGATCCAATGCCCTCTTCTGGTGTGTATCCATCATGCAGACAGAGCACCCAAATACATGAATAAACCTTGTGTTTTGTCTGGTTTTATTTTTGTTTGTTTTTAAGACAGGGTTTCTCTGGGTAACCCCAACTGTCCTGGAAGACAGGAGAGGAGAGATTGATTTCAAAATGTACTTAGAAAATGCACCTTTTCTAGGCACATGACACATTCAATAAGAAAGCAGATTCCTTGAATTACAGAACATACAGAGGCAATATTTGGATTACCACATTAAAACATGTTAGTAAAATGGATTTAGTAAATGTTGATGCTGACTTAGTCATTCTTTGTGGGACTTCAGAACTCCATTATTGTTTTCCTACAGATTGTCTGTAGTCAGCAACAAGATAGAGGGAGAAGGACTTGTTGCACTTTCCCAGTCAATGAAAACAAACCTCGTACTGTCCAATATCTACATTTGGGGAAACAAATTTGATGAGGATACCTGTGTGGTAAGTGATTTCAGTTCTGGCCTTTGTTGGACTCTTCTCAGATACATGTAAGTTAATTTGATAAAAGCTTTCAAAGAATGGAGTCACACTATAATCTGGGCAGTTTTTAATTTAAACCCACAAGTAACTAAGAAATATCAGATGCCATACACAAGTATTAAGGATTATTGAGCCACACAATGTCCAGTTCCTCCAAATGAAAAAGAACTGAGTTGATGTAAAGTTCCTAATATGTCAAGTTGAGGAATCAGAGACACTGTGTACTAGCTGTGTAACACTTAGTGTTTGTGTATGAAAATCCTGAATCCTTCATACTACTTTATGTATGTTGAAACATCCTTGTGTCTCTGGGCTGAAGCCTACTTCATCATGGTAGATGATCCTGTAGATTTGTTCTTGAATTTGACTTGCAAGTATTTTGAGGATTTTTGCATCTATGTTGATAAGGGAAACTGATTTGTAATTCTCTTTGTTATTTAGGTTTTAGAGTAATTGTGTCCTCATGAAAAGAATTAGGCATGGTAGAATGGTTGGAATATTGGCATTAGTTCTTTGAAGTCTGGTAGAATTCTGTGCTAAATGATCTGGCCCTGGGTTTTTTTTGGATTGGAAAATATTTTTTTAATTGATTTATTTATGTATTTTCTGTATATGGTGGTTTTGTCTGCATGTATACACCAGAAGAGGGCATTGGACTGTGGGACTACAGTTGCAGCTGGTTGTAAGCTGCCATGTGGATACTGGGAATTAAACTCAGGACTTTTAGGAGAGTAGCCAGTGCTCTTAACTGATGAGCCATCTTCCCAGGTTCTGCTTGGAAGACTTTAATTACTGCTTCTATCTTACTAGGGGTCTAATTAAGTTGCCTTCCTAATCTTCATTTAACTTTGGTAGGTGATGTATATATGTATTAAAGTTCCTAATGTGTCAAGTTAAGAAATCAGAGAGACACTGTACTAGCTGTGTAACCCTTAGGTGTTTGTGTGTATCCACTTCTTTTAAATGTTCCAATTTGCTGCAGCACAGATTTTTAAAGTATGTTTTTATGATTCTCTAGATGTTTGCTGGCCCCCTTTTTGTCTCTAATTTTATTAATTTGGATTTTCTCTCCCTTTTAGTTAATTTGGATAAGGGTTTGTCCATCTTATTTTCTTAAAGAACCAACTCTTTTGTTGAGCCTTTGTATAGGCTGTTGTTTGTATTTTATTGGTTTCAACCGCGAGTTTATTTCCTGCTATCTAGTCCTTCTGAATGTTTTTTTGTTTTGTTTTGTTTTTTTGGTCTAGAGCTTTCAGGTGTGTCATTAAGTTACAAATAGGAGGTCTCTCCGGTTTTTGATGTGGGGATTTAGTGTTATGAACTTGCCTCTTAGAACAGTCTTCATTGTATCATAGGACATGTTGTGTTTTCAATTTCATTCAATTCCACAAAGCTTTTAATTTCCTTTTTGATTTCTGTCTTGACCTATGTTTTATTTGTAGCAAGCTGTTCAATTTCCAAGAGTTTGAAAACTATCTGTTGTAATATCTAGCTTTAATCTGTGGTGCTCAGACAGGATGCAGGATGTTACTTCAAACTTTCTTGTATCTGTTGAGACCTGCTTTTAGTCTGAGTATGTGGTCAATTTTGGAGAAAGTTCCATGAGCTGCTGAGAATCACACTACTTTAGAGACAGCATACTGACAAAAAGTTTCCATTTGAAAAGAGAGAAGAAAAAAAGGATTGACTAAAAATAAAATATATACCTCCCTACAAAAGTACCCATAGTGTTCAGAGAAACACCCACGCAGCACAAGCTGTATACAGACTCTGGAATCACTGAAATTTCTACCTGTTTTTCCCTCTACAATGGGACTTTATTAACAAAGCAGCTCGAGTGTGTAAGATGCCCTTAGAATACATACCAAGAAGCCAGAGGGACGCACAAAGAAAATTCTACAAATTAAAAATAAAATTGATAGGTCACTGTGGAATTCTTTTTTAAAAATAAACTTCCATATAGACTTCAAGGGATTCATCAACTACCTTGCAATATGGAGCTGTTGGTTTGTCTGTTTTGAGATGTGAGTGCCTAGTGATCATGAGATGTGACAGAGGAGGGATACAGCTCAGCTGGTCCTGAACTCCTCAGGGGCTCTGCATCTGAGAACAGGGGTGCGCACCAGCACACCAGCTGGTCCTGAACTCCTCAGGGGCTCTGCATCTGAGAACAGGGGTGCGCACCAGCACACCAGCTGGTCCTGAACTCCTCAGGGGCTCTGCATCTGAGAACAGGGGTGCGCACCAGCACACCAGCTGGTCCTGAACTCCTCAGGAGCTCTGCATCTGAGAACAGGGGTGCGCACCAGCACACCAGCTGGTCCTGAACTCCTCAGGGGCTCTGCATCTGAGAACAGGGGTGCGCACCAGCACACCAGCTGGTCCTGAACTCCTCAGGGGCTCTGCATCTGAGAACAGGGGCGCGCACCAGCACACCAGGCCTCCACTCTGCCCAGTGCTACCCCTTAAAGAGTACTGTAGAGTATTTGAAAAATCTGATCATTGGTCACAAGCGATGATCATCAGGTATTACTGAGGATTAACTCAGATTCACAAAAGGATTTACATATGAAAAACATGCCTGATATGTTAGAGCTTAAGAAAAATTGGTTTCATAATATTATACTTTCATTATGTATAAATAAATAACAATTTACCTATAATATCTGGAATAATACTAAAACTCAGCAATGTTATTAAGAGTACTTTATTTTAACCTACAAAGTAACAGTTAAATTGAATATTTGTTTGAACAACCACTGTAAACTGAATAAATTATTCTTAAAGACTTTTTTTCCCTAAAAATCCTAGGCATATTCAAATTTGATAAAGAGTGGCCGACTAAAGCCAGATGATACAGACGTGGAGCCGTACGTGGTGGATGAACACATCTACCTTTCAGAAGTCTCCAATGGCCTTAAAAGGCATTATTATTGGACACCGACTTACGGAGGTACTTACATGCCGTCATCTTCCGCAGGCTTTGCTCTTGTTCCTGTGGGCGAACATCTATAAGAAACAAGCTTGAAAACAAATTTCACGCATTTGTCTCAACACTTTTAGAGACTAATTTTTTCTTTTGTAAATTAGAACAAGTTATTCTTTATCAAATTATAAAATTTTGTGTACTTGCCTTTTGTTGAGAAAAAACTGATTCTTAATGTAGATACTAAAATATCAACCCTGAAACAAACCACAGGACTATAGTAATTCTTCTTGTAATGAGAAACGAACACAAAAATCAAAGAAAGTGAATTCACTACAGACATCTTAACCAAATGTTACGGCAGCTTTGCTTTACAGCTGACAAATTTCCAGTGGATTTTGAGAGAGATCAAAGTTCAGAAGTCAAAAAATATTCCACATAGATGTTCAGGCATTGCAGACAGGTGCTAACAATTTCATAAAACCAAGAAAATAAAGCTTCCTTTACAATGACTATCCTGAGTATATATCCTTTCTGCGCCTGGCTCTTCTTATCTTAATGAGCGTCCCTCCTGCTATTCAGTGTAGCTGTGGTCTGCTTTTCACTGCCTCAAGGCAGCATTCCATCTTATCCATCGCTGGGTAAGAGTCTACAGGATTTCGGAAGGAGATGGCTTTTCAGAACTACACATTCAAGTTCCCTCGGCAATGTGGTTTGCTTTCTTGGGTCTCAGTCTACTCCTGTGTGCTGAAGTGGGGCCCAGATGCTCCAATTTTCTCCCAAGGGGAAGTGTAGAAGATGGCTGAAGGAGCATCAGTAAGCTTGCCTGAGCCTGCAGTGGGAGGTATGTGACCAACCTGCATGTGCACCTATCCTGGGCTCCTAACACCTGCGTCTCCATGGAGACACACATCCACACTTAACTGAGCTAAGGCCAGCTTAGCGGACAACTACTGGTTCTGACAATGGTAGGGGAAGTTTGATGACGCAATGTGACAGACCATTATTCACTGCCTCAGAGGCCGGCAGAATGCTCAGACCCATTTATTCTGGTGCCATTATATCATCTAGGCCCCTTCATACATTTGGGTTCCATCTGAGAAATCAAAGGTAGAAAGCACTCTTCCAAAAGATGAGCCTGAAAATAGGTGAAGGAGCGATTTGTCTCCAGACTTACCCTTAGGTAAATTCTGTAGAACTCCTCTTCCTCTGTACATCTTACACTGTATCAATTCACAACATATAACTTGTATATCCCTCATAGCAATCGTCTTTCTTTTAAGATCCTGCTTAAATAGAGCTGATTATAGTCTCGGTTCATATTATACTAATAAATGTTCCAACTCTGAAAGCAAAATTAAGTGGCATGCTTTTAAAATACCTGATGATAAAGACGAAACAGCAATGGCTGAGAAACACATAATGAAACTCTAAACACCCTTAGTCATCGGGGAGATGCAAATTGAAACTACTTTGAGGATGTGGGATAAGGGGAACACCACTCATTGCTGGGGGAAGTACAACATTTTACAATTACTGTAGAATTAGTGTGATGGTTCCTCAGGAAGTTGCGGATATGCCTCAAGACCAAGTAGTAACTTTTGGGCATATACCCAAAGGACTCTATATACTACCACAGAGACATTTACTCAACCTTGGACAATGAAAATACTATACAGCTGTTAAACAAAATTATGAAATTCCCATGAGCTAGAAAAAACTCCCGAGTGAGTTAACTTAGACTTCCAAAAGACCAGTGTGGTATGTTTTATCTTACATGTTCTGACTGCTATTCTGGTCAGCCTGACTACATCTGGAATTAACTAGAACTCACACAGGTGGCCACACCCATAAAGGGTTTTTCTTGATTGGCTCACTGAAGTCAGAAGACCCACCTTAAATCTGGGTCACCCCACCAAATGGCGGCTCATAGAAAGGACCAGGAAGAAAGTGACTTTGCTTTTTGCCTGCTTGCCCTCATTCTTGCTGGCAACTTTATTCCTTTACTGGTATTAGAGCCTACTTTTTTTGGGATTCCAAGATAGCCAATATTGATCAAAGCTTATAAGCCGCTCAAATAAATCACACACACACACACACACACACACACACACACACACACACACATATTCTATCACTTGGTTTCTGGAGAACCCTGACTGATACTATGTGGATGTTAGCTTTAAAGCCTTTGATATATATGCTACAATCCATAGAACCAGAGGTTAGGTATCTAGTAGGGGACAAGTGGGGAAGGAGAGGACCTAAGGAAGGGGAAGAGAACACACTATTAAGAGAAGGGGGTAGAACATGACTGAAGTAGAGAGCTAAACAGGAAGGGGTGAGGAAAAGAGGAGCAAGAAGGGATTATGGTGAGGAAAAACCAACACTGGAACCATTTGGAAACCCACTACTGTAGAAGCTTCTAAAATATATGCATATGTCAAAGAAGTCTAAATACTCTCCCCCAGCGTGGGCGAGACAATACTCCAGCTAGACATCTTTCACCCCCAAGTGAAGCCCCCAGTGCCAGGATTGGGTCACATCTAATTCAGTGTTGTCCAAAGGGCTCCATGGAAACCCTCGAACAATTCAAGCTACTGCCAAGACTACTGATCGCTCTCCACAAACTGATGGTAAGACCCTATTGGTTAAAGACAACACATATCTCATGGGACACAAAGAAGCCTAGCTGGTGCCTAACTAGAGGCTTTAAGGTACTCTGCACACTACTTGAGAAAGGTAACTACCAACACAGGCAAAACTTTCGATCTCCACCAGTGGCCTGACTGCACCGTATGGTAGTGCAATGGTGGCACAGCGTGAGGAGAAACCAATCACTCTGAATTTAAGGCAGTTCTCATCTTACAGGCCGCAACCTCTTTGGGGTCAAATGACCCTTTCACAGGGGTTGCCTAAGACCATCACAAAACAAAGATTATAATTCGTAACAGTGGCAAAATTGAATGAAGTAGCAACAAAATAATTTTATAGTTGGGGGTCACCACAACATGAGGAACTGTATTAAAGGATTAGTAAAGTTGTGAACCACTGATTTAAGACCCACTTTATAAGATGGCATTTATGCCTGATGCTACTCAGTGGCCAAGAACTTGAGACTAGACAGGCCACGGGCCCAAGGTAAACCCAAATATTATGGTTCTGTTAAAGAAACATAGCAATAAAATGATTTCTAATAACATTCCACTACCAGCCATATATCAGTGTATCTTATATCACTCAGCTGTCATCAGAGAAGCTGCTTCTTGAAGAAATTGGAAACTAACAACCACAAGTGGACAATATGAAGACAATGAGATTCTGGACCACAGTCCTAAATGGGATTCCTTTATCAAACCCTCCTGTTAAGGCTCAGGGAGCCATGCAGAAGAGGATAGAAAGATTGTGAGAGGCAGAGGGGATGGGGGACTCCAAGGGAATGGTACCCTCAGGATACAACAGGACTGAGGAACAGGAGTAAGAACTCAGAGGCTGTGGGAACACACCCAGAGTCTGCATAAGTTAAAGTCAGACAGGGTCCCAGTGTGGACACACAGAGAGAAGAACATCCAGGCTCCCACCCCTAACCAGGAAGCTATCTGCTACCAACATCTACTTGTAATGGAAAAGTTAGTTTCTCCAATGGAGTATAGCTGGATATATCAGCCACATTTCAGGACAGGCCTCATACCCCTATGGCCGACACAGAAAGAACTCAATGGTATTTTTGTAGACTGTCTTAAACTGCTTTTTGGGTATTTTCTGTCTGACTGGTCTTTTGCTGTATAGTTTGGTTTCACTTTGTGTTTGAGTTTTTTATTGTGTTTGCTTGTTTGTTTTTTTAAAGAGAGAAAGACAAAGGGTTGGGAGTTGGGTATAGGTGAGGAGATGTGAAGGATCTGGGAGGAGTTGGGGGAAGGGAAAAGCATGACGAGAATACAATGTATGGGAAAAAAATATAACCCCCCTGACAATGCTGACCTCCACATGCTCACTTTCACTGTTTGAAACTATGTCACCGTGTCTTCATGTTTATTGGTTTAAGACCTGATCCTCTGCTTAAAATATCAGCTTTCTCCAGTACTCTTGACTTTTCTCACTGACTTCCCAGACAATTCCAAAGGACCTTTTCATTTACGTCTTACTTAACATTGCAGCATCCCACAGCACAAATTCTTGAGAATATGACCAGCAGTCTGCCTAAGAACTGCTTTTCTTTGGTAAGTCTGCTGAGGTCACCAGTATGGAATCATGTTTCCAACCTGGATGTCTAATTTCTGCCCTCCAGCAATCAACTATGGTAGGATGTGACCACATGAGCTATAAATGTGGCCTAGCTAAGTCAAGCTGTGCAAGTAGTATTTCAATAAGTCAGCATGGCTGCTGGGTTACCCATTTCTGCCTATTACCTCGTTCTCATTAGATACTTTTTGCATTCTGCCTAGCTCCTCTTCAGTCAGTCCCTCGTAGCTTCCCTCAGTCACTTTATCTGTCTACCCAGGTGGACAATGGCCCATTATCTCTCCACACTACTACTGACTACTCACACTTCCTTTCTGAACTTCCTGTGAGACACCACTCAGCATCTCTGCTTGTTTTATAGCTACTGATCTTGGCTTTCTCGCTTCCCTTCTAGTGGACAGAGTTACTTTTGCACATTTCCTGGAAGAGGCTATGTTTATATGATAAATCCTTAAACACAGCAAATCTTTTGTCAATAAGCAGGGGCAGGGGTTGAAGAGGGCAAAAGAAGACTACATCATGTCTCAAGAGATTCATGTAGAGTGGTGGTACATATATAATTCTTGGACACAGGGGTCTGAGGCAGCAAGGTTATTGTGAATTCCACACTAATCTGGGCTATTTAAATTCAATCTCAACATACTGATACATAATAAAACCTGTCTCAAGACAAAAAAGAAACAAAGAAATCAATGTCCTAATATCTCAAACTCAGTGTTATTCAAAATAGTGAGTGAAAATAAAGAATTAATCTTTTTATTTGGTGGTATTTCTAACCCAATAACAGATTAAAAATCTCCAGGTAAATGATAAAAAAATTATATACCATTTTAAGTGCTTCTCAAAGACAGAGCATGGAGAAATGCTTGGGAGACAGCTTTCAAAGTTTGGTCCATGCTGAAATCAGCTGTAAGGCTTCTCTATCAAACATCTGCCCCAGCACATCTGACTCAGTAGATTACACTGAAGTGGGTATGGATAGTCTTATTAAATTTCAATCTTGACAGAAGTAAAGACATTTCAACTATTTGCCCAGTATATTTTAAAAATTAGTTTAGAGAGTTAACTACCTACTTTAACTGCTTTGATATGTGCTATTTCTGTAGGAATAAAGTGAAGAGAAATGATAAATTACTTTTGCAAAGAACTGACAGATCTTCAATCTTGAAAAAGCTTCTAAAATTGTCCACTGAAATGATCCTATGGAATTAAACATAAATTCTATTTAACAGCAAAATTAATTTAATATATAATCTACAATTTCCTTTTTAAAAACTTCAAAAGCTAACTCTAAAGTAAAATAATACAAATACAAAACAAAATTAGAAAATACTTTCTAAGATATTCAGCATTTTAAAGAAAGAGTTTGAAAACCTTCTATAATACTTTAATTAATCTTTGCTAAAACACTGCATCATAACAAAACAGGTAAAGAACTCACCTCAATGATTCTTTGTGTTAGAATGAATTCCAGATACTTATAAAGTGCATGCACATTAGAATAAGTACAGCATTGTAGTAAAAGAACGATGACATTCAGTCTTTGAGCTTTCTTCACAAATAATTCTGGAAGAGCAAATGACTAAACCAGTATCAACTTAAAATAATTTTAGATACGCCAAGTAATACAAATTGAAAAACCAACCTGACCGATTCCAAATTCCACTTATATCAAATAATACTGAAAGTAACGATTGAGAAGCTTTCAAATGCTAGTTACCAAGTTCAGGGTTGTGTTGTTAGGTGTTGTGCTGCATGCCTGGAGAATTCGGGAGGAGGATGTGGAGTACGGAGCCACCTTAGGTTACACATAAGTCCTAGGCCAGTCTGGACTGTTAAGTGAGACCAGCACAGAATCGAAGAAGATAAACAAACAAGACTATCATCACATTCGAGAAAACTGGGCAGTTCTGTCCTCATATAGGACAGACATCATGAGAGCAGCTTTGGGAATCCTTTTTAGTCTTCTTGCCTTAACTTTCCAGAATGTTGTAATTATAGGTATGTGCATGCCCAACTAACTACAGCACTGTAAAAAAATGTTCATTATATGCTTGGATTCATGAAGCTGTGGTTTAGACACAACCCCTCCACTTTGGTAAACTTGTTAATTTTTTTCAGTTTTGTCATAGTCCAGTAAATTTTTATTGATCTTAAACCAGAAAAGATTAGCTGAACATTTTATACCTTACAAACTTTATTCAAACTCAGTATGTTCATTTAACGTACACACAGATTTCTTAGCTAAATAATAAAATAAGTTTATTATACAAAGGTGGTATTTCATACTCTCTCCAGTCAGTCTCACTGGTCATAATGTACTGTGAAAATGCTATAGCTCTAAGAAATGGGAAGACACCTACAGTTTTTAAGAACTGAGTGTTCTACTATTGTCTTCTTAGTTCTGTGACTTGGACCCAAACAGGGAGAATTATGATGGAAGAATACAGTATCAGTGAACACCGAGAGTCTGTTCTAGTACAGTTTAAATCTTGAAAACAAGTGAGCCCTAACTAAGTGATGGCAGAGATGAGAACAGTCACCAGGACTTATCAGCAACAGGAACTGACTCAGGAAACTGTAACTTACACTGCAAAGTGAAATCAACTAATACGCAGAACAGTGAGAAGGGAAGAGAGGGAGCAGGGGTGGAGGATGGGGAGATGCTGAATTTTCTACACCCAGCTGGAATGGAAAGGAACACTATAGAGCTACGGCCAACAACCAAAAGTTACAGTTTAATTCATAAAATTGAAAAATCCATGTTTATAGAAAACTCAAATATAAAATGGTAAACAAATCAATAATCCAAAAGCATAGCTTATAATTGAAGTTAGGATATTAATTCTATTTGTATGTATGTGTGTTGCCTTAGGCATGCAACTCAAGTTTCTTGATTTTTCTAAGTAATATATCAAATTTAGAAGCCAAGTGATTTCTAGTATGTATTTTATATCTAGAAAATTCTTTTTAGAACATTTATTTTAAAAAGTGCATAACTGATACAAGATAGGCTTATCAAAAATTTTCAAAACTTGTTATATATTCACTTCCAATAATCTACAAATCTAATAAAATATAAAATGAATCAAATTCCAAAACTGTCTTCTGACCCACTTAAAAACACCAAATATCTATTTAAAAAAATATAGTTTCAACTCAAACAAAAACTGATCTGAGTACTGGTTTTCTCCAGAATACTGAATTCACTCTAAATGAACAAAAATTTACACACATTTTCTGGGTTTTAAGAGAAATACTTCGTTTGGCTTCATTAGAAAAGTTACCTCTAAAGGAATATATTAATAAATAGCACAATTCTTCCTTAGTATCTAAATTTTCATAGACATAAACATGAACTTGAATCCCTCCGACAGTTTCCATACTGGTCCACAGGGCTTACAAACAGAAATACTTTGCAGTTGAGATTTCTGTAGACTTTGTTTAAACAGCGAGGAGAGAACAACAAAAACCCCAGGTCAGAGTCTACCTAAGAACAGGTAAGTCTACAATGCAAAATGAAGATGGAATTAAGGCAGCTTTACCAGTGTCTAAAACCTACCCACCCAAGACCGTGCTAGTACGGTGGAAGCCGCTCCTCTACAGGCTGGTTGTTTACAATGAAAGCCAAAACCCAAACAAGCACCGACTGATGCAGTATCAGGTGCTTTCACTTCCATGAATAAACACTAATGGTCATATAGCTCAAGTGCATGGGGGTTAATGTGAATATGCACCTTACCAGACGTGTTTACTGCCAAGGATGCCCTAGCAATTCCATGTCCTCAAAGTCAATATAATTGTTGTAAAAAAATCAACTGTGGTTCCGAATATCCATTCACAGTTGACCTCAGCAGTGTGTCTGATGTAGGAGACTGACTATCCGTGACAGGCAGAAGCATGTGGTGGTCCTCAGTCCCAAGTGGAAGCGCTAAAGGTAGAGTCATATCAGAAGGCTTCACATCTAGTGTTTCTGACAAAGGACTTCTCTGTATGGAGTCTTGTTCACTTACAGCATGGTCATCTACACTGCCATCTGGATTTTTATCTGTACCTGAAACAGAAGGGAAAGTACACTGCTTTTAACAATGCAAAACCAAATAATTGTCTGAGGTACACTAATCCACTTACAGGGCCTGGAAATACACTCGGCCTCCACACCCACGTGCAACCTGCTTCTCTCTCCCCAATGTGCCTGATGGAGTGTGCACTGATACTGCGGCATGTAGCAAGAACAGGGTCAAGCACGGATATCAGCACATAAATCAGTCTAAACATTCTAAACCCTGGAGAGCTTTTCTCCTCTACCTCATTACACAGTTGGCAAATGGCATCCTCCTCCCATGGCTCCCATTCCTCTGTCTTGTTTGACTCTACTCAGTCATGCCTCCGCGCCTCAACTAGGCTGTAAATTAAATTCCTTGATGGTGAATGCTAAGTTAAACTTCTCTGATTCCTTCTAAGTGCTGAAGGGCAACAAAGTAAATAAATCTTTGTACACTGATTATTTTAATGAGGCGTGCACACTGGCCAGTGGCTTCAGGTTTGCAGTACGCAACTTATCAGGAGTGGGAAATGCTGCTCTCCTAGAAAATTACCACACTGACTAGAGACGCACTCTGCCTTCATTGCACTACTGGCTGTAACATGTTGCTGCCACCTCAAAATGCTGACATGACTTCAGCAGCCTCGGTAGATAGCTAACAGTGCATGCTTTGCTTACATTAAGTTGCAATTCTCTGAACTCTGCAGTTTAACCAGTCAAGAAACAACCTGAGCTGTCTTGTCTTTATGACTCATCAAAATGCCCTCTGCTTGCAATGACCCTGTCCTGCCCGTCTCCACCCCTGAACTCTTCTCTCTTTAATTTCTGTAAAAATCAGTCTGTTCTCTCCTGACAGCCCTCCTCCCTTTTAGATACTGTCATTACGGAGCCCCAAGTTGGCTTTGAACTTGCAACCAATCTGCTTTCTCTCAGCATCCTGAGTGCTGGGACTACGGGCATGTGCTACCATGTCCAGGTGAACTTAAGACCATTCTAATGCTTCAAAAGAAATATCTTCTTTAGCACTTCTGTATTTATAATGTTCTACAATTTCAATATAGTTAGATGTCTGATGTTACATCCAGGTGGTATGCTCTTAGAGAACCAGGACCATACCCTGTTCAACTTCATATGCCCTGCAGCCGCTATGTGTATCCCACAGGCATTAAATGGACTATGAAGAGACACTCTGCAGGTTTCAGACGTTTCTACCTTAATCCTCACAATTAAACTTATTATTATATATATGTAAAATGAATACATACATACACACACACACGTTTGGTGCTGGATCCTGTACCTGGAGCTTCATGCGTGCTGGGTAAGCATTCTATCACACCCGCTGATTCTCATTGCCATGCCTGTGATACCTATCCTCTTGGCAGAATGTCATAAGTACAGTAAATCAAGCATCTATTTTAAGCCTAAAAGTTTGCAGTCTGGCTTCCTATTCTGATAGAATGTTCAGCTACCAGGACCCTATTTCCTTTCACACTTTGACATTCATGAGAGTTCTTTTCTCCCCGACTACAGCAGTCACCCTCAGTCGCCCAGACTCATTATGGACAGTAATGATATCACTTCCTTATATTGCCTTTCATTTTTGAAACTACTCAACAGTCATGCTTTTTACTTTTTGTTTGTTGGTTTGTTTACTTATGTTGTTTACCTAGAACAACTGCCTTTCTTGTCTCTTAAGTTACAGAATTATAGTTGTGTGATATGTGCCACCATGCTTTGTGGCAAGTCAGACTTTTTAAGAGAGGAAATAGCTAAAGATTACTATTATTATTATTATTATTACTATTATTATTATTACTAGTAGTAGTAGTAGTAGTAGTAATAGTAGTATTAATGGGTGTTTTACTGCATGTGTGCCTGGTGCCAGGGGCTGATAGAGGACACTGGAGCCCCTCGTACTAGAGTTACAGACAGCTGTGAGCTGCCATGTAGGTGCAGGGACTCTAACCCAGGTCCTCTGGAAGGGCAGCTAGTGCTCTTAAATACTGAGCCATCTTTCCAGCCCCTCAATATTTTAAATTCATTTTAATTTTTATTTTTTATGAAGTTCAATATTTCAAAAACAGTGGAAAGAGGAATCTTCTGTAGATTATAAAGCTACTTTCTTTATATGCATATATGTAAGTTTTTGTTACTATTTTCTAAAATTACTTCATTTTATTCATTTGTTTGCTTGCTTACTTATTTGTGTGTATGTCTGTGTGTATATATGTGTGTCATAGGACAACTCTCAGGGAACTGTTCTCTTCTGGTACCTGTGAGATCTGGGAATAGAATTTAGGTTGTCAGGCCTAAGCATACAAGCTTCTAGCCCTGTTCTGCTGGGATTATTTTGGTTTGTTTTTTGAGACAGGGCTTTGCTACATGGCTCAGGCTTGCCTTCAACTAGCTCTGTGGCCACGCTGGCCTGGAATTTGAGCTCTTTCTGCAACAGCTTCCTGAATACTGAGATTTTAATCATGGACCACTCTAGCTCCCTATGTCTACTGTTAAATATAGATTTAATCTACACTGTTGAAATGTGCAGCTCCACATGCTAAGGACCAGCGCCAACAGAGAAGTACGTGTTTAATCACGTGCTCTTACCAGAGTGGACCTTTGTTTTATGCTTCTTTAAGTTTTTAATGTCTGTGTAAGAATTTCCACATAATTCACAGATAAATGGTCGTTCTCCTGAAAAACAAGGCAAGAGCTTTAAAAACTCAGCATTTAAAAAATTGCTAGCTGACACAAAACTATCAGATATTGATGAAAATAAAGCAAAAATTCTTTTAATCATTTAGTTATGACTGTGAGATGAGAAATTCTATACACATAGGTACGATTTTACTTTGTAAGAAGTATAACCTAATTTGGGGTGAAATTAGGCACTTTCATTTTCTGAAATTCTCAAAAATAATCTACTCTTATACCTCACAAATGAGGAAATCTTCTACGAAATACTGACAATATTCTACAATGCAACTATTTTCAAAGACGTACTGTCCAGGCTGGGGATGTAACTCGGCAGTAGACTGCATGCCTAGCATCAGAAAGCTGAGTCTGAACCCAGCACAAAGGGGGTCAGGTGATCACTGAAGAATCACTTAATGTGTTACCCCAAAACCAAGAAACATGAGGATATAGGAGTGGCAATGAGTTTGACATGCCCATCCTAGTATTCATATCATGATAGATAAAAACTACGAAGATGGATTTTTAAAAAAAATGCGAATCATTTAACAAGTAGCAGTTTTCCTTTAAATTTAATATTCAACATTTTCATCCTATTTACATATTACGTGTTATAACAAACATGTTGAACAAAATCCATTCCTAAAACTTATATATAAGAACACTACTTTATCATTCTGATGATTCCTTGTTTGATATATCTATTCAATTTAATACAAATGTTTTCATTTGGAAATGATGGCTATCTGGCATATTCCTTAGAAAATCTACACAATTCTTAACCAAATTTAAATTATACTCTAAATAACTAAAATGTAATAATGAAAGAAATGAACATATAAACAGTTGATATTTATACATTAAAAACTTGTTATCACTAAGTTATACTATACTAGATATTCCACAATGGTTTCAAAGCCAAGGTTTATGTACAAAGGAATTGAGAGAGAACAAAAACCGACACGTTCTCCCTAAACACAGACCTGTATGGGATCGAAAGTGTTTGTTGAGCTCTCCTGAGGAAATAAAACTTTTCCCACAAATACCACATATGTATGGTTTTTCACCTAGATGGAAAATAAAAGATAGCGAAGTGGTGTACTATACCAATATAAGATTTATCAATTACAAGAGATCTAAATTAAGCTTTTAAAATTATCATCTATATGAAAGGCTTTCTATGATGTATCTTAGAGGCATCCACAGTAATGAACCATTAATTTATTCTACCTAGCTAGATCAGTACTTTTCACACACTAAAACATTATTTCTGCAAATGTCTCTTCTCTCCTAGAAGAGATGACCTGGGTAAACAATTTGATTCTTATGATTAAGAACATGTCAAATTCAAGTAACATTTCAAATCTTGCTATCTATTCAAGGAGAGTAACAATTAAGGAAGATCGCAGCCAACAGCCCACCTTTCAAAAGAGACTCTGACCAGTACACTTTGTTTTCAAAACTGGTAATTTGCATCTGACACACCTGTCTCCAGATCTTGGAATGTCTATGCAAAAGAGGTCCCAAGTCACAAGACACCTCCCGCTTAACTCCCCTTTCACATCCTTACTCACGGGAGACAGATTCTCAAAAAGGCTAACTAGGTTTTCTCTAGTCATAAAAACATAGCTCAATTTGATTTATAGCAGAATTTTCTTACTTTAACAAGCATAAGCTAACGATAAAGTTTTTACCTACCTTGTATTATTCTAGCAAATGTCAGATTCTTAATCTAATGGTTATGTGAAAACCATGAACATAGCTTCAAAACTACCAATGTAGATATCTAAAAAGTCTACAGTCTACCTTTTGAAAAAGCCCAATTCCCACTTCTCTTAGCTACAACCTTGTTACAAGCAGTCTCAGCAGTAAACTCTTACCTGTGTGTTTCCGAGAATGAGTGATAAGAGAGCTAGAGACAGCAAAGGCCTTCCCGCAGGTGTCACACACATAAGGCTTTTCTCCAGTGTGCCTGCGGACATGATAGGTCAGTGTGCTGGCCTGGGCAAACCTCTGCCCACATCTATCACAAACATATGGCTTTTCTCCACTGTGTTTCCTATTAGTAAATATAAAGCAACAGCAGTAAGTAAAGCAATCCAGAGGCCACGTATACACGAAGTATTTCTTATATAAAATGCTATATTTTATGTGGCACTTTACTTCATCTCAATAGGTGAAGTCAAGTGCCAATGGCTTGGTCCCCAGCTAGAGGTAGTATTAGGGGCTGGAAACTTTAGGAGGCTTGCCCTGACTTGCTTCTAACTAGGCCTAACCTCCTAAAGAAACAGGTCACAGTCTGCACCTTGTCTCTAGGCCCTCTTCAACTTCTGCTTCTTGACTGCCCCGGGATGAGCAGTGGATTCCACCACATCCTCTCTGTCATATTTGTTTACCTCATCAAAGGCCCAGAAGCTATGAGGCCAGGAGAGCATGGACTGAAGCCTCTAGAACTGCCTGCCAACACAGGCCTTCCTTCTCAGGACAAGTGCCTCAGAGTGACAGCTGGGGACATGGGAAAAGAAGAGTGCAGGGACGAGTTCACTGCCACTGTGTCTCACAATGTGTTCAGATACTTTAGAACTGAGGTTTAGGAGGAATTAAAGAAAGTTTAGAGATGCAGGTTAGAGATGTTCTAGAAGGCTCTAGCAGAGCTTAGTGGGCCATTCAGACCATCATTCTGACAGAAATGTATATAGCAGCCAGAAAAAGGAAAGGCAGGAAATGCCAGTGATTCCAACACTCATGGCACTGATGTGTGAGCATTAAAGTTTGAAGTCAACTACACAACAACTTTTACACAGGGGAGATGGAGAGGGAGAGAGACAGAGCTGACTGTGTCAGTAAAGACAGTGTCATGAGTTCTAGAAGGAAATAATGCCACTGGGAACTGAACTTGAGAACAATTTTGCATTTTGTTTACATTTTATCCAGACTCTGAGCTGGGTTTAAAGACTTAATTATTCCAGTGGAAGAAATTTCAAGGCTGAATAGTTCATAGATGTTATGAGCATTACTGACTACTTTTAGCCAGATTTACAGTGAGCAAAAACAAAGTGGAAATTTTTGAAAAACCTAGAAGTTTGGCTTGAAAAGAAGTACAAGTAAAGTTGGAACCAAGAAGACATGGCAGAGGAATATTTAGCACAGTGCAAAGTAAGTCAACGGGCTGGGAATACAACTCAATGGTGGAGCAATTGTCTAGCACGCTGGAGGCCCTGAGTTCAGTTCCTAGCACCATAAAGCAAAACAGACAAAACATTCTGATCAATGGTATATTCTCGTTAATCCAGCTCTCAGGAATAAGAGGTAGAAGGATTTTGGGTTTGCAACCAGCCTGGGCTTTACAACAAGACCCTGTGTCAAACAAACAAACAAAGTAGGAAACTAGTCAAATCCTAGTCATTAGAAGTGATAGCATGTGAAAATGTAAATTCATTTGGTTTGAGAACCTACTAAACTCCTTACCCACATACACTGTTCCTATGTGCTTGTCCAAGATCAGCCACACAGGCACTCAGAGTCTACTGTAGCCATAGTTCACGGGGCATGGTTACTACTTCCCTTGGGAGACTGAGGTAGAGCTATCATAGCAATCAGGAAGAGGAGGCAGAGGAGCATGATGCAGGGAAGGCTGGGGCAAGAGGCAACGATGAGAGTCTAGGGACTCAGTTGTTTAACCAGGTCTCAAAACCTAAAATATCACCTCCTCTAATTCTCTGATTAAGTCAGAGCCACTACCCTCACAATCACCTTTGAACACTGTTATACTGGGAACTATGCCTTCCACAAATGGGCATTTGGTTGGTATCTCAGATCCAAACTATATTCTACCTCCTGCCACAGATGTTCAAGCACATGTCACATGAGAAAGCACTCAGGCATCTCTAAGATTCTCCAGTCTGCATAGCTTCAGGACCTCTCAAAAGTCCAGGTCTAAGCTGGGCCTTTAACCCCAGAACTCCAAAGGCAGAGGCAGGTGGATCTCTCTGAGTTCGAGGCCAGACTGAGTCTACAGAGCTACTTCTAGGACAGCCAGGGCTACACAGAGAAATTCTGTCTCCAAACAACAAGAACAAAAAAGTCCAGGTCTAAAGTCTCAGAAATTTGGGTAATTCTTATAAAAATCAAAACATAGTTTGCACAAATTCCACGGTACAACTTCCATTCCAAAGGAGAGGAATGAAAATGCAAGGAGGATGAGAGCCGGTTGGAAGCCTGGTGGGAGAGCATCAAACTCCCTTGCTCCACGGTCAGCACGATGTCATGTGAGGCTTGCCCTGCGTGCTCTGTGTGCGCATAGAAAACGCACTACTCATTAGATTGTAATAATTAACCAACATAAAGGTCAAATGACTTATTTTCTTTTACCTTGCATGAATCTTGAGATTGCTAGAAGTTGCAAACTGTAAATTGCACACATCACATTTATAGGGTTTTTCCTCACCATGATGCATGCGACTATGGAAGACCAGCTGGCATTTCTGAGCAAATCCCTTATCACACAGTTCACATTTATATGGCCTTTCCCCTAAAAGAACAATAACATTTGTATTAGGAAGATATTAGGAACAATGATATTATATTAGGAAAAAAAATCCTGTTTTACTTACTAAAGACATAAACTTTTAAGGCTTTTAAGAGTGCCAATGGGGGCTGGAGAGATGGCTCAGTGGGTAAGAGCACTGACTGCTCTTCTGAAGGTCCTGAGTTCAAATCCCAGCAACCATATAGTGGCTCACAACCATCCATAATGAAATCTGATGCCCTCTTCTAGTGTGTCTGAAGACAGCTACAGTGTATTTACATATAACAATAAATAAATCCTTGGGTCGGAGTGAGCAGAGGTCTTGAGTTCAATTCCCAGCAACCACATGATGGCTCCCAACCATCTTTACAGCTACAGTGTGCTCATATACATAAAATAAATAAAATCTTAAAAAAAAAAAAGAGTGCCAACAGTACTGGTTTTTGTTTTCAGAAAATGGTATAACTTCTAAGTGTCAAAAGCAAATGGGATGTCTTTCAAGACTACTGAAAACACTAGAAGCAAAGAAATTAGTCACAACAGTGAAAGGTGATCAGTAAGAAGAATGTATAAAATACAAACCTAAGTGTACCAATGGATACTCAAAATTTGCCAGCAGAAAGTCATGCAAATCAGAGGTAAACAGAAAAGCTGAGAAAGAATGATCTTCAAAACCAATGAAATCTAGGAGCATGTAATGGGAAGTGGTGGTAATATGTGAAAATTGACCTGAGTTTTAGTATTTAACTCTGTTAAACATTTAAGAACCTAGAACCAAGCCAGGCGTGATGGCACAGCTCTACAATTCTAACTGCTTTGCAGGTCGAGGCAGGGGGATTGCAGATTCAAGGCCATTTTCAGCAACATAGCAAGACACTGTCTCAGAATAAAAAAGTCATATTTGGGAGGGGTAAGGGCTAGCTTAGTGGTAGAGTGCTTGCACAGCATGTTCAAGGTCCTAGGTTCACTCCCCAGCAGGGGCTGGGGTTAGGACCAAGTTCCAAGTTTATGCTTATTATGAGAGAAAATGGTGTAAGGACCTTATGCACTAGAACTCAAAATGTCAATTATAACAAAGAACTATTAAATACTTGGTTACAATTACAAATAAAATTTTAGGATTCTAATGTTAAAACCTTTTACAGATAAACTTTGTTCATAAACAATGAATGTTGTATGTTAATGTCATCTGAATGGGCTGGAGATACAACTTAGTAGTACAGTGTTCGTTCACTTGAGGCCCTGGCTTCAATTCTCAGTACAAAACAGAACAGAAACACAAACACTAACCTACCCCAGCAGGAAAACAGAAGAGTGCCCCTTCCTACAAAGCAGCCTTACCTGTGTGCGTCCTCACATGCGTTTTTAGTTGGTTGCACTGGGTAAACGCCTTTCCACACAAGTGACAGACGTACGGCTTGACTCCTTTATGTATTCTCATGTGCCGTCGCAGGCTGCTGGCTTCTGAAAACACCTTCCCGCACGTGTTACACATGGGCTTGGCCTTGGAATACCTTGGATCCAGTTCTTCCCCAGCGTTCTCCAGCTCATATGGACTCTTTACACTGGCTATGTTAGACATGGAGTGTTCTTTCAGGGCACAATGTGACTGTGATTTTCGACGTTTCCGTTTGACCGAAACAGTTTGCACAATATCTTGTGTTGGAAAAGTATTTTCCACAACTGAGGTCAATTCAAGTTCTGAATTGTCATTTCTTTGAATGACTTGCTCTACTACGGGTGAGGACAACTTATTTGTATCTAGGAATAATTCAACAGATGCACTCTCTAAAACATCATTGGGGTATTGCACTGCTTTATTCTGCCCTGGTTTCTGGGAATTGAAAGCCTTTTTCTTCTTTTTACTTTGAGACGATTTCTTTGTTAATGCCCTCTGTTTAGGGTTTGCCTGAACTGAGTCTGTGGAGACTTCCGATTTCTCCCGATTGTTATAATCTCGCAGAGTAAGAAGACAGGTCTGTTGATTTAATTCAATGTTTCCAGTAATACTAGATATTTCTGTAGAAGAGGGACTAGCAATGAAAGCGAAATCCTCCATCTTTATTTTACACTTAGTTACTACCTCTTCTACTTTGAGATAGTCAGCAGCCTGATGAATTTCTTTAACATTCCAACTGAAAGGAAACAAGACTAAATGACAATATTCTGAACAAAAAATCAAAAACAAAAAGAGCTGTACATACATAAATGCCTCTTAAAAGATCTAATAAAGCAGAATGCTGGACATTTTTAAACTAAGTAACAAATTTATAAACTGTAACTCAGAATGTTGGAGCAGGTATCTCCAATTTTATGATACTGAAAAGATGAAAAGGGCTGGAGAGATGGCTCAGAGGTTAAGAGCACTGACTGCTCTTCCAGAGGTCCTGAGTTGGATCTGGGCAGTGGTGGCACACGCCTTTAATCCCAGCACTTGGGGGGCAGAGGCAGGCAGATTTCTGAGTCCGAGGCCAGCCTTGGTCTACAGAGTGAGTTCCAGGAAAGCCAGGGCTACACCGAGAAACCCTGTCTCGAAAAAGCAAAAAATAATATAAATAAATGAACCTTTAAAAAGAAAGAAAAGATGAAAAGAATGTAGAGTAACAAAAAATATTTTATTTGTTACAAAATGTATTTTCTGGCTGCTTAGAAAACAATTGACAGACAAACAAAAGAATTTAAAAATGACTATTGGGTGGTCAGGAAGCTGGCTTCGTGGGGAAAGCCATTAGCTTCGAAAGAGGGACCCAGCCTATGACCCAAGGAACCCACTGGAGAAGGTAATGTGACGGTTCACATGGTCTGATCCCAGCACTCTCCTGAAGATGTGAGACAGAGACAGGCCAGCTAGTCAAGAGAGCCACACATCAGCAGAAAGGAGACCCCACTCAACAAGCTGAAGAAAGAAACTGGTCTCTGACCTCCACATGCATATGGTACACATGTGTGAATCTGCACTTGAAAACATTCATTTGTTTTGTTTCTTTTGAGACAGGGTATCACTATGTAGCTTTGACTAACCTGAAACTTACCATGTAGAGCAGTGTGGACTCGAACTCAAAGAGGATTCACTTGCCTCTCCCTCCTGAGCCCTGCTAATTTTTTTTAAATGTTTTTTTTGTTTTGTTTTGTTTTTTTAATGTTGTTGGCAATACCCTGCTTCCTCCCATTCCCTCTGAGGCTTCTCCAGAAGCCAACCAACTTTTCTGGATTGGCAAGAGATAGAGCTCAATGAAACTGTTTCCTAACCCTTCCTTCTGCCCTGGGAGGTGCCTTTAATTAGGTTTCTCAAGCTTCACTGTGAATATGAATCTTGGTCTTGTTAATGAAAATTGAAATTTAGCCATCTATGAGAAAGTGCCAGAGAGCCTGCAACTGTTATGCACTCTCTACTAAGAGAGGTGCTCCAGTATAATCAAATCAATTTAAGATTTTGTTTTTCCCCACAAATAGCTAATAAAGAAGAGAGCAGGTGGAAGGCAGGTGGCTTGTGCCTGCAATCTAGTACTCTGGGGACTGGATTGAGGCCATCCTCAGCCACACAGTTGAGTTTCTGGTCAAACCCATACAGTGAGATCTTGTCTCAAAAAAAAAAATTAAAAAAAAGAAACATAAAAATTAAAAACTCTCCCAAAATCCACTGATCTGCCGTTAGTATGCTCTACATTCTTCAACCCAACGAGCCATTCAACTCGTCATTTACCAAATTCTAATAACTCTGGGAGATTAACTCATCTCTGCTCCTTATCCCAATACAATTCTAAAACAGGAATAGTTCCTTTTCAGAAAAACCAAGAGGTGCTTTGATTCTAGCACATATAAGAAGTGTATTTCCAGGTAAGCTGCAAGCCACAAGGAAAGGATCTTAATTGTGTACATGCATACACCTGTAGACATGGTCTGGAAAAGGATGTGGATGAAAAATATTAATATCCTAATCAGGAGCTGGCAGAATTCCATGGCTGTTTTCCCTTCCAAGTTTCCTCTAAGAAATGCAGAGCTAAAGAGGGCAGAGAATAAAGAAGATAAAAGTAAGCAAGTGCTTGCTGCATAGTGGGGGCTTCAAGTCAGTTTTCACTGTCTTTACAATGATATCAATATAGTTACTACTATCTCACTTTTATGAGGAGATTAAGGCTCAGAGAGGCCTTATCAAAGGAAACACACAATCAGCCAGTCAGAAAGATACAATTCCAATGTCTATTTTTTTTCTTTCAGTAAGACTGGTTGGCCCGAAACTCAAAGAGATAGATGCACCTGCCTCCGCATCCCAAGTTCTGAGTTAAAGGCACGGCCCACCATGACCCGCCTATGAGTCTGCTCTTCCAGCCAATACTCTACTTGTGTTCATGCTTCTACTAGAAATGAAGGAAAGGAGGGCTGGAGAGATGGCTCAGCGGTTAAAAGCCCTAACTGCTCTTCTGAAGGTCCCAAGTTCAAACCACATGGTGGCTCACAACCATTCGTAAAGAGATCTGATGCCCTCTTCTGGTGTGTCTGAAGACAGCTACAGTGTACTTAGATATAATAATAAATAAATCTCCGAAGCAAGTGGGATAGAGTTGGAGCTAGAGGAGCTGAATGGAATGAGCAGAGGCCCGAACCACATAATGGTTCACCACCATTAGTACAGCTACAGTGCATATACATAAAATAGATAGATAAATAAATAAATCTAAAAAAAAGAAATGAAGGAAAGAAGACAAGCACAATTTGACCAGATTCTTTTGGCTTCTGCCCTTCCTACCTCTTCTACAACTAGGAATGTATTACTATCAGCCTAATTCTTATATAAAGGAAGAAATACATCTGTATTATAAGAATCTGAAGAACCTACTTACTAATAAAGGGGCAGCAATAAGCATCTTTTGATATAGTATGTGTGTGTTCGTGTGCACATGTGCATGCAGGTGTGTATTTGTGTACAGAAGCTGCAGACGATTCTGCGTGTCTTCCTCTATTGCTCTTTGTATCTTATTACAGGAGACAGGATCTCTCTCTGAGCTTGAAGCTCACAGGTTCTGCTAGGCTGGCCGGCTGATGAACTCCAAGGAACCACCTGCATCCACCTTGGCAGCACTGGTGTTACAAAAATGCTTTTCTATGGTGGCTGAGGGTCTGAAATCAGGTCCTCAGCCTGGCACGGCAGACACTTGACCAATGCACCTCTGGAGCCCAGGAGTTAAGAGCCTTAAGAAAGGCACAATAATGCCTCTGGCTTGATTTAAGCTTTGGATAGGTGAACAACGGTAGCAGACTTATTGTTGCTCGTATTCCTACGAAGTTATTCCAGAACAACAACCGGAAAGCCCTGCACATTGCCATTTAAATGTGAGCAATAGAAGGCACTAGGCCACAAGGCCAGAGGTGGGTCTTTCAACAACTCCACTCCAAAATACCCTAGAAGAAGCAAGGAACAGGGACTGTGTGAGAGAAGGCCTGGGGACATGAAGACCAAAAGCAGTGGGAAAGGAAAATCCACTTACAAAGCAGGATTTGCAGAATTGAAATTGAGCTTCTTTTTTTTTCTTTTTGGTGAATAAGTCTGTCAGAACTCTCGACTATAATGTGTTTTGTTTGTTTTTGGTTTTTTTTTTTTCCAAGACAGGGTTTTTTTGTGTGTAGCCCTGGCTGTCTTGGAACTTGCTATTGCCCAGGCTGGCCTTGAATTTACAAGGATCCACCTGCCTCT
The DNA here is from genome assembly GCA_036184795.1 of Tokudaia tokunoshimensis. Taxonomy (NCBI): domain Eukaryota; kingdom Metazoa; phylum Chordata; class Mammalia; order Rodentia; family Muridae; genus Tokudaia; species Tokudaia tokunoshimensis. The sequence goes on from BTHU01000003.1 coordinate 128,401,979, forward strand.
GCCTCCTACCACCCAGCTTTAATGTGTGTTTTTTCGTTTTTTTTGTGCTTTGTGTGTGTTGTGTATCAACACTGAGAGTGAGCGTGGAGAACCAACAGGAAAAATAGGAATCTATTTTAGCTCATAAGACTATCTCACTAGATTTTATAACTGAATAAAAACGTGTACTTTACCTGTCGAGATTTAAAGTTCCTGTATATATAAACTCCAACAGTTTCTGAAATCCGTCAGCCTTCACCTGACTCTGATCAAGAAAAACATTGTTCTCAGAAGTGCTTCTGTAGATCGCACCAAAATACTCACTAAAGGAGGCAAGCACATTCCTATGCGCCTTAAACTGGAATTCTCCAATCACTATGGTACAGTCACAAAGAAATCCCGCTTCCCGTTGTTTATTCAGTCTCTCTAAAAGGTGCTCACAGTGGTGTGAATACTGCATTTTGATATCAGAATGGAATTTTACCCTTGATCTAGAAGACAAAAGAAACGGTGAATTGATAACCATCAGCTTTCATCAAACATTCAACCAGGCAGAGGTCAGGGAGGGTGGAGAAGGAACAAAAGACTTAAACGGAAGAACACAGCTCTTACTTTGTCCCCAATCCCCAAACGCCTCATCGAACATCGTGATAACTAAATGTTTTTCTTTGTTTTACTGCACTAGAACACCAATGCAATAAACGGCAGTGAACAAAACCCATGTCACGAGTTGTAAAGAGGGCCGTAAAATTCTAAGCTTTTAGAGTTAAACCCCCTCAAACTTTCAAGCTCCAGCAGGCATCTTTGCAAATAAACTAAGAAATGACTCCTTGAAACCGGATAAGAACACGATACGAGTTGTTTTCATTGCTCTCTGATCACTGAAACCTGAAGGCAGAGTCGGTGAGGTTCCAAGCGCTAGGCAAGTGCAAGGGGGCGGGATCGCCCCGACCAGACGTGTCAAGGTTCCGTCGCTCTCCCGGGGAGGACACACCCCTTGCCTGCCCGCAGCAAGCCTAGCAGCGGCGGAGGGTGACAGTCCCTGCCAGTCTTCCCTGGCCTCCGCTGCCTTGCCCTCCCAGCTCGCACTCCCGCGAGTTCCCACGGCATGGGCCATGACTACAGCTACCGCAGAGGCTGCCTCTCCCAAGACACCCTCCTTCGGCCCGAATCGCGCTCGATGTCGGAGGCGCCAGGCCACATAAGAGCCCGGGATCCCAGAACGCAGGGACGACAGGCCAGGCGGAGGGCGGCACTCACCCGTAGCCGCCCAAGGGAAACAGTTTCTTCACTCTCTCACCGCCATCTTGGGAGGACGTCACCGAGACGCTCCTCCTCTCCCTTCCTCCTCCGCGGTAGCGTCACGTCCGGATGTGTAGTCCAGTGGGGAACACCGGCGACGGGACTCTAGATGGCTACTAGGGCCGGCGGGCTGGGTCTCCGAGTCCTGACTTCCCGACATGCCAAGGTTTCCGGATGACACCTCATTGCTCACTCACATCCTGCTCCAGCTGTTCACCTTGTCAGCCCGCAGCTATCGACCCAGATTCCGGACGGAGACCAGGCTTGAGCGCACAGCCCGCCTCTCCCGGAACCGCTCTGCGCGCTGCATGCTGGGAATTGTAGTTCTTTCCCTCGACTGTCATCCTGTCTTCATTAGCGCCCCTCCAGTGGAGATGACTGCGTTGTGCACCCTGGTTCTTGACCGTGGCGGTGGGAGGGATATGCTTAAGTCGAGACCAATCAATCCTTCCTCTTTTGCATACCCGAAAGCTCTTGGGTCCCCCAAGAGTTCTGTTTGAACCGGCTCGCCAAAGCTCATCTTCCAGAATGTCCTTACCTGATGACAGAGGCTGAGATGCTCGAAAGCAAAGCAAAGCAGCAGGGCACACTGGGCATGCGCACGGTGGGAGGAAGGTGGGCTTTCTACCGGAAAAGGTTTTCCTGCGTCTGAACCGAATAATTTTAACACAATTATTTACCTCGAAATCTGAGTTAGTGCAGTAAAGGGAGAAGAGCAAAGTTATCGCTGCGCTATACGAAAGTGCCAAAAAGTTTTGATGTGTTCTTCCCTAGAACCTGCGGAGGTCATAAATCTTAAAAAGCACAACTGAAACGTCTGTTATGTTTCTGGTCTTTAAGGAATTTACCTGTGACTTATTTAAATGACAGTCTCAAAAACTCAGAGATTTTTCCATACCGGAATCTTTTTGCTTTATAACATCTCTGTGAAGCATTTGTGAATAAAACCACAGTCGTGTTTATAAGAAAAAAATGTTGAGGCTACTTTTTTATGTCTGAGTATAAATTTCTTTTTGATTTCACCTTTTTTTTTTTGTCAAACCCTTTCGATAATGTGTTAATTCTGAGATATTTAGTGAACTTGACATACAAATTAAGAATAAGATTTAGCCTGGCATGGAAGGGAAAATGGAATCTCGAGTGGGAGGCTTTGAATACAGTAATGCTTCAGCGGCTAGAGCTAGGGAGAATGCAAGGCAAGTCTTCTAGGATCAGTAGCTACCTACCTCATCAGCCCTTTTTATTGTTCTCTGTCCGGGCGTTTGTTATCAACATTTAAAAAGTTGGGTGAGGGTCGTTTCTTTAATGTGAAGAAATTCTTCCCCAATTCCAGCCGGTGAAGTCCCCACTTAGGATAGGATTTGAGGACGGTTTTAAAAAGCTATGTTTCCGCCCGGTTTCGAACCGGGGACCTTTCGCGTGTTAGGCGAACGTGATAACCACTACACTACGGAAACTTGGCTGTAGCCTAAACCTAGAATGGTCCTCCTTATGTGATATATCCATACACACTTTACAAATGCTTTCAAATGTATGTATTTTTCAATGAGGAGAGAGAAAAAATCTGAACAAAGCACAGTTAACTGAACAGTGCAGTGCTGAAACTATTTTAAAAGTTTGAACTTGTTTGCATTTTCTTTCTTTCTTTCTTTCTTTCTTTCTTTCTTTCTTTCTTTCTTTCTTTCTTTCTTTCTTTTCTTGTTTTGCAAAGCCCGGCAGAGTGTTACACCACTACAGATCAGGCACACTACTTAATTCCTGGTTCGGTTTTTCTTCCGTTCGGGCAGGTTTTGCTTTCCTCGGGCTGGGGAAGCAGCGGAGTGCTGTCGCCAGGGCCTGTGAAATGGCGCAGAATCGTGCTTCAGTCGGTTTTGGTGGGAGGACGTATAAATTGCTTTTTTCTCATCCTGCTTCGAAATACCTACCAAAGCTTCTAATTTGTGTACTGGTTTAAAGCCCCTAAAGGATGCTCGAAATCAGACACAAGACGCTTTTTTTTTCCTGAACTGAACTTCTGAACTTCATAATAATCTAAGGCATTTATATCCTTACCAAGCGGCAGACATGTTCTTATTCATAAAATATCAAACCCCGGAAATGAAAATTAGCTTCGGAGGACCTAGAGATATAATCCAAAAGATGAAGAAAAAGATGAAATGGGGCGGGGTGGGGGGGGGAGGAAGAGGGGAATTCCGCTGAGTTCGAGGCCAGCCTGTGCTAAAATGCCAACCACCATCTTACAAAACCCAAACGGTTTTGCCCTCTTGTGTACATTTTTAGAAACTACAGGAAAGGTGTACCATTGTTTCCTTTACTATACAGAACATAAACTCGTTTCACACCTCCCGAACCCTCTGAAGTTGATTCTTACAGAAGCCAGGCAGAACCCTCCTGTAGCAATCTTCCCAGGCCCTTCCCGGTTTCAAGGACCTTCCTCCAGTTTCCCACGGACCCTGGAATACTACTGTTAACCGGAGTTCAAGGGGGTAAGAGAATCTTTTTTTTTAAAAAGATAGCTTTTCAGAGTGTTTGAGAAAGGCCCTTGTAAATTGTTCGATTTCTATGTTTTGCATGGGTAGCCCGTATTTCTGGTATTAATGCTTAGAGTTTCCAGAAGCAGCGGTACCGCTCAACCCATGGAAAGCTGTTGCAGGAGTCATCTCATGTCGCGCGGGCCAGCAGATGGAGAGGTCCTCTGTGACGCGACATTACAGGCACCTGTCCCTGCACAGCCCGGGAGGAGCGGCCTGGAGGCGCAGATGCAGCGGCACCGGCGGCATGAACGGCTACCAGCCTCCAGTGGTGATCGACAACGGCTCGGGAATGATCAAGGCGGGCCTGGCTGGGACCCGGGAGCCCCAGTTCATCTACCCAAATATTCTGGGCCGGACCAAGGGCCACAGCAGTGAGGTGGAGGAACTGTGTGTGGGTTATCGAGCGCAGGAGCGCAGGAGCTTCCTGTCCATCAGGTACCGTGGGATGCTGCAGTCTGGGTCTGTGTGGAAGTGGGCGGAGAGCCCAGAGCTAAAGCCATCCCGAAAGGACCAGGAAAGGGACCCCAAGGCCTCAGCCAGCCACTCCTTACAAAAAAAAAAAAAAATTCTGTTCTCTGTACACAAATATATTTAAACATACAGTGGCCGTTCGTGCTAGACGTGCCTGCATAAGATTGTAACTTGATGTATGACTTTTGTCATGCGGTGTGGTCTCTTGAACTATTTACAGTTATACCAGAATGTGGGAAGTTTCTAACTTTTTGAAGTCACTTTCTCCAAGGAGGAAAAAATGGCTAAGCAAAATGACTGCAGAGAAAAGTAGCTGTGCTGTTTGCTGGAAGTTATCTTGTCACTGACAGAAAACAATAATGATAAATATTCCCTTTAGATGAAAAAAAAAGCAGAAAGGATATATGTTAAAGGCGTCTTCTGTCTAGGAGAGGTAGCCCTCACCTTTAATTGGGCAAACGCAGGGGAGTCTCTGAGTTCCAGGCCAGCTTGGTTTTGTCTGTCTGTCTACCTGCCTGCCTGCCTGTCTGTCTGTCTGTCTATTTGATACAGGGTTTCTCTGTGTAGCCCTGGCTGTTCTGGAACTCGTTCTGTTGACTGGACTGGCCTCAAACTCTGAGATTTGCCTGCCTCTGCCTCCTGAGTGCTGGAGGCAAGTGTCATAGGTTCTAAGCTAGCCAGGACAACATAGTAAGACTCTGTTTCAAAACAAGAACTATCAAATAATGATGATGATGATGATGATGACGATAATTTTAAGCCAAATCTAAAAACCACCACTAGCAACAACTATAAAAGCACAAGACTTACCAATTTTATTACTCTCCCTCCAGCTATCCAGTGGAACGGGGTCTCATTTCCTCCTGGGGGGACATGGAGATCATGTGGAAGCATATCTATGACTACAACCTGAACCTGAACGCCAGTGATAGCCCGGTCTTGGTTACAGAACCCGCGCTGAACCCCTTGGCAGACCGACTGCATATCTCCGAAGTGTTTTTTGAAAATCTGGGTGTCCCTGCCTTCTATATGTCTGTCCAGGCTGTGTTGGCTCTCTTCGCTGCTGGCTTTACTACTGGCCTGGTGCTGAACTCAGGTGCCGGGATTACTCAGTGCGTGCCCATCTTTGAGGGTTACTGCCTATCTCACGGTGTAAAACAGCTAAATGTGGCAGGATTCGACCTCACCAGCTACCTCACGAAGCTGCTGAAGGATGATGGGATCATGCTGCTTAGAACGGAGGAAAGGAAGATTGTGGCAGACATTAAGGAGAATGCTTGTTATGTGGCAATGAACTATGAAGAAGAAATGACCAAGGAATCTAACCTAGAGAAAATGTACACCCTGCCTGATGGGAAGACTGTCAGACTCCGTAAGCAGGTATTCCATTGCCCAGAGGCCCTCTTCTCTCCATATCTTGTGAATGTTGGTGCTCCAGGCATCGACAAGATGTGCTTTAGCAGCATAACGAAATGTGACGCGGATCTCAGGAGCTCCTTCTTCTCCAACATCATCCTTTCGGGAGGATCGACATCTTTTCCTGGTTTAGATAAGCGACTCATTAAGGATGTGGCAAAGATGGCACCTGCCAATACCACTGTGCAGGTTATATCTCCCCCGGAAAGGAAAATATCAGTGTGGATGGGAGGGTCTATTCTTGCATCCTTGTCTGCCTTCCAAGACATGTGGATCACCGCTGCAGAATTTGAAGAAGTTGGACCCAACATTGTACACCAGAGATGCTTTTGAAATGCAGACAGAATGATGAGCAAAAATGCTTTGAGTGTACATGTAACAAAATGCTTTGGGTATTCTTATTTGGGGAAGATGAAAAGCATTTCTGTTATTGGGATGGCCACTTTCTTTTTAAAATGGTTTTGGTAGTTCTGGGAATTGAACCTAGAGTCTCAGGAATGCTGAGTGCTCTACCACTGAACTATATTCCCAGATGTCTTTTTTTTACTTTGTATTTTGAGATATTTTGAGATAGGATCTCCTGCTAAATTGCCTAGGCTGGACTTGAGAATTTGTAATCCTTGTGCTTCAGTCCCCCAGATAGCTGAAATTACAAACTTGCAACTTTGGGCCTGGCCTTCTTGGGTTCTTTGAACAGGGCAGTAAACAATGTAATAATAATGGTGGGTGTTGTAGGAGATATGAGGCACAGCTCAGAAACCACTGAAATAGTCCCTCCCTTTGGGAAAGGTTTTTGTTGTGAATGAGATAGGGAAAAGAACCCAGAGGTATCTGGAAGAGTCTGGAGCAGAGAGATACCTTGACCGGGAGTGGGAGGGGCAATCTGCAAGATAGGCAGAGTGTGAGAGAGCAGGGGTGGGCACATCTTGCAGATTCTGTCAGGTCCAAAAGAGCCTGGACAGATGGCCATCTGTGGTGCCTAATAACATATCCTGGGCTCCAGGCTCACTCAACAGCTGTGGCTCCTCTCAGCTCTTCTCACTCTGCCCTCTACCCTAAACTTCTCCAGCTTCATTCCTATATGACCCTGCAATTTCATCTATGTGCTCTCTTGGGTTTCCATTCTTGACCCTTCTCTTCCTCCTACCCCTTGCTTTCCCCTCATCCATCCTCTCATGGCCCAGTTTACTCTGCTGGCCATGTTCAGTGTATGCTCTTTCTGCTATGGATATTTTCCAGATGCCTCTCTCCTTCCCTTATTACATCTACAATAAAAACCTTTCCTTCAGCCATACCTAGGAGCGGTCATGCCCTCACTTTCTACAACAAGGAGGACTAGTAGCTGAGGGGACAGAAAATACATTTCCCAAGTTCCTGAAGAATGCTAGCTGTTATCCAACAACTGGAAGTCCTTCTACAGTCCAACATGAGCTCATTTCTCCACATAGAGACTTTCTGAGCCCTAGCAAGTGCTAATTGTCTAAATAATAAGTCAGATGCTTTTATGAGAGACAGCATTCCTGACTTTTCCCTTGGAAAGAGAGCAATGGACAATGCCCCATTTATTTGTTTTTGACAGGGTATCTTGGTATGGGAGTCCTTGTTGGAGTAAACCCTGTAGCCCAAGCTGCTCTTGAACTTGCAGGAATTTTTCTCTTCCTCCACCTCCTGAGTGTTGATGTCACAGTATATCCCACTGTACCTAGTTTAAAACATTGTGTCAAATGAGTAAGCTCTAAGGTTGTTGCAGTTTAAGGAAGAAGGTTGCTGTAGGAAGGAATGAGTCCATAACAAGAAGAGGGCAGATATTCTGTTAGCATAGGACTGAGCAAGAGTTAGAGAGTGAACGAAGCATGGTTCCTAGAATGGACTGGAGGGGTGTGGCCAGGAAGGTGAATTAAGGCTAAGAACTGACAGTTCTGGTACAGAGAATCCACCGAACCACTGAGACACAATTTATGGCCAATTGAAAACCATTTTTTTCAAGATGGGTGGAATAAAGTCTTTATTCCAGATGACTACACTCAGGTATTCAGTCCCTAAGTGTAGCCTGGAGTGCCCAGAGCATGCCGCTTTTTGAAAGCAAAAAACCAACCAAACAAACAAACAAAAAACATATCCTAGCATATCCCTCAGAAGCTGCAGGGATCGTTTTTTGTGTGTTTTTTTTTGGGGGGGGGGTAAGCAAACAATTTATCAGAAGCTAAGAAGTTAGCTGGAAGGGTCCTGCACAAGAAGCTAAGATAAGCAGTTAGCTGGAGGGGGAGGTTTGTGCAAGCAGGCAGTTTAACAGAAGCTAAGGTAAGTTAGCTGGGGAATCTTGACTTTGGGTTACTAGATTAGAGTTGGGTAATTCCATGGGATTTTCCATCAAGGAGATCAGATTCTAGTTAATACGAAATGGTCTCAGCAAGAATACAAGATGGAGGAACCTCTGCACTGTCTTGTCCTATCACAGTCTTTTAAGTTAAATGCCCTCGTGGCAGAGGAGAGCAGCAAAAGTTTAACCCCAGAAGACTAGGAATTTTATTAAAACAACTGAAGTACCCAGTTGGAAAATAAAATTGGACTGGGAAGATTTTGGAGCTTCAGTGATCCTTTAGAAAGTTATTAATACATATATAAAGTAGCCATATTCTTGGACTCAAGACTATAAACACTTGGGATTAAAAAGAAATTGCAAAGACTGACAAGCCTTGGCACCTAATTAGGTGGATGTGAAGCATTGGAAATTGGGGTCTGAGACAACCTAGGTATCTGAGACAATGGTGGGAATTCGGATGTGTAATTTAAGGCATTTAGTATGTGTTCTTTCCATGCAATGTGTGCTAACTCAGGAGTTACCTGTCCTTAAATCAGGAGTATCATTAGAGCATAGATGGTCCAGGGCTAACCTGGACAATCTATTCCCTCAAGACTTGGGTTCTGGAACCCTGACTGGGGTCAGTAAGGGAACAGAGAAAGGACAGACACATGGACAGGGGTATAGAAAAGCTGGGTCAGTAGAGATGTGCTCATTTTAATGAAATGACAACTGCTAGCAGGCAATTCAGAACCTCAGAATGTTGGGCAGTGGTGGTGCACGTTGCACGCCTTTAATCCCAGTACTTGGGAGGCATAGGCAGGCAGATTTCTGAGGTCAAGGCCAGCCTGGTCTACAGAGTGAGTTCTAGGACAACCAGAGGTTATATTAGGTGCAGCAGAGGGCAAAGGGTAACTTAGACTCTAGGGTAGGTGTTATGGTCTCACTCCCCTACCCCTAGAATAGCTGTAGGCATTTTGTTCCATGCCTGCCAACTATTTGATATTGTTGCTGTAACATGCCTGCCAGTCATTGACACAGAGATATGACTTGGCTCAGAGCAAGGACATACTGACCACCTACCCTGTTTTGTTCTGTATGAGGTTTGCTAATCTTAAGAAATTCCACAAAGCCTTACATAGGACCCATCAAATCACAGGTCAGTATGAACTGTTATGTCTAAAATATCTTAAGTCAGACCTGACCACTGTACAGCACTTCCTGAATCTTCGTATGAACTCATTGTGGGGTGTGTGTGTTTGTGTGTGTGTGTGTGTGTGTGTGTGTTTTCTTTACAGTCTGACAGAAAAAGATATCTGTTGTCATAGTTCAGATAATTTTGAGCTATGTCCCTAGTCTGACCAGCATTGGGATGTGTGTTCAATAAACTATTCTTGTTTAACTGAGATCAATGTTCATACGGGGGCTGGAGAGATGGCTCAGTGCTTAAGAGTGCCGTCTGCTCTTCCAGAGGTCCTGAGTTCAATTCCCAGCAACCACATGGTGGCTCACAACCATCTGTAATGAGATCTGATGCCCTCTTCTGGTGTGTCTGAAGACACTGATCATCGATGATGTACTCACATACATAAAATAAATAAATCTTAAAAAACAAACAAACAAAAAAAAAACAATGTTCATATGGTTTGTGTGGCAATTCCTGAACCACGACAGTAGGAGGCCTCTATAGAGGAGTAGCCTCTGGCTGTAAAAATCCAGGAGGGGAAGGAAGCTGCAGTTGTTAATTCTTATAAAAGCTTCTATTTGGCCCAGAAGAAGCGATGTTAAACCTGAGACTAAGGAGGAGAAAAGACTAAGTCCATGATTGTCCAGTGAAAGCAAGCTGTTTTTTGGGGTGCCCTTGGGACTGGCCAGACAGTGGTCTCACCCTAAGTCAGGATTTGAGAAAGCAGCCCCTGCTGACCTCTTTAAGTTCCTTTATAGGAGAGTTAAGATGTTTATAGGGGCAGGAGAGTTGGCTGTTATACATAGTTAGAAAGATACAATGAATCATTTGAATGAGGTTGCAAGTAGTTTACATGAGATCTAAGGAACAGGAACTTCTGAATTATAAATAGAAACCTTAACTTGCAAGGACTCAACACAGGACAAACAGGAACTTATTCTTAACTGCCTTATCTGCAAACAGAACCTGTAACCTTTGAGGTATATTTTTCCTGTTTTGGTCTTCCATTAATTTTCAAGGCATACGGTTCCTAGTTTAGTCTCGCAGAAGAAGCCTGGCCCATATGGGGAAATGGCTCTGCCAATGTGCCATGGGTTCGAGGCCTTGGTCTTTCTCATGGCTGTGTCCCCATTAATAATACAAACTGAACTTCACGCACTCCACTCACACACTGCTTCCTCTACTCCCTACAATACGCAGACACTGTCAACAAAACAAACTGTACCGGTCTCATGAGAAACGCAGCATTCAATACTAAATTTCAATTTTTAGTAGGTTGAATATGCTTAAACATAAAATGATTAGAGGGTCCAATACAAATCCATGCTTAAGGAAGACAATGAGAGGGTTTGGCTTTTGGCTAGGCTTAAAAGATGGTTAGAATTTAGACTTACTAGAAGCCAGGTGTGGTGGCTTACCCACCCAGATTCTTGTAATCTCAAGGGAAGCAGAGGCAGGAGGATTAAAGCAAATTCAAGTTCAGGCTGGTCTACATAGTGATTTCTAAGCCAGCCAAGGCTACATAGACTGTTTGTGTGCCTTTCCAATGAATTTAGGTGCTGTAGCAAGCACATCCATGGATGTCACAGGGATCTGGATAGGAGGGAGCTGTAGACAGGGACTCAAGGCATTGAATTCACTTCAAGAATGAACAATTTTTACTTTTTCCAATGCCTCTTATTGTTTTTAGCTGATTGTGCTAGCACTGCAGGCAGAACTTGAGCAGACAGTGTTAAAACTTTGGTAAAACATTAAGGCCTAGATGGAATGTTAAGGCCTAGGTTATAGTTGTTTGGTTAGCCTGCCATTATAAGGAAACTTTCTCCTGTTTCTGCTGTTACTAGGGAACTTTCTAATGCCAAGATTGTTTACATATTCTGTTATGTTCTATACCCTTGGAAAGCAATAGAACTATTTTGTATAGTTACCCACAATAAGCTTGGAGCCAAACCAACCACCCAACAGCACTTCCTGCACTGATGTATTAGCTTTTATGGTATAAACTGCCTCTAGGATGCACCCCGACATAAGAGAGGCAGCTGCCCCAATATAAGAAACTATTTGGAATAAGACTTCCATTTTGAGTAGGGGTCGAGTAAAGTTTAAGTTCCCAAGACCTCCCTGGGAACTGACATCCTACTTGGCAGAAAGAGACATGCACATGGGTAACTGACATGCTGGTTGGCAAGTTAAGGCATGAATATTAGACAAGTCCCATCCTTGTAGACAAGTTAGGACGTGAATATTAGACAAGGCAAATCCCCTGCTACAGTTTAATACCCCAACCAATGGAAGCAGGATAAGTGTACAACACTTATCCTGAGGAAATCCCCTATCTCTAACTCCTGATTGGCTAAATAACTTGGCACAGATAATTGTGGATTTGGGGCTTTAAAACCCTGTAGGAACTTACCTAGGGGTCATGATTAAGTTCCTGAGTCTGGACTGTGGTCCTGGTTGATCAGTCCTAGGGCATATGCTCAATAAATTATGCCTGTCTGACTGAGATTGGTGCTTGTGTGGTTGGTGAGGCAATTCCTGGACCCCAACAACAGTGTCTCGTCCTCCTTAAGTGAGTTCTCCCATCTGTACTTTCCTGACCTTGCTGTGGCCTTATTTGGCTCAGAGGACATCCCTTCTAGGTTCTGTCTATGCACACATTTTTCTGTAGTCCATGGGCACATTTGGGTTAAGCTTTGGACTTGATGAAGAAACTGCAGATCATTTTTAACCCCCCCCCCCCATTTAGGTTAAACCATGTACCTGCTATTTGACTTAAGCAAACTGTCCAAGCTACAGTTCCTCGTTGATAAGGTGGGACTGCTCAAGGTCATTGTGAAGTTCAGTTGGGATAAACATATTTAAAGGCACATAAAAATACAACGAAATATTGGGGTTTATTTTCAAAAATTAAAGAATCTCCAGAGGGAGGCAGTTCCAGAGAACACGCTGAGATTCTGCTAGTAGGTACCATTCCATCAGGGTGAACGCATCTCTATTTGCCCTGGTTTTCCATAGGCCTGTCTGTGTGTCTGTCCTTTCTCCATTACTTTGCTGGCCCTAATCGGGGCTCTAGGACCCCTTGAGAAAGGTGGTAGTATGTCATCTAGTTGAAATGACACATTCTCTCCGACGTCAAAATGACATCTTTGTGTTAGAACATTTACTAGACTGCGGCTGACCACATGGCTTATGCAGGGGTTCCCCATTTGCTCATTATTAACACTTGTTTCTTTGTTTACTTATTAGTAGGAATCTGCTCTTGCCTTCTACCATGTGGGTTCTACATGGTTCGCCCAGTCCCTGTTTTTGTCTTCTGGGACAGTTTTCACAAATGTTGTCTAGACTCCATGTTGGCTTTGGATCCTACAGTTATGAGTCACTGTGTCAGTTTATGCAGTAGGATTTTTTGGTTTGTCTTTCTCCGTTAGTAGTGGTGCTCTTGGAAGGGGCCACAAGGTTTTGCTTTCTGTCTCTTTCCCCTTCTATGCCTTCAGTGATCCTCTGCCAGTAGACACCAAAATAATCAGAAGCCTTGTAAAGAACTGCAGGGGAAAAGAATCGAGATGTGAAAAGGACCGCAGGTAGAAGAGGCACGGAACTCCCCTGGAAACAAAACAGCGAAAAGGACATTTTTAAAAATTTGTGGTGACCTTGAACTGCTGACCTCCTGCCTCAGCCTCCTACAGGCTGGGATTATAGGCTTTTGTCAGCTACCCTGGAAATTCTTTTCTTTTCTTCTGGAACTCAATACAGAGACCAGGCTGGCCATGAACTCACAAGAGATCCGCCAGCCTTTTGTCTCTCAAGTTCCGGGATTAAAGATTTGCTCCACTTCCCCTGTGGGAGTGGACTGGGTATTTAGGGCCCAGGGCAGCGAGGCCGCTGCTACTAACCCTGATTTGTATTAGCTGTGGGTTCTGTCCTTTTGTCCCACGCCCGCTGTTTTTCTCGCTGACTTACAGTGGGCCAGGAAAGTCCAGACCTGCAGCAGGCCACCGCCTCAAAAACCCTCAGGGCAGGAGCTCCAGGGTCTTAGGACTCTGGTGCCGCCGCGAAGAACTGGGCTATGTCAGCAGCGGGGCGCCAGGGGCTGGGGCCAGCCCGGGAGAGTCGCAGGGAGGACAGGAACGGAACGGGTCCCCTCATTCAGTGGCTTCCCTGAGCTGTGGGAAGTGCACCTGGAACTAGGTTCCCACAACCCGTACACCCGCTGGGGAAAAGCCCTGCTGTGTGGCCGGCGGCTCGGCACTGTGCATGTGGTGGCGGTGTTCCCAAACAAACGGGCGTTGAATGGGGTCGCCAGCCAAAGGGTGTTTTTTGCCTTCACGCCCCGCCTCCATTTTTGTCTTATATTCATGTTTCTGCCCTGCAGGTTTTGCAGGAGTTTCGCTGGTCCTGCCTGAACTAACTATGAAGCCATATGATCCTTAGGGGTGGGGATGGGGGAAGTACAGGCATGGACCTTCATTCTGGGTTTGTGTGGTGCCAGGACTTGAACCTAGAGCTTCCTAAACTCTCTATCAACTCTATTCCCATTCTATGGGAGATTTTTTTTTCTTTTGTGTATGAGGTCTTTGAATTTTGTAAACAATTAGAAAATCTAGTAGTTTTCTTAATGAAAACGTTACTTTTCTTTGTCTTTGGGTGCAAAACATTCAATGGAAGATGAGAAAGAGGTTTAGAGAGATACCTGTATGCCCTCTTCCCTTCCCTTGGGGGCGGGGGCAGGGGCAGGGGCAGGCGCAGGAACAGGGGGATCTCGGCTATCCTGGTCTACAGAGTTCCAAGACAGCCAAGGGGACACCAGGAAACTATGTATCAAAAAACAAAGAAAGAAGAAAGGATCTGTGCTGAGGTAGCAGATGACTTTAATCCCTGTGCTTGAGAGGCTGGCAAGTGGTTATTTGTGAAGGACAGTCAAGGCTACACTGTGTTGAAAACCAAAACCAATCAAACACACACACACACAAAAAAGAGGAGTAGGAGGAGGAAGGGGAGGAGGAGGAGGAGGAAGAAGAAGAAGAAGAAGAGGAAGAGAATGAGAATGAGCCCATGGAAAGAAGAGTATCAGTCATTGTTAGCCCACCAATTCCCCAGGAGTAGTTTCACACTTGTGAATGTCTCATGCCAATGCAGGGCCTTGCCTTCCTCAATACTTTTCTGAGGTGCTAGCCAGCACCTGTGTATGAAAACACTGAAGAGAAGAAGAGACGCATGTCCAGTACTTTTGTGAGCTATATGCATATAGCAACTCAGTCCCTGAAACAGACCCCTTGCAGCTAGCATATGTTTTAGTATTAGTATTACTGTTATAAAGACTGGGGGAAATAAGTTGGGCTGTAACTCAAGAGGTAGACAGCTTGCCTAGAATGCTAAGGATTATGAGTTCAGTACCCAGCCTCCCCCCCAAAAAAAGTGTGTGTGTGTATGTGTGTGTGTATACAATCTGGGACTGGGGAGATGGTTCAGTGGGTAAAGCACTTGCCGTTTAAGGTTAAAGACCTGGGCTCTAGTCCCCAGAACCCACATGAGGCTGGACATGGCAGTGTAAGCCTATGATCCCCGCACAGTGCTGTGCATGCTCTTACAGAGGTGGCAAATGGAAGCTTGCAGACCAGGGAGTCTGGCATAAGCAGCAAGGATCCACAGAGACTCTACCCTGAGGTAGTAGGTGAGAACAGACACCTGCACTCACACACACCCATGCATTGCACAGACAGAAATGGAAATTACTTTTTAGGATTTAAAATTCTGGTTCCTTGTAGTGGTCATTGAGAACTTGCCAGTATTTGTGGAGAAGAGCACTGGATATGGGAGAACTGAAACGAAGCTCTAGTACCAGCTTTGCCAGTCACTGGTACATGTTCTTGGTGTAACAACTCTTTTTTTAAAAAGGCTTATTTATTATTATATGTAAGTACATTGTAGCTGTCTTCAGAAGACCAGAAGAGGGCGTCAGATCTCATTACGGATGGTTGTGGTTGCTGGGATTTGAACTCAGGACCTTCGGAAGAGCAGTCAGTGCTCTTAACCACTGAGCCATCTCTCCAGTCCCAGTGTAACAATGCTTTATGCTCCTCCCTTTTTTTTTTAAACTTTTTTTTTTGTTTTTTTGTTTTTTTTTCTTTTTTCGAGACAGGGTTTCTCTGTGTAGCCCTGGCTGTCCTGGAACTCACTTTGTAGACCAGGCTGGCCTCGAACTCAGAAATCCTCCTGCCTCTGCCTCCCAAGTGCTGGGATTAAAGGCGTGCGCCACCACCGCCTGGCTTTTTTAAACTTTTTAAACACAAGGTCTCAGACTGTAGCCAAGCCTTGCCTAGAACTCACTATGCTTACAGCCCAAACAGGATTGCGATTGGCTGCACTGATGATGGGCCTTAATCCCTCTTCCCCCTTTGAAAAGCCTCATGTATTCCACACTGGCCTCAGACCTGCTGATTAGTAGGGAATGGCGTTGAACTTCGATCTTTAGTCTCTACTTCCTGTGTGCTGATATTAAAAGGTGCAGAGTACATGCCCAGGTTCGTGATGTGCTGGGCTTAGTGCTTGCTCAGCAAACATTCCCAAATGAGCTACATCCCCAGTCCCAACGCTAGCCTTGACCTCCCCATCCTCCTGCCTGTCTCCCATTAAGTCCTTTTAAGATTAGCCCCAGACAGTGGCCTAGTTCCTGGACTGCAGATAGACATGTCTTTTGTTCTTGCTCCATCTAGTGGTAGTTTACAGAGTCCACATTTAGAAAATTCCTATTCATTTTCGGTCTTGATAGTCATACACTATGAATGGCTTTCGTTGAAGGAAAAAAAAATCAGTATAAGCATATAAGCTGGAATTATGAAGAAGTATGCTCCAATGCCAGTGAAGGAATGGACTTGCCAGGGAGAGTAAGAATAAGCCAGGAGCGAGATCTAAACTTCCTCCAGTGTCCTTAATACAGGCTGCCAGGAGAAGGTGTGGCCTAGATTAAAGATGGAACTTCCCACCTCAAAAGACCTAGATTAAAAGTGGGTCCTTCAAGTTCGACTTATTTAATTAAGGAAGAATCCCTCACAGGTGCTTTGGTTAATTCCTTACACGATCAGGTTGACAACGAAGAGCAGCCATCGCATCTCCTATTGCTCTATTGCAGCTGATAATTATGCCCAAATGTTACTATTGCTCTAGAACGTAAAAGGCTGCTTGGAGGGGGTTTAAGAGAATTGTTGTCCTCTTTGTTTTCTCCTCCTCCTCCTCCTCCTCCTCCTCCTCCTCTTCCTCCTCCTTCTCCTCTTCCTCCTCCCCTCCTCTTCCTCTGTAGCGTGTAATTATTAAAAAAAAAAACAAAACAATCCACGCTATTGCTGGCTACTCTCCGGCCACAGCAGTCTCCAAGCCCTCAAAGCTATCCTTAAGTGGAGGTCCACCGAGTTTCCAGAGGTTAGCTGGGAGCACACTCTTGCCTTCCCAGTCAACTTGCTCTAAACCCTGAGCCCCTGTATAAAGAAAACTTCAGGGGCTTGTAATTTATCAGTCATATCTATATCAGTAAATTCTCAACCCCCAAAATGTCCACACAAAGGACTCAAAACTCAATTGATATAAAGACAGCTGCAGTCCTAGATGGGGCAAATTGCCCTACATTACTCTATTGCTCTTCTATGATATCCATAGCTGCCTGTGGTTCTTTCAAGTCATCTGGATCAGGTTCATCTTCCTCTCCTATAAGTTCCATCTTGTCTCCTCTGTCTTTCTCTCCCCCCCCCATCTCTGTCCTGTCTCTAAAACTCTCAGCTCGCCTCCCTTTTCCACTGCCCAATCACAGGCTCTAGCCTTATCTTTTACCTGCCCTTACCTGCTTATAGACAGCAATCCACATTTCCCCCTTTTTGTCCAATTAAAAGGCTCTTTTCTCTCAGATATAAGTTGAGTACAACTATCGCCATTCTGTAATTTTTAATGTATAAAATACACCTAACACCCAGTCTATCATTTTGTCAATTAAATAAAGCACTCTGCCATCTATCCTAACTTAAAAAGGGTTATAATTCTATACCTGTTATGTCCTGATTTAGCTTGTATATTATCTGGAAACCATCTTCTCAAATATATATATATATATTCTCTCAATGCTAAAAAACCTGAGTTGGCTAAGAGACTATGGTTAGTCTTACATAAGTTTGATATAAAATTTACCTGAAAATGTAGGAAGCCTAACAGAACTTCCAGAACTGAAACAGCTGCCTACCTATACAGTCCCCTGTTTTTCAACAGGGGGGAGCATCAAATTGTGGCTGTTTGGCCCAGGTTCATCTAACAAACCTTTGTAATACAGAATTATGAAGGACTGACTACCACATCTTGGCAGAGATAATCAGTCGACTATTCTGCATAATGTCCTTTTTCTGGATAGTAATTTGTCTGTAGATGAATAGGCAATCTCTGCCCAGTGGCCACCTAGCCACGATGTACAGCCTCACTTGGAGATAAGATGCTGTTTTCTTTGGATCCATGAACAGGAAGCTGTTAGGAGCAGATATGTCTCAACAACAAATGATTAAATAACATTAAATGTCACATTCTGTGGATTTCTGATGTTGTTGGAAACTATTTATTTATGTAATCTGAACTGTTGTCTTTTAACTACTCTCAGCCATTTCTAATTAAAATGTCTTGAAAACACCCTAGCAGTTAACTCAGAGCTATGAATTTGCTATCTGGTCCTTAACTTGTATGTCTAATCATCTAAAGTCAGTTTGTAAAGGCAGTTATGAAAGGACTGGGTCTAACTTTATACCTTCCTCTTCCTCTTCCCCCTCCTCTTCTTCCTCCTCTTCCTTCTCTCCAGTAAACTTGCCTTTCAAATTCTAGACCAACTCTCTGTTTATTATGTTGAGTTGTAGGCTGTATTATTTAGCCTGGAAAAACCAGCAAGCATTAATTTTACCATGATTTTCTGGTTCAGGGTAGCAACCTCCATGCTATCTGTGTGTATCCTTGATTTATTTCCTTTGTCCATCTCCCTCCCCTAATATCTTTGACATGTTTTTTCTTTTTAGTGATGGAAAGCATCCTTGGTTATTCTGTATCTACCTCTGTAGGCTTAGACTTTTCAAAGCCTACTTTAATAAGGGTTCTCAGATGCTTCAACCCCCTTTTAGCCCGCTGTCCAAATGTAGGGGAGAAGATATGATAAATAGGACAGAAGGATGTGGATCTGTTTAGAAGTAGTTCTCTGGGTGATTCTAATCTCCTTTGCCAGTATAGTAGTGGCAGGATACCTACAGTTCAGATCAAAAGTTTCACCACACACAAATCAGTAACAGCAGCATGATCCAGCAGAAACCACCAGGCCTCTGTGGAATCTGCAGGAGAGCAAACTGGAATGCTAGAAGTTTGCTGCCCGTGCCTCTCTCAATGAAGTGACAATCAGCAGAGACTGGAGACCACGAAGTATTGCAAGGCTAGCTATGCAAGTGCCCCATCTCTGTCTGTTGAGTCCTATTTATACTATCTCCAAACCCCACGTGTCCTCAGATGGGTCTTACCTCTGCAAGATACCACAGGAGTCTGCATCACATGACACAACCAGAAACGTATGCTTCACACCTCCCCTCCCCAACTTCCCTTGACATGTTTTACATGGTATTTTTGTTTGATTGTTTTTATGATGGAAAGCCCAATATGTGTTTCACTATTTTATAAACAGTTGACTTTTGTTGTTTGTAGTTCTTGTGCAATACATTCTGTCAACAACGACATAGCAGATAATGAACCATCGTTCCTAGAAGAAATACAGCGTCAGGCTCCTGGTGGCCCCTGTCAATATTTTTGTCAATGGGTGAATACCTGACAAGTGTTCCAGTTTAAAACACCTTTCTTAATGTATAATTGTTAATTCCCTAACATGGGGCATCAAGTCCAACAACACTACCTTGTGCCTGAAGAATACTCTTTTTTGTGCTCAGGAATAAATATTAGATGACATGAGCTCTGTGTAGGAGTAATTTTAAACAGAAAAAAAAACCACTAACAAAAATATGAAAATATCACTTAATAGGGAACAAAAATTACTCTGTTTATCTTTAGTTGGCATTCTTTGGACTAACCAAAGTTTTCACCACCCTGTGTTATGTTTTATAAAAAGATAAAGGGAGAAGAGGATGTGTGGTGAGGTGTGGGGGAAGGGAGCACCTCCATGGGCTCATGTTGAGGCATCCCTTCCCCCTGAGGGACCAGCCACACAGATGGTATAGTTTATTCAGGGCATGGGGAGGGAAGTTGAGGGGGTAGTAAAGACAGAGAGAGAGAGAAAGAGAGAGAGAGAGAGAGAGAGAGAGAGAGAGAGAGAGAGAGAGAGAGAAGAAGAAGAAGAAGGAGGAGGAGGAGGAGGAGGAGGAGGAGGAGGAGAAGGAGAAGGAGGACGATGATGAGAACGAGGAGGAGGGGGAGGAGGAGAGAATAGGGGCCAGCCATGAGAACATGGAGAGAGAGATGGGGAGGGGAATGGAGAGAGAGGAGGGAAGGGGCAAGAGGAGAGAGCAAGAGCAAGAAGGCAAGCAGCCCCTTTTATAGTGAGTCAGGCACACCTGACTATTGCCAGGCAACTGTGGGGAGGAGCTTAGAAAAATGCTTACACCTTGTACCTGTTTAAATGACCATGAGAGCACCACAGGTTATTGAATTTTGAGGTTACAAAATTTTAGTGGTTAGATGTATTACATGCCTAAAATCCCAGAACTTAGGAGGCTGAGGCAAAAGAATTAAGAGTTCAAAGCCAGTCTGAGGTATATAATAGGACCTGTCTTAAACATAGCTTTAATGGGTAGTTTAACTTCTGTACAAATACTAAGAATTGGCTTTATGAATCCTCAGGATTGAAACCAGAGCTTTTATATCCTAGGTAAGTATTCAACCAACTGAGAGACATTTCCAGCCCCTTTTCTTTTTTATCCAGTCCAACCCATTGGGCTAGTGCTGCACAAATCCACAGTGGGCCTTCCACCTCATGAAGACTTCTAAAAAAGGTACTCACATGGATACCCAAAGCTGTGTCTCCTAAGTAATCCCAAATAGAGCCAAACTGATAATGAAGATAAACGAAACCCACCAAACTCCACCATAGTAAACCGTAGAGCCTAAAAATGTAATATCTTTGTTTTGATTTTTTTTAAACAATGAAAACAGAGTCTTCTCTCATATAATGCATACTGACCACACTCTCCCCCTCCTCGACTTCTCCTAGCTCCCTCTAACTTCCCCTCTACCCCAGATCTACTTTCCCTCCATTTCCCTTCAGAAAAGAGCAGGTCTCTGAGAGACAGGAAGCAGAGAGGACAAAACAAGATATAGTAGGACAAGACAGAGCCCTCATGCATAGGCTGAAAAAGGCAAACCAGGAGGAGGAAAAGAGTCCCACAAGCAGGCAAAAGAGTCAGAGATATACCTGCTCCCACTGTTAGGAGTCTCACAAGACCATCAAACTACCAACCATAACGTGTATGCCGAGAACTTGGGTCAGACCCAGGCAGGCTCCATGATTGCCACTTCAGTCTCTGTGAGCCCTGCTTAGGTGATTCTGTGGGCCTTGTTCTCCTGGTGTCCTCCATCCCTTCTGACTCCTACCATCTTTCCTTCAGCTCTTTGTGGGGTCCTTCAAACTCCAAGAGACCTGATGGAGATGTCCAATTTAGATATTTGTGGAATAATATCTGATTGTGGGTCTTTGCACCCCCTTCCCTCTGTTACTGGAGGAAGCTTCTCTTGATGATGACTGGGCACTAATCTATAGGTATAGTAGAATACCATTAGGAACAATTTAATTGATTAGTTAATTAATTAATTTGTCAGTCATGTTTGATTCTATTCTACTTCTCTGGGCTATCCAGTCTCAGGTGCCTGGCCATCCAGGTAGTGTAGGACATGGGTTCCCTCTTGTGGTATCAGCCTCAAGTTAAACCAGACATTGGTTGGCCCATAAAGTCTATACCACCTTTGCCCCAGCAGATCTTTCTGGCAGGATAGATGTTGGTCAAAGGTTTAGTGGCTCAATTGGTGTCCAAGTTTATTGTAGTGAGCCATATAGCCTCTAGGCAAATTCAGCTGCCTGCATTTCACCTACACGGAGCTGAGGAATTCCAGCCACACCTCCTCCCACCTGACAGATGTCAGAGCCCCTCTGGCGCTACAGTTTCCAGTGAGTCAAGTCTCCATCTCCTGCTGTGTAGCAGACCCTGTGATCTTTGTTATGGCAACATCTCTCAGCCTGCCGGAGACCTTCTGAGAAGACTCTGCAGCTTTGGGAGGGAGGGTCACGCCCACAGCACATATATTGTCGCTCTTGTCCCCAAAGAAATATAGAAAGATTTTGTACAGCAGTGCACTAATGTCTCTGTGTCTTCTTTTCTCTCGACCCCCGTAGTTTCACCCTTCAGCTCTCCCCCACATAGAACCCACTCGTGAGCAATTCCCGGGAAGATCCAGTTTATCTCTCAGTATCCTGCAGAGAACTTTCCCATGCCAAAGAGACTAGAACATAAGGGTGAAGGTCCCACACAGGCAACAGCTCTATATATCCACTGAGATGTGTGAACATTATCTTTGGCCATGGGGTCCCACTGCCAGTTTTCAGAGAGCAATTTTCTGTCCTAGCATCAGTCTGGGTTGTTTAGGAATCTCTGCTAGATGCCCTAGGCCAACAACTTAAACAAGGGCAACTCAGTCCCACCACTGGAAGCCTTGCCTAGCTACACAAGATGGCTAGTTCAGACTCCTTATCCTCCATTATTAAGAGACCTCACTAGGGTCTCCTTCATACATTCCAGGAAGTTTCCACTACACTAGGATTCCACATGATTCTCTAAATGCACCCCAATTCCAACTGTCTCTTTAGTACCCTCTCCCTCCATCCCCCACTTCTGACCAGGTTCCATCATTCCCATCCCCACCCATCCCAGTCTATCCTCAGAATGTACTGTATTTCTCCTTCCCAGGGAGATCCATGTGTTTCCCCTTGAGCCCTCCTTGTTACTTAGCCTATCAGGGTCTCTGCCTTGTAGCTTGCTTACCATTTACCTAACAGCTAATATCCACTTAAGAGTGAATATATTTTAGAAAATATTCTATATTTTTCTTTCTGTATTGCCTAATATGATTCTTTCTAGTTGCATTCATTTGCAAATTTCATAATGCTATTTTTTTTTCTAAAAAATCTAACTGAATGTGTAAATTTCCTTGTTTTCTTTATCCATTCTTCCGTTGGGGAGCATGTAGGTTTTTTCCAGTTTCTGGCTATTATGAATAAAGCTGCTACAAATATAGTTGAACAAGTCCCTGTGGTAGGATGGAACATTCTTTAGGTGTATGGTCAAGAGTGGTCTTGAGGTAGATTGATTCCAAATTTTCTGAGGAACCACCATATTGATTTCCATAGTACAAGTTTGTCCTTTCACCAGCATGGAAGAACATTTCCCCTTGCTCCACATCCTCTCCAGCATGAGCACATGTGACAACTTGTGTTATTGATCTTAGCCATTCTGACAGATGTAAGATAGAATTTCAAGCTCCTTTGATTTGCTTTTCCCTGATGGCTAAGAAAAAATATTGAACATTTTAAAAAGTGTTTCTCAGCCATTTGAGATTCCTTTATTGAGAAATCTCTGCTTAGATCTGTACCCCATATTTTAATTGAATTATTCATTTTTTAATATCTAGTTTTTGAGATATACATATACATATATATATATGACTTCTATCAAATATGAAGTTGGTAAATTTTTTTCCATCTTTTAGACTGCCATTTTGTCCAGTTTGATGCTGTCCTTTGTCTTACAGAGGCTTTTCAGTTTCATGAGGTCCAATTTATTAATTATTGATCTTAGTGCCTGAGCCATGGGTGTTCTGGTCAAAAAATTCTCCTGTGCCAATGCACTCAAGGCTGTTCCCCACATTTGCTTCTATCAAATTCAGTGTGTCTGGTTTTATGTTAAAACTTTGATACACCTGGATTTGAGATTTCTATAGGGTGATAAAAATAGATCTATTTGCATTCTTTTACATGCAGACATCTAGTTTGGCCAGCATCATTTGTTGAAGATTATTTATTTTATTTGTTTATTTTTTCCAGTTTGTATTCTGGATTCTTCTTCTTCTTCTTCTTCTTCTTCTTCTTCTTCTTCTTCTTCTTCTTCTTCTTCTTCTTCTTCTTCTTCCTCTTCTATCAGGTGTCCATATGTGTGCGGATTTTTGCCTGGGGCCTCAATTAAATTCCCTTGATCAGTTTGTGAGGGTAAATATTTAATTTAAGTTATAATAATGTTTCTTTTACAAACTTGGATGTCCCTGTGATTGGGGCATAGATTTTAAGAATTGAAATGAAATTTTGGTGTATTTTTTCTTTGATGTGAGTATGAAGTGTCCTTTCCCATCTCTTTTGATTAATTTTTGTTTAGAGTTTGTTTTGTTAGTTGTTAACATGGCAATACCAGCTTGCTTGGAAAATCTTTTTCCAACTATTTACCCTGAGGAAATGTCTATTTTTGATATTGAGGTGCATTTCTTGTATGCAGCAGGAAGATGGATCCTGTTTCTGCATTCATCCTGTTAGCCTGTGCCTTTTTATTGGGGAATTGAGACCGTTGATAGTGACAGATATCAATAGCCAATGATTATTCATTCATGTTATTTTGTTGGTGGTGTGTATTTCCCTTCTTTTGGCTTCATGGTGTGAGATATTTCTTGTTTTGTCATGGTTGTAGTTAACCTCTTTGGTTTAAAGTTTTCCTTTTTAGTGCCTTCTGTAGGGCTGTGAATTTGACTTTATTGTGGAATCTCTATCTATGGTGATCAAAAGTTTTGCTGGATATAGTTATCTGGACTGGCATCTCTGGTGTCTTAGGGGTCTGAAAGACATCAAATCCATGCTTTTCTGGCTTTTAGAGTCTCCATTGAGAAGCCAGTTGTAATAGGTCTTCCTTTATATGTTACTTGATCTTTTTCCCTTATCGCCTTTTTGTATGTTTAGTGTTTTGATTACTGTGTGTTGAGGGGACTTTTTTTCTGGTCCAACCTATTCTGTGTTCTGTAAGCTTTTTCTTCCTTTATATGCATCTTTAGGACATTTTCTTCTATGGTTTTGCTGAAAATATTTTCTGGGTTGTTGAGCTGGGTTTCTTCTTTCTCTAATCCTATTATAATTCTTAGGTTTGGTCTTTTAATACTGTCCCAGATTTCCTGGATGTTTTCTGTCAGGAATTTTTTAGATTTAACATTTTCTTTGACTGATGTATTTATTTCTTCTACTGTATCTTCAGTGCCTGATATTCTCTCTTCCATCTTTTGTATTCTGTTGGTAAAACTTGCCTCTGTGGTTCCTGTTAGTATTCCCAAATTTTGTTCTTAGTTCCTGAAGCCTGGAGGAGCTTGTACCCTTTGAACTACTGGAGTGTCAGGAATGTTTTCCTCATGCTGGACCTTTGCAATACACTCAGTGACTTATGCTAATGAAATGCCTCAGAGTGGAGACTGGTCTTCAAGCTCAGTCATGTGTCTGGTGCTTTCTATCCAGCTTTTCTGGAGGGAAGGAGGGCCAGAGATGGAGTCACACTCTTAGTGATTCAAACAATTGTGCCTATAATGAGCTGCCAATAAAAACTGGACACCCTGAAGCTTGGATGAACTGCCCTGTTTGGCAACCTCTGTGTTGTGCTCAAAGGATATGAATAGAGGAACAGTAACTTTGCTTTGGGATATTTTCTTACCTAACCCTATGCGTCTGGTGCTGGTATGAATCTTTCTGTGACTACTGCTCTGCTGAGACAACTCAGTGAGGACCTGCTGCCGAGCCTCATGACCTGAGTCTGGTCCCTTAGAGTACACGTGGTACACAAATGACACTTCTGAAAATTGTTCTCTCATCTTCATCTGTGTGCTGAGGCTACACACACAGACACAGACACAAACACACACACACACACACACACACACACGAGTGCACACGCACATGCTTGTGTGTACATACATAGAGACTAATTAAAGCAAATGCTGCACTTCTAAGTATAGCACTTTTCTGAATTCTGTGAGTTAGAATGAATTGTCAAGCCTAAGGGAGAAGCAGGAAGTTTGTGAAGAGAACTTAGCCACTCAGGACCCTCCAGCTGCATGGAGTTACACACACACCTCTCCAAACAAGGCAACCAGTCACTTGGCTCTAACAACTTGCTTCATGTGAGTCACTTTCAAGAAGAGGACAAGTACCTGGTAACACCCAATCCAGACAATGGCCACAGGCAACAAGGAAGTAATAGAAACTTCTGAATGTGCAGGTCAGAAATGAGGGTGTTCGAGAAAATCCATACACTGTGGATGGTGTCTGAAGCAAGGGAAGTCTTACCAAAGATTTTTCCCACGGCCAGTGAAACTTAGACTGCCTCCGTTGTTGGTATCTAATGGGTGGGACCATCAAAAACAAAACAAACCAAAACCAAAACAACAATAACAACCCCTCCCTCAACCCATTGAGGGACAGTGTGTTGAAACTGACTTTAGCTCCATTTCTCCCTCTTCTGACCTTCCAGCACTAGGCATACAGATGGTGCACAGACATACATGCAGTCAAAATACCCATACACATAAAATAAATACATGTTTAAAAAACAAAACTCCGTTGAGAGAAAGTCTAACCCACAACAAGTTACAAACTCATGACCTCTGGCCTTGGCAAGTGCCAATGAATGCTTTCCATAGGCAGGAGGGACACTACCAAGCCCAGTACAAAGGTATTTGAGAGGAAGCTGTGGTTCTTGGTATTTTTTGATAGGCCTCTGGGGCTATTACCCAGGACAGATGTTTTGAAAATAGCAGCACTCCTTGCCCACATATAGGACCTAGGACATTTGCTCAGTGGTTCTTTCTGAAAGACAGGTCTGTCCTTTGCTCAGATCTGTCTTGAGCTGTGAAGGGGCGGCCCCCATCATGTTGTGGAAATAAGACTACTTATTCTGGAAAAGTGTCCAAGTGTTGTTTCTTCCTTGGGATGAGGGGAACAGGAGAAGTGGTCATAGGGGCATCACTGTGGTTCATGGGTGAGTGATTCAACCCTAGACTTCACAGGTGTCCAATGCATAACTCAGACTTCCCTTGAAGGGTGAACCAGGAATGCATGAGTAGTGTATAAGAACAATGGTATCATGCCGGGGGAGGGATCTTGTATTCTGTACATCACAATTAAGGGTTTTCAGTACTGTTGTAGCTACTCTACAAGGAAGTGTTTTTGATTTATGTTGGGCATGTAGGTAATGCATATGTGGAGAAAGGTAGAAGTCAAGGCAATTTGTGAACTTTTTTATATAACATAAATCAAAAACTTGGTGAATATCAATAAAATTGTTGCTTTAGATATTTGACTAGCCTATTTTGTCTTGAAGGCTAATTATGTTCATATATATATATATATAGTAATATATAGATGACATCAATATATATTGATATATAGAGATGATATATAATTATATATCATCAATTATGTTGATGATATAAGTATATTCCTATTAGTGTATATCAGAAGTATTAAAAGGCATAATTATAGAGGAGCTGAGGATGTTTGCAGCCCCAAGGAGGAACAAGAATATGTACCAATCAGTATCCCCAGAGCTCCCAGGGACTAAACCACCAACCAAAGAGTACACATGGAGGGGACCCATGGCTCCATCTACATATGTAGCAGAGGATGGCCTTTTCAGATATCAATGAGAGGAGGGGCCATTGGTCCTATGAAGGCTCAATGTCCCAGTGTAGGGGAATGCC
This sequence comes from Tokudaia tokunoshimensis, assembly GCA_036184795.1. Lineage (NCBI taxonomy): Eukaryota > Metazoa > Chordata > Mammalia > Rodentia > Muridae > Tokudaia > Tokudaia tokunoshimensis. The sequence continues at coordinate 128,428,950 of BTHU01000003.1, forward strand.
AGGTCAAAAAAGTGTGTGTGTGTGTGTGTGGGGGTCATCAGGGGGACGGGAGACGGGATAGGGGGTTTTCAGAGGGGTAATGAGGAAAGGGAATACCATTTGAAATGTAAATAAAACAAATATCTGATAAAATAAAAAATAGAAAAAATAAAGGAGATGGGTGTGTTGCACAAGTTTGAGGACCTGAGTTCAATCCCCAGGACCCATGTAGGATAAGGATATAGTGGTATGTACTGTAATCCCAGGACTGGGGAGACAAAGGTGATCCTAGGGTTTTCTGGTCAGTCAGTATAGCTAAATCAGTTAATTTTAGTGAAAGATGTGCCAAAAAAATAAGATTTAGTGAGAGATGTCTCAAAAAATAGGGTAGAGAGCAATTGAGGAAGACACCTAGTGTATCTCAGACCTTTACACGAATGCACATATGTGTACTTACACATTTGTAAGCATACACTCATATAACACACCTACATCTAAAATGCATAATTATAGTTATTGAAAACAATTTCAAGAAAAAATATAGAAATTAAGACATATACTGAATTTTTTTAAAAAAAATTTTTGTTTTTTTTGTTGTTTGTTTTCGAGACAGGGTTCTTCCATGTAGCCCTGACTGTCCTGGAACTTGCTCTTTAGACCAGTCTGGCCTTGAACTTATGGAGATCTGCATGATTTTGCCTCCTGAGTGCTGGAATTAGAGGCATGTGCTACCGCCACTGGGCTCAAGTATTACATTTTTAAGATGTATTTGTTTTGTGTGTCTGTGGAGTTCAGAGGATGACTTGAAGCAACTGTTCTCTCTTTCCACTACGTGAATCCTGGGGATCAAACTTGGGCTTTCAGGTTCGGTAGCAGATGTCTTTACCTACAGAGCCATGTCACTGGCCAAACACTGGATTTTTATGTGGATAATGTTTGCATGAGTATATTGTAACTAAAATGAAAAACATTGCTTACGTACATCATTTGAAAGTTGTGTTCACATAATTTTCTTTTAATGTAAGTAGCTTGCTAAACTGAATCAAGTGGCTTCTTTTTAACTTTGGAAGAAAAACTTAAAAGCTATTTGTTGCACAATAGCACCAAGTTGTTGAATTTAACCTAGTTTGCCAGATAATAATCATCTTTCTAGCGTATAAACGAGGAGGCATATTTATCAGAGAAGATACATTTGTTCCTTTTTAAGAAGATTAAAAAGCTTTCCAGAAACATCTGAACACCTAACTCAAATGCTGCTGGAAAACTTCTCATGTTCAAAGACTTTGGAACAACTAAAATAGTTTTGAAGAGGATGGAGAGATAGCTCAGTAGCCAAGAGTACTGGCTGCTCTTCCAGAGAACCTGGGTTCAGTTTCCAGCACCCATGTGTCAGCTTACAACAACCTAAGTCCAATCCCAGGACCTGACATTCTTGTCTGGCCTTTGGAGGCTCTGCATGCATATGGCACACAGACATACATGTAGGCAAAACACCGACATACATTAATTTAAAAGACACTCTCAAAAGTTTTTTAAGAAGCACTTTGAAGTTGTGGTTCTCCATCACAGCTAATAGTCATTGTTTTTCTGGGCCCCTCTCTGTTGAGGAAAAAAACAAAACAACAATAACAAAAAACAACTTGGCTTAGTTTTATGACATCATTCTAAGGTCAGACAACATGACCTCCTTTTTCAAGTGGAGAAACTGAAACCCAGAGAAATAAAATTGCTTGAGGAAGGTCAGAAGTAGGCCCAATAATTTAAACACTAAACCATTTAACTCCATATTTTAGTGTAACTACAGAAAACTAAGTAAGCAAAAACTAAAAAGGTAAACATTTCATACCTTTTCATTGTCATCTTAAATGACAGTTAATCGCCAACCATATTTTGCGGTTGTCTTGGTCTGGCTCAGTGGGGAAAGCTGCCTTAAAATTTTTGCACAATAACTGGAATCCTGTCAGTGTTTGTGGTGTGAAGAGACTTGCACCTGTGAGGTGGACATTCTACCCCTTAGCCACATCCCAGCCACAATAACTGTAATTTTATTACAGGTTGAAATAGATGGAGTATTTACAAAGTGGTGATATCCACTTAATAAGCCCTGGTGCATGCTGACTCTGCAACCTGTTGTATTGTTTGAATGTTGAGACATGGAAGGTGAGACCCCATCCCTAAAGGGCTTCCTAGAGAGAAAGATTATACAAACATTGCAGGTCATAGTTCTGTGCTGTTTGAACCACTAAATTCTCCATTTAAACTCCCAAGCTTATTTCTTCCTCACTTTTCACATTTCAGTAAATGTCATACATCTGTTCTTCACACAGTAATCAGGACGTTTTGTCCAATATTTTGCTCTCCCCTCTGTTACATAACACACCTTTTGTTATGTTTCAGATCTACACAGCCACCTAGTCTGATTCTAGTTCACTGTCTTCTGCAAAGATCCCTCTTTATTCTCCATACTTATGGCTTAGTTTGAGTTTTTATTGCCTTGAAGAGACATTGTGACCATGGTAACTCTTATAAAGGGCAACATTTAATTAGGACTTGCTTACAAATTACTCAAGCTTAGTCCATTATCATCATGGCAGGAAGCATGGCAGTTCACAGGAAAGTCATGGAGCTGGAGAAGAAGCTGAGGTTTTTACATCCAGATTGGCAGGCAGCAGGAAGGAAGACAGTGATGCACTGGCCAGGCTTGAGCTTTGGAGACCCCAAAGCCCACCCCCTAGTGATCCACTTCTTCCAACAAGGCCACACCTCCTAATGAGGTTATGGGGGCCATTTTATTCAAACCACCACAACTTGCCACCAATTGATTCTTCACGATGCAGGCAGAATGACTTATTAGAAAGCAAAAGGAGCCATACCCCTGTACGTAGCCTTCGGTATTTATTTCCTCGAGGCACTTGGAATCCAGTCGAGGATTTCCATCATAGCTTTGCTCAAACTGGTCCTTACATGTATCTCCAACCTCATTTTAAGCATCCATTTCCTGTGTTGTTTTCCTGACACAGCACACTCCTCCTTCATGTCCCGGGCCTTGCCAAGCTCTCTCTCACCTGAACATCTCTGCTTCCCTTGCTCTGGCAGACCGTGGTACCTTTTCATTCTATAGTCTCAGTGGCTACCTCTTAGAGGCTTCTCTGGCATCACTTTAAAGCAAGTTCTCTTTTGTCTTATGGTATTTGTCATTCTCTCTCTCTCTCTCTCTCTCTCTCTCTCTCTCTCTCTCTCTCTCTCTCTCTCTCTCTCTCTGTGTGTGTGTGTGTGTTTAACCAAACTATATATAAGCAAGTCGTTTAACTAGTGGGCAGATTCCTGGAGCCCAGAACATAATAGGTGTTTGTGCCAGTTTTCTCTTACTATAACAAATACCTGAGAGACGACCCACATGTAAAAAGAAAAGGTCTGTTTTGGCTCGCAGTTTTGGAGTTACAGTCCCCCCTGTTCTGGAGTCTGGCACAGCAGCAGAGCAACATTTGACAAAAGCAGTATCAACTACAAAAGAAAGAAGACGGCACTGGGTTCCTGTAATCACCTCACTGACCCAACACTTCTCATTTAGGCCCTGCCTCTTAAAGTAGGGTCATAGGGGGCATTCCAGACCCAAACTCTAGCTGTGCTCAGAAGCTCTTTGTTGAATGAATGAGTGAACAAGCACCATTGAGGCAAAGGATGGACTATCTGGTGCCATTCCTTATTCCACTAGCACAGACGGCACCTGCTGAGCGGAGGCCTGCATTGATCACTGTGTGTTTTACCAGGAACAACACTACTGCGGGCGGGTCAGAGGTAGAAAACGAGGGAATTTTTTTTAAATGTTGTTTTCTTTTTTAAGTTCACATTTAAAGCAATGGGTTTCATTATGGAAAACCCATGCATATATACCATTATATCTTGCTCTTCTGTATCTCTCTCTCTCAGAGCCCCCTCCTTCCTGGTCCCATTCTGCTGTGGCTCCCACCATTACATCTCCTTTCTGTTTTTATGTCATGTGTAGCTCATTACCCTCTTCCCCCTACTCTCTTATGATCTTTTCTTTTTCTTTTCTATTTTCATAATTCTCTCTCTCTCTCTCTCTCTCTCTCTCTCTCTCTCTCTCTCTCACACACACACACACACACACACACGCACACGCACACGCACACGCACACGCACACACACACTCATACATAAAGAAAGACAGCCTACAGAATGAGGTAAAAACCCTCTCAACTATAGGCAGAATTAATGTCTAGAATATCTAAGAAGGAACACAAAAATTAAACACTGTCTAATCCATAAATGGACTCATAAACAGGCAGTTCTCAAAATAAATACAAAATAAACACATATCTGAGATGCATTCAATATCCTTAGCCATCAGGAAACGACAGATTAGAACTGCTTTGAGAGTCTTTCTCGTCCCCGGCGCCTTATGCTGCTGAGACTAAACTGCTACAGAGGACAGAGCTTCCATGTGACTTGGCTACACGCCCACAAGGTTGGCTCATCTGTATTTGCTGCCACACTATTCACAATGGCTGAGAAATGGAATCACCCTGGATGTCCATCAGCAGATGAGTGTACTAAAGCAAGCGCAGCTCGTATACACGACGGGGTTTTACTCTGCCACAAAGAACGACGAAATAATGACATTTACGGGAAACGATGGGTATGTCACGCTTTCTTCTATATTTGGTATATATGACAATGAAAGTTCACCTTCATATTCTTTCCCTTCTCCCTGCCTATTTCTCTCTTCTCCTATCACTAGCTCGCACCTTATTTGATTGGTTATTTATTACAGAAAGATTCCTATGAGTCCACTTATAAACAAGGTAAGAATATTCTCTGAGATAATTTTGATCTGTTAGTTGATTTTTGGATAGTTAAAAATTCTTTATTATTATTTTTAATTCATGGCATCGCTGCCATAATTTACAAGGCAATACACCCAATGGGATGAAAAGAAAAAGACAAAGCCTCAGAAAGTTGACAACTGAGCAGAGATTTCACTTCTGAGCATGGAGTGAGATCTCCACCTTCTCTCTGGAGGGGTACAGCTAGGAGCACACAGGGCATACGATCAGTGGAGCAGCTAGGACAGGAGTTTTCACTTCTGGCTGCCATTTGCAGTAGGGAACCAAACAGTTCCACAGCCTTCTGTGCACAGACTCTATCAGAGGAGAGTTGGTCTCCCAGGAGTACAGACACAGGCATACAGGCCCGTAGGGGGGGCAAGCTCCAACTAGAGACAAGAAGACCAACTAACCCCAGAAATAACCGGATGGGGAAAGGCAAGCGCAAGAACCCTACCAACAGAAACCAAGGCTACTTGGCAACATCAGAGCCCAGTTCTCCCACCACAGCAAATCTCAGATACCCAAACACACTGGAAAAGCAAGAGTTGGATTTAAAATCTCTTCTCACAATGCTGTTAGGGGACATCAAGAAGGACATAAATAACTCCCTTAAAGAAATACAGGAGAACATGGGTCAAATAGTAAAGGCCCTTAAAGAGGAAACACAAAAATCCCTGAAAGAATTACAGGAGAACACAAACAAACAAGTGAAGGAACTGAACAAAACCATCCAGGATCTAAAAATGGAAGTAGAAACAATAAAGAAATCACAAAGTAAGACATCTCTGGAGATAGAAAATCTTGGAAAGAATTCAGGAGTCATAGATGCAAGCATCACCAACAGAATACAAGAGATAGAAGAAAGAATCTCAGGTGCTGAAGATACCATAGAAAACATTGACTCAACAGTTAAAGAAAATGCAAAATGCAAAAAGCTCTTGAGCCAAAACATCCAGGAAATCCAGGACACAATGAGAAGACCAAACCTAAGGATTATAGGTATAGAAGAGAGCGAAGATTTACAACTTAAAGGGCCAGTAAATATCTTCAACAAAATTATAGAAGAAAACTTCCCTAACCTAAAGAAAGAGATGTCCATGAACATACAAGAAGCCTACAGAACTCCAAACAGACTGGACCAGACCAGAAAGTCCTCCCAGCACATAATAATCAAAACACCAAATGCACTAAACAAAGAAAGAATATTAAAAGCAGTAAGAGAAAAAGGCCAAGTAACCTATAAAGGCAGGCCTATCAGAATTACACCAGACTTCTCACCTGAGACAATGAAAGCTAGAAGATCCTGGGCAGATCTCATACAGACCCTAAGAGAACACAAATGCCAGCCCAGACTACTATACCCAGCAAAATTCTCAATTACCATAGATGGAGAAGCCAAGATATTCCATGATAAAACCAAATTCACACAATATCTTTCCACAAATCCAGCCCTACAAAGGATAATAGACGGAAAACGCCAACATGAGGAGGGAAACTACACCCTAGAAAAAGTAAGAAAGTAATCTTTTTCCAACAAACCCAAAAGAAGATAACCACACAAACATAAAAATAACATCAAAAATAACAGGAAGCAGCAATCACTATTCCTTAATATCGTATAATGTCAATAGACTCAAGTCCCCAACAAAAAACATAGTCTAACAGAGATATTTTTCGTGTGGATCTTCAATTTTATCAGAAAATGTTTGTGACTCCTCTTTCAATTCAATAATGTGTTTTATGTCTACCATTTTGACTGTATTATTTTCCATGATAATCTTTAATTTTAACATTTTTTCTGTGTATTTCTTCGATTTTGTCGGAGGTGTTTTTCATGTAGATCTTTGGTTTCATGGGGTGGTGGTGGTGGTGTTTGTAGTTCCACTTTCAATCAATTTAGGAATGTTTTTGTGCCTACCATTTTGTCAGTATAATTGTCCATGATAATCTTCAATTTTAACGTTTTTCTGTATTTTTCTTCAATTTTGTCAGAAGTATTTTCCATGTTGATCTTCAGTTTTATCAGACAATGCCTATAATTTTACTTTCAATCAACTTAGAGAACATTTTTATACCTTCCATTTTATCTGTATAATTTTCCACGTAATAGTCAGTTTTAACATGTTTTTCTATATATTTCTTGAATTTTTTCAGGAATATTTTCCTTGTAGATCTTCAATTTTATCAGAAAGTGTTTATAATTCCACTTTCAAAAAACTTAGGAATATTTTTATGCCTACCATTTTATCTGTATAATTTTTCCATGAAATACTCAATCTTAACACGTTTTTTATATATTTCTTCAATTTTATCAGAGATATTTTCCATGTAAAACTTCAATTTTATCAGAAAATGTTTATAAATTCACTTTCAATCAACTTAGAAATATTTTTATACCTACCATTTTATCTGTATAATTTTCTATGATAATCTTCAATTTTAATGTTTTTCCATATATTTTTTTCAATTTTATCAGAAACATTTTCCATGTAAATCTTCAATTTTATCAGAAAATGTTTATAATTCTACTTTCAACCAACTTAGGAATATTTTAATTCCTACCAATTTATCTGTATAATTTCTTCAATTTTATCAGAGATATTTTCCATGTAAATCTTCAGTTTTATCAGAAAATGTTTTTACATCTACTTTCAATCAATTTAGGAATATTTTTATGCCTACCATCTTATCTGTATAATTTTTCATGAAATAGTCATTTTTAATGTGTTTTTCTATATATTTCTTGAGTTTTATCAGAAATATTTTCCTTGTAGATTTTCAATTTTAATCAGAAAATGTTTATAATTCCACTTTCAATTAACTTAGGAATATTTTTATGCCTACCATTTTATCTTTTTCCATGAAATACTCAATCTTAACGTGTTTTTCTATATATTTCTTCAATTTTGTCAGAGATATTTTCCATGTATAGTTACACAATGGAATACTACTCAGCAATTAAAAACAATGAATTCATGAAATTCTTAGGCAAATGGGAAACAGGGGAGGGAAAAGGGCTTATGGGACTTTCAGGGAGGGGGCAACCGGGAAAGGGGAAATCTTTGGAATGTAAATAAAGAGTATAGAAAATAATAATAATAATAGAAAAAGACAAAGCTACCACAGATAAAAGGCCTCGGGAATGTACATCTAGGTGACACTGCTTTCACTAATCAATATCTGCACTTTTGTAAACTGTGCCTAAGAAAGTCCTGGAAAGAAGGGTTTCCTGTTTAACTGACTACGGATCATCACTCTTTCTGTGGCAGATTTTTACAGTTTCTCTAATGCATTTGGGACGACGGTCTCAGAGTAACCTGCAGCTTTCCTGGCAATTTCTTGCTCTCCTGCTAGGAACTGTAGTCCTTCTCTGATGTCTTAAAAACCTTCTGCTCAGAGGAGAAGGGTAGAGGGGATGGGAGAAGGATTGTGGCAGGGTGATGGGGAACTGAGCAGGATGTGCAGTGAATAAGTAAAAAATAATGTTAAATTTAAAAAATAGAATTATGTAACAGCAAGTATTACTTTATTATTATAAGTGGCAAATTCAATTCTAAATTGATCTCGCACTCTCTCTCTACAGACATACACACACATATATACATATATATGTGTATACATACATATGTATATTTACTTCTGCTACATCATCTATGACTTCCACCAGATCCACGGCCACCACCACAGGGATTGCCTGAACGTCCTCAACCACACTGGCCTGCTTCACAGGTCTATATTTGAAGGCTGTTGTCCACTGTAATTTCCAAAGTCATTATAGTTCCCACCACCACCATAGTTCCCTCCACCAAGATTTATTCCTTCATTGTAACAATTGTGTTTTCCTCCGCCACAATGTTGGTTTCCATATGCTGGTCCATCTTTACCACAGCCCCCTCAACTACTGTAACCAGGACCACAGCCCCCTCTACTATCGTAAGCAGGACAACAACCTCCTCTCTATTGTAACCAGGACCACAGCCCCCTCTACTGTAACCAGGACCAACACCATAGCTGCCACCATTACTTCCAAACACATTATACCTACCATCACCACCTCCACAACTACCTCTACTGCCACAAAGTCCATGATCATAGCCTCATCTTTTACCAAAGTTTCCACCATGACTAAATTACCTCCACCCCCTCCAAAGCTTCCACCAGGAGCCACAAAGTTTCCCAAGGCACCTCCACGACCTCTCTGCGCTTGCTCCAGCAGACTGAATCTCTTGTTGAGAAAGGACCTTCCTCATTTCACAGTTATGCCCATGAATGATGTATTTCTGAACCACAATTTTATCAACTGTGTCACAATCATCAAAAGTTAAAAATAGAGGGGTGGGCAAGACATGGAGATACGGCTCAGTAGTTAAGAGCATTTCTTGCTCTTAAAGAGGACCTGGGTTTGATTCTCATCATCTGCATGGGGACTTACAACTACCCATAACTCCAGTTCTGTGAAATCCAGTGCCCTTTTTGACCTCTGCAGACACCAGGCATAGGCATGGGCTGTGAGCAAAACACTCATACACATGACATAAAAAATTAAAGTTATAAAAGCAAACTCTCTCTTTTTCCTACTCTGGCATGCTCTTCCAAGTGGCCTCTCATCTGTAATCTTCTGTATCTCATGACCCAGACCATGAATGGGGATTCTTGCTCCCAAACTGCTTGTCTCCTTTCTGTGCTCTCCTGTCCTCATCAATGGCCTGTCCCCCACCAGAGAGGTAACCATAACTGACACTTAGGTGTTAGGGGATATGGTCAAATCTGGCTGTTCTGGAACACTATGTTACCCTGGCTGGCTTTGATCTCATGACCCTCTTGTCTCAGAGTCATGCTGAGATTATAGGAGTAATCAACACAATCAGTGAATAGTCTTACTTTAAAAGCCAAGTCTTATTCCATCACAATTGGGTATAGTAGCTAAGTAGATTAGTTGGTGCGTAAAATCTGGAAAAGGCCAGAGAAAGCTGACTTAATGTCCCCACACAGAGACAGAGCTCTAAAGAGAGAGAATATCTGGGCTTAGGCCTCAGTTGTACCATTTAGTCTTGCAGACACCCCAGGATATTCACAAACTCAAGCCCCTTTCTAGAGAGAAGCCCATAAGCCACTTTCTCTGATTGTGTTGGGTGAACCATGTGAGTTTGCCCTGCTATGCAATTTAAACCATAGCTCCCTTTTCCTTACAAGAACCATTTTGAATCAACCCAAGAATGAAGGTAAAGAAAAGTAACTTAAACCCATGGAAGGAAATCCGATTCTGACCTTAGAGGCGGTGTCCAGCAAAGCAGGAAATATGAAGGGTGATGTCAAGAAGAATCTTGGCCATGCAGAATTCAGCTAACCAAAGAGTGTTTGATGAAAGTCAATATTAATTACTTATTTCCCATTTCTAGCCCTTCAAATAAATGTCTTAAGTTTATCTTGATTAAAACCCCGTGCATGAGTCTTCCCTCCGTGACCATAGCAGCTGGAATGAGGAGGGTGACAGGAAACACCAAGTGTGTGGTATCCTGGACTTGCCATGGATGTGTGGTTCTTGGATGTCTTCTGAGACCCAGGGCTTCTTCCACAAGATTTAACTCTTTTTTATTGTGGGAGATGCCTTCAATTAGAATCTCCCTTTATTTTCATCCCAAAGCATATTAATCAATATACTACCTTATACCAATCCTACATGAGATAATCTCAGAGTTTTTGTTTTCCATTCTTCAAATCATTTATAGCAGGTCTTTGATTTCTTTCTGAGTGTTCAATGGTCCTGGGGCTTCACAGAAGCAGCAGTTGGCAGAACACCAATAAAAAACAAGAAGTCTGTCCTATCACATTTATTTATTTACTTATTTATGTACTCAGGGGTAACGTGGATGCTGTGATGTTTGTGAGGGAGGACGACCGTGGAAGTCAGTTGACTCCTACCATTGGGTCTTGGGGATTGAAATCAGATCATCAGGCTTGGTAGCCAACACAGGTACATGCTGACCCATTGCTCTAGCCTCAAGAAGCCTGGCTTGGAATCAGAGATGTCTCCACATCACTGTACTGACTGGATTTAGGACCATCCCTCGTTTTGTCTTTTGCTGGTCTCCTTGAACTTGACACAGTGCCAAAATCTGTTTTCATTTGATCTTTTCTACCTGTCTAGGCTCCTGGAGCTGTCCTCTTTAATGGTCTCACCCCTTTGCTGTCAGCACTCCAGAGTGGTCCATCTTTATTTTAAAGCTTACTTAGTCCTAGACCTCATTCAGGGGATGAGTCAGTGTCTGATGAACTCAATATATCAACTGTTCAGACCTTCCTCTTGTCTCTGTGTCTGAATGCGTCATGTCACAGTATCTGAAGCTTAGGAAATAGTCAGTAGCCAGAACCTTGTTGGGCTGAAATTAGAAATCACATACCACACCTTCTGGATTTTGTTGTCGCTTCTCCAATTTGACTCTTGGAACTTTTGTTTTAGGTCTTCGTTCAGTTGTTCAATCCTAAATGTCAGCTAACCCATTGGTTTCCTAACTCACTTTCCGACTTTCCAGCATGTCTCCTGGTTGTCCCTGCCCGTGCATTCTGGCTGTTACACAGGCCGATTTCACCTTCCTCTAGGCTCACTGACCTCCTGCCTCAGTCTTTCAGTCCATGGTATTACTTGCCCAGTGCTGCTTCTCTTAATTAAGTTTACACTCTAGGTTCTACTCCGCTCTGTTTCCTTCTCACTGAATAATTAGCAGAACTGTGCATCAAATACCCAGAACTTCTGCTGGTTTGGTGAACACTAGAGTAGGAAATTACCATGCTGATACTAGGTACTGTTTTGTAGCCATTGGGAGGTTATAGGAATTTCCACTTTAGAAAATAAATGACAAAATTATAGCAGGGTTAGTCGATTCCCCAAGCCCAACAGCTGATTACGGTGACACCAGATTCAACTCCAAGTCTACTTATCTCCCAAGCCCCTGATGGCCATCCTTCTCTGTCCCTCTCCTTCTCTCTCATTTCCCACCCTCCTCTCCTCATTTCCCTCCTCCTTCTTCCCACTCTTCCTCTCTAACCCCACTTCCTCCATCACTTCCTCCCTTACTCATTTCTTTCTGAGATAATTCCCACTAGGCAACTAAGGCTGGCCTGGAATGGTGTCTGCGGTCTAGTTTCCTAAATTCTGGGATTACAAGTGTGTCATCACTCACAGATCTTGTGTCTTACATTTAAGATGTGGAATAAATGATTCTTAACTGGAAGGATTATTCTTTCAATGTTGCATGTGTGTGTGTGTGTGTGTGTGTGTGTGTGTGTGCAAACATTTACTTCCTTGATGGGCCATCAGACACTTCTGAGCATTATCCCAGAAAAATGAAATGTACATTCCTACAAAACCTATACACAACCCTTCCATAACAGCTTTATTTTTAACAGCCCCAAACTGGGGAAAACCAAAATGTTCCTTAGCTGGTCAGTGGTGAATCAAGCTATGTCGTATTTATAACTTGATTATGGAATGGAGAGGACTGAACTTGACACAGCACATATGTCTTAGGGTTTTACTGCTGTCAGCAGACACCACAACCAAGGCAACTCTTTTTTTTCATTCATTCATTTTTTATTATATATTTATTTTATTTACATTTCAAATGTTATCCCCTTTCCTCGTTACCCCTCTGAAAACCCCCTATCCCATCTCCCCTCTTCCTGCTTACCAACCCCTCCCTTCACTTTCCTGACCTGGCATTCCCCTACACTAGGGCATCAAGCCTTCATGGATCAATGGCTTCTCCTCTCACTGATGTCTGAAAAGGCCATCTTCTACTACATATGTAGCTGGAGTCATGGGTCCCTCCATGTGTACTCTTTGGTTGGTGGTTTAGTGCCTGGGAGCTCTGGGGGTACTGGTTGGTTCATATTATTGTTTCTCCCATGGGGTTGTAAACTCCTTCAGCTCCTTTGGTCCTTTCTCTAGCTCCTCCACTGGGGACCCTGTGCTCAGTTCATTGGTTGGCTGTAAGCCATGGGTTTTTTTGATATCTCTTTTAAGAAGGATCAAAGTATCCACACTTTTGTCTTCCTCCTTCTTGAGCTTCATATGGTCTGTGAATTATATCTTAGGTATTCTGAGCTTCTGGGCTAACATCCACTTATCAGTGAATGCATACCATGTGTGTTCTTTTGTGACTGAGTTACCTCACTCAGGATGATATTTTCTAGTTCCATCCATTTGCCTAAGAATTTCATAAGTTCATGGTTTTTAATAGCTGAGTAGTACTCCATTGTGTAAATGTACCACATTTTCAGTATCCATTCTTCTGTTGAGGGACATCTGGGTTCTTTCCAGCTTCTGGCTATTATAAATAAGGTTGCTATGAACATAGTGGAGCATGTGTCCTTATTACATGTTGGAGCATCTTCAGGGTACATGCTCAGGACTGGTATAGATGGGTCCTCGGGTCCCATTTTCTTAGGAACTGCCAAACTGATTTCTGGAGTGGTTTTAACAGTCCAAGGCAACTCTTATAATGACAACATTTAGTTGAGACTGGCTTACAGGTTCAGAGGTTCAGTCCATTATCATCAAGGCAGGAACATGGCAACATCCAGGCAGGCATGGTGCAGGAGGATCTGAGAGTTCTACATCTTCATCTGAAGGTCACAAGAAGACTGGCTCCCATGTGGTTTGGAGGAGGGTCTCATTGCTCACTCCCACCATGAGACACTTCCTCCAACAAGGCCACACCTACTCCAACAAGGTCACAGCTCCAAATAGTGTCACTCCTTGGGCCAAGCATATTCAAATCACTACAACATATAATAACCTGGATATGTCTTAAGTATCTTGATTCTGATTGATCTACATGATCAAATATGAACCAACCAAGTTACACAAGGTCATATTCCATATGATATTATCAGTGTGGTATCTTTGAAATGAGAAAATTGTTGGGATGAAGGACAGACCGATGGTTGCCAGGGTTAAGTTTGGCAGAGGGAAGAAAAGTAAAGAATTAACTATGAAGAGGTAGATGAAATAGTCTTCTTGTGTCTTGATCTCACTGTTGGTTATACAAGTTTACACATGACAGCATGACAAAGAAACACAGATACACATGCATGCACGCATGCTTGCACACACACAATGTATCTATGTGAATTTTCTGGTTTTGACATTGGGCTATTGTTATGTAAAAAACTAGATGAAGGACACCCAGAACTGCTCTGTGTTATCCTTGCAACTTCCCACGAATCCGTTAAGTATTTCAAGATAAAAGATTCTTTTTAATGGGAAAGAATAGCTTTATTAGAAAAGTGACAATAACACACAGCCTTAAACAGTTACACTGTAGAAGGATCAGAAATATCCTAATGAATAAAAGTTTGTTTTAAAATTGTTCCATCCAGGGCAGCTGCACATTCAAGCTCAAAACGTTTGGGCCAGCCTGTACAAGACCTGTGCAAGCCCAAGCCAGACCAAATCTCAGTAGGCGGAAGAGAGTTGGGCACATACCCAACCTTTAGCTGTGATGTCATTGTCAGCTGCTGAGGAGGGACAGAATTTTCCCTAAGTGTGTAGCTCTTATAAGCTGATCACACTCCTGTGAAAGACCATGTGCCTAAGACATTTGGATACCATGAATGGGTCTGGAGAAGGGCAGGGGAAGAGACAGGGTGGGTGGGGTTGGAGAAGAGGGGTGTCTGGGAAATGTTGGAGGAAACAGTGAATATGACCAAGAAATGTTGTATGGAACTGAAAGAACTAATAAAAACAAAATAGTTTCCCTCTGTATCTTCTCTTCCTTGGCCCAACTTGCTCTTCTTCCAGAGGCCAGGCAACATTAAAGTTCGCTCTTGCCTTCTGCCTCGAAGCTGAGCAGCCCATGGCATGGCCTGTCTCCGTCGTGCTGTCCTCCAGGTTTACCTTGCCGCACATTTCTCTGCCCCCTCTGTGTCAGGGCATCTAGCATGGCCCACTCCAGTTCCTTTTGACTTCCTCTCTTCTCTTTCTTCCCCACATGACTCCAGGTATACACTGCATGATCCTTCTTAGCAGACTCTTGCTGGTGCGCACTGAGCATGTGACATCGATCACCGATGGCCTCAGAAAACATCCTTTCTCTGTTGATCATGAGCTGCTCAGTTTTCTGTCACCATGCCTCCCTAGGTTCTTGCTGTGCCCCTCTAAGCAGAGACCAATTTGTCACCTTTTATTTTACAAGGTAACCTTCCTTCTGTCACAGAACATCTAACTCGTTCTTCAAACTGAGTCATGAGGTTTGCCATTCTCTTGCCTCCCCTAGATCATGAAGCTCTTTGAGGGATGGGGATTGGAACACACACACACCACACACACACACACACACATACACATACACACACACTATACTTACATACATACATGCATATACACACACTCATATACACACATCACACATCCGTACACCTACTCAGACACACATATATACATGATACACACACACTTGTCCATCACACACTCACATACACACTGATGATGATGATGATGATAATAATAATAAAAATTTAAAATCGGTGCAAAGCTTGGCTGTTGACAGAGTTAAATATTCTTTAAAGGAGAAAATGCTTTTTGATGTGCAAAACCAAATGAATTTCTCCTACAAAAATGTTTCCTCCAGTACTACATCAGCCTCTGGAACATAGACCGTTTTTCACAGCCATAGATCTGAGGGCTCAGACTCCATCTCCCTTGGCCATCAGGAGACGTGGAACATGGCTGGATTCTCTGATGCACAAGTGTTGTTCTTGTGGTACTCTTTCCTTCCCTCTTTCTTTTTTTAAAGACAGAGTTTCTCTGTGTAGCTCTGGCTGTCCTGGAACTCGCTCTGTAGGTCAGGCTGGTCTTAAACTCAAAGCAATCCTCCTGCCTCTGCCTCCCAAGTGCTGGGACTAGAGGTGTGCACCACCATGCCTGACTTTTGTGGCTGTTTTTTTTTTTTAATTTAAAAAATCTACAATGGCTTCCTCTATATCTAAGCTTAAGCACGCATTATTAGAGGCCTAACACAGGCTAAGTGATAACTACCTTAATTCTCTAAAGAAAACTTATTCATAAGTGGGTACGAAATTAAATATTTTATCATAAGCACTTCCAGTGGGTTTTATGGAAAGACAAAGAAAAGAAACTGAGCAGTGTAAAGTTAAGTTTTGATATGATGTTAGGGTATTTTAAAGGAGAAAATACTGCTTTCGGTACTGGCAGCCACTTCCCAGTAACTCACCAAAATAAAAGACACAAAGGGGCAAGAGGAGGGCGCTCCCTGTGTTCTCTAGGCCTTTTAGGAAACATGGAGTTGTTCTTTTGTCCACGTACACGAGAATCTACATGAAGGGTGATATTGTAGACATCACGGGAATCGGTACAGCTCAAAAGTAATGCATCATATGTGTTACCTTGGCAAAACCGGAAGCGTCTACAATGTCACCCAGCAAGTCATGTACATCATTGGAAGCAGGCAAGTTAAGGGCAAGATTCTTGCCAAGAGAATCAGCGTGCGTACTGAGCACATCAAGCACTCGAAGGGCAGAGACAGCTTCCTGAAACAGGTGACAGAAACAGTCAGAAGAGCGCCAAAGGGAAAGGCACCTGGGCTCCGGATAAGTGCCGGCCTGCGCCTGCCTCGGTGCCTGCGCCTGCGCCTCTGGAGCCCATTGCATAGCCTAAGGTACAAATAAAGGACTCGGACAGTAAAAAAAAAAAAAAAAAAAAAAAAAAATGGAGGGGGATAGCACTTACATTTTTAGAAGAGAGGGAGACAAATTCACTGTGTCCTTCTGCCTAACCTGGAACTTAACAGTAGAAAAGACTGGCATTGAACTCAGAGATCCACCCGTGCCTCCTGGGTGTTGGAATTAAAGGTATGTGCCACCACACCCAGTCCAATACATTTCTTCTCCTATATTATAGTAACAAATATGGTGAGCCAGATGGAAACTGATAAAACATGATTTGCTTTCAATTTTTAATCAAAAATAGGAATCGTTTATTCATACAATTTCTCTGGTTCTAGGGGCAAACTCTCCTCATTTATTATACACTCTATTCTGTTTTGTTCTCAAATTATGAATACTAAATTCTAAATTCTTCTATGAGAACAAACTGACTATGTTGAACTATGCTTTTCCCCATTTTAATTGTATAATGTGTCTAAAACCTCGATAAGGCTAAAAATCTTTGGGCTTGACCATTTTACTTTTTCTCAACAGTAGATGGCAATATATGTTCACCTGTAGCAAAGACAACAATTACTCCAATGGTTGTAGGATTTGATTTTTTTTTTCTCCCTGTTACTCAGGAGAATGAAATGGTTGTATTTAACATTGCAAATTGAAGGTGAAAATGGTTTGTGTACCAGTGATATTGTATTTAAAATTTTGATTGAAGACAAGCCTTGCAAGCGCAAGTCCTAAAAGCAATCATTGTGGACAGCCACTGTGGACAGGCAGTGCTTCCGGGAGGGTTGCTTCCGGGAGGGTTGCTTCCGGGATGGTTGCTTCCGGGAGGGTTGCTTCCGGGAGGGTTGCCGGAAGTGTGGGTGAACACAGGGGCCCGGATAGCAGACAGGTGTAGAAAACAACTCAGCAAACAACTTTAGTTTCCTTCTCTTGAAATTGTCAAATCATGTTTCCTGTTTGTTTCCTTGCTTGTTGTTTTTAAATCCCAAAGTGTGGTCTTATCCCTACCCTTTAAAACATTACACACTTGATCAATGTAGTAATTTTATAAAGCATGCCAACTTCATAGCCAAGGCTACATTTACTCTTTCTTCTCAAAAACAAACAAAACAACAACAAAAACCAAACAAAACAACAAAAAAACCAACCAACCAAACAAAACAACAAAACCTGTGAGAGGTCTCCCGGGGGCCATGTCTGTTACACCTTAGAGACTGGATTTCCGGAGTTCGGAGTTGGATTGAAGGAGTCTCAGTCTCTCCACAGCATCAAGAACCTCAGAAGCACTCACAGCTCAAGGTTTAAAAATAGCTGTTAGTTAAGTCCAAGTGCTTTCTTGTCACTCAGTATCCACTGAGTGTTCTATGTATCAAAGGAGTAAATGCTGTCTTCGCTGTCTTAACCTCCAGAATAAGACGAGAGGACCTGAATGTGTAAGCGCTCAATAGCTTTGTGTTTTTAGGAATCTCCACAATGAGCGTTATCTTCGTTTACATCTATTCTTAATATGTGTTGTGTTGAAGTTAGGGCCCTGTCCTTCCCAGTCACATGCTCCCTTCCCCAAATAAGACTCAGACTCAAAATATATTTACAAATATCTCAGCTATATAGCTAGGCTCTTCTCTGACTAGAGTCATAACTTAAGACAACCCATTTATTTTAAGCTACATTCTGCCATGTCTCCTGACATCTTCCTGGGCAGATCTCCCAGCAAATCTCCTGTCTGGATCTACCCCACAATTCTTTCTCCTCCCAGATGTTCCAAGTCTGTTTCTTGCCTTAGACCTAGGCCATCAACTTTTTGACAGGTGATACATCCATACAACACACGAGATATTTTCTCTACACTACTGTTTGGTACTAAGTGGGTTGTTTATTGGCAATAACTTTCAGCTTTCTATTTTATGCATTTGTTTGGTTTTGCTTTCCCTGAGCCACTGTGTAGTCCAAGGTATCCTTAAGTGTTTGGGTTATGGGACCTCATCACCATCCTTGGCTCGGATCTAGGCTTTAGAACAAGTTATTCCTTGTGGATAGTGTGTCAGTGACAGTTTGCATCCGGGAACACTGTGGGTGGTAAAAAGACCCCCTTTTAGACAGAACTGCCAGGGAGCGTGGCAAGCATCTCTACTCACCATCAAACTATATGCAAAATACAAAGAAAAAGAGGGGATGTTTTGTGCTTGATGTTATCAAATTAACACAGCTTCCACAATTTCTTGCTGGTCAAGACTTAAAAGGTGTTTGTTACACATTGGTGTTGGTCACTTTTTATTCCCCTATTTTTTTCTTTTTTCTTTTATATATATATTTTTTTAATTTACATTCCAAATCATTTCCCCTTTCCCGTTTCCTCTCTCCCCAAAAGTCCCATAAGCCTTATTCCCCTATTTTTATAATTGATAATTAGGTTCTCAGAACCAACAAATCCTACAATAATCCTTTTGGATTCATTTTAAAGGATAAAATGATTTATGTTAAGTAGCTAGGTTTTAAGAGTAAATGTTTTAAAAATATTTTATTTTTTTAGTTTAACTTTTTGTGTATGAGTGTTTTGCTTACATATATGTCTGTGTTTAGTGACCCAAAAGGCCAGTCTCAGGAGTTGGAACTGGAGTTACAGACAGTGTATGCTACCACATGAGTGCTGAGACTCAATCCTGGATCCTGTGGAAGAGCAGAAAGTGTGCTTATCTGCTGAGCTATCTCTCCTTTCATTTGTGTGTGTGTGTGTGTGTGTGTGTGTGTGTGTGTGCGTGCACGCCTGTGCATTGTCTGTGTGACTTCAGTGCTGGAGAAGGCCAGAGAGGTGCATTGGATCCCTTGGAGCTGGAGTTATAGGTAGTTACAAGCTGTCACACATTGGGCTGAGAACCAAACTTGGATCCTACGAGAGAGCACTAAGCATTCGTAACTGCTGAGCTATCTCTCCAGTTTCAAGAGTAAATCTTTTGGAATTCCAAAGAGGAGTGAGATTTAATCTATTTTCAGGTCTGCTGGTGGTTGGCAACTGTTAATTTCAGTGCAGAATTTTTGGATTCTGAAGATTAATATTGATTTTAAATTTCTGACTAGGAACTTATAAATTTTTGAAGGGAACAGAATGTTTGTTCTTCTGACATAGGTACTACATAAATAAAGTTATCATAGTCTGTGAAGTTTTGATGGGCTTATAGTTAAAGGACAGGGATGTCCTGGATCTTTGTGGGTGTTTCCTATAGAGGAAAGCTGTGTTTCTCTCCCATGAGATGGTGGCTTTAGCATCTGAAAGGAACTATTTTTAGGATCACTGGTTACCTTGTCTTTACTATTAATAAATTAATAACATCTTACATTAGGCAAAGTTCCAGATTTCATTTCTCTTATCATATTAAGATGCGTCATGAGATCAGCCCAGGACACTGTGGTAGCTTGTGTGTGCCTATGTGCTTTTCGTCCCAGGAAACAGTTTGAGTTTCTTTATAACACATCTCTCTTGTTGCACAACAGCCTATCCTCAACATCTAGTTTGATGGCCTCAACTCTGTACCAAGGTAAGTGTGGATTTCAGCACAGACCTTAAGATTGCCAGCTTCCCTTCACATCAGAGAGGCATTGAAAGTTCAGTTTAATAGCATGCATCCACAGGCTGCTGGGGACGCGGAGTGACCTTGTAGGTGGGAACTGGCTGGCTTCCCCTGCATTCATTCTTCTCTCATAAGGTGGGACTATTATCTGATGAGTCACAAAAGCATTCTATTTAACAACTGAGAAGAATTAAGGCTGATAAGATTATTTCATGGTCTAATTTTAATTCTTCTGCTGGGTGGGAATCATTTCATCTGAAAAAAAATTCTCCATTTTTTTCTTTTTTACTCTCTATTGTATCTATTGTATAGTGTTGTAGAATGAATATTTTTCTACCAGCAGTGTATCATATGTAACCTGATATTTGATTACTCACAACAACATGTGCAAACTTAAATTTAGATGACCAATATTTAAAATATTAGCTAGTAACCTGTGTGGGGTCTGCCCAACAGAGTGCCGTCTGTTGAGAGCGATGTCTTTCTGAGAAGGTATCTTCTTTTGATGCCTCTTCTATACCAATGCCCTGATCTTATGTGCAGCCCGTGCTGTCTCTCTTGGGTGCCAGGCACTCTTCCTCCTGCTTTTAGTATTTCCTCCACCTGTGGCGGGCCAGAGAGAATGAGAGCTAGCAGAAGCTGGTTGTGGACAGGTGACCCTATCCTTAGAGATTTAATGAACACACTCAGTACTTCATTCCATATAGGTGTGAGGGGGGCAACCCTTATTACTCTTCCCATGTTTTCTCTCTGAGGTCAGGTGGGAGAGCCTGGAATTTGGGCTCTCGGGTGTCCCCAGCTGCTTCTGGAAGTCTCTTCCTCCATGGTACGCGTACGCTACTTTTCTTCTGCCTGCCTCTACATACATCTTCTTTCTGGATATAACTCTAATTCCTTCACTGCCCAATGTCCTGACAGCTCAGGGATATCTGGAGATCTTAGTCAAGTTACACAAACTGCTAATAATTGAGTTTTAGCTATACCACACTCAAAAGCCCTTAATGTTCCTACCACTCAGGAGTTGCTGTATTCTCTAACTTCAGAATTTTCCTACAAGCCCATTACCTTTCTTTCCTCGATATCTACAGCCCTAAACCTGCAAGTCCTGGTTCTTTTCTTGTGCAGAATGGTTTTGTTATTTGTCTAACTGTCTTTGGAGACAGTTATCTATGATGAGCTCTCTTTGTTTCTTTATGAAACGACCATTTGTTCAATGTGTGATGCTAAATGTTAATAGTTTAATCTCCTTCTGAAATATTTGGAAATTTATAAGGGATTAGACAGGGGAATTCACAAAGCTCTCAGAGTCCTGGACCATTTCTGAATTACTTCCATGTTTAACCAGCAGAATATTTTCATCTCCTACAAACTGTTCCTGGGAGGCCATGTTTTTCTATAGATTTTGAATTCTTTTTTATTTTTTTGTACTGTTTCTTAGCATGCATATATTTGAATGTAGAAAGAATCATTTAATGAAAAGATAATCTAAGATCTTAACTCTTTGGTCAAGTTTAAGTAGATGTCTGTGTTAACCCATTTATATATAAATAAACCCTATATTGTGTGATAGGAAAGTCCCTCTTTTGAAGACAGTCATCCAGGGCTGTGCATGCAGTGATTCCAATTTAGATTGGGTTTATTCCAGAATTCTTCATCAATTGGCTAAAGTGACATTCAGCATATAACTTCCCTCCATGGATCAACTGATGGCATTTCTGTATTGACAGAAGTCCATTGATACTTCATTTTTATTTTTATTTTTGGTCAGCAAACATGATATTGTTTTATTGTATAGTATTTCTTTCTGTGTAAACATGAATCACTTGGTGGTGGTACACACTGTTTCTGTGAACAATTTGAACCAACAATAAGGTATTCAGATAGCACAGTCATGTTTGAAAATTTGCCCCGGCTCCTTTGTAAATGTGCACTGCACATGGATGCATGATATAATTTAAGTTGTTCCCCTTGCAATTTCCTTCACTCACTTTAAAGCCAATAGAACTATGTATAATCACGTTATTTGGAAAGGTTTTACTTGTTAAATCATAGTAATGTGATAGCCTTATGTTGAAGTTAAGTATGAGAGAGCAGTTAATAGTGCTGAAACATGATGACCTTTGCCATGACCCCTCTGAAAAGCAGGCATTGATACACAGACATTCATAAAATCATTTCATAGCTGGCCATGGTAGTGCATGCCTTTAATCCTAGCACTCAGGAGGCAGAGGTAGGTGGATCTCTGGTGAGTTTGAGGCCAGCCTGGTCTACAAAGCAAGTTCTAGGACAGCCAGTGCTGTTATAGAGGGAATCCTGTCTTGAAAAAACAAAACAAAACAAAAATTTTTAAAATTAAAAAGACAGGAAAACTATAAAATCATGTCATAGCATGAAGAGGCTCATTTTTGAATGCCTCAGAGAAAAACATTCAATTCAATTTTGAATTAAATTGTTTCATAGGTACTAAATTAACATTGATTAAAAACCCAAAGTTATAAAAACATACATGGTAAAAGTTTTTCCTCCCACCTCTGGTCTTCCTCTGTATGTAAATATACATTATAAGCATGTAAACTTAATGTAAATATAGTCATCTATTCTCCACGAGTACATTTGTATTAATTAACAACTTGACACAGCCTAGAATCACCTAAAAAAGTCACGAGTACCCCTGCCTAGTGTAAGCCTGTTTGTGAGGGATTATCTTGATTGTCTTAACTGATGTATGAAAGTTCAGCCCCCTGTGAGTAGCCCCAATTTCCTGAGCAGGTAGTCTTGGGAAGGGTCAAAGAGAGAGCCAGCAAACAGAGTTCTTCCATGGTTCTGCCTCCGGTTCCTGCCTTAACTTCCCGAAATAATAGATTGTGACTTTCCCAAGTGTAAGTCAAATAGCCCTTTCCGCCGCAAGCTGCAGAGTTAAACTAGTACACATGTAGACCATGTGCACTCTCTCCCAAGTTTAGCTTTCTTCACTTAACGTTGTATCGGGGAACTTTCCCCATATTAACATGTAATGAATTTTTGGTGTGTGTTGGTGTTGAGGATCAAATCCAGGACCTCGTGTGTCCTAAGCATGCACTCTACCATTGAGTTACATCCACAGATCCATAAATGTTTTATTTTTGAGCTGGGTATGGTGACACATACTTGTAGTGACAACACTCAGGAGATTTGGTCACGAAGACCCTGTTTCAAACATCTTCTGCCCCCAAATATCTCTCTTTTCAACTGATTTATTCAGCTGTGTGATAACTCTAATTTATTTAGTTACTAATCAACAAATGACATTTGATTTGATTTTTTAAAACACTTAGTGTGTGTGTGTGTGTGTGCATGCACACACACACATATACATGTACACACATATGTGCACAGGAGAACAAGAACAGCCTGCAGAAGTTGGTTTGGTTCTTCCATTCTACAGTGGGGTCCTGGGGATCACACTCTGGATATCAGACTTGGTGGCAACCATCTTAACCGTGTAACTGGCCCCAGAACCTTTCCCCCCACTAAAACTGAGTCTTACAGTGTATTCTAGACTGACCTCAAGCTTGCAATCCTCTTGCCTCAATCTCCTAAGTGCGCCCCACTATCCCTGGCTCTCTCTAAGCTTCTACCATTTAAAGAGTGTTCAGCAATCTAAGATGAATCATTTGGCCACATGTGAGTGTATCTGAAATAAGTGCATAAAGAATAAATACCTTTGTAAATTGATGGGCTCTCTACTATTGCCCTCTGTAGGAATGTTCTAATGCACAATAAGCAATACCAGGGAAATGATGCACAATGTTATTATTAGCCTCAGTCCTGGGCTTGCAGGGCGCTACAGAATGAAACTTTCACTTGTGCCTGGCTTAGCAGCAATGGCTTCTTACATGATTATGCTGTCTTTTACTTTTATTAGGGTCAAAGATTATTTTTGTTATTAAAAAAAATCACACCGTGTAATGTGAGGTTTTGGATAAGTTGTCCTTTTTATCATAGCCTTCTCCATCTTTTGAAACTCTCCCTACCAGAGGTTTCAGTAAACCCCACAGCATCACTGTGTGGCTGACTGGATATGGCTTTTTCTCTCTCTGCTGTGTTTTTTTCCAAGTGAGTGGGTAGGTGGCAAGGGTGTGATTGCTGTGTATCAGAACCTGATGGCTGTGTTAGTGATTTATCTGATGGGGAATGGCCTCTCGAGGAGCAGCGTTGATGATACTCCCCCTGAGTCAGCTGCCCCTGCATTGTTGAGCATAGCTAAACTAGATTTGAGACCAGACAGGAGACACAGCAGTAAACCACAGGCAGACAGACAGAACTCTGGAGTATTCCTAACAAAACAGAGGCCTGACAAGGAAGAATACATGTTGACAGCATTTCTTAGGATACGCTTCAAGGAACCCATTAAAACATCTCCACAGGGTACAGACTTCAATCAGCAGAAGATGTTCTGGATTCCGAGTACCATGGGGTTGAGTTTCCCAGTGACCCCAGCACAGCCCCCAACACAGCATGGCTGGAGTAATTACACAGATTGTGGTGAGTGCCAATGAGAACCTATGGCCAACTACAGACAAACTTTTCCACAGTATTATGTTCAGGTACTTTCAGTCACACTCAGCCTGAACTAATGGAAAGGGCTATCGAAATGGGCAAAGCTTTATTAGAATGGAAGACTTGTTTTTCTGCCGCAAGTGACAATGTTTTGAAAAATCCTTCTGCAAGTACCATGTAAGCTTTCAAGGGAGAGAAACAACCATTAGTCATACCCAGCTATGATGTCTGTGCTGGATAGTTCACTTCCTTGATCCAAGATAGAGTTATGTGAAAGGAGGGAAGCTCAATTGAGAAAATGCCTCCATAAGATCAGGCTGTAGGGCATTTTCTTCATCAGTGACTGATGAGGAAGGGCCAAGGCCATTGTGGTTGGTACCCTCCCTGGGTTGGTATTCTGGGTTATATGATAAAGTAGGCTGAGGAATCCATGATGAGCGGGGCCAGTAAGCAATATTGCTTCATGGTCTCTATATCAGCTCCTGCCTCCAGGTTTCTTTCCTGTTTGAGTTCAAGTTCTCATTATAACTTCCCTCATCCGTATTTATCACCTTGCACAAAACTCAAGTCCAAGTGGATCAAAAATCTCAATGTAAAATCAGATACACTGAACCTAATAGAACAGAAAATAGGGAGTAGCCTTGAACTCATTGGCACAGGAGACAACTTCTTGAACAGAACACCGATGGCTTGGGCACTAAAAGCAACAATTAATAAATGGGCTCATGAAACTGAAAAGCTTCTGTAAGTCAAAGGACACCATCAATAGGGCAAGACGACGGCCTACAAATTGGGAAAAAATCTTCACCAACTGAACATCAGACAGAGGGCTAATATCCAAAATATATAAAGAATTCAAGAAGTTAGACACCAACAACCCAAATAACCCAATTTCAAAATGTACAGAGCTAAACAGAAAATTCTCAACAAAGGAGTATCTAATGACTGAGAAACACTTAAAGAAATGTTCAAGGTCTTTAGTCATCAGGAAAATGCAAATCAAATCAATTCTGAGATTCCACTTTACACCCATCGGATGATTAAGATAAAAAACTCAAAGGACAGCAATGCTGGAGAGGATGTAGAGCAAGGGGAAGACTCCTGCATTGCTGGAGGGAGTGCAAACTGGTACAATCACTCTAAAAATCAATTTGGTGGTTTCTCAGAAAATTAGGAACCTAGCTATACTACTCCTGGGCATATTCCAAAAAGATGTTCCATAATCCCAGAAGGAAACTTGTTCAACTATGTTCATAGCATCTTTATTCATAATAGCCAGATACTGGAAACAACCTAGATGTTCCTTAACTGAAGAATGGATAAAGAAAATGTGGTTCATTTACACAATAGAATACTATTCAGCTATTAAAAGCAAGGGCATCATGAATTTTGCAGGCAAATGGATGGAACTAGAAAATATCATCCAGAGTGAGGTGACCCAGACCCAAAAGGACATACATGGTATGTACTCCCTTATAAGTAGATATTAGCCATTAAGTAAGTACAGGACAACCATGTTATAATCTATAGATACAAAGAAGCCAAATAGGAAGAAGTGCCCAAGGGAGGTTGATTGAATCCTTCTCAGGAGCAGAAATAAAATAGATATTAGAGGTGGATGGAGGGAGGATGGGAACTGGATGGGAGAGGGGATAGGGAAGGGAGTGGGGGTAAGGATCAAGTGTAAGGAGAGTAAGGGAGAGAGACAAGAAATTGGTGGTAGGTGGTGGGGGGCACATCTTTAGGACGTGCCAGAGACCTGGGAGGCCCATGGGTATCTATGAAGGAGACTCTGAGACTTGCAGCAGTGGGAGATATGGGTCCTGAAGTGGCCACTGCTTGTACCTATGCAGGTTTCTCAGTGGAGGGATAGGGACACCAACCCACCCCACAAAACCTTTGACCCAAAATATGTCCTGCCTTCAAGATGTTCAGGGACAAGGAGAGCAGAGATGAAGGGAATGGCCAACTGATAACTGGCTAGAACTTTTTTTTTTAAAGATTTATTTTTTTATGTATGTGAGTACACTGTAGCTGTCTTCAGGCACACAGAAGAGGGCATCAGACCCCATTACAGATGGTCATGAACCACCATGTGGTTGCTGGGAATTGAACTTAGGATCTCTGGAAGAGTAGTCAGTGCTCTTAACCGCTGAGCCATCTCTCCAGCCCAACTGGCTAGAACTTAGACTCATCCCATGGGTGAGAATCAATCCCTGACACTATTAACGATACTCTGTTATGGTTGCAGATAGGAACCTAACATAACTGTCCTCTGAGAGGTTTCACCCAGCAGCTAATGGAAACAGATACAGAGACTCAATAGCCAAACATTAGATAGAGCTTGGGGAGTCTTATGGAAAAGCTGAGAACAGGGACTCCACAGGAAGACCAACAGAGTCAGCTAACCTGGATCCTTGGGGTCTCCTAGGGTCTGAACTACCAACCAAAAGTGAGCATGGGTTGTACCTAGGCCTCCCACACATATGTAGCAGATGTGCAACTTAGTCTTCATGCAGATCCCTTAACAACTAGAGCAGGAGATGTTCCTGAATCTGTTGCTTGCCTGTGGATCTCATTCCTCTAACTGAGCTACCTTGTCTGTCCTCAGTGGGAGAGGATGTGTGTAATTCTGTAGGGACTCGATGTGCTGGGGGTGGGGGAGAGTGTTGTTGATACCCAAGAAGGGCTCCTGCGTCTCAAACTCGAAGGAGATGTGGGAATGGAGGGAGAATCTGTGTGAGGGGTCACTGGGATGAGAGGGGGTGCTGATATTGGGATGTAAAGTGAATTTTTAAAAAGGTGCAAACAGCCCAATGGGATTATCTCAAACTACAGAGCTGATTTGAATTCAGTTCTCAGAAGACATACAAGTGTATTTATATAAGGATACAAGTATAGAGGAGGCCTAAACATTTGAGATACGTTTAATATTGCTTATTATCAACAAAATGAATGAAAATGAAACTCACCATGTAGGATGGTGTGGTGTTTTGAAAAGAAGTGGCTCCCATAGGCTCATATATTTCAGTGGTTGATTATCAGGGAGTGGCACCACTTGAGAAGGATTAGAAGGTGTGGCTTTGTTGGAGGAAGTGAGTCATTGGGGATGGGCTTTGGGGTTTCAAAAGACCAAGCCAGCTCTAGTCTCTCTTCCTGCTGCCCTCAGATTCAGATGTAGGACTCTCAGCTCCTTTTCCAGCGTCATGTCTGCCTGTGTGCCTCCATGCTTCCCGCCATGGTAAGGACTGAACCTCTGAAACTGTAAGCCAGCTCCACTGAAATGCTTTCCTTTATAAGAGATGCTATGACTGTGGTTTCTCTTCGCAGCAATGAGATGGCCGACTAAGACAGATAGCTATCACAAAAGACAAAACGTGACAGAGGTGGATGAGGACATAAGAAAGGAGAACTGCCTAAAAGCTTTGGTGGAAATATAAGTCAGTATAAATGCTATGGAAAACAGTATAGCTAATCCATATTAACTGCACTACCCTGAAATCCCACTGTAACCTACCTAGATTATCATATCAAAGTGATACCTGAATTCCTAGGTTGAACAGCACTATTCACAACAGCCAAAATAAGGACCCAACCATTGGTGTGCTACTCAGTCAGAAGAAGAATGAAGCCCTATCATTTGTATCCAAGTAGGTAGAAGCAGAGGTCTTCACATTAAGAGAACCAAGGTAGACACACTATGACGTTCTCATTTATTTGTGGAAACTGAGAAGTGCAGTCTCTAGTGGCCACTGAGAGGGAAGGGGGAAGGGAGGATGGAGAGGCTTAGATAAGGGACAGTAAGACATATTTGGGGAAATAGTTTTTTGTTCTGTAGCTCAGTAACATAGTTACAGTTTACATCAATCTACTATAGATTTCAAAATAACCAGAAGAAAGGAAACTCCAAAGACTTAGAATAGTTAATGTTTAAGGAGATGAATACGTTAGTTGCTGTGACTTAATCATTATGCATTACCATATATATTAAATTATCATATAATACCTCCTAGCTATGTACAAATATATTTGAATATAACTAAAAAGAAGTCACCCAGAGAATAAGTGAGCAGAGGTAATCTTTCAATGTTTTAAAATTTTAAATTATTACATTTGTTTAGTTTGTAAATACATATGTGTACAGGGACTCATGTGCCACAGTGCCTGTGTGGTGTTCACAGAACAACTTTCAGAAGTCAGACCTCTCCTTCCACTATGTGAGTTCCAGGGATGAAACTCGGGCTGTCAGACTTGGCAACAAGTGTCTTTACCTACTGAGCCACCTTGCCAGCCCCTTCTGCTATGATCTTGAACAGACGATCATCTTAAAAACTCCAGGGAAAGAGATTCTGCATTGTCTCCATGCACCCCAGTGGCGCGAACTGATTTTTGTTTGTCTTATGCTGAACAACATTTAGGACAGTATCTGGCTTATGATGGGCACCGTACAAGGAGAGAGGGAATCTATTAGGTGCTCTTGAAGTCTCAAGGTGGAAAGGCAAGAAAGCCCTTCAGTGCTTGGGATTTCAGGGTCTGTCCCACCCCTGGGTGCTATTACTGGGTCCAGAGCCACATGGAGTCTTCCTCAGCATGCTGTAGTCCTTGTGTCATATCCTGAGGAACAGTGCACATTGAGTAAGTAACAAACTTACATTCCTTAACTTCTCAATGGCATTTCCCCCATTACGCCACACTTGCTCTTTCTAAATAATATTTCATTATTTTTATCAATTGTCAAACAATATTTTATTAATTATTAAACACATGCATAGAATGTGTTTTGCTCATAATCACCCCAATTTTCCCCCTTAATTCCTCCCAGAAAACCCTCACCTTCCCATTTTCAGCATTATGGTCTCTTTTCATAGCTTATCCAGCCCAGTCTATGCTGCCCCTATACTCATATGTGTGGGTCAACCTACCAGGGATCACTCCTTAAAGAAAAGTGGCTCTCTTTCCTCCAGAAGCCATCAACAGACATAATTGCCTCAGTCAGGGGCGGGGCTTGCTAACCCCCTCCCCCTATTCATGCGGAATGTTGACTGGCTTAACCTTGTGCAGATGTCATTCAGGCAACCACAGCTACTGTGAATTTATGAATCCAGTGGTCTTGTCATGTTCAGATGACACTCTTTTGCCCCAGTCCCCCATGGCCTTGTCTCTCATAATCTTTCTACCCATCTTTCAGAAGGTCCCTGAGCCCTGGGAAGAGGCGTGATATAGACGGTCCATCTGTGGTTGAGCTCTCCACTGACACTTTGCATTCACTATTTTTGTATAGCTGAGACAAAACACAATAACGGCAGTGACTCATAGAAAGAAAGATTTGTTCTGGGCTTATGGTGTCAGAGGGATAAGAGCTTGTCACCTTCATTTGCAGGCAGGAAAGTGTGGCTGCTGGAGCAGTAGCTGAGAGCACAGGGCTCACATTTTAAAATGCAAACAGAGAGCAGAGAGAGGGTATTGGGGATGGCAGTAGTTTTTTAATTCTCAAAGACTGCCACGGTAGTCATAAACTTTTACCAACAAGGCCACAACTCCTAACTCAACCTGGGGACTAAGTCGTCGTTTTCTTCTTCTTCTTCTTCTTCTTCTTCTTCTTCTTCTTCTTCTTCTTCTTCTTCTTCTTCTTCTTCTTCTTCTTCCTCTTCTTCCTCTTAAGAAAATTTATTTATTTATTTTATGTATATGAGTACACCACCATTGCTCCATTATTGCTTTCTTCAGACACACCAGAAGAGGGCATCAGACCCCATTACAGATGGTTGTGAGCCATCATGTGGTTGCTGGGAATTGAACTCAGGACCTCTGGAAGAGCAGTCGGTGCTCTTAACCACTGAGCCATCTCTCCAGCCCGGGGACTAAGTCTTCAATGCCCTGGACTACAGGGACATCTCATTCAACTCACCACGTGCTTGACCAGTGTGGGCTTCTCTGTTAGCCACCACTCTCTGCACAGAGGAACTCTGATGAGGCTTGAGAGCTGTGCCACCACGAGACGTAGGGAAGTTTGACACTGTGCCCATTTAAAAAATAGCAGTAGTAGGTTCACCCTGGGGGGCTGTGAGCACCTCAGCCATGAGTTCTTGGTCAGACTTGCAATGCAAGGCATATGTTTCTTCTTGTAGAGTGGGCTTAAATCCAATTGGAAAGCAGTTGGTACTGCCTTAGTTAGGATTAACATATTATGATAAAATAGCATAACCAAAAGCAATTGGGAGAGGAAAGGTTTTGTTTGGCTTACATATCTTGAATCACAGTCCATGGAGGGAAGCTGTGGTGGTTTGGATATGCTTGGCCCAGGGAGTGAGTGGCATTATTAGGAGGTGTGGCCTTGTTGGGAGTAGGTGTGGCCTTGTTGGAGGAAGTGTGTCACTGAGGCTTTGAGACCCTTCTAATTGCCCTGAAGCCAATCTTCTCCTATTTGCTTTTGGAACAAGATGCAGAACTCTCAGCTCCTCAAGCACCACGTCTGCCTAGATGCTGCCATGCTTCCTGCCATGATGATAATGGACTGAGTCTCAGAACCTGTAAGCCAGCTCCAATGAAATGTTGCCCTTTATAAGAATTATCTTGGTCATGGTGACTCTTCACAGCAATGAAAACTCTAAGACGGAAGCCAAGGCAGAAACCCTAGCAGGTCATGAACCTGGAGGTGGAACCTGATGCAGAGGCCATGGAGGGGTGCTGCTTCCTGGCTCGCTCCTCATGGCTTGCTCAGCCTGCTTTATTATAGAACCCATAACCACCAGCCCATGGATGGCACCACCCACAATGGGCTGGGCCCTCCCCATCAATCACTAATTAAGAAAATTAAGCTGGATCTTATGGAGGACTTTTCTTAATCAAGGCACCCTCCTCTCCAAACACTCTAGCTTGTGTCAAGTTGACATAAAACTAGCCAGCACAGCCACTTCAGTTACGCTTGTGGGCTTTTGTACCCATGGGGCACGTCTTGCCAGGTTGGTCATTACTTTAGTTGGCTGAGTAAATCTGATGATATTTTCACCCCAGCCTACATAACACCTTCTATGCTATCCAGCAGGAAGGAGGTTCCTGCTCAGTACCAGCTTGATTTCTTCAGGTCCTGTGACCACAAACTATGTAGTGTCTTCAGGAATAGGGTCTTACTTTCCATCAAGTTCTGATGGGTTCCCAAAATAAATGGCCTTACTCCTAGAGGCATTGTGGGTGTGGCTGCTGTGTCACATGTAGGTGGCAGAGAGGAGAGAGGCCATGTCTATGCTCGGTGTTCTGACCTGTGAATATCTGAATGGTTAGTAACCTGACATTCCCTGAAAAAGGCAAGCCTGAGACTACAATCAGTCTGGCATCAGGGGACCTGGACAGGGAGCTAGCCTGAGAGGACTACCAGTCCAGGGCAGCACAGGCTTGGTGGGGGTGGGGCAGACCTTCCCCAGGATGATCCCAGTTCTGTCGAATTGCCATGAGGTAATCACTCATCCGTGCCCTCACTGGAAAGCCATTACACTGGTAAGTGGTGGGGATGCTGTTGAATGTAGATGTCAAGTCTACAGGTTAGTGAAATATGGACATCAAATAAATCGATCATGAGTTCTAGTTTCAAGATCTCTTTTTTGGCCTTTATTCTGTCTCTCATGAATGAGGAGGCATCGTGATATGATCTTATGAAATTACAAAAGAGGAAAAAAGTAAAGCTCTCTCTGGGAATTGAGAGATACCTAGAATGCTAGGAGACAGTAGACAGGGGCATTGCAGCAAGTTCAAGGCCAGCCTGCTACACAGTGAATCCTAGGTCAGCCTGAGCTCGGTGTGAAACCTCACCCCAAGACACCTATGGACCAGTCTCCTTCCTGGATATAGCTGCAGAACCCCCCAACTAAATAAAGGAATATCTAATCTAGCAATACATAAAAAGACAGTATGTCATGATAAAGTAGAGTTTGCACCAGGAATACAAGACAGATTCTTGTACAAAATTCAGTCAGTGTAAGCCACTATACACAACCTCTTATATAATAAAAATCATTTGATCAAATTAGCAGATGAATAAGACTCATTTGGTAAAACTCAGTGTCTATTCACGATGAGAATTCTGGTATATACTAGAATCTTTTATACTGAAGAAATGTCTTAAGTTTTTTCTGTTGCTGTGATAAAATGCACTGCATAAGGGGAAGGATTTGACTCACAGTTCCAGGCTCTATCCACTTCAGCAGGGGACAGAAGCGAACCACTTAATATTATTAAATGGATCCACGAAAACCCTGCAGTTAATATTCTACTTCACAATAAAACAATATTTTCCTGAGAATAACCAGAAGACAGACTATCCACTGTCATAAACCTACTATAGTGGTTCTCAACCTGTGGGCTGTGACCCTTTTGGGGTCACCAATCAGATATCCTGCATATCAGATATTTACATTATGATTCATAACAGTAGCAAAACTACAGTTATGAAGTTTGAGGTCACCATAACATGAGGAACGGTGTTAGAGGGTGGCAGCATTAGGCAGACTGAGAACCACTCACTGTATTGAACACTATTGGAAACCAATAAATGAAATGAGGCAAGGGGAAGGTATATAAGGCATGGCAAGTGAGGAAGAAACGAAAACTGTTTCTATTAACAGATGACTGTTACATAGAAGGTTGAAGGCATGGCTGGAGGGATGGTTCAGTGGCTAAGAGAACACGCTGCTTTTACAGAGAACCAATTTAGCTCCCCGCCCTAGTAGGGCAGCTTACAAACATCAGCTCCAGGACATCTGGCACCCTCTTCTGGCCTCTTCAGGCACTACATGCTTTTTGCAACCCTCTCCCACACAAAGACAGGCATTTGCATCATTTAAAAATAATTTTTAAAAACTTTTTTAAAAGGAAGACATTTATAAAAGCTCCCAGAACCAATTAAGTTAATAAGTATATATCATATAAAAATCACATCTTGAAAAATCAACTGTGTGTTTTACTAGCAGTGAAAAAATTGTACTAGTTGCTTATAGAAAGGGAAGAAAGAAAGAGATGGGAAAGGAAAAGAAAATAGAGAAAGGAAAGAAAGAGAGGATAGAATACAAGAAGGCTGGATGTGATTGCTCACCCCTATAATTCTAGCATTTGGAAGGTGGAGGCGGGGCTAGTATGAGTTTCAGGCTAGACTATGCTATACAGTGGCTATATATTGTCTAAAAACAAAAAGACATATATTAGTGTATATCTAACTAACTATGTGCATACACACACGCACAAACACACACTCACACACACACAGAGGGGATCTGTATGTTGCAGACTTGCAGATAAGAATGCAATATTTTTAGTCACTGAAAACTGGAAACCTCTTAAATAACCTTAGCTTGTACAAACAGTGACACATCCTTCTGACAGCACTCTCGATGTGCAGTAAAAGGAAAAAGGTGATATGCTTTACATATAACACCGTGAGTGTCTCTCCAGTGTATTGTGTAGAGCAGGGGAAGCCAGGCTCAGAGTCTGTATGGTACAGAGCTGAGGGCTAGGTGTAGCACAGCAGTTCACCTTGAGTAATTTGTAAATAATGTAAATTTAATGCACACAGTTCAGGAGTCAGGGAAGTCCAGGTTCCAGGTGAGCAGGCCAGCGCCTCTGCTTCCCAAGTGCTGGGATTAGAGGTGTGCACCACCACTGCCTGGCGTCTTTTGCTTTTATTACATTCTTATTTATTCTCTGTGTGTGCGCTAGTGCGTGAACTCAGGTAGCCTGACTTGACGATGGGTACCTTTACCTGCAGAGCCACCTCGAAGGCCCTTGGGCCTCTTATATCGGACACTAATCCTACCTGTAAATTCTCTGCACTTGCGACTTAATCGCCTCCCCATGTTCCCACCTCTAAACGCAAACACATCGGGCATCAGGTTTCAGAACATGAACCAGGCGGGACAGAAACACAGACCACAGCAGCAGGATTCCGTGTGTGGGACATAATCCTGGAACAGGCAAAGCTCCAGACCGGACGCTCTGCCTTGGGAGTAGAGACAGCAGCCCGAGAGAACGTTTCAGGCAGGCGTCCTGAGCCTGTTCCGTAGCACCGACTGCTGCGCTGATCACACAGTTTGCTACATTTTTCAAAGCTCACAGAGGGTTTACCAAGGGTACGACGTATAACTGTATTTAAATCTTGGAGACTCCAAGAACACCGAGGATAGCCGTGAAGAATCGGGAAGAGCCAGAGGACAGTAAGGCTTAAAAGTTGTGTAACTTGTGCTGACTAGGAGGAACTTTGTCCTGAATAAGAATACAGAAGGCTGCAGAGAGCTTCAAGCTCAAGGACCCGGTTTCATTCTCCAGCACTGAGCAAACAAAACCAAGCAAAGGGCCCAAGAGCAGACAGTTTCAGTCTCTGAAGTCAGCACCTCAGCCTCCTGCTCTCAGTGCGCATTACCTTGTTTTTTGAATTCTTCAAGTTCAGCCTATCGAAGTGTTGGTCAGTTGGTATTGCGAGCTGCTGGACGGTGGACCCGTGAGGCCTCCTCTATTACACGTTGAGCAACTCTGCACCGGAAAGAGGGGCTTCTCTATACTGGCTCTCAGGGACCTTTATTCTTTTCCATGACAAGTAAAGTTACTGATTGAAGACATTTGAAAGTGGCAGTCCTAGGTTAAAACCCTCAGTTCCAAGAGCACCAAACCGGTGGGGTATGGTGGCACACACCTTTAAGCCTGGCCAAGACAGGAGGATTTCTGCATTTGAGGCCAGCCTAGTCTACACAGTCTCAGGACAGTCAGGGCTATACAGAGAAACTAAAAAAACAAAAGCAAGCAAGCAAACAAAAGCTGAGGGAGGGAGGGAGGGAGGGAGAGGGAGAGGGAGGGGGGAGAAAGAGAGAGAAAGAGAGAGAGAGAGAGAGAGAGAGAGAGAGAGAGAGAGAGAGAGAGAGAGAACGAACTTCTGCCACAAGAAAAACAAGCAAACAAAAACCTTGATGGTTTCCTTTAATAACAGTTGAGTTGGGGCAGCTTTTCAGTACAAAATCCAAAGGCAATAACAGATCACCAAATTCATTTACACATATTTGATAAATTTCTTTATAGCAAAAACATTAGAAGTCAAAAGCTGTCGAGAAATTGGGAAAATTAATTGACTTATTTTTTTAATCACCAAAAGGACTAGCAGCTTCAAGAAATTGAGAGGATACCAACAAATCAATAAAATTAGCAAATAAAAAGTCAAAAAAAACCAAACTAACAAAAAAAAAAAAAACCAAAAAAAAAACCAAGAACAATCCACAGAGCAAGACATAGGATTTTTTCTTTTTTTAATAATAAAAAATATTTTAATATCTTCATGAAGAAAAACTCAGTGAAGGTATATGAGGTTGCCAGTCAGTGTCTGTGGTCTCAGTTTAAATCCCATTAAATTACAATGTACAATGTTACTCAATAAGAGTGCATTTCTATCTCTATTCCCATACATAAGACACATCAGCAGACCTGCAACTCAGAAGCAAGGCTATTACTTATGACTTCAGCTTCAGGACCCATCGCTCGCTCACAGAGGCAGCCTCAAGGCACTTTGAGAGTCCAGGACAGTGGTAAGCACGAAGTCTAACATTCTTAGAAAACATGCCAGAGGAAGATACTTCCTGCATCCTTTCTAAAAGGCTTCCTAAATTGTGTCTGCTTCAGGATCCACATGGCTGCTGTCAACCTGCACTAGGTGGGCTGGCAAGAACTTTCTTCTAACGTAGTCAACACCCCAGTCTATTCTTTTGCACTCAAATGCTTAGAAGTAAATGAAGTAGTAAACTAAGCGTTGGTCCTGTTGGAATACTGGGAGACCTTCAGATCCCTCCCCAGGAAACTCCTGGCCCACTCTACAGTGGAAAAGAGTCTGGTCCGCCATTTTGCACAAAAGCCCAAATGCACTCAGCGTTTCCTGCCTGTTTTGGTTACTCTACTCTTGCTGTAGGTAAGCCATGACCTTCGCTTGAACCTGAGGCTCATTTGGTTCACACTTCAAAAGTTCCAGTATCAGGTGTGGGATACTTGCGGGGGAGCTTGTCTGGTAACCATCCATGTAGGAGTAGCCCATCATTGACTCGGGCGAGCTGGAGTAGGGGTCTGGGTACTCGGACTTGATGGCCCGACTAGGAAAGTGACCATATGGTTGGTAACTACGCAGGCTGCCATGAGGTGGCATTGCCGTGCTAATGGGAGATGTGACGAAGGGACTTCTGTCATAGTCTGTAGGAGGCAAGGCTACATGGCTCAGAGGTAGGCCTTTGGAGGCAGAATGAAAGTTCTGAATTGCAGAGGTCAGGTCTGAGGGCGTTGTTTGGATCATCTGAGACACAGCTTCCAGCTTAAGTCTATCGGCTCCAATGAAGGCTTTGTTCTGTTGTTTCAAGGCCCTGTCTCTCTTGTACATCGGCCCAAATTTATTTCTGCCTCCTCTCATTAGGTCGGCTCTAACAGATTCCAGCTTCATTCCAACACTGATACGTTCTTTGAACTGACAGTAAGGACATCGTTTTGTCAGTTTGACAATTCTGGTCCTCTATGCACGTGTACCTTCTTTCGGTTTTGGACAGTTCGCTTAAAAAGACCCTTGCAGCTTTCACAGGTGAGGAGATCGTAATGATACCCAGATACTTTATCGCCACACTCAGGACATAGCTCTTCCAGGTCTTCATCCTAGGAGGAATTCACCATTTTAAATTGAGACACTTGCATGTTTTCCGATATCTGCCCCTGTTCCCCATGCGATCGGACCCGTCCTGGGGCTTCGACTCCACTTTGGGCAGCATGACAAGGCGGCTGTGGGCAGGAATGGGGCGTCGGTGTCTGTCCGGAAGCCCAGCATGTTTTTCCTGGAGTTATTTCTCAAGTTTGGGGGAGTGGCGAGACTCTGATTCTGGTGCAGACACTTTCTGGTCCTACGCATCTACTTCTACGTATCACCTAGTTCTGAACGCCCGGGAATTTTTTCTTATGTTATGTCAAGTTACTCAACCTCAGTCCTCAAAAACAAAAACAACAACAACAACAAAAAACGAAACAAAGCAAAAAAAAAAAAAAACCAAAAAAAAAAACCCCTGACAACTGTTGAAATATTTTGAGGAAAGGAAGCCAAGTGCTTTTCTTTCTATAAAGGGAGCTTGGCAGTGTGCAGCAACTGTCTTTGACCTGAAAAAAGATATTCAAAGCTTTTCATGCAGACAACTTCACGAGTAGGGGAAGACTGAGAGGTGTCTGAATAGCTACCACTTAGGGAGTGGTAGGATAAAGTGTAGTGTATCAATGAAACAAAGTGTCAAATCTCCGAGAGTAGGCCACACCCTACACTGCTTCCCAGTGACCACCAGACATATTGTCTACAGAAACGAGATGGGGAAGTTGTTTCATATGCCCTGGTTTTGTGACCATTCTTGTTTTGTGGATAACCCAATCAGTGGAGCTGGCAGGCAGGACCCTATGCCTTGTATGATTTCTCCTTGAGTGTGGGTGGGACCAGCCAATATGATGCTATCCTGCAGGGCTAGCAAAACAAAACCAGTCCTTTTGCCAAACTGCATATGAAGACATCTCTATGCCGTGGGTAGCTGGGAGCAGACCAAACAAATATCAAAAACCCAAGGGTCTCACTTCAGTCTACACCCATAGCAGCTGGTGAGCTTAGGAGAGGACCCTGACCTTAGAGAGATCTCAGCTCACCCAGTGCCAAGATTTCAGCTTTGGGATGCCTTAAACCAAATACCCAGTATCATTGCTCAGGCTTCTGGCCTATTGAAACTGTGAGATAACATGTATTCTTTGTTTTAAGTCACTAAATTTGAGGTGATGTGCTTGTAGCAAAGGAAGCCTACATATAAGTAGAAGGAAAGCAGTTATGGGAGAGCCAGGGTGATGAAATGGTTTAATGTACCTTTTAATGTATATTTGATTTATTTTTATTTTATGTGTCTGAGTGTTTACCTATGCCCGGTGCATGTCTGGTGCCAGTGGAGGTCAGAAGAGGATATTAAATCCTCTGGAAATGGACTTCCAGATGGTTGTAAGCTGCCATGTATATTATGAGAGCCAAACCTAGGTCTCCTGCAGGTGCAGTAGATGCTTGGAATCACTGAGCTGTCTCTCCAGCCCCATCCTTTTGAATTTAAGCCACGAGAAGACATTATCTATTCAGGACAAAATTAAAAAAAAAAGTGAACACAAATCCCGAAGCTCTTAAATGGGAGGGGGAAGTTCCGGAGTACAGCTGGGCCTGGTTTCTCCACACAGTTCTGTTTCCTTCCTCGTCTTCCCAAATGTGCAGTTATTGGACAGTGGTACAGGGTTCATCCTGATATCTTTGCTTGCCTTAAATCAATCCCAGCAGTCGAGAACCAGCAGCCGGAGGAATAACGAGCGTAGACGTAAGATCCTAGTGTCCTTTAAGGAATACACACATGAGGACGTGCAAGGTCATCGTGCAAGGATTGTGACAAGCTTCCTCCAGGCTCTGCAAGGTAACTCTCCTTTTTTCAGTTGCAGGAGAAGCCCCCCCCCCTAAATATCCATGTTCTTATACTTTCAGAAATTTCTCATCAGTGACAGCACTTCTGAGACAGTTTGGAAATATTTATGCAGCCAGTCCTGGTTACAAACACAGGCAGCAGGGAAGAAGAAGTCAATGGATAAACGATAAGACTCTGAGGGGGGAAAAAAAAAACTAGGCATAGGAGAAAACGCACAGCAAGCATGTCAGAGGCAGTAGGAGTAGGCCAGGGTATAGACAGGCATCGGAGGTGATAGCTCAAGTCCCTTGACTGTAAGTGGAGGAATAGCTTCCTGAGGAAAGGCTTTTGCTTTGCCGTGCTCAGCCGTGCTCAGCCGCATGGGTCTGACGTGGGCAGGACAGTGGGGTCAGCTCCCAGAAAAGGAAGTTTTGCTCTTCTTTCCCCTCATGGGACTGTGTTAATGTGCTGCCAGTTCACTAGCAGTTTGTAATCATGTTTGTGTCCACGGTGACAAGTTCCCCAGGGAGACACCACCGGGAATTCCAGAGATGGCGTTGCTGCCCAGTTGTGTGTGGCTAGAGGTCACTTTGCTGCTTTGCTTGGGGTCTGAGAAGTCAGGAGAAGAACCCGGTGGATGTGGAATGCCGGTAGGAGAGTGTCTGCCAAGATCAAAATGTTCCCCGTCGTTGCGAGCAGATGAGATCTTAGAACCTGGACTCACATAGTCCCAGCTCCAGCAGGGCTTCTGGCAACAGCCCCAGTGTCTTCAGCCACAGACATCACCTCTGAAGATGCCAAGAAAAGCAAACACAGGCCCCGATCTCTTGTTGCACCAACTGGAAAGGAGCCCGCGGCAGCAGAGGAACTGAGCTGGGAGCTTTCCTATGGCTCTGAGTTTCCCACCGCCCTTCCCCCATCTGAATCAAGCAAACAAACAACAGACTTGTAATAAAATGCGCAGGTGCGGGGACTTTCTACTCCAAGACACTGGGATAAAATGGCGAATAAAGCTGGGAAGCCCGGTGCAAAAGGGAGCCCCCAGGGCACAGATTTCATTCCAGCCGTGGGAACGGACTCCTTCTAGTAGCCCAAACTGGTGTCCTTCACATACCCTCTAGACAGCCCATGAGAAACGATTCCAAGTTTCTCTTCGTGGGGAGGAGAGGGGGAGGTGTGAGTGGGATGGAGATGACTCTGCAAGAGCCAAGTGACAAAGTACCACTGAAGGATCCTGTCTGTCCAAGCTTGGCGGCAAGACTGGAAAGCCACAAGAGGAAGAGCCTTCCTTTGCATCAGGAGTGCTGAGGCAGAACTGAAAATAGGTCAAGGGAAGCTGCTAAGGAGAGGGAAATGTCTATAGTCTACCAAGGAAAAGCATTGGTGGGGCACAGTGGCTGGGTAGGAGGTCTGGGAGCTGAGGAATGTGAAAACAGAGTCCGAAGGCTGTGGGTGGTAATGCAGGTGCCCCGGCAGCGCACAAAGCTTTATCTCTGATTAAATCATTTTAATTCTATTTCTAGTTAGGTACTACCTTTCTAGACAATCCGTGGGCAAACATAAAGTGGGAGACATTACTCTTAAAGTCAGCCACTCCTGGACTGGAGAAGCACCTCAGTAGGTACAGTGCTCGCCTAGTGTGCATGAAGCCTGAGTTCAATCTCCAGCACTATATAAGCCAGGTAGGGTAGTATATATCTATAATGTCAGCACTTGGGAGGTCTGTGTGTGTGTGTATATATATATGTGTGTGTGTGTGTGTGTGTATGTGTATATATATACATATATGTATATATGTATGTGTATGTGTATATATATATATATATGCAGGAGAATCAGGTCAAGGTCACCCTTAGCTACACAGTGAGTCTGAAGATAGCCTGTGCTACACGAAACCCTGTCTTTAAAAGAATAGTTCACATGCATAGTTATGTTTACTCCAAAAAAAAAAAAAAACCCACCAAACAAGCAAAAAACAAAAACGAAAACAACCAGCCAACCCTAAAAGCAAATTCACAAGTGTACATCCCAGGATAGGAGATGAAACACTGATCACTCCCACTTTCAGTCAGAGTGTGGCTCATAGCTTACCATGATGATGAGCTAGTGTTCGTTCTTGGAGCTCTTCTCAAGGATGACCCTGGGAAGCTATAGAAGGGAGGGACACAGTACTGTTGTCATCGTCCTGTCACACGTACAGCCACATCTGCCACCACCACTCTGAACCATCCCCCAATATGTAAAATTTTGGTGGGATGCCATCTGATTGGACAAGTCCAGTTCATGTGATTTTTACCCGGCTGTTAAGGAGCTGCTGATAAGTGGAAACTGATAGCCTTTGATTTCTCTCAAGGGAGGACAGGCCTCTGCCTCCCTTTAGTTCTTGTTTCTCTCAAATAGGAAGGGGATTTACGTACTGATCGCAGAAATGATAAAAGTCATTGAACGAAACACAACTCACTCTTGCGACAGTCCTCTCAGCCTCAGAGAGTATGGCCAACATTTATTTATTCCTTTTCTCAACTCCAGATGCTCATCTAGTTCAAAGTATTCGACTCTGAGCCTATCATCTTTGCGTGGTGCCCCACTCCCTCCAATCAGAAACCTGGATACCATCCCATATTTCCCTAGTACCTGTCCTAACCAGTCTTGACACCGTCGTCGTTACATAGCCCTAGCTGATTTCTTTTGTCTGTAGTGCAGCATGTACATGTGTGTGTGCTCACGTGCGCTCCTGCGTGTGTGGGCATCAGGAGGCAACTTCATTTATCGTTCCTCAGGAGTGAGTACCTTTCATCTTTCTTTTGAGATGATCTTGCAGTGGCCTGGAACTGAGCAGTTAAGCTAGGCTGACTGGTCAGCGAGCCCCCGGGATGCTCCTTCTCCACCTACCTCCCCAGTACTGCACGGGACTCTTTAAGCATGGGTTCTGGGGTATCGAACTGTGCTCTGACCTGAACCAGCTCCCCTCCTCGGCTCTACGCTCCTCGCTTATGACAGACTTCTTCACTCTTCACCCGTAGTGGACTCATCTTGGTTTGGATTCCACATTCTGAGAGAAAGGCTTGAGAGCAAGTAATTTATTCAAGAGGTGAGGAACACGAGGACAGCATTTTTTCAACAGAGAAGACTAGGAGGAGTGAGACAAGGAAGGGAGAGCAGCCAAAATGTCTGCTGTCCAGCTGGCTACCACTGCAGTGCCTGAGGCTTACTCCCAACTGAGGCAGAACAGATGCCCCAGAGCTGTTCACCAGCCCTGGGCTCGCCGTTGGAGGACAGAGCCAGGGCATTCATCTTCTGACACTTCAGGCCTACCACAGGCGTTTTAGCAGGAGAGAAAGCTTGCTGGTGAGGAGATGCACATGTCTGCTGCTGGAGGCCTAATGGGACGGCAGTATGTTCCTAGCATGAGGGGTTAAGGGTGGGCAATGGTTGCACGAGGCACAGATGCCAACCACCGCTCTTGCACATGTTGTACCTAAATATGTTGCATATATTGCACTAAGGAAATTGATATTTCTAAAATTGAAACCTGGTCATGACAGATTCCTTTGAAGGCTTTCCATAGCTTCCTATATATGATCCACATGATGTCACAATGCTTTCAGCTTCCCTCCGTTATTTTTGTCTGGCTCCTCCCCTATACCTACAGTGGGGATTGAATCTAGTACCATGTGCATATAAGATCTGCCACTGGGCTATGCCCACACCCTTCTTTTCTTTTCTTTTTTCTTTTTTTTTTTTTTACTTCTTTAAAAATTTGTTTTGGGGCCTGGAGAGATGGCGCAGAGGTTAAGAGCACTGACTGCTCTTCCTGAGGTCCTGAGTTCAATTCCCAGCAACCACATGTTAGCTCACAACCATCTGTAATGAGATCTGATGCCCTCTGCTGGTGTGTCTGAAGACAGCCACAGTGTACTCATATACATAAAATAAATAAATCTTAAAAATTTTTTTTTGTTTGGGAATAAGTCTGAAGGTGCTCAGGAAGGTGCCCAAGTTGGCATGATTTGAACTCACTGCACAGTCCACTCATTTACTTGTGTGTGCATGTGCATGCTTGTGTGTGCATTAGTGTGTGTGTGTGCATGCTTGTGTGTGTGTGTTAGTGTGTGTATGCATGCTTGTGTGTGGAGGCCACAGGTTAACATCAAGTATCTTCCTCAGTCTCCTTCCACATCACTTTTTGAGACTAAGTCTCTTGCTTTGGAGCTCGCTGAGGGGTCTTCTGTCTCTGGCTCACCAGCACTGAGATTAGAGATATGTGCAGTCCCACCTTGCTTTTTAACCCATGTACTAAGGACCCAAACATTGGGTCCTTGCGTTTTTGTGGCAAGCACTTTACTATGAAGCCATCTCCCACATCTCTGGCCTTGGACTTGACTCTCCTGCTTCTGTACCCTGAAGAGCGGGGATTACAGGCCACTCTGCCTGGTGCTTGCTTATGTTAGCCTCTCTTACTCGATCTTCTCAGTATCTCCTTACCAAACAGGATGTTTTATTGTGGAATTTTGTCTGTCAATTTTTTTTTCTGAGATGTCTGTGTCGTGTTTTCACTGTGTAACAGACCAGCCATCCTTAGGCTCATAGTTTTTCTGCTTCCCCCCTGAAGCCCTGGGATCTCAGGCATACTCTGAATATTGTAGTAGATTATTGTAGTCGTTCCCCAATGCACCAGTCTCACGCTTCTGCATCTCTGCATATCCTGTGTATACACTGCTTTTCTCATTGTCCTGATAAAATGCCTGAGGAACACAGCTTAAGGAATGTTTTTCTGGTTCACAGTCTGAGGGGATACAGTCCATCATGGTGGCAAAGGCCTGGTGGCAGGAATTGAGGCAACTTCTCACATTGTACAAAAAACAGGAAGCAAGGAGACAAATCATGGAAGTCAGCTTGCTTTCTCCTTTTTATTCTGTCTGGGGTCTCAGTCCATGGAATGGTGCCCCCCACATTCAGGGTGGGCCTTCCATTATTAGCTAAACCTGTTTGGAAACATCTTCACATCCAGAGTTAAATTTCTAGCTGAATGGAAATCCAGTCAAGTTGATAACTTGTCTTGCCTTGGAATCCTTCTCCCCATAGCTCTTCTGGCCTTCCACAAGCTGTGAGTTTGCTAAGGATATCATAATTCAACCAGAGCATGGAGGGGGGGAGTGGAGGTCTGTGCATGTGCATCTGTGGGTATATGTATTTATGTATACTTTCTCCTGTAATGTGCCCCACTGCTAATAAAATAAAAGTAGAATCTGAAAATGACAGAATTAGATGGTGCAATCCAGTGCTGTTGAACATTTGAATCCTACCAATAGCCCCTCAGTTCATATTCCTAAGTGCTTGCCAACCAACTTCCTGGTTATAATTTGATTTAAATATTAGCTACACATGGAGAAAGCACAGGTGCTGTGGTTTGAGTGTTTGCATTCCCCCTATAAATTCACAACTTGAAACCCAAATCCCTAAGTGACAGTAATCAGGGGTGGGGTGTTTGGGAGGTGATTATGAATGGGATTAGTACCTTTTCCCTCTTTTATTGAAAATAGCTTTTTTTTCCCCCTCACAAAATATATTTTGATTATGGTTTCTCCTCCCTCTACTCCTCCCAGTTCCTCTCCAGCTCACCTCCTTCTGGACCCACCCATTTCCTGTCTCTCATCAGAAAATAAGCGGGATTCTAAGGGATAATAACAAAGTAAAATAAGGTAGAATAAAGACTAACACATCAGAATAAGACAAATCAGAAGGAAAAAAGACTGAGAGAAT
The DNA here is from genome assembly GCA_036184795.1 of Tokudaia tokunoshimensis. Lineage (NCBI taxonomy): Eukaryota > Metazoa > Chordata > Mammalia > Rodentia > Muridae > Tokudaia > Tokudaia tokunoshimensis. The sequence goes on from BTHU01000003.1 coordinate 128,473,794, forward strand.
GCACAGATAGAGGCAGAGACCCACTTGTTTACACATTCAGGAATTAAAAACGTAAAACCAGAAGCTGTAATAGATATGCAAAGGATCTGTGGGGTAAAAGGAGAGAAAAAATAAATAACAAAGTAAGATAAAATTAAGGAGGGACTAGGGAGGAGAAGCCGTGCCATGACATCATGAGACAAAAAACTCTCCAAAGATTTTCTGAGTTCACTTTCTGTTGGCCATCGGTGGCTGGCATGCAGCCTGTCCTTAAGAGTGGTTTGCTTCCCCAGGGAGACTCCTTTGGAGAAAACTAAATTTCATTTGCAAATGGTCATCAACTGGGGAGAGCTTCTAGGGATGGGGGGGGGGGCCTCTGTGTGCTTCTCCTTTCAGCTCTAAGGCCTTGCATTAGTCAGGGTTCTCTAGAGGAACATAACTTACTGACTTACAGGCTATGGCCCAGCTAGTCCAACAATGGCTGCCTATGAATGGAAGGTTTAAGAATCCAAAAATTGTTTGGTTCATGAGACTGGATGTCTCAGATGTTCTTCAGTATATGCCAGAATCCCCCCCCCCCCGCCCCAAATTAGGCTTCAATGCCGGTAAATGGTAAATGAATGGATTTGCTAGCAAGAGAGAGAGCAAGCAAGCAAAGAGAAGGAGGGGGAAGAGAGGGAGAGATGGGAGAGGGAGGGGGGAGAAAAAGGGGGAAAGGGAGGGAGGGGGGAGAGAGGGGGGAAAGGGAGGGAGGGAGAGAGAGAGGAAAGAGAGACAGAGAGGGAGGGAGGGATAGAGAGAGAAAGAAAGAGAGAGAGAGACAGAGAAAGAGAGACAGAGACAGAGAGAGAGAGCAAATTTCCTTTTTCCATGTATAGGCTGCCAACAGAAGGTGTAGTCCAGATTAAAGGTGGAACTTCCTACCTTAAAGGTCCAAATTGGAAGTGGATCTTCCTACTTTAAATGCTTGAATTTAGAAAAACAAAATTTCCCACAGATGTGCCCAGTCATTTGTATTTTGGTTAATTCCAGATGTGGTCAAGTTGACAATCAAGAATAGCCATCACAGACCCCTCTGGTCAGGTCGTGCAGGCCCTATGCATGCTTCCTCAATCTCTGTGAGCATCCAGCCTGAAAATGGTGTCTTCCATCCCCTCTGCCTTTTACATCCTGCCTCCTTTTCTGCAAGGCTCCCTGAGCCCTGAGGGAAAGGATGAGATGGTTACATCCTATTTAGGGCTGCGTGTTCCTAGGTCTCTCATTCTCTGTATGATGTCTGTCTGTGGGTCATCTACTGCAGGAGGAAGCTTCTCTGATGATGGCTGGACAAAGACACATATCTATGAAGACAGCATAAGATCATTAGGTGTCACTTTATTGTTTTTGTTTTCTTTTAAAGACGAGTAGTATTTGGTTTCGCCATAGGTCACTGGGTTATCTAGTCTCAAATTCTTAATTACCCAAGCAGTGTCAGGTATGGGTTCCTTCTTGTGGAGTGGGCCTTAAGTCAAATCAGATATTGGTTGGTTATTCCCACAGGCTTTAAGTTGCAATTGCCCTAGCATAGCTTGCAGGCAGAACATCATTGTAGATCAAAGGGTATGGGCTGGGTTGGTGTTTCTCTTTCTCCTTTGGTAGTGTGCAGAGCATCTTCCTGTACCAAAGACGCTAGTATGTAGGGGTGAAGGCTCTATACAGGCACAGCTCAACCTCTCCATGCTCAGTGAGCTGGGTAGATGTTGTCTTTGGCAATGGAGCCTTGCCATCAGTTCCTAGAGAGCAACCTCTAATCTTAACAAAACCCTGAGCTGTTTGGTGGTTCCCATGGGATGGCTTTGACCAACTACTCAATTATATGTAACCCAACCCCCGACACCAGAAGCTTCATTTAGTAACGAGAGAGGGCCAGTTGGGCCTCTGTCTCCCCCCACGCCCATTATTTAGATCACTTTCACACACACACACACACACACACACACACACACACACACACACCAAAAAAGCTATCTATGCAAATATTTATTGCACCGAGTCATTGGTCTGCAGACTCATCCTTTGTTGACACATACCCCTCAAAGTCCATCTGACAGACCAAAGTACAGATACCACCAAAGTCCCAATTTGGTGAACCAGTGAATTTTATTGAGGTTCCTTATAAGGAATATGGGTGAGGAATTACTTATAAGAGCAGAAAGGACTCAAGACAGCTGTGTCACCAAAGCCCACTCCCAGAATGAGTGGCAGCTCACAAAAGCTGGGAACCTGGAGCTCACTGCCCAGCCTACAGACAGCTAAAGTAGGTTAGAGAGTATTCCTTCTAAGTGACTCAGTTGGTCTAAACCTCTTCCATGCCGCTAGGCTGGCCTCAGAGTCTTCTTAGCCTCTTGGCTTGTCTGAGAGTTTTCTTGGCATCTTTTATTTGTACGCTGGCAGGGAGAGGCCTAGTGTATCTGCTCAGTTTCATGGACTTCCTGAAGCTATTTGAGTTGTTTACCTTCTTGCTTAAGGAGCTTCCCTGCAGGATGGAATGTTTCAATTTCTTAGAAAACTGTCACACAACAACGTTAGACCTGAACTTACAGCTCTTTGCTTTTCTTTCTTGCAGCTTCTCAGAGAGTCTAGCCACTACTGTTACAACTGCTATTATTACCCCTACCTCTGCATCCTTCTGCCATCCTCAACTTGGTCATCTGTGAGTAGTGGGTGGTCACCGGCTTATTCAATACCAAAGCTCACCAAGCTGAAATCTAGTGTTATTTCTGAGGCTTCCTATCTCCAACTAAAATCAGCTAATTCATCAGTATCTTGCATGCTCAAACCACTTATTTTCTGTAGGAGACATTTTCAAATCGGTACTTTATTTACCCCGAGCTTTCTGTTAGACAGCCTGCTTTGCTGCTCTGAATTCAAGTGGTTTAGGTAGTGGTCCAAGGTAGGCATGAACTCAGCCTTGCCTAGTCATTATATCTTGTCTTCCTCTCCAAGATGCTAGGGCAAGACCAAAATCATTCCAGTGAGATGCTTACCCTCATTGGCTCTGTGGGGGGTCGGGGTGGGTGGGTGGGTGCTGCAGTCCTCATCCTAGTGGGATCTAAGCCTGCAGTGGCTCACTATCCATGTAGAATCAAAGGTGGATGTAGGGGGAGGTGAGATTTGGTGACATCGCTGAGCCACTCATGCCAGCCATACCTAGGCACTTGTTTCTGCTTCTAACCTATTTTGCATTGCTGTCAAATGGTGGCTGAGTGTGTTCTGATGAACAACCATTTTTCTGTCCCTACTCAACCCCCCTTAGTCTTCCCCTGAAATAGCCCTTTTCCCCCTCTTCCTTGGTAGTTTCATTTTTTTCTTTAAAATTAAATTCAAGTGCTAATTCCTAGGTAGAGTCCTCTACTTCCTCTGCCTCAACCTGGAAACAGTAGTTTGTACCAATCATACTATAGTGTGAATGTCAATGTATTTGTAAGTCTGCTTGCTACTAACAAATCTCCCTTTTCTCAAAGCAGAGTGTGTTGTTTGGAGGAATAATATGTCAGCTTTCTTTATAACTAAATTACATGTGTTTATTGTGTTTGTGCATGCATATATACACATAGGCACATTTGTGTGTAAATTTCATGGCAAGTGTGTAGGCTATCAAAGGACAACTTGTAGGAGTCTCTTTTATCCTCCTACCATGTGGAATCCAGACAGTAGTATCAGCTTATCAAGCTTGGAAGACAAAGGTCACCAAGATTGTAAGACAACACCTTTTTCTGCTGCCTCAATTTATTTGTTTTATATGATCAGGAGAGCAATAGATGCATGTAGTTTTTTTAAAAAGTTGTTAAAGAATTAATTTAATTTAGGTGTTTTGCCTATGTGTGTGTTTGTGCGTCATGTGGATCCCTTGGATCCCCTAGGACTGGAGTTACAGATGTAAACAGACATGTTAAGCTGGGATCTGAACTCAGGTCCTCTGGATGAGTGATCAGTGCTCTTAACCACTGAACTATTTCTCCAGTCCCCGTAGTTTCTGTTTTGAATGAATGATTTGTCTAAGTGCAACAAGCAAAAGTATAATAAATAGCAAGCATTAGATAGACAGCAAATCATCATCAAACCAGGCACTAAAACATCCAGGGATGCCTGAGAAGCCCAATTGAGAGAGCAAAGAACAGGCGACATCAGGCTGCGGACTCAACACATCCAGCACAAGCCAACTGGAGAAATCGAAGAAGTCGGATGGACTTCGTGACTGAGCTTTCTCTCCGTGGATGAGCGCCCCATGGCTATACTTCTGGCTTTCTGTTCCCACACTGTAGGCGGTTTCATAGTATGCGGTAGATCATAGTTGGAAATGGTTTGTTTTTTAGATGTTCTCAGGGACACTGTTTTTAATGTCCTTAGCTGACTGTTGTTTTCCTTTGTCCTTGTAACAGAGTTAGGGGGGACAGCCTGTTCCAGAATAGGGAGTTCTGTTTTTGTTTTTTGTTTTTTTTTTCTGTGTGTGCCAAACATTTTCTTTTTTTTTTATTTTCTAAGTTTTTTTTATTTACATTCAAAATCATTTCCCCTTTCCCGTTTCCTCCCTCCCCGAAAGTCCCATAAGCCCCCTTCCCTCCCTCTTTTCCGCATTCAACCCCCTCTCGCTTCTCTGTCCTGGCATTCCCCTACATCCAGTCTTTCCAGGACCAGGGGTCTCTCCTTCCATCTTCTTAGAAATCTATTGATATGCGGATTGTGTCTAGGGTATTCGGAGATTCTGGGTCAATATCCCCTTATCAGTGACTGCATACCATGTGTTCTTTTGTGATTGGGTTACCTCACTAAGGATGATATTTTCAAGTTCTGACCATTTGCCTAGGAATTTCGTGAATTCATTGTTTTTAATTGCAGAGTAGTATTCCATTGTGTAAATATACCACATCTTCTGAATCCATTCCTCCGTTGAGGGACATCTGGGAGAATAGGGAGTTTTAAAGTAAAGAAGGGAAGACTTCCTTGTTTCCAGTCTCTGCTTTCAATAAGCTTAAATGGTACACGATGATTTATCGATATAATTGTGGGGGTTTGAATAAGAGTGGCCCACTTGGGCTCATATATTTGAATGCTTAGTCACCAAGGATTGATTCTATTTGAACAGAGTAGAGGGATTAGGAGGTGTAGCCTTGTTGGAGGGGGTGTGTCTCTGGAGTAAACTCTGAGGTTTCAAAAGCCCAAGCCAAGTCCAGTCTCCCTCCCTCCTTTTTCTCCCTCTCTTCTCCCTTTATCTCTCTCTCAGCCTGCAGATGAGGATGTAGCTCTCAGCTGCTGCTCCAGCACTATGTGTGCCACCATGAGCCATGCCTTGATGATCATGGACCAAACCCATGAAAGTGTAAGCCAGTCCCCAATGAAATGCTTTCCTTTGTGAGCAGCCTTGGCCATGGTATCACTTCACAGCAACAGAACAGGGACTAAAATAATAATTATGTGCATTATAATATCTAGCATAGATACTTGCTTCTTCAAATCCTGTATCAATTGGATGGCCTTACAGTTCTACCCAGGAGACACGCAAGCCATTATCTGCCAGAGACATTTGGGAAAGATTTTGGTTTCCTGATTCTGATAGAATTTCTTCTCTTTTTCGTTTATTTTCTTCCCTCTTCCCAGGCAAGAGCTAGGAAGCAGGAGGCACAAGTCGGTGGGTGGAGGCAGGAGGTAGATCCGACAGCCTGGGGTGAGCATGGTGTAGAGGTGTCTTAGTCAGGGTTTTACTGCTGTGAACAGACACCATGACCAAGGCAATGACATTTAGTTGGGGCTAGCTTACAGGTTCAGAGGTTCAGTCCATTATCATCAAGGCAGGAGCACAGCAGCATCTGGGCAGGCATGGTGCAGGAGGAGCTGAGAGTTCTGCATCCTTATCTGAAGGCTGCTAGCAGAATACTTGCTTCCAGGGAGTTAAGATGAGGGTCTTAAAGGCCATGGCCACCATGACACACCCACTCCAACAGGGCCATACCTACTCCAACAGGCCCACAACTACTCCAACAGGGCCACACCCTCGAATAGTGCCACTCCCTGGGCTGAGCAGATACAAACCATCACACGAGGCATCCTTTCTAGTGATAGTGGAACACAAAGGTACAGTGAGAGCTAGGATGACTTTGAATTGTCCTCCCTGGGACTTGATTTTGAGGAGGAATATAAGGCTGTATAGTGAGGGAATTGTAGCTCCATTTAACAACTGTGTGTATAACATTTACCCTGTGTTAAGTATTATAAGTCATCTAGAGATGATTTAAAGTATATGAACAAAGTGTGTGGGCTGTAAGTGAATACAACCACATTTTATATAAGAGACTTGAGCATCTGCAGAATTTGGTATCCTTGAAAGGAGACATCATGGATACTAAGAAACAGCTGTAAGGTGCCAAGTACACATACTACTTGGTAAATGGCAAACAAACAAACAAATAAGTAAACAAATACACCCCTATACTGAAAATGATATTCCTCAGATTCATTTCAATCCCAAGATTTCATGATACATCATCATCATCATCATCAAAACCATGTCTTGCTATAGCCTAGGCTGGCCTTGAACTTTCTAGGTAGTGTAGGGTCAAACTCAGAATCTTCCTACCTCAGTTTCCCAAGTGATGTAATTACATATGGTAGCCTGTTTGATTCATGATTTTATTTTGGGAACTATTTCTAGCACCTGCTTTTGATCCAGCTCCTGCCCACATCTTAGCCATTCCATATGTATTATTTTGAAGGGAACCTTTGAGTTGAGGAGCATTGGCTGGTCTCTACCAATCTGTGAGAAGGGTTTCTACTGGTGTTTAATTTTCTTGCCTGAACACTTAGTCATCTCCTATTTCTGTTCTATGCATGAGTTTCAGGTTCCTTTGAATATGGTTTCACTCAGAAAACACTTACAATCAGAATTCTGACTTAAGTAATTTAATATAGCAACAGGTGCCAAGGACAGTCATTAAGTTTGTCTCCCAGCACTTCTGCCCTAGGACACTGGTAAACTCTGTCATCTTAGTTAGACATGCATTTCTTAGGTTCTGACTTATGCTCCCGGGGACCAATCAGGCTGATGGCGATGGTTATTGCAATTATTGTAATGATTAGCAATCACTATTGGTTGAAAACGGACTCCAGGATTTCTAAAATGAAAAAAAAATAGCTATTATTTTGCCAGGGAAGAAACCTCCACTGCCCAGGACACCTGCTGTTTATCTCCCATGGTAAAGGAAGATTACCACATACGTATCATTGGTGTCAGAACTCAAAACTGATTTCTCCCAATGAGATTTTGAAAGCAGAGGGGGTTGACATTTAGAAGGAAACAAGAATTTGGTTACGATCTTTTATTAAAAGAGAATTAAGTGGAGAAGGCAGTCATTTCTTCGAGCAGTGGTGAAGAGCGTCAGTAGCATGAGCAGGAAGGAGAAGATCACTGTGTGCAGAGACCGCTAAGTTGCTGCAGGATCTGTAAACCTAACGGACTCAGCTCTGTTACCAACACCCTCCCCCTCCCCCCATGCACAGGTGTTGCTCCTTGTTGGCAGGTAAACACAGAATTCATGATCCAAAATCCTCTGATCCACGAGACTCATTAAAGAACCTGAGAATCCAGCTAGAGTGGGAAGACTAATTATACTTCATTTCAAGCGTGTTCAAAGGACGTTTGGAAAGCATAGTACTGTACAATGCAGACAGTGCTCTTGAAGACCAAGTGCTGACTTTAGTCCTCTGGAGATCTCACCATTTCATCAGAGCCTCTTAATTATTACTAGATCCCTAGAGGTCATCTTTAATGTAGTGTCCTTGGGATGTTGATTAAAATTACTTTATTTGTTGAGCAAATGCCATGAAGACAAGAAAAGGTAGTGATGTAATAGTATGGATGATGACTAATTTACAAGGAATGGTTGAGTTAGGAAGGAACTCTGGGATCGTGCAAAGTGATGGGTTGCATGAAGGCTGTAGAATGAATGATTGGGGAAAAGAAGTGGCTTTTTAGTTAAGAGAGAATTGTCCAGAAGGCCAAGCAAACCAAGCAGAAGCAGATGCTTTAGGATTTCTTCCTGGAGTACAGAGTACATTTGGAACATAAGGTTCCCTCTCTCAACAACAAAGGAGGAGCGCCCCGGAAGGGGACCTAGTGGTGGTGACAGCTGGAGCAAACGCTGTGCCACTCTGGCTCAGTTTGAATTCTTCTACTATAGCGAGAAGTTGTTAGATATGGTCTGATTTGTGGATTTATAGATCAACCCAGGTTTCCTTACAGAAGGCGGATGTCATGAGGCAAGAGGGGAAGAGGAGGCAGACAGCCTGTGAATGGAGACCCTTAGACTGGAGCGATGGGACATGGAGCAAGGTCAATGGATTCAGCACACGATTTGGAAGAATATGCAATAGAACGAGTTAATGAATTATGTTTTGAGCTGCCATGCGGGTTCTGGGTCTCAAGACCTCCACTGAGCCGTCTCTCCAGCCCATGCCATTATTTAAAAAAGAAATGTGTGTGTGTGTATATCCGTGTGTCTGTCAGGTACATGCAGGAGTCCACAGAGGCCAAAAGAAGGAACTGGAGTTAATGAGCCATCTTATGTGTATGCTAGGTATCAAACTAGAGTCCTCCGAAAGAGTGTCAAGTGATCTTAACTGCTGAGCTATCTTTCCAACTCAGAAGAAGAACTCATTACTCATAACAGAGGAGGAAAACAGAAAGCATGGGCATGTGGGGCTGGAGCGATGGCTCATGGTTATGAGCATTTGCTGTTCTTGAAGACTGACGAGTTTGGTTCCTGGTACCCATATTGGGCAGCTCACAACTGCTTGTAACGTCACCTCCAGGGGATCTACTGCTATCTTCTGGCTGCTGCAACACCTGTACTTATGTGCACATTCATATATATATAACAAAAATTTTCCTTTTAAAGCATTGCCATTCGCACGGGTAAATTCAGAGATGGAGGAAAGAAGACAGGCGTCGCCTCTGATTTCTATTTCTGCCAAACACTGAGACCAGGTCATCAGCCATGAGGAGCAGGAGGGCAGAAAAGTACAGATTTGTGATAGAATAGAATACCCAATGTAGGAGCTGTGTTGTGTGTTCAACTGATACTTGTGCTACTGATTTATCGTCAAGGTTACTGTGTTTCCCCCTGGGAATGTTTGGAGATCTAACAGTGCTAGGAGACTCCAGCAAAAGGATGTAACTAACATTGAAGAGGGATGAACCATCAGAGCCTGAATACCAGGATACAGGGGAGTGATGGGCAGTGAAGAAGACACTACCGCTAAGGAATGAGAACCTTTGGTCAGTCAGTGACTTATGGCAGAGACAGTGATTTGTCTAAGTCGAGAGTGAAGAGACATCACTTGGGGGCGCTATTAAAATATAGAGGTGTTTGGATTTCAGCCTCAAGGATGCTGATTTGGTTCCCATGGATTGGCATCTCAAAACCAGTGCTTGGAAAAGCCTCTTGGGTTTTCACAGGCACATCCCTGGTTAAAGGACATTTTGTGCTGCCTGTTTTGTGGTAGCCATGTGGCTTGGGTCTGGAGCCAGACTAGGGTGGAGAGAGAATGAAGGCAGAACATACACATGGATGCACATAGAGAAAAGCTGGGTCAGGGGGCTGTACACACATTGATGAAGCCACTGCAACCCAGAAGCCCACTGTTTCTTAGGGACAGCACAATGGGAGGGATTAGATAGTTGAGGTAGGAGGTCTCTCTGTAGGTGTGTGTGATGGGTTGTACATGCTCAGCCCAGGGAGTGGCACTATTAGAAGGTGTGGCCCTGCTGGAGTAGGTGTGTCACTGTGGGTGTGGGCTTTAAGATCCTCATCCTAGCTGCCTGGAAGTCAGTATTCTGCTAGAGGCCTTCAGATGAAGATGTAGAACTCTCAGCCGCTTCTCCTGCACCATGCCTGCCTGGATGCTGCCAGGTTCTTGATTTGATGACAATGGACTGAACCTCTGAACCTATAAGCCAGCCCCAATTAACTGTTGTTTTTATAAGAGTTGCCTTGGGGCTTGAGGGATGGCTCAGTGGTTATGGAAATGTCTTGGTGCTGAAAGTCACTGACTGCTCTTCCAGAGGTCCTGACTTCAATTCCCAGCAACCACACAGTGGCTCACAACCATCTGTAATGGAATCTGACGCCCTCTTCTGGTGTGTCTGAAGACAGCGACAGTGTACTCATACAAATGAAATAAATAAATCTTAAAAAAAAAAACAACAACAAAAAAAAGAGTTGCTTTAGTCATGGTGTCTGTTCACAGCAGTAAAACCCTAAGACAGTCTCAGGCTGTAAACTTCACGGAAAAGGAAGCAACGGCTGTTAGTTTTTGTACACCCTTGTTCACAAACGTTTGTTTATGAAGAGAGGAAGAAGGCTTTGCCAATCCATATGGGAAAGGGTTTTGCCAGCTTCCCATGGTCCTTGTCACAGCTGTGCCCACATCAACAATACACATTCTCTCAGGACTTCGCTGTTTCAGGGCTTCTCCTGCTCTCTACACTGTATGCACTTGATGACTGCTGTTAGCCAGGATGTTTGGGGCTGTGGGAACTGCTTCTACTGAGGTTGGTAGTAACTTCCGAAGGATCAGGAGTTTCTTCCTTTATTGACTGGTCAGTGTCCATAAAGGTAGGTTCCAATGTAAACCAAGGTAAACTGATTTAGACTTTCAGCACCAAGACATTTCTACTGTTCCTACTGGGGATCCCTGAGCCATTGTAGGGTTGGGACCAGGGGAAGAGGATAACAAACTTATTGGGATGCCTAAGATCTGGCAGATCCCCAGGGCTCAACCAGTGGCTTTAGACAATGTTGCTTCCATCCGATGACAGTGTGACCTAGATGGGACACAGGAGGAGAGTGTGGCTGGATTTCTCACGCAAAATCTCAAGTCTGGGTCTCTGAAGCTGCCCCTGAGTTCCCTCACTTTTCCACATTATGAAAGTAAAAGACACTTTGTGTGCATAAAACCCAAAGCCATGAAAGCAGTTAACATTAAATCATGCCAAGCACACATTCTCCATTATTCATCTTCACAGATTGCAAAATATAGTAAGAGGCTGGAGAGATGGTGCAGACATAAGAGTACTGGCTGCTCTTCCAGAGGACTCGGGTTTGATTTCCAGAACCTACATAGTAAGTTGTTAACTCTGGTTCCAAGGGATCTAATGCCCTCTTCTGGCCTTTGGGGCACTGCATGCATGTGATGCACAGATATGCATGTAAGCCAAACACACATACACATTTAAAACAAACAAACAAACAAACAGACAAACCAGTAAGATATTACTATGGCCTAATGAGATAAAAATTATCTCCTTTATACTGGTCAACAAAAATATAGTGTTAGTGCAATTTTAGAGCAAAGCCCTATTCATATCAAGGTATACTTGCATGTGTGCAACATAACAGTAGCTTCCAGTTTTGCTGAATTATTCAAACAGGAATGGCCAGGATTCTTTGAGGAGCTCTCAGGTGGTGGTGGCTCAATGGTACCCAAAGAGAGATGCTCCCAGGCTTTGAAATCTACTTGGGGCCTTTTACTTACCTATATAATCTCAAAGGAGTCACGTGGCAGAAAACAGATGTGAAATCAAAGAGCAATCAAAGAAAAATGTCACACAACAACCAGCTATGGCTGGTTCTGAAACTTACAGGCACCAAATGAGGTTAAACATGGACAAAACATTTTTATAGACTTTGTCCAAACAGGGCTTCTTTTGTTATTTACTGCATCAAAAATAAAAATAAAAAAAATGCATGTACACTTAAGAGAAAATAAACTACAAGACATTGAAATTTTTAAAGAATGCTTTGTATTGTTTTGTTGTTGTTGTTTTTCAAACCAAAATAGTTTGTATTGAAAGGGGCCCAAAATGATGGAACCAGGTCCAAAAGGGTAAATTTGAATGTAAGTACCGTAACCACTAGGGACAGCAACCCTAGCTGTTAACATGACGATGTTTTCATTGTTTCAAACATTTGGTTTAACTTAATCCCCAGAATATATTACTGCCAAAAGGAATCTCAATGACAAGAGTTAATGCGTTGGTTACTCCTAAAACTATCCCCTTTTAAGTGTTGGCTTACTGGTAGTGTTTGTCAGGGAAAGGACTGTTTTTATTACCACTGTCATCGATCGCTGCGAAGTGCAGAGATACTAGCGTGTAGTCGCTATAGTTTATTTCTCTGCTGGTTAGAATCCACATGTGTGAACAAGAGAGCAGGGCTCCGGGCACCACTGCATTTCCATCAGATGACAGTTTGCTGGTGCTGGGATCCAGGGGTGGCTGGGCTTCCAATCCAGATTCACTTGATGAAAACCAACAAAGCACACAATGAACAGCCCTTTAAAAAGCTTTTACAGGAGCAACAGGAGCAGCTCCGTTTCCAGCCCGGGGTTGATAGCTTCCGCTGCAGAGGGTGGGTTGATAGCTTCTTCAACACTTCTCTCTAGTTTTTCACATACTCCTCAGCTTCAGATTTCCAAACAGAACAACAACAACAGCAACGAACAAAGAACAAAACCAACAAAACAAAGCAAAAATGACGCACAAGGGAGAACTTCCAACATGATGCATAAATGTGTAAATGAAATAATCTACACTCTGAGGGGAGAAGACATTCAGAAATCTAAGCGGGGCTCCAGTTCGGTTGTCAGTCATGATGTTTCTTTCGTGGGACTTGGCTTTCTGAGCAGTAAAATGGGAGAAGTCTAGTTTATCAACTGTGCAAACTGCAGTTCTTCAGGAGAGGAGAGGTGGGAAACCCCGTGGAAACAAATCACTTGTTTTCAGTGTACCCACTGTTGGAATTCCAGATCAGATTAGGTAAGCGAATGGCATAAAATTACTGCAACGACCTAGAAAAAGGAAGAATGGACCTGCTAGAGTCTTTATTGTCTACGAGGAATTATTCAAGGACATAGTTGGTCAGTCTTGATTTAGCCAGACAGCAATATATCTAATGGTTTGCATTACCACTGGCCTCCAGCTAGTTAATTCTCTGGAAATTCACCTTCCCCAGCTCCCAGACTCCCCTCCCACCCACGTGTCACCAGCAGCTCAGTTTTTCCTTAGTAAACTTCAGACACTTTCCTTGATTGACAGCTACTGTAACTCTTTGCATTATTAGTAATACTGAGTTTTATCACCTTCACTATTTGTCAGGGGTAACCATGCAATGTTACTTTGTTATTGGGAGAAAACCCAGATAAGTATCAAGAGATTTCATAGGGTTAATCTCCTACCAGTTAAGCCTCTTCTCAAAGTTACTTAAATTTAAGGAGCACCAGTTAATCCAGTTATAAAATTATAAAATAAGGTTAGAAATGACAGAATTATACTGAAAAAAAAAAGCAGCATAAACAATAACAAAACCAGCACAGTGGTTAACAGCACTCCGACAACACACTGTCATCTGATATAAGTACAGCAGTGCCTTGGATCCCTGCTCTCGGTCACACATGTAGGTTCTAAAGAGCAGAGAAATCAACTATAGCAACTACTTCACAGGGACTGATGACAGTGGTAATACAAACCACGTTATGGTTTCTGGAATTTTGATCATCATGGAAAACATTAGCAGGAAGGCTGGATCTGAGATGTCATTTGGAGGTTGAATATGCATTTGGTCAGTAGAGAAGGGAGATAGAGAAGTGGTAATTAAACTTGTGTGGAAGGCTTTATTTTCCTCTTTTCTTTAATTTTTTTTTTTATTTCTACTTACAAGTGACATCTGCTTTGGAACCCAGAGCTTTCTTTTAAAATAAAAGGGTTTTAAGGGGGAAAAAATGAACTTGGAGTTCACAAAGAGCAAATCACCACAGGTATTTTTAAGTCTTGATTTTTCTGATCTTTTAATGCATTAAATAATCTGTAGTTCTTTCTTTCACAAATCACCGAAGTACCCTACTTAATAACAAAACATTCTTGACTAAAAGCAAGGAAATTTTCTGGGACCAAACTTGAGAGGGGATCCAAAGTCTGGGAGCTTCAGTTGTGACAAGTCAAGACAAAAGTTTAGAACACTTGGGGTTTAGGTTTCAAAACTTTTGTGGAATCAGGACTCAGAGCTCTGGTTGAACATGAACACGGAGACAGAACTCAGCAGGTGAGAATGCGGCTGAATCCACACCTTGACTGAAGGACTGTAGAAAGCTATCAGCTCATTCCCAACAGAGAGAAGGAAGAGGCTACTGTGTAACTATTCCCAGCAAGCCAGTAGCCTAGGTCCCTGGTTTTTATGATACTTTCTCCATGCTGCAGAAAGCCTCAGATGACTAAATTAATGGAGATAATTGGGAATAATCTTGGAGAAGATGATAAAAGGAATGAGATCTTCCCTGGAAGGATCTGTCTTCAAGTCATTTTGAACTCAGTTTCCAGAGGGGGGATAGGGGAAATCTTGCTAAAGGTGAACCACATTTTACAATTCTAAAATACGGGGAAATGATTGCAATATCTCAATATTGCAAAGATTTGGATTAGAATCCTCAAACTAACACAACTTTCAAATAAAGGGGACATCTCTGAAATGTCTAAAAACTTAATCTTGAGAGCCAGAACAAAAGATCAATAAGCTGTGAAAAGATAGTACATTTTTAGAGATATCAAATATAAATGTCAGAAAATAAAGGTTAAGTAGATTATTAGGCACAGCTAAAGAAAGAGTTCACTGAACTTGAATACAAATCTGAGGAAGTTATTTAGAATTAAGCATAAGAAGAATGATAGAATTTATGACTAAGAAGAAAATCCAACATATTTCTATTCAGAGAAAAGAAAGCCATCAAAGCTGAAAGGGAGGCGGGATTCAAAAAGGAGAAGGCTGAGTATCTGTTGAAGTTCTTTCAAAACAAAAAGTCCTTACAATTTATAAAGCACAGCTTCTAAGAAACATGTGCGTTAACATTAGGTTCAAGAATAGTTAGATACAAATATTTCCAAAATGAATTTATATGTCCACGAAGAGAAATCACAGAAGCACAGACAAGACTACCATGGAAAGCAAGTATGCCACAGGAAATTGATTGTTGCTTCTGGTTTCAAGGACTATCACCACAAGATATTGGAGTCAGTGATGTTTATCTTGGATCTCTGTAGACAGTTAAACTGGGTGTGATCAGAGAATCTGTAATTCACTGAATATGTCTTCTTGGTCTTTCTAAAGCACATTTCTGGTAACACCATTCCCTACTCAGTGTTGTCAAGACTCTTTAATTTTTTCAAGACAAATCTGTAAATGCTTTTGTCATAATATGCACTCAGAACATAGTATGAAACTTATTTCTTCTATAATCACTTCCTGAATACTATAACTCAGGCATATTTATTCATTTTTAAAAGTTTATTTGTTATCTCTCTCTCTTTATAGATATGTGTGTGTGTGTGTGTGTGTGTGTGTGTGTGTGTTGCCTCTGTATGTGCCTGTGAACCCCCTGTAATGCATATGTGATTTCCACAGAGGCCAGAAGAGGATGTCAGATTCCCTGGAATATGAGTTAAAGGCAGTTGTAAGCTGCTATGTGGAGGCTGGGAACCAAACTTGGGTCCTCTTCAAGAGCAGCATGTGTTCTTGATTACTGAGCCATCTCATTAATCCCTACATTAAGATTCCTTATGCTTTTGCTGTGTGCCTGATTATTTTCCCTATCTCTTCCTGTTTCCCTGTATTGAATATCTGAAGGCAAGATTTTGGGTTTGCATCTTACTTGTAGCTGGCGAGTTTTGAATATTTTTTTATTTCTTACTTATTTTTCTTTCAGACAGGCTATTGTGGGTTCCCAGGCCAGATAAAGGATAGTAGAGCATCACCTATACCTTAGGCATCTCTCAGAGAGCATAGATGGGTGGGGTCGCTCCCTACCCAAATCAGGCTTGGGCTAATTCAACTCTATAGAGACCAAGGCCAGGTGCCAGGATAAAGCCAACTAGGCTTCTGTTTCCCTGCCAGAGAGCTGGATTCTCAGAAATCATGTGACTGGCAGTCTGTTAATCTAGCTGATACACTTGGAAGGCCCCTGTCCCCTACTGCAGCACCCCTCCCTTATCTTTATTCCATTTCAATAAATAAACTGTCCTAAGAAACAGCCCTGGTCATTCAAACCCACCATATTCACTACCACTCGAGACCCAGCTTCCCAGTTCTCCCTCATCCTGAGACACAGGTACACAATGGCCAATCTGGGGTGGAGGACTCATAGAATAGCACAATGTAGCACAGTCTGGCCTCAATTTTGAGCTTCTCCTATCTCAGATTCTCAGACTTCTGGAATTTCAGGGCATGGATCACTTTACCCAACATTTGACTACACGGAGTAAGAGAATTATGCCTTCAGAAATGACTCCTGGGGAGCAGGCCCTGCCCCTGGCCTGTGTTGTACAGTAGAGCCGATTACAGCACTCGGGAGAGCTGGCCCTACCCCTCACCTGGGCAGTGCTGGAGAGCTGGCCCTACCCCTCACCTGGGCAATGCTGGAGAGCTGGTCTAGTGTGAGCATGGAAGCACTGTAGCCCATTGTGTGAGCATGGGAGAGCTTTCAGGCTGACCAATTTAGCTATTACTCAGCTCAGCTACCATTCAGGGTTTTGAGGCGGCCCTCTCCAAAATCTACATCATCTATGAACTGCTGGAGTTAATGAAGGGGCTCGTTCTCCAGATACAAAACTGCAGGATCTTGAAGACACAGGGCAACCACAGGATACCTGAGAGGAGTGTCATAGAGGATTCAGTATTGATAGTGTAGCAGAAGCCAGAGGCCTACAACCAGACCAACAACTCACTTCAATGAACGTTTGCACGAAAGTAAAAATTGTTTAGGCAAAAGGGTATATACTGTGTCACACGCCGTGACACATGACAGTTTCTACAGTGAGATTGGGGTGGGGGCACTGATTGTTTGTTTCTCAGTTTTGTTTCCTTTTGGGAGGAGGTTGTAAGGACAGAAGACACGTGTGGAGGGCTGGGGAGATGGGTTGGATTAAGGCTCATGGGGTAAATTCACAAAGAATCAATAAAATGTTAAAAAGAAAGAAAGAAAGAAAATATGTCCCCTGGATGTGCAGGGAAGACTAGAAAAGGAGATGCCCAGAGCCAGCCCTCCATCTCTGAGTGTCCCCACTCGGGATGACTTGTGAGGCACTGGGTGGCTCATTAAGTCAGATAAAGGTTGCATGCCAATCCAGTCTTAGTGCTTTTGCACACAAATACAAAAATCTCAGCAGGACATTATCACAACCAAACACAGACATCTAGATACTGTTCATTATCTTGGCTTCATTTGGGCTACATTCAGAAGTAAACTGTTTCTAAGGTGCCCATGAATGTCCAATATCAGAGTTCCAGTCCAATTCCAAACAGCTAAGGGAAACCCTAGGTATGACTTGGATGGTGCCATTTTTGCCTACAGACTATTATTTTTATGTGGATGCATACCCAGGCTAATCTTAAAATTACTCTTTAGTTCTTCTACAAACGGAAAGTTCTTCCCAAGGTCTGCTTGTTTTTGTTTTAGTTTTCTGGTGGCTTTATTTTGAGATTGGGTTTCATTGTGTCGTCCTGGGCAGCTTGAGTTTTCTGTTGTCCTGCCTCAGTCTCTCCACTGCTGAGAGGGATTACAGGATTGCGCTCTTGTGCCTGACTTCTCAGTTTTAAGAAGTAATTTTCAAAAGTGTTGATAGAGTTGATTTGCAAAGTTACACCTAGTAATGATCATTGTGATCATAGTATTTAGAACAAAGCCATGGAACAGTGGGCCTCTTGCCCATGAGAACCTACAAAGAACTCAAAGTGGATCGATCAGTCCATCAGTCCTGCTGATTCGTCTGTGTAGAACTGATTCTCTGTAGAAATTGCTGCTTTCCCAATCTCAGAGCTGTGCTGTGTTTCTTGACTTTAATCTTTGAAAAGATTATGAAATGTTTGAAATGGGATGTGTATCACCATTTTAAAAAAATAAAATGTTACCTCAATAGCTATTTTTTCCAGGGAAAGTGAGTATAAATCAAATTTTTGTAAGTCAAATCCTATTTTTTTAATGTCCTGGAGGACTCATTATTTAATAAAACAGCACAGAGCAAATAACCATATTGTGATTTGGCTTTTATAAGCCCAGGCACACCTGTGTCACACTGTCATGGTTTTAGGACTCACTGACTCTTTGGAGGAATTTGAAGGTTGCCAGCTCTGCCTTGGACTCAGTTCAAGAGAATTAAGTTATTGAGTATTGAGGCTCTTGTTACAAGGCAGTCTTGTTCATAACTGTCTCAGCATGGATTCTGTAGAAACTGCTTTTTTAAAAATGTGGAAATCTACTATAAGTTTTAAAGGACATTAAGCAAATTAATATGTTTTGTTTATGTGTGATGATATTCTCGTGTTAATCACAACCATGTATCTGAGTAAATAATATTAAAGTACTCCATGTAAAAAATACAACAAATCTTTTTTATTTACTGCCAGTGAACTAACCTGAATAATTTTATGTGTTGAAAGTAAAGACAGCAGCCAGACTCATGGAGAGTTAAAATGAAAAGGGCTGAAGAAACAAAGCAGAATTTTTAAAAGGATGAAAGAAAAAAAAACTTAATTTGCTAAAAATCACTTTCTGTTAAAATTACTTTGTGGCTTTTAACTCACAGAGAGCAGGGTAACCTAGAAACATTAGACATCTTCAAATACCCTCTCTGGATGGGTTGTGAGGAAAGACTCATGTTTTGTGAGGCCAGAGAAGGAGAGAAGCATCTTTCGGTCCATTTCCTGGTCCTTGCCATGTGGTTTGGGTTCTCCTGGGTTCTGCTGTGTCAGCCTGTCTAGGAGATGGTCTGGACCTTCTTTGGTATCACATATAGACAGGAGCTTGGTATTAGGGACTGATTTGTCAGTTCTCATGTACACAAGCATTTTTTGAGAGTATGTAACCCAAACCCATGCACACAACTAGTGCCTATTCAAACTGCAATGTTAAAGTGAAGATCCAGTTACAGCAATTTCATATACATCAAACCCTAGGGTTCTGCTGTGTGAAGAGACAGTCGGCTGACCAAATATATATATATATATCCCATTACAGCTGCGAATGAGAAGAGCCCAAGACCACACACCACACACACACACACACACACGCACACGCACACGCACAGGCACATGCACACGCGTGTGGAGGGGGAGGAGAGAGAGAGAGAGAGAGAGAGAGAGAGAGAGAGAGAGAGAGAGAGAGAGATCCTTGTCATTATTCTAACTTTCAACCAGAGTTTGGAGCTGTAGATCATTTATCAAGTCTCTCTTCTACAAAGCAAACTCTATACTTGGTGCTTTATATATTATTTTTAATCCCCACAATAATCCTGCAAGATGTACATAATTATCACAACGATACAAAGAAGAAACTCAGTTGTTTGCTTGAATTCACAAGGTTGACTAAAATGGAATACTGTATTTGAACCTTCAATGGATCAACTCTTAAGATACTAAAATCTGCCAGGTATGATGGCTGTCACCTTTATCTCTGTACTTAGGAGGCAGAGGCAGGGGGATTTCTGGAAGTTCTGAACTTTGTTTCTTTAAAAAAAAAATCTTAAAAATTGATGTTACTGGCTGAGGATGTATCTCATGCACTGTGCCCCTAAAATCTGAATATGACTGTCTCTTAGCAACAGCAAGCGCGGCCATGCAGGAAGAGAAACAAGCTCACGCTTCAGATGAAAATTTCCAGATTTGGCCAATCTAAGGAGCAGCCTTCAGGATGCCCACAGCAAGAAGGGAAGAATGAGTAAACAAAAACTCATGGGGGGGGGGGGAGGAATAAAAGGCAGAGAGATGACCGAAAAACATGGAAGCAACGGAAGAAGAATGGGGGAAGGGCTGCCCATCCGCTGGGGATCCAGGAAACTCTTCAGAGGCTTTTGGCCTCTAAAATTCAAAGGCAACAAAACTGGGAGACCGGTGATTTCAACAAAGGACAGAGAAGGTGTAGGTTTTAAATGAATAGAATCAGACACTGCCTTTTTCGCGACCAAGGCAGGAAAAGGGTTCAGCTGCCTTTGTGATTTCACCAGACAGAAATCTTGGCAAGATACTTTCAAGAGTGGTGCTTCTCAAGAGTGCACTATTTCGGTGCATCGCTTGGAAAAATGTCCTTTCGGGTTGGTGGGGCTAACCCGGTTCTGAGGTCTTGAGCTTCTAATAAAGTCCAGGTAATGGTGGGCTTCGAGGAGTATCCGCGCAAAACCTGCAAGTGAGCCTCACCTCAGACTTCCTGGACCCGAATCTACATGTTAACAAGAGCCCCAGGTGATTCGCGTGCACATTAAACTTTGGCAACGTTCTTCTAGACGATTCTTTGTTCAATGCAAAGATCTAAAGAGGCCTCTGGCATTGCACGCCAGCAGTCTGGCTTCTTTCTGGGGTTCCACATCCCTTAGGACATAAAGATTTGTGCCCGAGTAGCAGCTCCTCCAGATCCTAAGCCGGTAGCAGCGCCGGGAGTTGCTCTCCTCATAATCCCCCTCGCTGGGTTCCTTCCCACCCCAACTCGGGCTTCCCTGGGGCTCCCCAGCTGTGTCCCACCCCCAAGCCTAGGCGGCTACTGTGCACAGCTGGAGCCCTCCATGGCTGAAGCTTCCGAGCTGCGGCGGCGGCGAGAGCCAGACGGGGGCGCCGCAGACTAGGCTGTGCGGGAGGAGACCGCGCCCGGCGCCGGGAGCCCAGAAAGGGCCGCCAGAGAGACGCGCGGGGGAGCGCGAGCTCCGCGTGGGCTGCCAACTCGAGCAGCCTCTGCGCCACCCTGGCGCGGCCGGGTACCGCGCGAGTCGCGGATCACACCGCGGAGGCGGCGTGTATTACCTCGACCCGTGGCCCTTCGTACAGGGCTTCCAGCCTCGAGGGCGAGAAGTCAGCGGACTAGTTCTGAGCAAGAACCCGTTATCATTCCGAGCTGGCTGGGGAGCCTGGGAGGTTCGGATTGATGCACTGACGATTTAAAACCAGCATCGCACTTCCCTACAAACCGGCACCCTTTTTTTGTAGGCTTTGGGGAGCAGGTGGATGTTGCAGGGAGAAGGGGCAGAGTCAGTTTGCCAAGAAAACTGGGCTCAAAAGCGCAATATACGAAAGGGTGACATTTACAAGGTGGAGGAGGTGGCTGGCTAGCCGAGGCCGGCCGCCGATCGAGCCTTGCGTGCTCGCCCTTGGCCGGCTTGCAGCTTTGCGCGATTACGCTGCAGCCGCGATGCAGAGCGAGGATTTCGCAGGAAGAGGAGACTATAGGGCGCGGGGTCTGCAAGCAGCCGGGAGGGACGACCTTGCATCCCCTCGCCGCTGGCCAGATGTACGGGAAAGCCTAGCTGGCTCCCGGCTCTCGCCTTGCAGCCGTGCGAAGCGCGGATTCCCCGCCAGTAGCTTCGTATTCAAGGCCAAGCCGGTCCGGCGATTGAGAGTTAACACCTTTGCGTATAACTGGCTGAGGCAGGGGATACGAGCCCCGGCCCTTGCCGAAGCCTAGGAAAGTGTGCGTTTCTCGGTCGGAGGACGTCAAACAGAATCAGGACTCTGAACATTTCCGAAAGCTTCCGTGCTCTGTCTCGAGACCCATCGGATTTGTTCAAACTTTCGCGAGTGTGTGAATGTACGCGTGTCTCCACCCTCTCCTTCTCCCCTCCACCCCCACCCCGCCCTTGCCGGCCGAAGTCGTCCTATATAGCGATGATAAATATCCCTGTTGATCACTTGATTGATTACCTCCCTGAAAGGTCACGCGGGCTCGCAGTAATTTCCTTTTGCCTAAGGCTCCCTTTTCACTTTTACTCCAGTACGACAGCTCCGAATGCACGGGATCTTTATTTTTGATTTTAACCCCTAAATGCAACCCCTCCCGAAAACAATGCAGACAAGAAAAATCGAATAAAATCAACTCGAGACCTTTCTGTACACTCGCAGCCTCCCTCCTGGTCTTTACTCCTTTCTTCTTTCTGGTCGCCTCACCCCCTCCTACTCTGGCCCCCTCTCCCAGCTCCAATGTATTCTGGACCCTGTTTAATAGATGAGCGTCTAGCAAGTAAACTCAGGCATCCCTTGGGTCTGCATTTCATGTCTGTGACGCTCTCCCTTTCTCTCCTGTGAACTGAAAATTCGGATTTAAACCACCAGACAAGCTATTAATTTAGCTAGGCTACCCAGGGTCCTGAACCCAATTAATTTCTAATAATTATAGCCCAAGGGGGCTTAGATAGATCTCCCTGCCTCTTTCTTTTATTGCCACACCACACCACCGAGGTCAGCGTATAATAATAAAGTGTATATTTTGAAAGCGATCCCCAGAACAAGTGAGTTATTGCAATGAATGAAAATTGTTTCCATTTTGGCTAATTGAGCCCCTGGCCGAAAGCTGGACTCTGAGACTAAATAAAGAGAACTGTTTCACTTCAACATGAAGAAACTCCTGCCTACCTCTGGTCACCCAGCGAGAGTTTAATTTCTTAACAGCCAACCTGAAACCCAGCGTTGGGTAAACAGTATTAATAATTACATTACAATGATTAAATTAATCTTGCTGGTAGCCAGGCGAATATAGGTTTCGATTCAATAGCACGCAAAGTTCACTGCACAAAGACAATAGGCCAAGAAATACCTCCATAAAGAATTCAAACTTTCTTCTAAAGGTACTGTGGGGTTGGCTCAATTATAGTGCCAGGAAAGGAAAGGAACATTTCCGGTTCCTCGCTGTTTCTAGCATTAATTAAAGAAACAGTTGGAAAGAGCTATACTGATCTGTCTCTTCCTTTTCAATAACGTATCTTCCTTTCAATTCCTACCTCTATCTTCCCATTTCTGCTCAAAGAAAAAAAGAAAGGAAGGACGGGGAAAAAAACCCAACAACACACGTACACACACACACACACACACACACACACACACACACACAAGAAATCCAAACAGTTATTAAGCTCATGAATTTTTCCAAGTTGTCACCGCTTCCAGGATGCCAGTTTCCATAGAAGGAAAAGCAAGAAAAACTTAGGTCTCCCGTGTCTGTCCCCCAGGAAACGAATTCGAGCAGAAGAAAAGGCGGGTGCTTGTTCAGGGACAGAGAACGCAGTTTTAGCCTCACCGATTTGTCAGCCCCCCACCCCCACCCCCTTTCCTGGACTGCTTAGTTCTGTGGTCAGAAGGTGTTAGCAACTCCAGAGGCCGCAACAGAAAGTCACCTGCTGTGATCTCACGCCTGGGACTAGGGGCAGGTGTTGGTGACAGGGACTAGGGTTTGGAAATGAGAACCCACTGGGGCAGCCGCAGAGACCAGGGAACCACCTCATGGCAGGCGGTGGTGCACAGACATCTGAGGGCATTCGCTCTATCAGGTTGAACACACTTGAACTAGCGACCTAGCTCTTTTATTACTGCACACTTAGGGCAGAAAACAAAAGACAGTGAAAGAAAAGAAAGAGGGAGAAAAAGAAAAGAAATCAGCTTCGAAGTTGAAAAAATTTTTAAAAAATATTATGACACCTTTAATTTAGCTATTTTACTTTTTTATGTTTTGAAGAAAGGTTCCGCGTCTTTTCATACTGATTCAACTTGAGGACACAAAAGACTGTGTTTGCTACTGCAGTTAGAATAAGTCGGATTCAGCCACTTCTGCTGAAATTTTAGAAAGACCAGTTCACTGAAGGATGAGGATGAGGACAGGGACTTTAAACACCAGAAGGAGTGGGTACCCCCAGCCACCTACCCCTGCCTTGACCACCCAACTTTCTGTAAAAGCTTAAAAGACAGATCTTTGCGTCTGGAGATTTGGAGACTCTTGATTCGGTTCTGTCTTTCTCCCTTTACTGAAACCATCCTACCTTATAGTCGGCTACAAGATTTATACTTTCGAAGCACAAACAAGTCCAGTGTCCAAGTGGGTCTTATTTTTAATCTCGGAGTTTGGCAACATGGTTCCTTCCTTTCTTAGAAACTTTCACCAGATCCAACCCAGGTATTGACAGAATCCTAGGCGAAGGGATCCGGTGAGGAGGTGAGAAGGGTGGGTAGGGAGGTGAGACGTGGGGGGGTGGGCGGTGGTTGCTTCCCACATCTAGGTTTTGTTCTATTCTCCACAGGGTGGCCAGTGAGATGAAGTATCCCACCTTGAACTTTCTCCTGTCTAAGATACTCTGCTGTCTCCTGATGCCAGGCCCTGGAGAATTCCACTTTCTGGGGATGATGGGCAAACAATTCTAGGTTCTGAGAGCTGGGATCCTCTTGGGTTGTCTTCTGGCCTAAGTAATGCTCCTCACAAAGTCTCTTACAGACAAGAAGCTGCTAGATGAAGAAGCCCTTGCTTGTCAGCCTAGAACTTTCCCCTAAAGAATCTAACCTCTGCAAAACTCTCGAATTTCACACCCCACCCCCACCCCCTTTCCTAGGAGAACATTTACTGGCTAGAATGGGGTCATTCCTAACCAGCGAGTAGCTAGACTTGGGGGACATTTTTAGAGTAGTAGACCCGTGTCGATACAAGCGGTAGTCATTGGTGTCTTTGCACATACTAAGAGTACCAGCGCGCACGCGCGCGCGCGCGCGCGCACACACACACACACACACACACACATGCAGTAGGTGACTGGAGCTCTAGTAGGTCTTGTGGGGGAGGGGAGATGGCAGAATTCCCTGGGGTTCATGTGTGGGGCTCCAGCTTTTGCTCCTCTGGAAGCTGTTTTCACTCCTGTTCTCTGCCGTTTCCTCCTCTACCTCCTCTGTCTCTGCCTCATATTTCAAGGCTACACATCTGTCTCCCTTGGGAGCTGTAGCTTGTTTCTCTAGGGACCCGTATTTTATGTCTGAATGCCCCTGGAATTACACAGCTCTGGGAAGGGAGAGATGGTGGGTATCCTTAGTTGAGGTAGGTCCTGTACTTTGGTTTTCTTGGCCACCGAAGCCCCTGGGAATTGAACCTAGATATTAGCTCTCTCACGCCCGCAGTCCAAGCTCAGACAAAATGAATACCAACAGGTGCAACTGAGTTCCCAACAACCCCCACTTGCCCTTGCTCTCTTAGAGAAGAGACCAGGACCAGTGTTCCCTCCTGTTTCTTGAGTATTAGGATGGTAGCAGCACCCGCACGGAAAAGATTGCAATTTTCTTTTATGGTGTCTGGCAGGATTTGCAGCAGATATTAATGGAGGCATAAATAGCACGCGGAAAGTATTGAACACAACTGTTTAATGCAAGAAGGTTGTACGCACCTAACCCCTTGGTCCCCATTTCTGCCTGCACACTTCATTAGTAAACTCTGTAATTAGGCACATTTCAACAATGTACTTTTTGTATTTTCTAGGTATGCGTATGGAATTTCCCCCCTTCCTCCTTCTGGTGACCCCAGAGGTTGTAGGTTTCAGTGAGTGAGTGGAAATGGCAGGCAGGCTGAGTAGCAGCAGGAGGCCGGAAGGTGACGGCCGACCTTAGGCAAGGCAGGAGGTCTTGGATGTCAAACGTCCAGCCCGGCGGGACCAGGGCATCAAGAGCGATTGTTGCTACTTGATGGAAACAGACTACTGAACTGTTCCAAGGATAGCAGCTACCGTTGGTATTACAGCTAAAATCGAGAACCGGTTATTCATCCAAAGCGGAAGCCCCAGGAACTTCAGAAGGAGAGAATGGCAGTAACGGCAGGGCAGAGCTCTCAAGTCCAAGATGCTTCTCGCCTTCTGATAATGCGTTCACCGTCCAGCCTTCAACCTAGTTCTTTTGTAGACGGAAAGATTTATTCTAAAGTGTTATTTTTCCTCCTCCACTCGTTTCCCCTATAGACAATGTAATTTATGGTGGAGAAAACATTAATAATAATTATAATCAGGCTTATTGTTGACTCCCACACAGATAAACAGTTCTCTGCTCCACGAATCAATTCTCTGTCCAAGACTTTTCATTTCTTTTCTTTTTCTTTCTTTTTTTCCCGTTTGGGCGAAGTGTCTGCTCCCCTCCAGCTACCCGCGCTCGCTCCCCGCCCCCTGCCGCCCTCCCCGTAGCTCCCTTTCTCCGCCTCCTCGGCGATTGCCATCTGACAAGATCTCCAAATCAAAGTGATAAATCGCTCCAAACTTTTTTTGGCGGCGCTGAGATGTTGGAGGGGCGTCTAACGCGCATGTGCGAAGGTGTCCAAACTGACAATGCTAGAGATAGCGAGTGTGGATTGAGAGAAAGAGAGAGAGGGAGGGAGAGAGAGTGAAAGACCCAGTGTGTGTGTGAGTGTGTGTGTGTGTGTGTGTGCGTGCGTGTGTGAGACAGAGGGGGGAGAGAGAGAGAGAGAGAGAGAGAGAGAGAGAGAGAGAGAGAGAAAGAGAGAGAGAGAGAGAGAAGTGAGGGAGGGGGAGAGAGAGAGAGCAAAAGAAGGAAAAGATCCAAGAAAAAAAAACCTAACCACCCAGCAGCGGCTGCAGGACTGGGCACAGCATGAGATCCAAAGGCAGGGCAAGGAAACTGGCCACAAGTAGGTGCAATATCCCTTTTCTATTGGCTTTCCCCCTTCTCTGCCATCTTGCATATCTGTGTCTAGCGCTCGGGGAGAGAGCGCGGGCTGCTTTGGCGCGGGGGGCCCCGGGTGGAAGGCAAGCACAGCGCAGCCTGCAGCCCGAGCAACCTGCCGATTCCTGTCTCCGCTCCCTGGCTCCTGCTCTGGGCGCAGTGGAAGCGCGGTAGCCCTGAGCCCGGCACCAGGACCAGCTGTGGCAACTCCGGGGTGGGGGTGGGGGCAGCAAAAAGCTGGGTGGGAGGGAGGAGAGCGCGCGCGAGTGAGCGCGAAGGGGTGGGGGGAGAGGAGAGTGTGTCCCCCTCCCCTCCCTTCCCCCCAGGCGGGGGAGAGTAGCCTCTGGCCAACCAGCTAGTCCCCGGAGCGGGAGGAGGGGGGAGCTGTTGTGGGGGGGGGTGGCGGGCAGGGGAAGGGCGCCTTTCCGAAGCTCTGTTTCTGGGGTTTGGGATGGGTGGCGGGCTCCGAAGGAGCCGCGGTGTCCGTGGCGACAGCCGGCCGCGGTGGAGTTGGGAAAAGTTGCGAGGCGGCCGCTTGCAAGTTGCGCGGGCGATCGGCGCTGCGCCGAGCCGCGGCTGCGGTAGTGGGCGCTGTGCGCTCGGTCCTTGGACGCCGCGGCGTGTGCGGCGCGGCGGGAGCCCAGGGGAAGGGGAGGCAGAGGTGGTGGTGGTGGGGGGCGCGGTCCTGGGGAAGGGTGGGGGGAGCCCCGGCAGCGCCGAGAGCTCTCGGCTCTGCAGAGTCACTCGGCAGGTGGGGAGAGCGGAGGCCGCGCCGGCGTTCTCGGGCCCGGGCCTGGAGGGCGCGCGGCCAGCTGAGAATGCTGCACCGCAAGGCCGGGAGGGCGCGCTCCGACCCGTGAAGCCCGGGCTGGCAGGGCGCCCAGTGACCCCCAGGGGGCGGGCTGTCGGAACTCGGGGCCACCGAGGGGGCGCAGCTCAGCCTGTCGCTCTCTTTCTGGGTGCAGCCGGGGTCTCGGGTCACTCGTCCTCCCCGGCGCCCTCTGCCTGTCCGGAGCGGAGCAGCCTCGGTCACGCGGGACTAGGGCAGTGGGGTTTGGGGCTACGGGGGACGGGACTCCCATCCCCCACGCTTTCAGCGAAGACTTTGGTGACACTCCAGGACAGGGTAGGGTGGGAAGCGTTGCTTAGCAGGCGTCTAAGCTAGGTTTGTTCAAATGCTTCTGCCCGGCGTTAAAGGGAACCCGGCGAGCTGCCTGCAGTGTACTTACTCCCTCGGATAGCAGAGCTGCTTCGGGAGGGGACAGGCCAGGCCGCCCATGCCTCTCACACTTGGACTTGAGGAATCTCGAACTCGGTTAATTGTTTTGTTTCGGAACAGAGAGACAGAAAGATAGGATGTGGGTAGTATATTTTCCCCAGTGAAGCCCCCAAGCGCATCACCGCCACCCCCCATCCCTTGCACATTGGAATTTAGGGCTGGAGGCGCTCCGTGCAGCACCACGGGGCGCGTCCTGGCACAGCGGCGCCGGCTACAGTCGCAGCCCCCCTACATTCCCGGTACGGAGAATGCAATGTAACGCCAGGCGAGACGCCGTCCTTCCAGGCGCCTTTCCAGAGTTCCAGCCACTCCACACTCGGGTCCTGCACTCACACACTCTCTAGCGGCATCTTTTCTCTCGGAACTCAGGTCGCTGGGATCAACCTAAATACGGGGCCATCGGCCTCCCTCCTCGGTCAGTCAGCCGGCTTCTTTCTCTGCTCCTACGACTCATTTCATTTCGTTGCAACAGTGTAAAGTGCGCCAGCGAATCTGTTTTTCCTGTTGGCTCTTCATTGAGCCCGGTGTCTCTATTTTCATCTGAGAGGGAATAAATGCACACATGCTTGATGGCTTTGAGACTTCAAAAGTTAGGTGTGTGTGTGTGTGTGTGTGTGTGTGTGTGTGTGTGTGTGTGTGTGTGTGTGTGTTTGAGAGGAGGCGGGGAGATCAGATCGTTTCAACCGAGTAGTAAGTTGTGAAATGAAAGCCTAAGGCTTTGCACCCTTCCTGGTTGCCCGGCATCCGACGAAGCGAAAGCAGAACGCAAAACCTTTCGAATTTTCTTAAGGATCGCCGCCCACCCCCGCCCTCCCCCGCGCGCCTTAGCTATTTTAATTGCTAAGCAAGCTGTACACCCTGTAGCCCACTACTGAGTCCAGAAGCTGAAACTCCTTTCTGATCTGATGAGACTTGTCAGTCACCGCATGTGAGACACATTGATTTTTGTCTCGCGTCGGGTAAGGATGCCCATGTGCTCTCTAAAGAGCAGGACCCCAGCCTTAGGAACTTTTCCTGCTGAGCCCCAGGTTCCCACTAGCAGGGCTTTACTGCTTCGGCGGCAGCCTTCCAGAGACACGGGCGCTGCTTTGTGCAGTTTTCCAGCTACCGTCTGAGCAATAAAGGAAATCATATCAGAACTACGGATTTTTGTATTTTAAAGCGCTATTTCCTTTTGCCGAGCTGCGCGTGGCAGAGATGGCTGGTGACCCCTGCGGTGCAATCATCCAACGGAAACTTAGCTGTTTGTGGGCACTGTTTCTTTTCCCCCCTTTCCTGAGTTAGGAAGAGGTAATGTAACCATATCTGAAACAAAACAAGACAAAACCAATTTACCATAATCGTGGCAAACGTAAGCATCACAAGAGAAACAAATCACACACAAATAGTTCTTTCTCCCAAACTTGGTTATTCCTTTTCTTTTGTGTACGTCTTTGGTGGATGTCAGTTTAGTATGGTCTTGGCTAAAGCCCATGGTTAGAGACCAGAGACCACATACCTTGAAAATACTCCCTGATGTTACATGAGCAGATTGCGTGCACCATCTTGGGTCTAATTTATAGGACTTATTTTTTACACAACACTTGAAACTAATAATTTCGTTGTAAACCGTATGGGAAGATAAAAAGGTTTAATGTAAAAAGTTTTTTAAAGGGGAAAAGCAAGAAAACTGACATATGTACTGCCTAAAACCTTTGCATTTCTATCTTCGAGAAAAGAAAACTAAATAATGCAAGCCCATTCTGGCAGCCAGGAGACTTCTCAGCCGTTTTATTTGGGGTGTGTGGGGCAGCTGGAGAAGCACCTGGGCCTTGCCAGAAATTCCCGTTGCCACTCTCCTCTGGATGGGGGGGGGGGGGAGGAAGTGAGGTAGGGTCTGCCGTGGATGACTAGAGCCTAAAAGATTGGAGGGAAGCCTACCCCACTTTGCCAAAGTACCAGCCTGTGGGGTTTCAAAGCAATGAACATACTGCATCCAGAAAACCCCTTATTGCAGGTCTCCCCGGAAGTCTCTTAAGAAGGCGATGAGATTATCAAAACCCTGGCGGTGAGGCACTTGTTACTTCTGTACTTGATCTTTGTTTGGGAACCGTCACCGAAGTAGGAAAGGTGCTCTGGCTCCCGTGTAAATTCGCTCTAGCAGGCCAGCATTTAGGATTCTAAGGTTAATTCACAGCCGTGTTTAGGCAGAACTCCTTCACCCTTAAGAAGCTGCATCGAAGTAGAGACTTGCTTTCAAGTACATGTTTATTTGTTTATTCCAGACTGCTTTGAGGGAGGAAAAATTGTTCTCCCAACGGAGGCTGAGGCTTCTTCTAGAAAGGCTCGGCATTCGCCATTATTTGAGCATTACCCTGGCTGGCTTAGGGCTTCTTTATTTCGTTTGGCACTTTGAGGCACCATTTCATCGCGGTTCGCACCCTTTTTTGGATCTGTGTTTAGGGGAAGGTTAATTATGCCTTTCATTCTCTCCTCATCCCAACACCGTGGGAGTGGACGGTTCATTAGCTGCAGAGCCTTATGTGCGGGGGACTGTGAGTCTCAGGTTTTGGCGACTGTGTGCCTCTGCTCTGTGTCCTCTGAGTGAGCTTGTAATTTTTGAGGATAGCCCCAACTCACACTTTCTTAGCCAAATCTCTCCCCTGCAGCCCGGGCCGGGGCCTATTCCCCTGTACTGACACCCAGTGACTGTCAAATAGAAATTAAGTCTTTCCAGGAGATCCATTCTCTCTCTCTCTCTCTCTCTCTCTCTCTCTCTCTCTCTCTCTCTCTCTCTCGTCTTTCTCTCTCTCTCTCTTGTCTTTCTCTGTCTCTCAGGTAATGGGTCTTGTAAGCAGTTTCTTTTTAAACTTGTGGTCATTTGAGAATTTATTTTGTTTTGTTTTTGGAAGTATGGGGCAGGTTAACAGAGGCTACAGCTACAGCATGGACCAGAGCAGAAAGGCCACAGCTGAGGGCCACAGCTGAGGATTTCTGGCTGGGTCTAACCCTGGCAAGAGAAACAAGAGGGCACAATTAGTAGCTCCTTGCGCTCCCACTCGGACTCCTTTCTGGCATCCCCCAGAGTACCTCAAGGTGGAGAGACTTGTCTTGTCTGGTCACCAGCTCATTCCCGGTTCCTAAGGTACCAGGAGCTAGACAGAGCTCAATTCTTTAAAGTTGATGGCACCCTGTACTCTTCATTTCCAAACTTCTGGGTGTAGAGGAACCTGGTCCTCATGGGCCCTCTGAGCTGGGCAGGGAAAGTCGCCCGAATGAGCAAGTCTGTTCCTTCATTCCTTCAGAGCATAGTTTTGAGCTCAAGGATTTAATTAAACAGTGTGTCCCTCTTCAACTCCAGGGTGCTTAACGTCTGGTGCACCACTTGCCTTGAGCCTTGTTTACAACAGTGTAGACACATGCAAATGGTGGGTAAATCTCTCACAGTCCTGTCCCTGTTCTGGAACATTCTTGTGCACCGCCCCTTGCAGGGCATTCCCTAAAGTCTGAGGGAAGGGCTCTGTGGTGGGGGCATGGGCCTGGAGGAGGCAGACACACTGCAAAGATGCCATGCACTATTTTCTGGGGTGATGCTTAACCCTTTCGGGACCGGAAGCTGCTGTCCAGGCATTTCTGTGCTTTTCCTTCTGATGTGAACCAGTAGTTCTCTGACCACTTCCCCACCCCACCAGCCAAGATTCTCTTTCTAAAATTAGATTCTTCCCTCTTCCTACTCTTCTGGCCTCCTGAGGAGTTTCAAGGAACTTGACTGTGTAGAGAGGACAGCAAGGAGGAGACAGGAGGCACCAGAGAGGGGCAGAATTCTTCCAGATCCCTAGTTTGTACACATTGGTACCCTCACCCTTAATATATACAGAGAAAAAAAATGTCTTTAACTGCTTTTACTTTACCTGCCATGCAAGAAACTTCAGAAAAGTTTCAGCACGGGGTGGGGAGCTGGGGGTGTGGGACTGGGGGTGTGTGAGGGGATGTTGGGGAGAACTGTTTACAAAACTCTGCAGGTGTGGGCACTACTGGAGCTCAGTGCTGAAGAGTGAGGCACACTTGCCCTCCTTTTAAGTGCCCTGGTTGGGGCAGATTGTTTGAATGTGGTTCAGATACCCCTGTGGCTATAACTAATGGCTTCTACCTTTTCAGTTCAAGTGGGAAGAGAGAAAGGCCTGGATTCCTTGTCCAGTGGGTCCCTCTGGAGACCAGGTCCTGGCTCTTGGCCAGTTCTGTACAATGTCAACATTGAATATTTGAATTCCCAGACTCCATTTAACAAGTTTCTAAATAAATAAACTCACTGCGTGTCTGTGTTTAAAATTATTTCACCTCTCTCATAAAAGCTTAATACATTGATCTCGCAAGTCGATTTTCAAAAAAAATAAAATAAGAGAAACAAACAAACAGAGCTAAGTCATTGTTAACAGCCAGCACTCCACAGTATGTGTGCACTGCAAAGGCATTCTCTCACACTAGGGTGTGGGTAGAGGCTTGTTAGAGGTCGAGTTATTCCATGGGACTTGATAGCAAATCAGATTAAAAGAAAACAGAAAGTTCAGAAAGATAGCAACTTAGAACAAAACAAATCAAATAGAATAGGGTTAAGTTCAGAAAGCCAGCAAAATATTAATCCTATCTAAAGTGAGTGTGCAATTCTATGAATTCAGTGTCTTGAGTTATTTGATAATTCTGGACACTGGGTCCATCAGAGTTTCCCTGGCTACATATAGACCTTTCAATTCTCAAACCATACAAAGGCAAGGAGGAAGGATCCACGTATGGGGTTTTGTTTCTAGGCATTTTCCATGTTTCTATGTAAGCTGAATGGAATACATACATTATTCCAACGCTTCAGTTTGGTCAAAAGAACAATATGAATCTTACCATTTTACTCATTTTTCAGCATTTTTTTGGATAGTCACATAGTGTTTTATGCAGATAGGAGCTCCATGCCATGTTGTTTTAAGAAGTTTTTCCTTTTTCTTTCTTAGTAAAGCAAGTACCAGTTCTCTTTCGAATGTGGACTCCATCTGGAGTTGTTAGGAAAGAAAGTGGAATTTGCTTTATTTGTGTAAAGTCCATTATTAAAAAGAATGGGATTTGAAAGGGCACACAGCAAAACCCATAACATTTAGCTGGTAACGTGGAGAGAGCTCAAAGCCAAGGGAAAAATACAACCAACGCGTGCTAACCCCGAAATAGATGACAATGACCTCAGCCATTTTCTTTTTCAGAAATAATAGCCATGATTAAACTGGGGGGAGAGTTTGGCTCAGATATGTGTTCTTCTGCATTATCGTTAAGTTCTTTTGTCGTTAAAGAACTGTTTCATTATAAGAGGGGGAAAGCAGCTGAATTTTTAATGAAATTCCTGACTCTTCAAATGTGTTCATTCTGGAAGTACTTAATTTTGACTTTAGTTATTCTATTCAACAGCAAACTGGTTTTTGGTTTGTATGTTCAGTCTAACCATTGACTACTAATTTTATTATAATTCTAAAGGATAAATTATCTAGCAGACAGATTGCATTAACTCTTCTGTTAAGGACCTGCTCAGAAGTCAATGACTGTAACAGGGAGGACTGGGAGGAATTCTTACCCTTGTTAAGAATCTGCCTGATGATTTAATTTTGTACATTGATGTTGTTCAAATGATGGCATTTACAAAAGCCCTTCAATTCAGCTGTTGGTAGGATTTGGTGATATTTTATACAACAAATATTCTATGAAATCCTGCTGTGTGGTAGGCCCCATGCTTGGAAATGCATGGTTTCAGCTCTCATGAACATTTAAAATGTGCACAGCAGTGTTTGAATTGAGTGTGATCCCTGATTGAATAGCTAGGTCAGCTTCAAGCCATTGCTTGCCTCTTGTGAAGGTGGAGCAGTAATACCACCTCCCTGGGCATCTTTACTTGTGAAGTGGGAATCCCCACACCACTCTCCCTGGGCTCTTTATCTGTGAAGTGGAAGGAATAATACCATTGCCCTTGGGCTCTGGGGAAGTAGGAGTAATGCGTGTTCATCAGGTGAATGTTAACCAAGTATATAAGCTTCAGTCACCCACTCACTTAATCAGTCAATCAATATGTCTTTATCATTTCCTGCTTGATTTATTAATTAAAATTCCTGAAGAGGAAATACCTTTTCTGTTTCCTAGTCTATGTTTTTATCCAGCCTCAGTTTTAGAAGTATTTATATGCCCATAGGAAACATCTTGTTTGTCTTCCCAGTAAGTTATACCCTTGGATAAAGGGAGATTGCATATACAATGTGGACACATTAAAATTGAAGCCAAACTAGCAATAAATTCATTGTGAAAAGTCAAGAAGTTTGTTTATTTTGTGTGTGTATGTTTGTGCTGTGTTTGTACATGTATGATGTATATGTGTGGTATGTATGTATATGTGTGTGTATATATGTGTGATGTATGTGTGTATATGTGTGTGTGTTGTGTGTGTTTATATATGTGTGTGGTGTGTATGTATGTGTGGTGTGAGCATATGCACTTGCCTGTGTTTTGATAGGTGGAAGTACTTACCCCAGAATCTGATATCTATCTGACCATTCTAGAAAAGAATCTTTGATGGTGAAGTGTCTTTCTTTCTCTTTATGTAGTTCATCATTACTAGGTTAAAAACACAACAACAACCAATCTGAAACACTTCTTCCCCCCCTTGTAGCCCCAGGACGCCAATCTTTTTTATTTCTTATTTAATCCAATTCTTTGATTTGTGGGCTAGGGACATGGGAGCAGTAAACAATTAGGAGACATGTGGTACTCCATGGTGGAGTAGAATCCATTTGGCTACTGAGGGTATTCAGAGGAAAGATTGGCCCCTGCCTTTCTGGGAAGGTCCAGATGTCATGTCCTGCACATCTGTTACTGAGGAGTCCAACTGATATAAAAAACTAAATCCAAGGGAGGGGGAGAAACTATTTTTTAAAGGATTGATTATATTGACTGACTGGAATGGCTTTCTTGGAAGTGAAAGCTAGATATGTTCAGAGGGCATGTGAAAAAAACACCTTGGTCTCTGTGTTCGCATGGGCGCAGGTGAATAAGAAATTAGGCTCTGCAGATTCCAAGGGTGATAAGCCACGGTGCAATAGTAATGCAAAAGACACTGCTAATGAAGGTTATTATATCAATGTGATCAACGGACTACTCAGTGAATACTTTCCCATCGAACAACATTGCTAGGATATTGCTGTACATATAGATGTGTGAGTAGTAATGAGCCATGCTTATAAGAAATTCCAATGAGTCCTTAGATACTTTCCCCCTGGTTTGTACCTGATGCTAAGATCTAATTTCCTTTACACTCTGGAGCCCGGGTGACTCCAAACATTGGTCTGGCTCAGATCCTGTCTCTCAGATGCTCTCTACCTGGGTGAAGAAGTGAAAGCATGCGCTTGCTCATCCTGAGTCCCAGCAGGTGTATCATCTGAGATTTGACCACCCAGTGAATGTAGACTGTGTTAAGTGGAATGCAGGCACGCATGGTCATTATAGCTCACTAACTTTTTAGGCTTCTTTCTGCCTAACATGCTCTTGCAGTCTGTTCTCCTCTCCCTCTGACCAGCTATCCTTCTGTTTCTTCCTTCTAGCTCTTGGCTGTGATGTTGCCAGTGATAAACTGCCTGGAAAGCACATTTGGAAAGGAGGTATCATTCCCAACTTTCACCAATAATATCCCTCATTTACATAGCCTATAAATCAATACATACTGTCCTTTGACTATTAATAGTCTATGATCCTGTTTAAACTCTCACTCATCCACGCTCCTTCTGAAGCACTGCTAGAGATATGACTTCTCTACACCATTTCACCCCAACTGTATAGCATTTACACATCATCATTTTGGAATTTTATGATACATCTCCCACCTTCATTGTGTCTATCTTCTTTCCCTGGAATAACTGCAAAGCTCTCACAGAGCCCTTGTCTGATTTGTACCTACGACAAAGCTTGCGTAGGTAGTTATCACTCCTATTAGGTGATGTGGTTAGTGCTTTGGTGGGTTATCAAACCCTCTTCAGTTTCTTTGTTGGGAAAACCTGCATAGTTGTTAGTGTCAGCACTTGGACTCAGGGATATCAGCAACTTTAGTTGCATACTAAACCCCCAATTGGCCTGTCTTGACAGTGATAAACCCCCTGAAAAGCACATTTGGAAAAGAGGTATCAAGCCAAATTTCCACCAATTTACCAGTGTAGGCACATCTGGCTCCTCCCTTGAGTCACACCTGACTCTAAATGCAGGTCATTGGAAGCTATAGAATGTCAGCAAGTCAAGGGAGAGACAGCAAAGGCGTCGATGGATTCAAGGCAATCTTGTATGGTGACTCATTTCATCTCACAGAAGTCGTCAGAAGCCACATTTCTATGTCAATCCTGACCCATTCATACAATATTAATATACAGAATGAAAACAAGAGTTCTGTGGTCTATTTTAATGCTCCATTGTGATTAGGGAGTTGTTCACACAGTTTAAGCTGGACAGATGATGCCATGCTGAATCTTGTTTTATTGAGACTAGAGGTACCCCCACTCTTTCACTCTTCCCCTTCAGACACATGTAAGACTGACTTCTCCGTCTATCCACTCCCTTCCCCCAGTTTCACAAGTGCCTCATTTCTACGGAGGAACCTGTGCTGGTGTTATGAATGCATATAAATTGGGTAGGAGTCCTTGATTAGTGTGTGTGTGTGTGTGTGTGTGTGTGTGTGTGTGTGTGTGTGTGTGTGTGTACACGGAGGCCAGAGATCATTGTTAGGTTGTCTTTCTCATTTGCTTATGTGCCTTATTTTTGAGACGCGCTCTCTTGCTGAATCTGAAGAACACCTCTTTGGCTAGATTAGCTGAGCAGTATGGGGCTCTTCCTGACTCTGTTGCTCATTACTGGAGTTTCAGATGTCTGGGTTTCATACTTTCCAGAAGGTACCCAAATACCCAACCAGTTTCATACCACTTTGAGAGGTCATGGACTTCCGAATTCCAGTCATGAATGTTAAGGAAGTTTACCTCTAAACTCACCCTGGTATATTATTATGTAAGATCCTAAAGTCCTCAACATTTTTTTAGAATAACCTTATATATGTTATTATTTTTTTAATCACACAATTCACACTCAATCTATAACTAAAAGAGTGTGTCACATAGAAAGAGCAATTTGTTGTTACTGCTGTTGCTGTTGCTGTTGCTGTATCCCACTTGTTAAACGGGCACGGCTCTTCGCTCATCTTTTCATGAAAATTCCTGCACTTTCCCTTGGGTACATAATAGGTATTAGCACATATATGCATGCTTATGCACATGCACACACGTGTATATATACATGCATGCATACACACATGTATACATACATACATACATGTGTATGATTTGCTTTTGTTTGTACATGTCATTCTAACTCCTTCTTTTCAAAGGCAGCAGAGTCCCACTATTTGAACCTAACACATCATGCTTAACCAGTCCTCCAGTTTAGAATGACATTTCAGTATTTTTCCAGTTTTTGGAAAAGATCAGACAGGGAAGTTCCCCTGACTAGAGCTCGAGGGAAACTGAAAGCAAAGTCCACAATTAAAGGAAGCTTGCAGTTCAGGATGAAGCCTGCTGGCCTCTGAGAAACAAGCACAGCAGGCTTTGAGGAGGTCAAAGAGGGTTGCCTCACCCTGTCAGGGCAGATCTGATTTCCAAGCATCTTTACAGTCCCCTCTCCCAACCCCCACGGAGGATCAAGGGTCTAAGCCCAGAGCCAAGGTACAACTTGGAAAGATCCACTGTGATCTACCTGAGATTTGAGCTTAAGGAATTTGTTTGGATCTGTCTTTCTGCCCCATTTGCATTTTCTCCTGCCGTGTGGAGCAGGCCATTGCTTGAATCAATACACACAGTCCCAACTGAACAAGCAGGTTGTCAGGGTTTAAAGTTTTAATTTTTTTTTGTGTGTGATTTCCTTGTTGAGGTGGTACATTATTATTACACTGCCCTGTCCCAGTAAGTATACTTTTAGCTGGTGGATACTAGTATTGAATAAATGAGGACGGTTACTGAAGCCAATATAAACTTACTTTGATATTCTTAAAGACTTGTCTATAATAATTTCTAGCCTATGAATTGGAAAGACCATTTATACAGCGAATGTTTTTAACTTGGTAAGCAGACTATGGAAAAAATTTTATAATGGAAACTATCTCTTACTTATAACTATAGCATTTAAAAAGTGACAGTATAATGTTATACCCTGAAGCCCATCAGATGCAAAACTCCATTTTATTATAAGTTATAAACCAGAATAGGGAGATTTCTGAAGGGTGACTTTCTTTGGTAATGTTCTTGATTAAAAAAAAAAATCCTGAACTAATGAGTTCAACTAACACACAGTTTCACACAGGCACACATAGACACACAACCACAGAGGAGTGAATAGCTAGGGTTTAGTTCTACTGGGAACTACTTTGCTTATTAAAGCTCATTGGATTGTATGAGATTAAAACTATACTGGTTATTTTAGATTATGTTTGCCCAGATACCACTCAAGGAATTAAAATCTAGCCATAGAAATCTTTTAATGAATTAAGTTACTTCAATTTTGATTCCTTAGTGTACAGAAGTTGTTATGAGTTCATTTTTTAATTGTGTATGCGTGCCTGTGTTTGAATGCATGGAACAATGTTCCTAGTTAACATTTTTTCAAAATACATTTTAAATTAAATCCATCAAATCGGTCCAATAAACCGTCGTAGAGTGGCTGGTAGAGATGGCAAAACAAACAAAGCTCCGAGAAACTCTGCTCCTTAGAATAATTTGACAGATGGACATATGGCTTGGCCATAGCTTGTAAGTAAGAAGGTGGCTAGGTCATGTTGCTTTTTATCAGTGATGACAGAGCAGATCCGGAGCTTGGAGCTCTGGATCCTATGTCTATTCTTTCATCAAATACTTTTATTAGCACTGCAAAGCCAGCTCCTGGGAAGCTTTGGTGCTGTCTTATCAACTTGGAATCTTCCATCTGAAAATAAACCTATGTTTTATTTCTCTCCACACCTGTTGAACACGGAGGCCTTTGCCTACTTTATTCAACAATTCACACGTTAATGTGGGCAGTTTTTGTTTAAGATATTTAAGAACAAAACCCAGGTTATTTATAAATACTGTGCCAAGAGACAACAACCCTGGTAAGGCCCCTGCTGGTGTGGAGCTCACAGGGGCTAGAGGCTAAGGAGTATCCTGCATGTCATTAGCACCAGAAATGTGTGTGGTTGTTAGGGAGTGGACTCAGGCATTGGTTCTCACTCTCCACCTTATCGAGACAGGGTCTTTTGTTGTTTGTCCCATGCATATGCCAATCCAGCTGGCTCTCAAACTTCTAGAAATTTTGTTTCTGCCTCCCATCATGTGTACCAACAAACCCAGTTTTACAGGACTTCTGGGGGATTTGAACTTGGGTCCTCAAGCTTGTTTGGGTAAATGTTTAAGTTTCTGAGCTCAATGGGGGATCTTTATTATGTGTTTGATGGGTGGTACACTGACAGTTGGAAAGCTGCAGACATAGACATTTGCTTTCTTAATTTTTGGCAGAGGCAGATAAGACATACATGTTATAAGTAATAGTTACTTCAATTTTGTGGCATACATTTATAGACACATGATACACATTTAGTTGACTCCACAAACTAGGAGCCTACAAAGAGATGTTTCTGTATCTTTATGGATGGAGAGAATGAGAGCCTTGTGTTTGATCTGCAAACACTGGGTTAGAGGCAGCATCAGGAAAAAAACATACTAAATTTCTGGACCCCAAATTCAGTTTAGTTAAATAAATATTTATTGAGCACACACATGAAGAATTTCAAGCCACGCACTGAGCATGCAAAGAGAAATAAAATTTGTTCCCTCCCCTTAAGGAAGGTAGAATCCTTTGGGATGCATGCAAACAGATTGTTTTCATGCAAGGCTGGGGACTGGCAATGAGAATGAAAGCAAGAACAGTGGACATACTGACGGAAGTGCCCTGTCTGTAGACCTTGTGAAAAGGATGTCCCTTTATGTCTCGTCAATTCTCAGACGAGAATTCATTATTCCTTCATGTCTTTTTCAGGGAAAACATTTCGATTTCGGGAATTACAACTTAAGTGATTTTTAAAAAGATTTCTAAAATATTTATTTATGTTTATTTTCATGTGTGGGGGTGCCTGTCTGGTGCCCATGGAGACAAGATCCTCTGGAACAGAAGCTACAGAAGACTGTGAGGCACCATGTAGGTGCTAGGAATCAAACCTGGGTTTTTAGGAAGAGTAGCTTGTGCTCTTAACCATTGAGCAATCTCTCCAATCCTTACAAAAAATTTTAAATTACATTAAGTGTGTGTGTGTGTGTGTGTGTGTGTGCATGAGTGCACATATGTGGAGGCTTGGATGTGCTATGCATGAGTGTGGAAATCAGAGGATAACTTTTGGGAATTGATTCTCTCCTGTAGATCCCAGGGCTCAAACTCAGATAATCAGGCTTTGCATGAAAAGCCTTTGCCTGCTGAGCTGTGGCATTAGCTCAACAATTTGTGGTTCTAGTGTGCTTTAAGACATCTTTCTGGGCCTTCAAATATCTACTATGAGGGAAATTTGTGTGTTAGGTGGCAGTCCGGTGTTTCAGGAAAGGCACACATACTGAATTTGCTCTGTCTGCCTCTGTCTGTTTCCCTCTCCCTCTCTCTCTCTCTCTCTCTCTCTCTCTCTCTCTCTCTCTCTCTCTCTCTCTCTCTGTGTGTGTGTGTGTGTGTGTGTGTGTGTGAGATCACATTGAGTAGGTAAAGAATGTCCATGGGACTCTGCTCCTAGTGTGGCTCTGTGGATGAGCAACACTTCCCACTATCCCTTTACAGTTTTACCCTGAGTGTAATTTTCATATCCTTTCCTGTCATTGGTCAACAAGTTCTTTGGGGAGGAGTTTCCTCTATTATCCATGTGCAGCTCTGGGAGCAAAATGATGCCCAAACTGAAGTTTTCACGGTTTCAAAAGGAATGTCTTATTTCTAGCCTCAATCTTTCTCCTCCTCCTCCTCTTCTTCCTCCTCCTCTTCCTCCTCCTTCTCCTCCTCTTCCTCCTCCTCCTCTTCCTCCTCCTCCTCTTCCTCCTCCTCCTCCTCTTCCTTCTGTTACCACTCCCTCCTCCTCCCATTTGCTCCTCTTCCTTCTCCACACCTCCCCCTCTTCCTCCTCCTTTCTGTTCTTATTCTTCTTATTTTGAGACAGGGTCTCCTGTAGTCCAGGTTAGCTTCAAAATCTCTCTGTAGCCAATGATGATCTTGAACTTCTGGGATTATAGGTATAGACTACAATACTGGTTTATATAATGCTGGGGATGGAATCCAGACAGGTCATTGTGCATGCTGGGCGAGTGCTTTAGAGGTACCGAGAGGTACACCCCAGGCCCTAGGTTTGGTTTTTATCCAACACAAAAAGAACATTTTCCAAAGATGGTCCTGTTGTCTGAAAAGTAGCTTGTGTCTCATGCTGCCATGTGATTTTGCTGTCCGTAAAACAGAAATAAAGAAGAAAAAGAATTGCTTTTTCTTCCAGCTCTCTTTGCCAGCATCTTGCTGAGCTGTGTGTATGTGTCCCAGTCAATGTTCCAGACATAGGCTTGGCATGGGGATCGGCACATCCAATGTCATTACTACTAGGCACGGACTGAAATCCCAAGCAAAACTCTGTGCAGATGATTTAAGCTTCCTGTTGACAATATTGTGATGTTAAAACACAGTGCAGATGTTTGACTCATTAGCAGCCTTGTATCTTAGCTTCTTCGATTTGGTAGCTGGATCATTAAAGAGGGTGGGAAATGCCAAGGTAAAATGTATCATGTATCCAGAGTTTTCACTGGGCCTCAAGATCATCAGCTATCTCTTCCTGTCCTTGAATGGTGGTAATTTAAGTCACCAAGGTTCACTTCTGTTAACTAATGCAGGGCAAGGGGTTACATTCTTAACCAACCTTTTAAATTGATTTTGGACATTGGCCAGGACTGTGGATGGCTTCTGAGGTGTGGAAAATTTGACTACCTGTTTCCTTTACTGATTTCAGAGTGATTAGCCTGACTGCATCACCATTAACTAGCTAGAATTCATTGTGCCTAAGAGCTTTGCTAAAAGAGGATGCCGTTTACAGCATTTTAGGCCCCATCCACCTTAAAGATGGGTTAATGGTTCTTTTCTGCCTTAGACACAAATGCTTCAAAAGTGTATTTTGAAGGTTAGGGAGGTGGCTTAGTGGGTAAAAAAATCCTTTCTGTTTAAGCATGGGAACCTGAGTTTGGATCTCTAGTACTCATTCAAAAGTCAGATGTGATAGTGAATGCCTGTGACTCCATACTTGAGGAAAAGACAAGCATATTGCTGAAGTTTTCTAGCCAACCATCCTAGACTAAGTGACAAGCACCAGGCTCAATTTGAGACCCTGTATCAAAAATTTAGATGGTCTATGATGCTGAGACCCTGTTGCTGAAGACAGCACTTAAACATCTCATTGAACATAGAGAGGTCAAACTTGTGCTTAATTCAAAAATTCTACCTCTGTTGGTTAGTGTTCATGGTACAAGAAGGCACCATGAACTCCTAGAGGAGAAAGGTAAATACTAACCAACTACAAATCCTGTGATCTACAAAGTTGACCTGCCAGCATGATACACTGGTGTAATAGTGGCGCACATGTTGTGGTAGTAACCAACCACTCTCTGATTGGCTTTAAAGCCCACTCCATGAGATGAAACCCATGTCTGACACTGCTTGGGT
Source organism: Tokudaia tokunoshimensis (assembly GCA_036184795.1). Classification (NCBI taxonomy): domain Eukaryota; kingdom Metazoa; phylum Chordata; class Mammalia; order Rodentia; family Muridae; genus Tokudaia; species Tokudaia tokunoshimensis. The sequence goes on from BTHU01000003.1 coordinate 128,516,358, forward strand.
GGCCAAGAACCTGAGATTATCTAGGCTCTGGACCTAGGAGATAACCAAACACTACTGTTCTGCTAAATAAACATATCAATAAAATGACTCTTAATGACATTCTGCTGTACCTATAGATCAGTGCCTCATTTAGCCATCATCAGAGGTGCTTCCTTCTGTAGTAGATGGGAATCAACACAGAGACCTAAAACTGGACAGTGTGCAGAGAGTGAGAAATTTTGCAGCACTCACCCCTAAATGGGATGTCTTCATCAAACCCCTCCCCTCAGAATTTAGGGAGTTATGTGGAACAGGAGGCAGAATGAATGTAAGAGCCAGAGGAGATGGGTAACTCCAAGGACACAGTCTTTAGACACAATAGGACTTATACACATATGAGCTTACAGAGGCTGTGGTAGCATGCATAAGCTCAAAACAGGTTCAACTTGGATAGCATCCCAGTACTGTAGAGGAAGCTATCTCTAATTGACATAAACTTTCAAGGGGAAAGTTAGTTTTCTTCAATTGAGTATCACTGAATATATTAGTTTTACTTAAAGGTAGGCTCAATGTTCAACAATAGATGGCCAACATAAAATAAATTCAAGAATATTTTTGGTAGACTTGAGTCTCATTTTTGGGAGGGGGCGTGTTTTTTTTACTGGCAAACCATTATCAGAATATATTCTCTGAATTTTTTTTTTCAAGGAGAAAAATTGAGGTGAAGAAGGGATTGAAGAAGATATCCCAATGTCAGTTTCCGGCCTCCACAGGCTATCACATATGTGAACATAGCTGCATACATGTGCATACCACATATAGAAACAAATTAAAAAAATAGAAAGTGCTATAAGTGTGTATTTTCGTGAATGAAGCAGTCTTGGGGAGTCAAGATGGTTATTTAATCCCAACCTTACTACATCATTACTTTGGAACTTTCTGGCAGAGTCTGAACTTGTGGGGCCTCAATACCCTTAGGTATAGAAGGTCAGTAATAATTATCTCTGCTTTTTCTTTCTCCATAAAAGAGGAGGACATGCATATTAGTTCTTATATGCCACAAAGATCTATGCACATTTAATAATCTAGAATGTGAGTCTTGATGTGGAGCCACACTGGATTGAGGTCTTGACTGGATGACCATAAAGAAACTATATGACCTCTCTGTGCTTTAATTCTTACTCCACACACAATGAGAATACACACACACACACACACACACACACACACACACACACACACACACACATATATATATATTCTCATTGTATATATATATATATATATATTACCAAGAGAGATTATTGAGATTTTGTGGATGAGTGAAGTTTGTTTTCACACCCTTCTGAGGTGGACATTACTGTCTTCATTAAAGATGAACACTTCACAGACAGGTGATCTGTTTGCGAGGTCTCTCTACCTGAAGTGTAAAGACAGACGCCAATACTGCTAATCTGTTTCACTCTGGAGCCCAAGAAGTTAATGGGAGCCTTCTACTGCTGGCTTCTTTTCCATCCTGAGATAAAGGCAGAGTATCATGTTTCCTGGGCATTTCAATGCTCATAAAAGGTAATACGATTTTAGATTGAAGACACCTGAAGTTAGAGAAGTGATTTCATACAACTCTTCTCAGAGGAGTTCTGCTGCAATTTCAGTGAATAATCTCCTCCGGACAGGGCCGGTCATCTCTTTGTCACCTGTTTCTTTCCAGAGTTACCTGCATTGCGGTTTCCCGTTACATTGTGATTTCGGCTTTCTTCAGGGAACTTTATAAGTCTTTGTTGAATGAATGACATCATTACTTCATTACTAAAATTGCAAGCTAATTACACCTTACAGCTTCCCAGACGGCGGGGCTGGGCTCTGATTTCCACTTTCTTCACAATATCCTGGTACGTGAGCTGGTCCAAGCTTACCAGAAAACTTTAAAGGGGAAGAAGGCAAGACACAGCCTTCTGAATCTTTTCTTTTGTATTCGTTCACAACTCTTCAGTGTCGTTTAAACATTTAAATCGCTTGGTTCTTGCAGCAAAGTATTTGTCTGCTTGGGTAATTGGCTAATCTGTGTGATTTGGAAGAGGGTCCTAATGAACTCTCAGACTTAGTACTTTATTAAGTCAAATTTATTTTTGGAAGAAGGCAATGAAAGAGGATAGAATGACCTAAAAATGGCTGTCCAGGGAGAGCATACGAAATAGTCTCTATGCTCAGAACAAGGGAGATCAGAGTCCCTGGCTCAGGTTGGGGAAGCAATCTGAGGAGTGGCTCAGCAAGGAGGTTAAAGAATAGTGGAGGGGCACAGAGAGGATCCACTTTAGTGTAAGCCTGCATTGTCTCCTGGTAGCATAAGTCTGTAGAATCTCCCGTTAGTGAAAGCCTGTAGGACCTCCTGATAGTGTAAGCCTTCTTTGACTGGTTAACAGGTTGCCTTTTTGCCTCTCTTCATAAATTTGTTTGCCATGGTAGGTACCACATTTCCCATTGTGAAATCACATTTTGGGGGAGACTTCACCCAAGAGAGAGTAATTTGGGGGGAACTCTGGAGCTTTGACATCATCATTCTGTACTTGCCGCCACTTTTAAGGAGATAATACTGTGTTGTGGTTTAAACACAGGTAACAAATCTGTCCGGAAGGCAGGAGAATTGGCAGTTGCTTTGCATGGGGATCTTTTCAGTCACAGCGCTGGCTGCTTTTCACCCCAACTTTCCCAGGCAAAGGGAGCGCCGAGCATCCCAGACAGGGCATGCAGGGAGCCAGAAATGAGACCTTACAAAGAGAGATGCCTTTCTAACCAGAAACATTAAACACAGGAAAGTTTGGTTTGGTCTGGAATTGTGCTGTGTGTTAGGGAGTTTGTGTTGGCTGCTGGGACTTCTTGGGACCCATTGCTTCTCTCAATGGTATCAGTCACTTACTTGCACACACATGAAAGTTCATTAAATAAATTCGTTTGCTGTTGGACAGTGCAGATATATTCAGCTGCACCTGAGTATATGTTTGGTCATTGCACCCACTGGCTCTAAAATTTTAGAGCATGATGGGGCGGGACACCCAAGCAACCTGTGTCCGTAATGCTTTTGTGAGCACTTAGGTAAAGGAGAACATCTTACTGAGGGTCAGGGCTAGGCCAGTAGAAGGGTGTGAGTGTGTTTACAATGTGTGCATCTGCATTATTTCTGGCTACCCAGGGGCCCTGCCTCAGCTTTGGTTCCAGCTGTTTGTTTCAAGCTGTTAACCTCATCCCCAAAGCCTCTGAAGATCTTCATTTGAATTCCACAGCTCAGCTCAGCAATGTTTCTTTTAATTGCTCAATTGCTTATTTTTTTTCTCCCTAAAACCTGCTTTTTTATAATCATTAGAATATCCTTTGTACCCGGTTTAAAGGGATAAAAACATGCAGTTATTCAAAAACAGGTTAAATTCATGTTTTCATAAGAGTGTTGACTGATGACTTATTATTATTTGTTATTTTAGTATACCACATTTAAAGTATAGAATATACTATACTTTAGATTCTATACTTCATAAATATGCTATACTATATCTATACTTTCTATGTATACTTTATAGAACAGGATCTGAGAGTCTGAGAGGATAATTTTGTAGTCTCAGGAGGTAGCCTTCAGAATTCCACTCATTTCTGAGAATCCATGTATTTGAGAGAGAGAGAGAGAGAGAGAGAGAGAGAGAGAGAGAGAGAGAGGAATATAAAGGCGTGGTATGGATTTGGGTGGGTGGGGAGATAGGGAGGATGTGGGAAGAATTGGGGGAGAAGAAACCAAAATCAGAGTACATTTATAAAAAAATTATTTTCAATAAAAAGTAAATGTAAAAAAGTAAAAGTAAAAACAATAAAAGAAGCAATCATTTTTTTTAAAGAGTGTTATGAGCAGGAGGCTGGAGCAGTTTTGTTGTATTCTGCAGAGGGCGAGCCAGAGAAAACAAAGGGCGTCTGGTCTACAGGCCGGTTTGAAACAGGAAGCGAATATCTGCATGCCACCCATGGGAGAAGGGCAGAAACCGAGCGAGCGTGGGTTCCCCGGCTGGTTTCTCAGCTGCTGGACTGTCATGCCCTTTGCACGAGGAAACTTTGTGATTTACTTTTGGAAGTCAAGTATCTGTCACTGAGAGTCCTCTTTTTAAGTCTCTGCGTCTGTCCATCTTCATGTTCACCGTGCTGCGGCTGCGTGTTGCTTCTGCTATAGAGCTCTTTAATGTCGCCGAGACAGAGGAGCAGGAAGCTCTCAGGCCAGGCTGGGATCTTCCTGGGGCCTCAGTCCATGTTCTTCAAGCTTTCACTCGGTGAACCATTTTGGATGAAGGATTCTTTTAATAATTTTATAAGTGACCCATTTCTCCCTCCGAAACTTCTGTTTTGAAAGTAAGCAAAAGGAAATGGTAGTACTAACAAGCTTGGTTTTTGCTCATTCACACTTTCCTGCCCCTTGGATTATGGCAGTGGTGAGGAGAGCGGGCAGAAGGAAGGCAGGATGCTACACACAGGTGTGGAGGAGAGAGCGTCCAAATGCAAGGTGGCTCTCCGAGGGTTTGTGCAGGGACATGAAGCTAATTATTCAGCATTTAAACATTTGTATTTGGGGATTCACATATTTCCATGAATAGGTCTGTGGAGAGGAGGCTTAGTAGGGCCTGATTGATGACTGATATAATTTAATTAGACTTTAGCTTCATAAATATGCAATGTTATTTGAATAAATAACATTGACTCACAAGGCTCCTTGAGAAAAATGCCAATTTGGCTTGCTTCAGAGCTGGCCACAGACATTCTTACATTGCTCTAAGTGGGCAAAACAATTTGGCACTTTGAAAATTAGAAAAAAGACCCAATTTGACGGTGAAATTTCAGAAACCATTTGTGGGGTGCCCACACAGCTCTGTTTTTTGTTTGTTTGTTTTTGCTTTTTGTTTTTTTTTTTTACAGTTTTGGAGGTAGATACTTCCGTCTTGAACCATGTTGTCTTTCAAAGCTTTGAGAGATGCCTGCCTTTGCTCCCTGTTCTAGGCTAGATCTGCCAGAACAAACTAGAGAGACTTTACAGTGATATTAAAAACCACTCAAGTGACCAAAGAGACTTTAGGTGGCAGGTTGAGGTAAGGGAAGGTATCTTTTTTATTTTATTTCTTTAAAAAAAAAACTTGGTTAGGATCTGGGGACATGGCTCAGTCTGCAAAGTTCTTGCCAGGCAAGTACAAGGATCTGAGTTTGCATCTCCAGCATCCACAAGCTAGTTGTGGTAGGAACATGTAATACTAGCATTTGGATGCCTAGATGAGAGGACCTTTGGGGATTTCTGGACATTTGGTCTGGTAAATTGGTGTGCTCCAGTTTTACTGAGAGACCCTGTCTGAATAATAGAGGTAAAGGCGATTGAGACAGATACCAGACTTCAACCAAAGGCAAAACAGAATTTCTTTGTTAAACATTAACCAGGGAAAATACTCCCTCTGTGTGAATGGACAGGTTAAAGTTGGGAGATAATTTGACGGCAGCATCTTACTGGACCCCTCTCCATATAGCTACACTTTCTTAGTACTTTGTCTTCTCTCTCTCAACTACTTTCTACTTCTGGCCAAGACTTTCACCCCCCCCCTTTTTTTTGGTTGTTGATAGTTGGTTTGTGAACCTACTCTCCAGTTGATGAATCGGCAGATTTCTGAAGGTTTTCATCAGCTATCCTAGCATTTTTAAAATCCCATCTGCAAATATTTTGCTTCTCCCTGTCCGTCCTGCACGTTTGGAATGGATAAAGCAGAGCTTTATTTTTATGCCTACCACTCCCAGCACCGTCTGCAGCATCCTGGTATTCTCTTTAAGTCATTCTGCCAGAGTCTTCGTGGAAATGAAATATGCGAGTAATAACGGGGACGGCCCTTACTCGTGATGGATAACTACTCTTAGAAACATTGTCATTTGCAATTCATTAAATGCCTTATTTGCCATTTATATTTACTGAAAATTGATACTCCCATGTATTAGTTCTTTCTCAATGACAGATCACTGGTAAATGTATAATTAAAAGAGCTTAATTCCAATTTGTCTTCATTTCATTTCTCCCTGAAATAACTTTATAGTTGTCAGATGCACTGTCTTCATTCCATTCCAATGGGCTCCTCTTTGCCATGGTCCACAATTGTTCTTCCATTTACAAAAGGAAATGTCCTATTGTCAGCAGACCTAGATTCCAGTAATGCCTCTGCTCTGTGACTGGCTGTGAAGCTTTGGGCAAATCATGAATGGCTCCCGACTTCACGTTTCTCATCCGTAAATTGGGCGAGTATTTCTTTCACAGAGTTCTGTGGAGCTCAGACACAACTGGAAACACATTGTGAGTGGAAAGAAGCCACCCATGGCACGATGGTATCAACCAATGTGGTCTTCAAGCCTCCTTGTATAAAATGCATGCGATATGGCAGTGTACTTGTTGAAGTAATCTGCAGGGGAAATGAAAGACTGTCCAAAGGCATCCAGGGACATTGTACATGAACAGTCCCAATTCTCTTTTCTGTCAGGAGCTAGAGTCACCATGAGGCGTGGCTGTAATTAGTAAGTACTCCATGGTGGGGTTAAGGTCACACCAAAGTGCCGACTCATCTGAGCTGGGCGCTAGGTAGGCTGACTAATTAATTGTCTTCTCCCTGGCCCCTCCCTAACTCCTGTGATAAATCTCACTGTCTTTCTACCTCCTGTCACTTTTACATTCCTGTTCTTTAGACCTTAGCCCAGACTCCTGGCTGTTTATTATGCCACTGTATCATTCACCAAAGGAGGCTTTCTAGACCCTCTTTCTGTCACTTCCTTGATTTCCTTAATTCTATTTTCAATAGCGCTTCGCTTAAAGGTGGACAGAATCCTACTGTAGGAAGACTTCCATGCTGTTGGTACTGAACCCTCCTGCCCACAGAGGCCAACAGTAGCTTTAGGGAGTTGGTCAAAGGTTTCAAGATGTCTGTTGAAACATGCGCTGAGTATGATTAGTAGAGTGGCTGATATCTTTCCAAGGACATGTACTGATTGATTGGTTAAGGGAAATTGGTGTGTACCTTGTTGGACTCTCCTCATGATTCTCATAGGGTGGTGTTTTGTCTGCTTGTCATCCCTTTCCTTGATGGGCAGTACAGCTTTAAATCTGTGCCTGATGTGGCAGAGTTGAGACCTTGTCAGAGACAGGATGAGGCTCTATGAGGTCACATTTGTATGCTGTATTTGAGGTCCCTTACTGTAATTCTTCTCTGTTCTGTACCTTCTATAAGCCTGAAACTGTGAGCACCATCTATTATAAAGTAGAGGCCCCTATGAAATATTAGAATAGTGCAGATAAATGGACATACTCCTTTAGGTAGAATTCCCACCTAAATTACTCTCCTCAAATTCCATTGAAACATCAATATTTTTTCTTGTTTTGCTTCCTCCTGACCATCTTTTTTTTTAAACTCAAAGTAGTAAAAGATGATTTCAATAATTATTTACTAACAGTCCAATGTCTTTTAATCTTGGATGAACTTATTCTCAAGGCAATAAATGGTGATGATGAATCTGATAATTCTTTCAGAATTATAATCTTATGATTCCTTTGGTAGATAATCGAGGGTTTATTAATCTTCTGTACTGTGCTTGACTTTCACTGTCAAAATGAAATGTTTGAGTATTAATTTTTTTTAGATTTATTCATGTTTTATTTGTGTGTGTTTTGCCTGCATGTATGTCTGTGTGTCATGTGGATGCTTGGTGGTGACTTTGGAGGTCAGAAGAAGGAATAAGATCCCCTGAAGTCACAAATGGTTGTAAACCACTATGTGGATGCTGGGAACCTAACCTAAGTCTTCTGCATGAGCAACCAGTGCTCTTAACCACTGAGCCACCTCTCCAGCTCGTATTTGAATATTTTCAATTAAACATTTGAACAATGGATTTCAATATTGATCAAATTAAATATTTACCGTCTCTTGGGGGGGGAGAATTAGACTTCCCAGCCCTAAGACTTCAGACTTACTCTGAGAAATGCAAGCGACAACAGTTGGTTCCGCTTCAGCACATACCTCATTGTGTTTGATGAGCTATGTCAGAAACCATTTTAGTTGCCCAAGGCTGGGGGAAGATGGGATATACAACTTAACATTGTCAGTGAGTAATCTTGCCACAAGACAATGAGATTTGGGGAGTTTTTTGTTACTGCACAATCCAGCTTATTATGACTGAATAAATATGAGTCTTTTGAGTAATAATTTACTTATGTGTCAATTATATGCCTTTTCTTACTATTGGGGTTGAGTGAGCTCTGAATTATGTTTCATATTGTAATTGGTTCAGCTTATTTCTCTTTCAATATGCAAGCAAAATTAGCCACCCCAAGCTTTTCTCGGGCATAGTCAGTAGAACACAGAAGATTTAATTTTCTTAAAATGTTGAAGAACTGATCTTTCTTTTAATTGGCTTGGCAGGTAATATGTCAGCCATGGAGGTCAACTCCTGTGGGTTGAGGAATATCTGAACTGATGGCTTCAGACTTGGGATTCTTGCCCATCCCAAACCAAATGAGAACTCATACTTGGAGCTTAGAAGGATGCTGGAGTACTGTGAGTGAGCTAGATTCTGAAAGAGATAAACCCAAATTTTTCTATTATCTAACACAATAGACATTTACTTCTTAGTCATACCATAGTCTAACATGTACATGACTAACCCTAATTATTGGCTAATCCCTATAAGAGTTTATTCAGAGACCAAGATTTCAGTATGTTATAATTCTCCCTCTTCAATACAGGATTCTAAAAACTGTCATAAAAGAGATCTTTAGAGGGTGGGGGTACATCAGCACCCCTTAACTATTACAGCTCAGAAATGATACCTATCACTTTTGCTCACGTGGCTTTGGTGAACCCCATGGCCCCTGTTAGACCAAGAGGAGTGTGAAGTATGGAAAGGTCCCCTGGGAATCTGCTCTCCAGCATCTACTCCTTACCATGGAAGGCAGCAGGCATCTGTCAGGCCAGGCAGCCAGCCTTGCAGCACGTGTTAATTCCATGAAGCTCAAAGAGAGAAGAATGAAGTGAGTATTGTGGAGGCGACTAGACACTCCAACTGTACCGGGAAACCTGGCTTCCATGTTGGGCAGATATTGATTTGTGCTGAAACAGACATGTAAGCCCTTCCCTGGCCAACTTCTGGGATCAAAACTCCATATATTATTTGAAAATAACTTCATATGATTGTAAGCTAGTAAGTGCATGATTACACGTTTACCCGTGTGCAAGCTGTCAACTTTCCCTTCTGCAAGAGTAGGCGAGGCCCAAAGCTCAGCACTGATTGGAGGTCAGATATACAAATAATGTCCAGGAGGTCTGCTGGCGAGGAAATCAGAAGACATTACTGAGGGTCACACAAAGGGACCACCTATAGAGGTAGAACGGAAGCAGGACATTCACCTTGAGGGGGTTTGAGGAACAGGGTGAAGGGGAACTCTGGGTAGACAGGTAGGAAAACAGACACATCAAGAAACTTCAGAGAAAGCCACAGCAGTGCAGCAGATCTAAGTGGTGTGAAGGACAGGCCCAGCACTGGTGACCACAGTTAAGTGTAAACATCTGTAATGCAGGAGTTCCGTGATCAAACCTATGAAGTGCTTTGTTTTCTTACCCGTCCACTGTCATGTTACAGATCTTTTTTCCTCTAGAGACCTCTGATTGGAATTTCCCCTACCTCTTGATTGCTTAGCTACTGTCTTCTGTGTTACAGTTGTAATCATTTGTTTACTTTGGACAGTCTCTCCTTCTGGCATCCATGCTTACTTGAAGCAGAAGCTATGTGTCCTTTGACCCCAATTACATCCTCATTACCTCACAGCATGCATGGAAAAATATGGACCGAACGGTGTGTTTAATCATTTATGAGTTCATTGTTGTGTTTATGTTTTTTTTTTAAACTTCAAAGTGTAGCTCCTTTGTTCAAATACAGCTCTAAACGTTGATAATTTTTAAACTTTTAGAATAGAAAGATCACATATAATGAGTTTTTGGTGCAACCCCAGTGAATGGATCTGGAGTGAAATCAGATGTCCCTGCTCTGAACTGCTCTGCAGCCGTCAAGCTAGAAGAGGGCTTCTTAAACTCCCCCACTCACAGCTCCTCTCTGCTTAATAATTTTGTTAGATAAAACTGGGCATATAGTATTGTAAAATATACACATGAAACACTTATTGAAGATAAATCATATAAAAAGTATTTTGAAACAATTCCTTGGTATATGAATAATTTTATCATAATAGATGTAAAAGCGAATTTGCATCTTAGTGAGATAGATATGCTTGTTTCCTTTTGAAGAAAGTCTTTAGTCTGGACTGATGAATCTCTGATGCTGGGAGACAGAAGCCAGTCCGGACTGTTACTTTGTCTAATCCTCAGCGTAGAGTACGAAATGGCAGAAATCTTAAGACCATTTCACAAATTGTTAGAAACTTTGGCCTAACCCTGAGCTAATACTAATTTAACAGTTTGTTTTAATGAAACTCAAGTTAGTAACTTAAATAACAACCTTAAATCAAATTGGTGGGGCCAGAGAGATGATTCAGCAATTAAGAGCACTTCTGATTTTCCAGAAGTCCTGAATTTGGCTCCTAGCACTCATGTTGGGCAACTCACAAATGAGTTCAGCTCCAGGGATCCAACACACACACACACACACACACACATACACACACACACACACACACACACACACACACACACACACACACACACACACAAATCTTAAAGAAATAAAAACTCTAGCAGAACTTAGAGGTATGCTGTTTTGATGCTGACATGCTGAGGAATCATGGAAGAAAAATATTAAAGTTTGTTGTCTGAAATTAACCCATTGCTTCTGACCTCCAGAGGCACTGCATGCATATGATGTAAACATGTAGACAAAGCACCCGTATACACATCATAAATAAGTCTTAGAGAAAGAAATTGTTTTACGAAGTTTCGTTATGTCTTTGCGGATAAAGTCATGATAAGGGCTGCATGAGACTGCCAAGGAATGACCACATCCAAAAGTCTGAAGGGTTCTGTCATGTTGGGAGTCTCTGGTGAATGGCGGTAGTCATGCGCTCTTGCCTTATCTTATATTGGTAACCTTGATGCAGAAAGAATGCCTCATAGGTTTCACAGATGTCTTTATTGGATGATATAGACAGTTTGAAAGATAACACGGCATGTTATAAATGATTTTTTTATCAAGTTGGAACTCTGCTCTGTGACCTACAAACGGCCATTCAGAAGTCACTAGTGCAGACTTGTTCGCTTAGGTTTAAGAAATTAATTGCATAATTATTGTCTGGCTTGACAGCACATTCAAGTGAAGAGTAATTAGTTGAACAGAAGTTCTGTATGAGTAAGAGATAGCAAGCTGCTTCTGCGGAGCTGGCATTCACTTAGGGGGCAATAAAGAAGTAAATCAGTTACGAGGTGACCCACCCCTGTGCTCTGGGTGTGAGTCAGAGTCTGTCTAGAGTATTCCACATTGTACCGGTTGATACATTTGAAGAAAGACACTGACAATCAGGGAGATAGATTATGAAGAGTTTGCAAACTGTGTTCTAGCAGAACCTATGGATGTTATTTAATTAGGATAAAATAGGGGCATTGAATTTTATGAACTCAAATATCTGAGGATTCAAGTCAATAGAATGGCATTGAAAGACGGATCTAATTTTGATAGAAATGTGTAGGGAAAGGGACCAGAGGAGAAGACTGCATAAACTGAGTCAAAGATTTATGAGCTCTACCAAGAAAATGACAATCTATCTCCTTTGGGTTAGGCTGGTGACTTGGGAGATTAGGCCGACATTGTAGGCTGGGGCAGATGGCTCCAACTTTGAGTGTGACGCCAAATTGTGTGTTTGCCTGAGTGGGATGTAATCCTATTTATAAACTAAGGACTAACCATGGTAATGCTGATGAATAAAGTTTGTGTTAATTTTGATTGCACATAAGCCCTGTAAGCTACATATTGTATTCTCGCATCATAGATTAGAGAGCAGAGGCCCCGAAGCCCAGAAACATCCCCAAAGTCACAGGAGCTTAGCAGCTTGACCTTGAATTTGCTTTCAGTTCCCTGGACAATGCCCTGGGAGTATTGAGGGGACTGAACTGCCTGCGCCTGCAGGCCTGCGCCCTTCCACACGTGCTGCACCGTAAGAAGCCTGCACCCCACCCCAGACCCGGCCTGGACTGGCATTTCACTTGCCTTTGGTGCTTGGAACTACCAGACAGAAAAACAAAGCAGTAGAGATAGAGGAAGCAGATGACTTAGAAAATGGTGATTAAGAAGCTGTGTTTACTTTTTGGATCCTGAAGCCTTTCAAGCTCAAATTTGAACACTGAGTCTTGGGCGGTGCATCCTGACTCTGGTTCAGGCCAAGAACTGGGTGTGTCCAACCTAGAGAGTGGTTTAAGAGTAATTTAAGTTTGACTACTCCCACATGAACATTACCCCAGCTACATAAGGTTAAATTCTGGCTTTGCAGACATTTATAAAAGGGACCCTTTGGCCCTTTGTTCAACTCCTACTGTTGCCTGGAGACTTTGTAATTTTGGAGCTACTTGGGTGGCATTGATATCCAGACAAAGGCTGAATAGAGCTGGGGCACTCCTGTCCACTGCTTGCCATGATGACTCTTGCCAATAAGTCTCAGTAATCATCAATAGGAGAGATTAGGTATCAAATGAAAGGTAAGCAAGACTGGGACTGTGGGTTTGTAAGCCTCCCTGAAAAGTTCTTGCCGTGGGCCTGGGGAGATGGCTCAGCAGGTAAAGGTGATGGCTGTTGAGGCCCATGACCTGAGCTCCATCTCTGGGACTCACAGTGGGAGGCAAGAACTAACTCTCCCAAATTGTCCTCTGACCTTCACATGCATGCCATGGAACATACGCACCTGCACATAGAGCCTCCAAATAACAAATTTACAAATGAACACTAAAAGCCTTTTACGGAGTCACCTAGGTGTAATTGCAGTACTCTGGTGGCAGAGACAGTAGGATTGCTGTGACTTTGAGTCCTACCTGGTCTGCATAGCAAGCTCCAGGTCAGCCAGGGCTGCATAGGGAGGCTCTGTCTTGAAAACAAACAAACAACCCAAGAAAACCAAAACAGAACACTCCCCAAACCAACTAAAAAACCTTTTGAGTATGACCTTAGAAACTCTGTAAATGAAGGTTAAAACCTGTCCTGTTAGTGTTGGTTAATGAACTTATTTATCTTGTTGCCTGGAAAGGTGTGTGTGTGTGTGTGTGTGTGTGTGTGTGTGTGATGTGTGTAGTATATGTATGGTATGTATATGTGGTATGAGGTATATGTGTGTGTATTGTATGTGTATGTGTGTGGTGTGATATTTGTATGTGTGTGTGGTATTGTATACATGTGTGGTGTGGTATGTGTGTGTAGTGTGTGTGTATTGTGGTATCATATGTGTGTAGTGTGTGGGTGGTGTGGTATGTGTATGTGTGTGTAGGGTATGCAGTGTGTATGGTGTGTGTGTGCATATGCGAATGTATGTGTGTGGTGTGTGTATGTTTGTGTACATATGTGTGCATGTGGTATGTATATGGTGTGTGTATGGTATAGCATGTGTATGTGTGGGTATGATATAGAGTGTCTCTGTGCTTGCATGTTGGGATGGTTTGGGAATTATCTTCACAGTGGTTGATCTATCCAGGGGGACTACGTGGGTGAAGTGTGTGCTTTCTGTGTGCAGCAGATGGTGCTAACCCTGGCAGGACAGTAGCATGTTGACAGGACTTCCCCCTTTGTTTCTTGAACCCCATTCCTGTAGTGACGTGTTAATGAGTGGTGTGAGGGGCTCAAGAGCCAGCTTTCCCTATAACTCATCTAGCATTTGCATATCTATCTTCTGCCAAATGCTACAGGTACAAGATGAACAGGAATTCAGAGGTCATATTGTACCTGAGTTAAATACAACACTATTGACCTTCTGAGAAGTCTGTTTGAGAGGCCAGAAGATAGCGGCTAAATTGACAATGTGTTTCTCTGAGGGGGAAGAGAGAGAGAAACATCTGCTTTTATAATAGTCTGCTTGTTTGGATAGCTATATGCCATTTGGTGTTCCAGAGGCCTTTCAGCAAATATACTGGCATGTTTCAATGACTCAGAACTTCCTGTTTTGTGACTTTTTTAAAAAAGAATGCCTTAGGAGGATGGTTATGTTCACAGAATTCTGGGTTGTTTAAAGCTATTCTCAGTCCCCAGGTTATCGCAAGGAAAGATTGATTGGGAAGCTCCACAGGATAGAAAACAGATGACGGCCCAGCCCGCTGCTTCTCTCTTTGTGCAGTGTTTGTTGACACTACAGTGGGACACAATGAACCTACTGTTAGAGAGCCGAGGACCCAGGGCCTAGAGGTGCAGTGAGGTGCTCTAAAGGATGCAGAGAGCCCATCCAAGCTGCTTCTCTCTGCTCTACAAACTCCTCTCTCTCCCACAGGGCTTCCAACATTCAGATCACAGTAAAGAAAACTGGGGCTGGAGATAGAATTCAGATGTGGATCTGCTCTCTGCTGATCTAGGTTCAGTGCCCTCTTCCAGAAAAAAGGAAGGAAGTACAAAAGGAAGAAGAAGAAGAGGAGGAAGAAGAAGAAGAAGAGGAAGAAGAAGAAAAAGAAGAAGAAGAAGAAGAAGAAGAAAAAGAAGAAGAAGAAGAAGAAGAAGAAGAAGAAGAAGAAGAAGAAGAAGGAGGAGGAGGAAAGAAATACTGGAATGAATTGCCTAAGATGGATGGCCACAGATTTCATGAAGAATTTGAGGGACTAAAATATTTCTGTAGTGTGTGTGTATTGTGGTATCATATGTGTGTGGTGTGTGGGTGGTGTGGTATGTGTATGTGTGTGTAGGGTATGCAGTGTGTATGGTGTGTGTGTGCATATGCAAAAGTATGTGTGTGGTGTGTGTACATATGTGTGCATGTGGTATGTATATGGTATGTGTATGGTATAGCATGTGTATGTGTGTGTATGTGGTGTCATTGGCAGATGGAATGATTTTTCTGCCACTTACAAGCAAAATCTGTATTTCTGGCATCTAATATTTGACTCAGAAGCATCAGAGTTAAGAGTCTGGATATGGCTATGAATGTATATGTATGTATATGAATATGAATGTGTACATGGATGTGTATGTGTGTTATATATATGGTTATGGACATATGTATACATATGTGTGTATATATATATATATATATATATATACATATGTGTGTGTATATAGATATGTTACATCGATATATGCAGTCACTGTTATCCACGTTTTGGGCATTCTTCAATTCATGATTATGTCTTGAGTAAGTCTGGGTCAGCTCAACTTTAAAATGGAGAAGTTAGGCTAGAGTTTAGGAAAGACCTCTCTCCACACCTCTTCAGAGCTTGAGTCATTCCATCTGCAAAATGGATCCTTAAATAGAATTTGTGCTCAGAGGGATGATTGGATCGGTGGATGCTAGTGAGGTGAAGGGGTGCTTTGCATGAAGGATAGTGTCATTGAGTGCTATTGTCCCATATTGCAAGGAATCCCTTGATTTTGACAGATTTTCATACGGCTTTATTTTGAATATATTTGAATTTTCATGGCATTTAAATTATTCCCAGGTGCTTCTAGGGAAATGAAAAGGAGGAAATAAGTGAGCAATGATGGCGGTTTGTGATATTTACTCTTAATTCAAGCTGGGCTTGGGCAATCTTCTCCCTACAAGCCAAGCCTTGTTGTGAAGCTCAGTGACTTTGGAATTGGTGCTGAGCATGACAGTCAAAAGGCTGCTGCCACTGCTTTCCCTGAGACACTGAAAATGAAAGCAAAGGCTGCCGACTGGGCCAGACAGAGCCTCGGATTTCTGCATTATTAGCATGGGGTTTCCCAAAGTGTGGGCTGGAGACTAGGAGGGAGGATGGAGTGGTTTTAGTGGTTCGTGGGCTGTGTACTCAGTAGCCTTGAACCCAGAAGTGACAGGCATTTCCTTTCAAGGACTTGCTCTTTCCAATAACTCAAAAAAGATAAATGTGGCTTCGTTTGTGCCATTCAACAAAAAAGAGAGAATCTTTGCACGGTAACGGAAGTGAGCTAGATTTAATAATTAAAATAAATTCACTCTTAGCAAACGATACTGATTTCAGATTTTAAATTACTCTTTTATAATTAGCTTGAGGGATGTTGGTGCGTGAGAAGAGCCAGTAAAAAGCTGTAATTCAGCAGATGAGGAGGAGGAGGAAGAGGATGCTGATGTTGATGATGCAGAAATATTTGTGAAGAAGCTATGAGGCTGAACAATGCTTGGGAAACAGTGGCTGCAAATATCTATTTAATACATCTATATATATGTCCACATATATGCACATATCTATTACCGTATACATAACACACATATACATATACACATCTATGTATACATTCATATACATATATACACATATATATCATAGCTAACATACATATACATATACATATATACATCCATATATGTACACATACCATACATATATGTATACACATACAGATACACATATACATATATTATATGTATTAGATGCATATATTACACAGATGTTAATCTTTTGAAGAGGTAATGTTGAGGCTTGAAGCCAGAGCACCGAGTGGATGCTGTGGTCCTTTTGCAGGGTCTCGGTGCTCTACTGTTGGAGAGCTGCACAGAGCCCCATCTGGGCTGACAGAGAGGACCTCATGTGCTTTCAGGGATACAGATGTTGGGATCTCTGTGTTTCTCTGTGGGTCTGAAAGCTTCCCTCTTCCAGGCTCAGTAGAGTTTCACGAGGTTGAATTTGGGAGTAGAAGTTTTGAAATAGTGACAAGTGTGGCCTGAGAGAAAAATGCTCTAAACTGCCACCCCCGCCCCCGCCCCCGTGAGCACTGGACTGATCTAGGTGCTTCTTTGAAATGGCCACACCCTGCTCTCAGAAAACCTTGAGTCTGTTTATCCATGTTTGGTGTTGTTGTTGTTTTTATTCCTGTGCACAGTTCTGTGTTTTGCTCTGGAACTTGGTTTTCCTTCGCTCCTGGAGGCACAGTAGACACTGACTTTGAGATGGCATAGGTGTTATGACAAAAAGCTGCTGAGTTTCCATCCCCGAAGAGAGAAGCCAGGTTTCTTTCTTCATCACGTGGAGGTATCAGAGCCGTGCTCACTCCATCTGTCAGCAGTGCTGAAACTATTCAAAGGGCCAATAGGCGAGCAGTCTGGGACCCCCCTCCTACATCCTCCTTGCAGGACTTTCAGCAAGGGCTGAGCTGGGTCGCAGGGGGGCTGGCACTTGGCCTGCTTTGATGGATGGTCAAGCAGCTTGGGCAGCTCAGACCACCCCCGGTGGCTGAGGTGGTGAAGTGTGTCCCCGTTAACACCGTTTTGGGCAGCGGACTGGAGAAGGAGCAAAGCCCGGGAAATGGACCTGTGCCGATGGTGGGAAGAGTGACCCACAGCAAAGCTCACTGCTTCCCTTGGGTTATTGAGCCATTCCAGAGCTTAGGAAGAGTTGGGAATCTTAGACGGGAGAGGTGCATAGATTCTCTACAAAGGTGTTACCCGCATGCGTGCTCTTGCGAATGCACAGCTTAAAAAACGCTCTCCTTAAGAATGCTTATCTAGCTCTGTACCCCATTTTTAATAGGGTTACTTGCCTCTCTGGAGTTTAACTTCTTGAGTTCTTTGTATATCTTGGATATTAGCCCTCTGTCGGATGTAAGGTTGGTAAAGATCATTTCCCAGTTAGTTGGTTGCCGCTTTCTCTTTTTGACAGTGTCTTTTGCCTTGCAAAAACTTTGTAATTTAATGAGGTCCCATTTGTCTATTCTTGATCTTAGAGCATAAGCTATTGGAGTTCTGTTCAGGAAATTCTCCCCTGTGCCCATATGTTCAAGGTTCTTCCCTAGTTTCCCTTCTATTAGTTTCAGTGTGTCTGGTTTTATGTGGAGATCTTTGATCCACTTAGAATTGAGCTTAGTGCAAGGAGATAAGGATGGGTCAATTTGCATTCTTCTGCATGTTGACCTCCAGCTGAGCCAGCACCATTTGTTGAAAAGGCTATCTTTTTTCCACTGGATGGTTTTAGCTCCTTTGTCAAAGATCAAGTGACCATAGGAGTGTGGATTCATTTCTGGGTCTTCAATTCTGTTCCATTGATCTACATGTCTGTTACTGTACCAATACCATGCAGTTTTTAACACTATTGCTCTGTAGTACAGCTTGAGGTCCGGGATACTGATTCCCCCAGAGGTTCTTTTACTCTTGAGAATAGTTTTAGCTATTCTGGGTTTTCTGTTATTCCAGATGAATTTTTGAATTGCTCTTTCTAACTCTATGAAGAAATGAGTTGGGATTTTGATGGGGATTGCATTCAATCTGTGTATTACTTTTGGTAAAATGCTCATTTTTACTATATTAATCCTGCCAATCCATGAGCATGGCAGATAACTCCAGAGAGGCAAATAACCCTATTAAAAAATGGGGTACAGAGCTACACAAAGAGTTCTCACCTGAAGAATATCTAATGGCTGAGAAGCACCTAAAGAGATGTTCATCATCCTTAGTCATTAGGGAAATGCAAATCAAAACAACCCTGAGATTCCATCTCACACCAGTCAGGATGGCTAAGATCAAAAACACAGGAGACAGCAGTTGTTGGTGAGGATGTGGAGAAAGAGGAACTCTCCTCCACTGCTGGTGGAATTGTAAGCTGGTACAACCACTCTGGAAAGCAGTCTGGCGGTTCCTCAGAAAACTGGGCATGGCACTCCCGGAGGATTCGGCTATACCACTCCTGGGCATATACCCAGAGACTGTACCTGCATGCAATAAGGACACATGCTCCACTATATTCATAGCAGCCTTATTTATAATAGCCAGAAGCTGGAAAGAACCCAGATGTCCCTCAACGGAGGAATAGATTCAGAAGATGTGGTATAGCTACACAATGGAATACTACTCTGCAATTAAAAACAATGAATTCACGAAATTCCTAGGCAAATGGTCAGAACTTGAAAATATCATCCTTAGTGAGGTAACCCAATCACAAAAGAACACACATGGTATGCAGTCACTGATAAGGGGATATTGACCCAGAATCTCAGAATACCCTAGACACAATCAGCATATCAATAGATTTCTAAAAAGATGGAAGGAGAGACCCCTGGTCCTGGAAAGACTGGATGTAGGGGAATGCCAGGACAGAGTAACGAGAGGGGGTTGAATGGAGAAAAGAGGGAGGGAAGGGGGCTTATGGGACTTTCGGGGAGGGAGGAAACGGGAAAGGGGAAGTGATTTGGAATGTAAATTAAAAAAATAAAATAAAATAAGAAAAAAAAGAATGCTTATCTAGAGCTGGAGGGCGGTCTCAGCCAGTAAAGCGCTTGCAAGGCAAAGCCCAGAGACCTGAGTTCTGTCCTTAGAAGTCTTGTAGCAAAGTTAGGTGAGCTGGAGCACATGTAATCCCAGTACTGGGGAGGCAGAGACAGGCAGGTCCCTGCTGCCTCTCTGTCCACCCAGCCTAGCGGAATCAGGAGTCTAAGGCCAGTGAGATGCGTCGTTTCAAACTCTCAAGAAAAGGTGGATGACATCTGAAGAAAGTGATGTCTGGCCTTGAGTACGGACACACACCCGCATCTACACCTTGGAAACTCACTTCCTTGCTTGATGCCTGATGCAGGATGTCGAATGAAGGTGAGAGATCTCACACTGAGTGTAACAGTTTACCTGCTCAGTATTCTAGCACCCAACAGCCACTTTCTGATTGTCCTGCCTGTGCCCTAGTATTAACTAGCTCTGTGCCTTACTTCCCCAGAGCCCCTCCTACAGACCTTTGAATCTTCCCTAAAGTCCCAGAGTCCTTGCTTACTCTTTGGAACCCTGATGGCCTATCCTTTCATCATGACCTTTGAACTCCATTGACCTATGGAATGAGTTAGTCCTTTCCTTGAGACTACAGGATGAGTTGTGTGTGCCCAGACAGTGCATAGAGTTAGTTGCCTGCTTCCCCATGCTATCAGCTTCCCACACAGGATAGTGTCTCATTCATGCTACAATCCATAGCCAAGTCCCCTGTAGAGGAGGTTCCCCTACGTATGCTAACTCTAGTAGAGTCTTTTAAACAATGATGAGTGTAACCTCTAGCGCCATAAAAATTAAACAAAAAAAACCTCAGAAGCAACAATGTGCAGTAAAAATTAATTTGAAAAATTCCCTTCCATATACTGGTAGTGAGGTACTTTGCTTTTATAGGTCTCCTCTGTGCTGTAAAACTCTTGAGCGTTCTAAAAATATTTTAAAAAGTAGGCATTTAGAACCTCTTTAATGAACTATTTCCAAATGTGGCTGAGATGTGTGAGGTTTTCCCTGCATCCGATGTTAGACCAGTGTTGGGAGCGGGAGGACTAGGAAACTTGGGATTCTTGGTCCACAGATGGGCAGGTGTGCTGAAGATCTACAGGTGGCAGGTGACACTGTTCTTGGGGAGACCAAGGGCAAGGTTGAGGTCCTTGCCGGCTGTCTTCTTTGGTCTTGCCTGAGAACATTTCCTGAACTCTTGGGAACTAGCTCATGCATGTCTAACTCCTCCTGGACTTGAAATCTGCAGTCATGAGGGCTCCACCCCACTTGTACTCCAATCACTGCACTGCCGAAGTCTGCAACCTGAATGACAGCTTTAGTCACCCTTCCCAGAACTGTCAATGACTGTCCTTTCTCTGGATTTCTCAATGGCTTTTGTTTATAAGTGCTTTCTGGTAAAGCGTGTCTCTTTTACATATGGACACCGAGAAGACAAAGTTTAGACTAAAAGCACATCAGGAATCAAGAGTTAGAAAGAGGGTCCAGGGACCAAAAATGAACTATCAATTATTTCATTCACTCCTAAGAGCTTAGCTTCACAAGCTCCCACTAGAATGTGCTATTAGGAATTCAACATTATATTGCAATTCAGGTTGACTGTGATGCTTGTTTTTAATTAATTGTTGATCTGTCACATGAGTGCATGTGTTGAAAATACTGGATGGGGAGCAATTTCATACTCTACCTGAAAAATGTGTTCATCTACAATCAAATGACAACCTACAGTGTGAAGTTCACTGTAAGAATCCATTGACACATTTCTTTCTACGCTTGGTTCGTGCCAATGAGTATTGCATGCAGTATGCTAAGGAACATCCTTCCCTATCGGTTTAAGGTGTGAGCATGCAAGTAGCGGGACTTCTAATAGCTGTGCTGGTGTCTCTGCAGCAGGTGGCCTGTCATTCCTACATCTTGTCTCTGAGGCTCAGCAAAGGCTAACACATAAAATGGCTTTCATGTCTTCTTTCAACCCTCACCGTGTAGTGCTATTTTCATTGGGCCTTGTATATCCGCTTTCACTAGAATCCACTCATAAAACTGTCAGTGAACCCTTTTACATTTTTGATTGCTGGA
Organism: Tokudaia tokunoshimensis; assembly: GCA_036184795.1. Classification (NCBI taxonomy): domain Eukaryota; kingdom Metazoa; phylum Chordata; class Mammalia; order Rodentia; family Muridae; genus Tokudaia; species Tokudaia tokunoshimensis. The sequence goes on from BTHU01000003.1 coordinate 128,537,812, forward strand.
AGTTGCTTTAAGCAGAGACTTAAAGGGTTAACTGATCAGCAGCCCTTTAAGTTGCAGATATCAGCATGTTAGTGATGTATTGAACACTTACACGTTCCTTAGAAAGTGTGGTGATGAGTTCTGTGTGTGTTCACAGGAGTTAAGGTATTTATGAAAACCTATTAAGAACCGAGAAAGCTAAATACTTAACTTATTGGAACTTTGGGAACAGGAGAAACAGGGATGAGCTGCAAGAGAGAAAGGGAAAGAAGTGTGAAAAGTCACATGAGACTGAAGGAGAGGATAGACACCCAGAGTCTTCTAGGACCCCAGCATTTCTGAGATAAATGTGTAACAGGGGCACTATGAATCCTGCTGCTGCAAGTCAAGTGTGCTTAAAGCATAGGGGTAAGGGAAAACACTTAGCCCGTAAGGCTCCGGTTTTGCTGACCTTGGAGGGAAAGAATGGCAAGTCAGCCTCTGAGCTGCTGTCTGCAACTCACTTCAGTGATGGCGCAGGTGGAGGGAGAGGGACAGGTAAAGTGCCCCTGGAGAATTTCTAAGGTCTGCAGCCTGCCAACCTCTCCATTATCCACTTTAAGAGCAAATGCATGTTAAGACAACAAGATCCTTCCTTCCTTCCTCCCCATACCCCTCCCATTATGACTAGCTTTCTAATGAGGACATAGAGAAATGTATCCAGACTAGTTTTACCTTATACAGTATTGTGAGTGGAAATGCAAAGGGTCTTCAGGCTTAAAGGGTGGGGATTCAGGGGACAAACGCTCAGATAGACAGTAGACGTTATAAAAAACACAAGTCCAATGTCTTGCTCACCTGAATTCCTTCTGGCATTGCATTCTACACTGGACACTAAAAGGGGAAAGTCCCAGGGAAATGTTACAAGGATTTTTTTCCTCTGTCACAATCATCATTTACTCAGGTAAACTTATGAATAAAATGAGATTTGGGAAGAGCTCATAAACAGCTATTAGAGAAACGTTACATACCAGGTATGCTTCATGTGACACCACTACCCCCCTAGGCCAGTATGTCAGTTTCCTAAAGGCAGTGTCTTTGATCGTAAGTCTGAAATGTCTGACTTTATCTTGGGATCTGTGGTTGCTCTTCCCTTTATGGGGATGATTGCTGATTGCTGGTCAGTTGCCTTGAGGTCTCAGATGGAAATGAAGTTCATATTGCCAAATGTTTTTTACTGGGTCCTAACGACAGATCACCTGAGAGCATCCTTCCTCAACAATTAACTTCAATTTAGAAGACATTTAGAGCCCTTCCAAAGACATTTACTAGCAAGAGAGTGATTTGCGGAAGACAGAATCTCAGCCTTTCAGATGAAAGAAGATAGCAGGGTTGGAATCTTTCCTCCTGATACACCGTGTTCCCACTTCCAAAGCAGGGAAACATGCTGTTCACAGAAACGAGCCCCTAACCCAAAAGCGCACACAATTACTAAAACGTTGGGTTGTTTTATGGGCATTAGCAGTGAAGACAATTAGGTAGGTTTTGTATGCAATAGGCAAAGCTTAGGATTTTGGAAGAAAGGAAAACTTGTGAAGACATCTTTAGCCAGTGAAGAATGAGAAGAGCGATCAAGTTAGGAGATGCTTGACTCCCTCCCCTCCCCTCCCTTCCTTCCTCTTTCCCCTCCCTTTCCTATTCCTCTCCTCTCTCCTCCCCTTCAGAGTGGCGTTTTCTGAATCGAGTGTAAGAAAAAGAATCAGGCAATGAATACTTGGAGCATAGAGACTCCAGAAGTTTTAAACAAATTTATACAAAATGTGTTTTGTCTTAGGCTAGACTCCAGAAGTTTTAAACAAATTTATACAAAATGTGTTTTGTCTTAGGCTAGACTCCAGCTCCCTGTGTAGCTGAGGATGACTTTGAACTTCTGACCCTCCTGCCTCTACTTCCCAGGTGCTACAATTCCAGGAATGTTCCACCATGCCCAGTGTATGGATGTTAGAAATTGAACTCAGACTCTGTGCCTGCTAGGCAAGTACTCCACCGACTGAGCTACATTGTCAGAACTCAGCAATACCATTTTTCTAGTCAATAACCATCATTATTAATTTGCTACTTGTCAATTATTTATAACCACATGCTGACAACTGTGTGTCATTTAGCTCCTTACACCCAAAAAGTCACCACCATGCTGTTTCCAAAAGTCATGTTTTTCTTCTCTTTCTTTTCCCCTTTCCTTCCTTTCCTTTCCTTTCCTTTCCTTTCCTTTCCTTTCCTACTCTTCCCTTCCCTTCCCTTCCCTTCCCTTCCCTTCCCTTCCCTTCCCTTCCCTTCCCTTCCCTTCCCTTTCTTTTCCTTTCCTTTCTAGGACAGCCTTCTCCGGCCCAACTCTGAAATTCAGAAGGTTTGGGAGCTCTGGGGATGCTCAGAGATTTCAATCTTCATGAGAAATCCCTTGTCAGCTACAAAGCGAGTCTGTTTTCCCATAGGGGCTGGTAAAAATACACACACATTAGTAAAGTAAATCGGTTGGGGGGAGACACTGCTGGGTCTAGCTGTCCAGTGAGAAGTGGAAATGTTTGCGTATACCAGACGGTGTGTCTGGCTACCTTGAGGGTAGACTCTCGAGGGAGAGTCCCTGTTTGGTCTGGGAAAACAGCTCTGTGTTTACCACTGGGGAAGGCCTAAGGCTGAGTGACAGTGAGCAGGCACAATCATCAGGACAAACCTCTGTTCTAAATGTCTGTCTCATTAGGAGAACTAGAAACATTTTTCTCCCCCTAGCAGGCTTCTCTGAGATAAAGCAACCCAAAGATTTGTTCCTGTCAGAGGGGCAACCAGCTCTGTGAGACTGGGCACTTGAGGAGACGTGCTTTTCAATGGAGGTTACACCCAGTGGGTGTCATTTCTATGGCAGCAGCTCAAGCTGTCCTGTGACTTCTCTGGTCACTTTCAGGGACTTCCCTTCCAGAATAGAATGTTTGGCCTACTTCAGAGGGCTCTGATCAGTCTGGTCTCACTTCCTGAACAAAAATTATTTTCAACATAAACATCCAAGAGGGCAGTGTGTCTTGCAGGTGGAGTGACACCGAGATCAGGAGAGACTGCCCATCAGCCTCTGTAGTATTTATTTCAGCTTTTGTGAAGGGAGGCTTTATTCAAGCCACGAAAGAATCCACCCATTTCCCAGTAGTGAAGTACTTTCATAAAGTGGAATGCTGGGAGATGTGGTACCCTAAACCCCATGGCTTCATCTCCGTGATCAGGTCCAGGCTGGAAGAACTTTATGGAGTCAGAGATTCTAGGGGAGGATAGCAAATGATACAAAATAGGTTGACCTAAGTAGTCCTGTTTAACAAGTCATCAGAGTTGAAGGCAGTCTGGAATGTGCAGTTCAGAAATAGTCGAGAAAGTACAAAGAAAGGAGGTGCATGGGAAATGCGTGTGCACATGCATACACATATCACACATACACACATATACACATATACACACATGCATATATACACACATATACACATATACACACATACCATACATCACACACACCACATACATACATACATACACACATACACACATATACACATACACACACATACCATACATCACACACACACCATATACATACATACATACACACACACATATACACATACACACACATACACATACCATACATCACACACACCACACACATACATATATACACATACATACATACTCACATGTAAATACATACTCATACATACACATACATACATACACATGTACACACTTACATATATACACATACATACATATACACATAGACACACACATACACATACACACATACATACACACATACATGCACACATTGCACACACATACACCCACATACATACATCACACACACATACACATACACACACATACATACATCACACACACATACACATGCACACACTGCTACTGGATTCAAAGAAGTGCATGTATGCTTGTACACGTACACCTGGGTTTTATGAAACCCAACATTTTTCTTTTCTATGAAGATAATAGAGATAATATCTACTGTTTCTGAGTAGGGAAGATGGATCAGCAAGTAAAGGGATTACTGCCTAGCCTCATGACCTGACCTGGATGCCAGGAACCCACTTGGTGGAAGGAGAGAAAGAACTTCCACTAAGCTGTCCTCTGACTTGCACACATAAGGCATGAAATATCTTGTGCATGCACACACTAAAATATAATGAAATTTATTGGGGAGCTTCTTGTCTTGTTTTAGAGAAAGAGTTTAAGGGGCAAGTTGGGTAAATAGAGAAGATGCACAGCTGTACATTGCCTTGTTCCAACATTTGTGAATCTAAAAAACGTAAATCATCATCCACTTGCCAAAACATTAGTTCCACAAGAGTTGCCAACACTAGTCTCTACCTTCATAGGGTGAGATGTGTGCTGTCATTGGTGTGCCATTGTGTGTACCCTGTCAATCCCAGGAATACTTGTTTACTCAGTGAAGACTGTAGAGGTGATCATTCCTTACTATGGAGCATGACACACTTGAACAGAGGTACTGGGGCACCTTTCTGTGCAGCTATGGCCATGGTTACACATTTTCAATATTATCTTTGTGGGCTTGAGGAGACATGAGTGGTTCCAGGTCCCTATAAGTGGATTGTTCCGGCTCACTCTCCAATCAGCAGGTGCTGAACATTCGGAGAGTGGTTTGAGAGAACTGTTACTCCTCCATGCAGGGGTATGAAGAAGGGCTTCACCTGTAGTCCTCATTGTGACTTGACTCATGCTTGATGCCATTTCTTGTTTTAGGTGCCACATACATGCAGAAGCATGTGTTTGATGTCAGGAGGTTTCCCCCTTCCTTCCCTGTCTCCCCATACTTCTATCCTCTGACCCTTTCTCTTTCTCTCTTTCCTCTCTCCCATTTCCCCCTCTCTTCCCTTTATGTCCTCCCCTCCCCACCTTGGGTATTGAACCTGGGACCTTGTACCCATTAGGCAAGTGCAGAATCATTGAGCAACATTCCCAGCTTTCTAACTTTCTTCTCATTCTTTTCATCTCATCTTTGGCTCAGTGGGGAATTTCTTTCTGGGAGCAGAGCTGACCTGGGAGGAGACAGTGAAGTAAGGAAGTTCTTCACTCTGAATTACACACTGTTCTTCCTTCTAATGACCATGACCTGGGGCAGTCTGAGCCTACAGGCTGTTCTCTTAAGCATCCTGTGATAAGGTCTGAGAGTCCTCAAGGATATGGCTTGCTTTTACTAGTGTTTGATCTTATCTTGAAAACTCTGGTGCCAGGGTAGTGCCAGGCACACAATAGGAACTCGTAAAAGACAAGTGATAGAGGCGATTAACCAGATTTACAAACTCTCGCTGTCTTGACTTTTTTATTCTGATAAAAAAAAAGTCTCAATAATAAGTGAGCTAATCTTTGCAGAAAGACAGAGGTTGGAGTGAGGGGATATGCTTAGTACTAAGTACAGCATCTGCCCTTACTCAGTCTTAAGTACCCTCTCTACCCTGTGAGGCCCAAGCTATGTGGGACATTAGGTATGCAGAGTTCTGAGACCAGAAGTGAAGATGAAGTGACTTCTGTTACTGTTGCTGTGACAGCTCATAACAGTCAATAGGGATACAAAGGGCGCAAATTGTCATCCTTCTTTTGTTTCCAGCTTTTGCAGTGCTGGGAGGATGACCCAGGACCTTGGTATGAGAGGCATTCCCTCTGACAGTCGTCCACACCCCCAGCTCAGCAAACTGTCAACTTTTAAGCTCGGCACCTGATTTCTCTCGTTTAAAAACTTTGTTTAAATTTATCTATGTGTAAGTGAATGTGCATGTAGGTGCTTGTACACAAGTGCAGGGGTTAGTTCTCTTCTTCTATCACATGGGTCCTGAGGATTGAACTCAGATCTTCAAGATTGGCAGCAAGTACCCTCACTCATGAAGCCATCTCACCAGCCCGCTTGCAGTTCTTAAGAAGGCTTCTACTTAGTCTCTTTGGATGGATGTTGCCTTCCGTTGTAGGGAAGTGAAGCCGGGAGCTGACGCCTGTGTCACCCACGCTCTGATGGAGTGAGCCAAGTGATGGACAGGTTGAGGAGTTTTCCATTAAACAACTCCCACTTGAGCTTCTTTCTTTCCAGAAATGTAGGTAAACAGATAAACCCAAGTGCTCTGCCTCCACTCACTCGCTGGCTGCTGGGATGTACTGTCTGTTACTGAAAGGTTTTACAAGAAGAGCTCTCTTTTAGTGACTGACACTGAGGCTGGGGAGTAGCTCAGCTGAAAGTGTTCTTGCCTAGCATGCAAACCCGTCTTCCATCCCCAGGCCTGTGCAAACCAGGAGAGATGGTGCATGCCTGTAATCCCAATGCCAGGGAGATGGAGAATTTCAAGGTTGTTGTTGGGTGTGTAGGAACAGGTCAGCTCTGGGAGTGAGGCATGGTGCTGTCAAGTACTTAAGAAGTATCAGGTGAACTAAGTTTCAAGTCGGTGTTATCTTTCGCACTAAGCTGTTTCATCTGTTTCAATTCCTTTACAAGTGTGGATCGCAATCTAGAATAGTTATCGTAGACTTTCTGATCTGAAAGAGAATTTGGAGAGCACCTTGTCCCCAGCATCATTGTTGATTAGGAATTCAAGTCACAGAGAGGCGAGGTGACTTCCCCAAGGTTGCAAAGCTCTCTAAAGCCTACTTCAAACCCCACATCTTTTTTTCTATATTTGTATTTTTTTATGTTGCTTTTTCATTTTTTTTAAAATGGTTTGAAATCACAGTATTTGCCTTTTTATCTCCATCTACTTTACAGACAAGGAAACAAAGACACTTCTTACAAATAATTAGATCCCAAGTCCTTATAGAATGCTTATCGTCGCTAGCAGTGGCTTGCTTAGAATCGACCATGTCAGAGGCCTGGACCTTCGCTTGATCCACTAATCTGGAGCCCGGCTGCACCCAGATAAAAGCAATAAATAGGTGCTATCTGCCTCTCGTATTCTGCCCTGGCCGGGGTATTTTGGCTGTGGTTATTTCCGGAGTCCATGGAGACAACCTTGGATGAATCACTTAAAACACTTTTTAATCACAACTGAGCGCCTTTGCCACCAAAATAACTCCTTTTAAAAGTGTCCCAATGTGTTCAACAGAAGTGCGCCAGACAGCATCAGGAAAAGTGGGAGCAGGCAGCGTGATTAGATGAGGAAAAAGGAAGAGCAGAAAGATTTAGCCTTGAGCGAGTATTTGGCAAAGAGGGAGTTCCCAAGTCTTCTTCCCAAGGCTGTCACCTGAGAAGCAAAGAACCATCCTAGGGCCTTTTGAAATGGCTGGACAACAAAGGGAGTGGAGAGAGAGAAAGCAGAAGCCAGTGTGCTCACCTTATATGGCATCGTGGGCTGGGCGTTCGGGCATTGGAAGCCCTGGGCTGCAATGGAAATAAACCTGTTGAAAACCAAATAAGATGAACACCAGGGAGTACAAAAGAAGGAAGGAAGATGACCATCACTTGGGCCTCTGAGCCTTGTGTTAAAATGAGAATTCTGTCCCCTTCTAAGAATAAGCCTTCCAGTATTCGCTTCAGGAAGTCCCATTGCCTCAGCTTGGATTGCGAATATGAAAAACAAAGCGATTGTTTGTTGACACGTATTCTAGCAGGTGCGGTTCCATTCTAAACAAGAAACCGCTATTGTTTTCAGGAATCTGGGTGATGACTGTCTTAGAACATGAAGGGCTGGTTCCCCTTTGGGACACCAGGACACTGTTTTTTGCTTTAGCCCTTGGACCTGGTGGTTCTCATCCTGTGTGTCTTTAGGATTAGTGGCCCCTATAGGTGTACGAGAGCTTCGAAAGGGAAATCTAGGCTGAGCCTATAGCCGTGTTATATTTAGTAGAGTGTGTGCCGAGCATGCAGAAGATCCTGGGTTTGGCTCAGCCCTGGATAAACAGAGTGTGATGGCCCACACCTGTAATCGCAACACTTAGGGGCAGGAGGGGCAGGAGTTTAAGGCCAAATTAGGCTACACTAGACTGCATCAAAAAAAAAAAAGGCTGGTCAAATGACCCTTGAGAAGTGACTTTGGAATTAAGGGTTCGGGTGGCTTGTTCTTGGTGAAATCACTGGATGCTTGGGGCTCAGTCTTTTTCCCAGGCGACAAAGGGAAGGGACAGTGCAGGAGGAGGAGCAGAGCAAGCCTCCAGGTTTTTCAAAGCTTTATGAGCACACGGATGGTAGAGCCAGGCTGGGCAAAGGGATGCAGGATGCCCCTTCGTTTTGTGCAGCGGTGACACCTCTCTAGCCTGGCCTTATTTGTGAGATGCAGAGCCCTGTAGAGGGACGCATGATTTATGGGCAACATCAAGCAGTAATCCCTCCCCTGGCTCTCTCCTCAGCCTTCTCAGCACAGAGGCACTAAATATCCAGCCGGACTGGGGATGCTCAGCCGCTGGTGCACCGGGAATGAGGGCTGTGTTAGCCTCTCAATTTACTTTTTCCAAACCATGATAAATTCAGGCACAAATGGCAGCAGAATTAACTGTGAAAATGCCACCATTGTGTGCAGGTACGAGCTCAGATATGGTTTAATATCTTTTAGAGTTGCTTTTCTTCAGTAGAGGTTGAATGGATCTCTCTCTCTCTCTCTCTGTCTCTGTCTCTCTCTCTGTCTCTGTCTTCCAATTTTAATTGCATGTGTGCATGTGCACATGTATACTATAGTGTGAGTGTGGCAGTCGGAGAAAAACTTGCAGGATTCAGTTCTCTCACTCCATCACATGGACTTGGGTATTGAACTCAGGTTGGCAGGCTTGTCTGCAGGGCCTCTATCCGCTGAGCCATCTCATCTGCCATTCTCTTGCATGGTTAAGGTTTAGGTGAGAGATGATCCACTTCAACACAGCGCTGCTACGTAGATGAAGAAACTCACTAATCTGAGAGGACAGTAGCTTTGGGGTAGCTCTGGTTTGTGTTAGATTTAAGGATCTTCTGCCAGAATCTCATTCATTTCCCATTACTACTACCACTGGACAATGTTTAATTGCTGTATACCGTAAGTCTTACATAGAGTGGGAAAGCAGGATGCAAATACTGTGACTAAACCAGAATTATGGAGACAATTTTAATCAAATACATGTCAGCGGGTGTAAGCCTCGCTGAGTCTCATGAGCCCTTAACAGCTCAGAGCTGTCAGCTGTGTTTTGTTTTTCTATTTTTGATGAAGTGAAATAGCGACTGGTTGGCAAATGATATAACAATAAATGGATAGTAAAGAAATGCAACGTGGTCGTCTTGTGCTCCTGGGTCCCTCATAGCTGCTCTAGTTTCTCTATGGTCTTTGTCCACATTGGAGCCAAAGCATCTTCGATGGTCTGCCCTGTTGCTGCTAGGTGATGGGGGATGCCCAGGGTGTTGCACTGTACTGTGGAGCCCCTAATGGAGAGGCTATCCCTATTTACCCAGCCATGTCCTTTCTGTGCCTTCTCTTCCCAAGGTCTGCCTGTAACTCACCTGAAGTTCCCCCTGCCATCCCTAAGGATGCTCAGGTTGAGAGGTGGAGGAGCAGTAGCAACAACTGAGAGGCCTTAGTGCACACGTGCTTTGCCCATCGTTCAGAGGAAACGTGACATCTGTTTTTTGGGGGTCTTCTTAGACTAGTTATCTATTGCTTTCATGCTAAAATGTCTTCATTTCTAAAACAACATATCCTAGGCTATTAAGGCTAAATGAGATGATAGAAATGAGGTCATGCTGTCCCTTGAATGACACCGAACAGGAAAACCGAGGAGCTTTAGGATGAGGAAAAAAAAGAAAAGCCCAGGGAGGGAGAGACAGTTGGGGAGACTAGGATCTTATTATAACTTCAGAGTCATTCCCCAGTAACTTACTTCTTCCCACTCAGCCTCTACTCCTGAGTTATCCATTTTTTTTTCTGAATAGAATTCTTATAAGTATGAATATTGCTTGTCTCTAGATTCTTCCCAGTATAAAGTAGGGACAATATTGTCATTGCAGATAAAAGTCACCTAAAGAAAAAAACCAGGTCTATCAGAGACTGAGCTTTGTAAGCTAATTTAGCTCTTCTTTAATTGTTCTTTTGTTAAAAAAGACTATTTTTATTTGATGTGTATGGATATTTGCCTGCATATGTCTGTGACAATATGCGTACAATGTTCACGGAGGCCAGAGGAGAGCTGGAGTTCCAGGCAGTTATGAGCAGTCACATGGGTGCTGGGATCCAAACCCTAGTCCTCTGCAGGAGCAACCGGGGTTCTTAACTGTTGAGCCATCTTTTCAGGCCGGATTGTTACCTTTAAATATGGGACCAGGGCGTTGGAGAGACGGCTCAGCAGTTAAGAGAATTTATGACTCCTCTGGAGGACTCAGATTCCCAGGACATACCAGCTGCAGGGGATCCTACACCCTCTTCTGGCATCTGCAGGGATTGCATTCATGTGCATAGATACACACACTGATAAACAGACACACAAACACACACACACACAACCCCACATAATTAAAATTATGATAATTCTTAAAAAACATGGGGCCATGTTTTATCACTTTTTCTGACGTAGTAGGAGAATTTGGTACCCAGAAAGCTTTCAATCTGATGGACACTACATAATATACTTTCTTACTAAAGTCTTCTTTTACAGATCAGCAATGTGGGCACCGCTTGAGAATCTGTTAGTAGTTGAGCCTTCTAGGCCCATCTGAGACCCACAGAACCAGCACCTGCATTACTAAAAGGATGCGCACACAAGTGGTTTGAATTAGAGTCAAAATGCCAGAGTTAGCTTCTGTGTGTACGCATGAACGTTCACACAAACACACAGTTACTCATTATACAAATGACTAATACTTATAAGACTATTAGAATGTATGCATAGAGAAAAATGAAAACTATACATCTTATAGTCCTTAGCGCTTTTTTTGATTTGTCTTTGGGGGAGGATGTGGATCTGAACACCCAGGGCACTACACATGCAAATCAGGTACCAGGAAGAACCTGGGAGCCTCTATCCTTGTCTTTTAAAGTCTAGACTTGGGGTTGGAGAGGTGGATCAGCAGTTAAGATTACTTGCTGGTCTTGGAGAGGCCCTAGGTTTGGCTCCTAGCACTGACATACATAGGGGTCAGAGTCCTTTGTAACTCCACCTCAGGGGAATACAATGCCCTCTTCTGCCCTCCATAGGTGCACCATGCACATTCACACACACAGGCAAAACACACTCATAAAATAAAAGCAAGTAAATCTTTAAAATTTAGACTTTCTTATGAGAGGGGAACACTAGTCCTGAAAGCTAAATGCCACATCCCCAAACATTATATTAAGGTTGAGCAATGTATTAATATTTGGATACATAATAAAACAAAACATATATAACACAACTTGCTATGGTGTTCCTGGCATCCAGACATTCTAAGGTATCAGCAGATTTGTTACTAACTTCAAGTTGCTTTATGATCTTTTTGTCTTGTTTTGTTTTTTTGAAACTAGGTTTATCTAGCCCTGGCTGTCCTGGAACTCACTGTGTAAACCAGACTGGCCTCAAACTCATAGAGATGCCCCTGCCTCTGCCTCCATTGCTGGGACTGAAAACGTGTGCTATTACACCTGGCTCTTATAATCATTTTTTAAGTAGTAGTAAGTTTGGAGTTGGTGATTTAGTTTAGTTATGGATTACTTTAGCATGTATGAAGTCCTGGGTTCCACCCCCAGTATCACCAAAAGGAACACACACACACACACACACACACACACACACACACACACACACACACGGTAGTAAATTCAGGGTTGTGTCATACAGAAACAGTTTTGGTGTCTCCAATAGATACAAGAATCTGTGTACCTGAGCTTAACACACCTACTTCATCTGTCAATGTAGTTGGTTGGCAGTACAGAGCAGTTCTTCTCTTTCTTTGGGCAATCTATCTGAAACATTAGCTAACCTAACTCCTCCAAAGGTATATATTTTATTTTAATTTTATTTTTTGGCAAGAGGTAAGTAATACAGGAGAGAGAGAGAGAGGGAGAGAGAGAGAGAGAGAGAGAGAGAGAGAGAGAGAGAGAGAGAGAGAGAGAGAGAGAGCAAAAAGCTGATCCTTCTCAGCATGCCATTGTACTCGCTCTTGCCTCAGAGAGACCATCTCCTCCTCTTCTCTCTCCTGCTTCAAGGGTTGGCAGCCACAGCCATTTGACAAAAACTTGGAAAGGAGCCACTGACAGGAATCATTGAACAATTGCTCTGTGAAACTTAAGATAACACTTTGTTCCACCACAGTGGAGCTGTTGTGTGACAGAAGGAAATTATCTGTTTAGTCCTTGATTAACATTTATGTGAGAAAAATAAAATTAAAGTTGATGGTATCTGATCCAAGAAATGCTCGAATCTACTTGAAAGAGCGAATATTAACTCAGCGTTCTTAAAGAGCTGGCTGTAATCAACATTAGAAGATTTGATGTTTGAGTTGCAACTGCATAACAGAAACCAAACCAAAACTAAATCCAGCAACACATTTAAGAGGCCAGCGGAATACCTCCTGATTACCAAGTGAGGTTCTCTGAAGTCAGTGGGATTTCCAGAAAGTACTGGATTATTAAAATCGTAGTCTATCTCCATGGACACTTGGCAGGTATGTGTGTGGCTGTGACTCTGTTTTCATAGATGTTTACTTATTTTTAACACATAAAAACCCGAGCAAACCTTACCGAGTTCATTATAGATTTTTCATCAAATTAAGAAAGCAGACACAGGAAGGAGGCTCTTGAAGTCAGCCGGAGCCCCACAGTACATTCCAGGCCAACCTGTGAGATGCTATCTATCTGTGACTCCTCCCCACCACTTCACAATTAGGGGGAAAAAGTTTTACCACTAAAATATAAGTAATATCAATAAGTGTAAACTCAGATTTTCAAACTGAAGACTTGAATTTACATATTCATTCACTCAACACATGTTTTCTAAAGACCTGGTACATTTAGGGCACTGTTTCCGGCTCCATTGGATAGGATGCGATGAGGAGGAATGGATTCTTGTGTTAATCCATAGCCAGCTGGAGGAGACTTGAACATGATTAGCCCGTGGTGAGCTGAAGAAGGTGAGCAGACTTTCAGCTATCCCCAAGGTAGCTCTAGACTCTTATTTCCTCATGAACAGGGAGGTATATGTTTTTTGAGTCTGCGTGTTTTATAAATATGGAAATAGTGATTTCCACAACTGCTTACCATGGGCCAGTTTCTTTTCTCTTTCTCTGTTTGCCATGCCTGGGGATTGAACCCAGGGCATTGCACCTGTTCGGAAGGTTCTTACTGGGGTTCACCCAAGAACCTGGGCCAGAACTTTTTGAATAGCTCTGGAGATGTAAGATCAGTAATCTATGGTTACTAATCCCCTCATTCACAAGTAAGAGAGTTTCGGTGCCGGACGGTGGTATAACACTGTAGCTTGGTGGGAGACGACAAGAGCTTGTAAGCTTGGATCTGGTCTTCCCAGGTAATGTGACTCTGCAGTGGGTGCACATAACAGTGCAGATTTATTTAAAAGTATACAACAAAGCTTCCTGCTTATTGACACTATCTTTTCCATGACTTGGGACTGTTTATCAAACACATGCTTGTACTGATTGATAAACAGATAGCACAGATTGATAAGCAGGCGTATCTTCCTGATCTGTGGAACTCAAACTACTGTGACTATTTGAAAAAGAAAATGGTCTACGGTTATCTAAAGACATCCAGCATTTATCATGGGAGGGCTGTTCCACACCAGGCCTTTTACTTATTTTCTTTGAAACTCACTGTATTCACTCTTAAATTTGGGTGTTGGACCTCATTTTATGTCATTTTTATTGATTTGAAATTAATCCAGATTTTGTTTATGTTCTTAGCCCGGATTTTAGAGAAAGGCTATAAGCAGAGGAGAATCAAACAACAAGGAAGGAATTTTGGACCATTGTCCTCGATACTCAGGAATTTTGTGAAGGGTTTATATAGGAAAGCTGTTTTTATCCTGGAGTCTTCCTGAGCCATGTGCTCATCACAACTCCCATGGTCTAGTTATGTGTGTTTGGAGATGGAGAGGGGGGGTGGAGAGGGAGGGGGGAGACACTGGAGAGCACACATGAGCAAACTGGGAGGGAGGGAAGAGAAAGTAAATGAAGTATTATGGAAGGAGATGAATTAATGGATATATGAGCTCACTCACACACACACACACACACACTCACACACACTTATACACATTCACACATACTCACACACTCACACATACATACACTCACACACACACACACTCACACACACACACACTCACACACACTCACACACTCACATACATACACTCACACACACACTCACACACACACTCACTCACACACACTCTCACACACACACTCACACACACACTCACACTCATACACACACTCACTCACACACACTCTCACACACACACTCACACACACACTCACACACACACACTCACACACACTCACACACACTCACACACACACACACCCACACACACAGGAATAATCTGTTATCCAGTTAGATGTAAAAAGAGGTTTGAACAATGGTCTGAGCTTTAGCCTAGATCTAGTTCCTTGCCAAGGGGACTCTGTTTTAGTTATTCCCAGTGCCTCAGAGAGAGCCTGGCGTGAGCAGGTACCCAGTAAGAGGCTGTAGAATGGACAGATCAGAGGCTCTGGCTTCTGCAGGAAGCTCTTCTTAGAGGAAAGACCCCTCCCACTGAAGACACTCACTGGCCAGGTGCCACATCCTACTTGATGTCTCACTGTTCCACTGAACTAAGTCACTCACTTTGAAGCCCAGTGAGGCTTGCTTAGGAACCCAGCAGGGCAGCCTTGGTCTGTGACCTGCCCCCATCCTCCACCCCTTGGGGGGGCAGTGTTAGGAGATTGCAATGTCCTTGCTGTAAGGCTAGGGATACAAGGCCAGATTACTTGGGTCACAGGTCCGCATTGTTGAATGAAGCATAAGCATTAATTAGTGACAATTACTTATTGGAAAAAAGAAGTTGAGTCCTCAGTGCTCCTTCCAAAAAACTTAAAGACAGGAGGAAACTTCTAACAATGGGTAGGGGCAGATGCATTTCCGCCCCAGTGTCAAAAACAAGGTACTGTCTAACTGATGAGTAGCGAGAGCTCCCAGCGACGCTTTGATGAGCCATCTCCTGCTTCCTGATATTGTGACCCCCTCGGCAAACACTGACAAATAAAACCAGCATGCCTTCCATGTAACCGAGGGCACACTATCTGAGGAGACGCTTCACTTCAGGATGTGTTTGAAATCCTGTTATGAATAAGGTTTACATCCTTGCCTCTGAAATAATATTTTTGTTCAGTGGTAAGAGAAAAAAAAGGACAGGTCATGTAATGGGTAAACAATTTAACTTTGATGTAATATCTTGTTTGTTGGATTTGAACCTGGGGAAAGTCAGAGAACATGTTGCTTAGCTGATTTCTCTCTCCTCTTCCTGTTTAATTTCTCTTACCTTGTAAGGCATTTTAAAGATGAGGAGTGTAACGGGGAGACCAGGGTTGTATTCCAACACCAGCCTTTCAGTCTAACCCTTTTCTCCGAGGAAAACCCTTAGGTGTGTAGGACCTTCCCGGCCATGACTATAGCTAGAACCTAGGAGCTGTGGTGTAAGGGATGGTGAGACTGCATTTTGTTAAGTTGGGGAACTTGTAGAGAATTCGAGGGTTCTGAACTGCAGACGGAACTCAGATCTTTTGAGGCTTGAGTTCCATTTGCTCTTGGCAAAGCGCAGTTTCCTGGTTCGAAAGAAAATAAGCACATAAGAAAAGGGCCCCCAGGCTTCACAGACATCAAAGCTTATGAGATACCCTTATAAAACAGCATTTTGATGATTTGTAGATTACCAGAGCCAGGAACATCGAGATTAAAATGATGCTTAAAGAACCCTCAAATTAAAAAAAAAAGAAAAACCCAACAACAGAACACCCAGGAGCAGTAGGGCTGGCACTACCCAGTCCCCTGGGTGTCTCTGCCAAAGCTGAGGTGCCTCAGTGAGTCTGTGCCACCATCCCGCATTGATTATTATTACTATTACTATTATTACTATTACTATTATTATTATTATTATTATTATTATTTTGCAAAATTTCAGCCTTGATCTGGTGTTCATCAGATGTTACACCTAAAAAGGTAGTCATGATGCTTCTGAAATATTTTTGGAAATTATATGTACATTTTTCGTTTGATGTTTAAACAACTTTATGGACTAATAATCCTTCTACTTAAGTACCAAATATTGACCAACCTATCTAAAACAAATGAGTTGCTTTTATTTTATTTTATTTATTTTTTTTTTTTGAGAAAACAGACAGACTGACACAGTTTCTTTTGGCCCAGGATAGTTTTGAGCTCACATGTGTTGGTTGAGGATGACCTTGAACCCCTGATCTTCCTGCATTTTGCCTCTCAAGTGCTGAGATTACTGGTGGGAAACACTATGCTTTTATGTGTTGCTGGGAATCAAGCCCAAGGCTTTACACATGCTGAGCAAACCTTCTGCTAACTGAGCTCTCTCTCTCTAGGTCCCCAAATGCACTGCTTTAAAAATTATCCTAGATTAGTGGTTCTCAGCTGGATGTGGTTCTGGTGCCCTGATGCTCAGGGGTCATTTGGTACTATCTGGAGACTTTGGAAGCTTACCACTGGTTTCCGTATCCCACAATGCACACACTGCTGTCTACAAACAAGAAATTATCGGGCTCAAAATGTCAAAGCCACAGTGGGTTGAAAACCCTGTTTGAGACTGTAGGAGACTCACAATCCTTATCTTTCCTACCTTCTTACCTTTCTCTCAAGAAAAATTGATGTTCTTTGCTGATTTCTGGGCATAAATGATCAGATTAGAGGAGTAAAGATAAGAATGAGAAAAAGAGAGGGGGAAGATTTATGTGGCTAATGTACTTGTTTAGTTCCTAGATCTTTATTCCTGTCCCATTATAACTAAGGAAAGTAAGAACTTTGAAAGAGGTAACCCCGGGCCTGAGGACCAGAGATTATTAGCTGTTATAAGCTAGGTCTTTAAGAAAGCAATGGAAACAGGATATATTAATAAATTTTGTTTGCCATTGTTCCCATTCAATTCTGTGCAACCCCAAACTGAGGCTTATGAAACACTTCCGCCCTTCACAACTGCCTGGCTTGTTTGTTTTGCCCACACACCCGGCATCTGCTGCACTATGTATGCCTTCAGCAGACATCGATGCCCTCTCAGAAAGAGCAGGGGTGGAGGAAGAAGCGTGTGATGGGACGTTTCCCTGGACATGGCTAGAGGGCTAGCTAGGCAGGGTCCTACAGACAAGGCCATCCACACGGAAGCACAGATTAGTGTAGTTTATGGTCCTTTTTTTTTTCTTCTTCTTTTTTAAATGAGGTGGTGGTTTGGATCAAGACTGTGCTGACCACTCTCGAGGAATCTGAAGATGTTTTCTACTACCGCACGTGTATGTCTCAGGATTCAGACTAGCATGCTTCAGGCAGGAGTTCCTGGCCTTAAAATCACCAGAGAACCTGCCCTAAACCCAGACATGTTAACAGAAATAGACTCCTGGCCTCTGTTCTATGTCACTGACTCAGAGGATCTAGGGACGGGGTCATTCTTCTCCTCATGTTTGGGAAACTCCTCTCCTGAAACGAGTAAACACAGGGGACCTGAGTCTAGGCTGTCATCCTTGGCTTTACCCAGTCTCTCATTCACTCAGCAAATAGGATCACTCTAGATTAATAGCTTCAACCAAAACGTGTTTCTCACCCACTCAGCACCAGTGCTATCCCACAATCTGGTGATGTAAGGCCTAGAAGGTTCCTGTCTGTCTGCAGTGTATTTTACCTGGGAAGTTCCTTCTCTTGCACAGATCAGAAAAGCAGTCTGGTGCTGTGAGGAAATCATGGAGCCGTCCTTCTTCTGCAGACATATAGCAGCTGCATCAAGTGTTTGACAACAGATGGTTTGTGTGAACTTAGAAAAATCTCTATGTCTCTGTGCTCTGTTACTATCTGTAAAATGGATATACAACACATATTTCCCATTGTCACCTTTGTTCTAATTGTTATATTTTTTTCTTTCATCTGTCTCCATCAAATCTCACCATTCCCAGTACCACGGCAGGGGGTGGGGTGGGTGGAGGATTTTTGTTTTTTTTTTTCTTTTTAAAGAGACAGGGTTTCTCTGTGTAGCCTGGGCTGTCCTGGAATTCACACTGTAGACCAGGCTGGCCTTGAACTCACAGAGATCCTTCCTCTGCCTCACAAATGCTGGAATTAAAGGTGCGAGACACCACTGCCTGGCTATGTTTGGCTATGTTCTTAATAGCACTTTATGTCCTCAAACATACAGTTCACATATAGTTAGTGAAAACCTGTCAAATTATGGTTGGATCTAGGATGCTGAATTTAAAAATATAAGTTGGGAGTTGTGTCTCCCAGCTCTAACATGATTTCTTCATGCAGGGGATATTTGGGATGTGAAGACTTGCCCTCCTTTGTGGACAGGTAGTATCAAGTACTTTCTGGAAGAATACAGCACAGACTAAGTTAAACTGATTATTAAATTGAGTTGAATTTGGAGTATACTGCCAGTCCTTCCTTTGTACGTGTTACAAAGGGAGCATTGGAGATAGCACACCAGGAAGAATGGGGTAAAGAGGTCACGAGCTCTTTTTGGGAATACATTCTTGAGTTGCAAATAACCATTCCACAAGTGATCTTCTAGGTTGATTGGCTTTTGTCAACTTGACACAAACCTAGACGAATCTGGGAAAAGCCTCTCTATAAGCTTGGCCTGTAGGCAAGGCTGTAGGTCATTTACTTGATCAGTGGTTAGTGTGGGAGAGCCTAGCTCCCTGGGAGTGGTGCAGCCTCTGGGCTTGTGGTCTTGGATGGTATAAGAGAGCTAGGTCAGCAAACCATGGGGAGCGAGCCAGTAAGGAGCGAGCCTCCATGGCTCCTCCCTGCTCCAGTTCCCGCCTCCCTGGGCCTACCTCGAGTTCCTGCCCTGACTTCCCTCAGCAACAGAGGGTGACCTGAAGGTTGAATGCTAAAAAAACCAAAAACAAAACAACAAAACAAACAAACAAAACACCCCCTCCCACTTTCCTGCCCAAGTTGATTTGGGTCATAGTGCTTTACCACAGCAGCGAAACTCCTTACTAAGACAACCTTTGCCTTATAAGTTGTAGATTGTGTGGATTCATTACGGGCTCCAAGGGAAAACAGTGTCTTGAGTCTCTTAGTCACAAAGGCTGTCATTGGTCAGCTTCTTACTAATGAATCTCAGATCCAGCAAGATCTTATACAGAGGCTTAAACAATGGGGAACTGCGCTCGGGCAGTTTCCCCCCCACTCTGTGTTTTACTTATCTGGACTTTGGGATGGACTTTGGAAATCGGGCTACGTTTTGCTTGCTTCAATTGAAAAGGAAAAATGATTAACTGGACTAGCACTGTGCATTACTCAGGTTTAATTATGTTTGTAATATATCACCCAGCGATTTGGGGCAACTTCTTCCCGCTCGCTTCCGTCACGCGTTTCTCATAACATATGGTCCTCGTGAAATAGTTTTGACTCAGAGTCCACAGTAGCATATGTCGAGGAAAAAAAAAAGGCCCCTCAAGTTAAATGCAGAGTAAGGGCCAGCCTCTGTGCCCCAGAGGAGCCTCCGCCGACTGTGAGCAGGCCAGGCTGGAGTCGGAATTGGTGTCAGAGTCCCACCCATCATGAGGAGTTTACATTTGGCTTGGGACCATGGAGCACAAGGTTCTGGATGTAAAAGTCAGAAGAGATATGGCCTTTGTAATGTCTAGAGAGATCCCTGTGTCGATAAGGTCAGCGGAAAGTTAATAGATTCTTATCTTCTCATCACACGGACTTAATATAGTGCAACTATTTGGTGGGTGTTGGGTGGCAGAGGGAGTGGAGAAGTCTATCATGCTTCCTAGGGTATTTTTGGTCTGTTGGTGCAGGTTTTCTTAAGGCTTAAAAAAAAATGACTTGCCTAAAAAACAAAAGTCTTGAATAAGAACTTTAAATGTGGCGTAATAACCCCGACTAAAAATAATTAGAGTTACAGCAGATCGAGCCTTTTCCTCTGTGCTTGTTCTTGGGTCACACGTGAGTGAGACAAGCTCACGTTTGTGGCATATGAACAGAATGGGAGTCAGTTCAACTCAAATGCCTTCAAGCAAATGCTCCGAGTCACGAGGCAGCTCCATCAGGACCGATTCATTCCTCCTCCAGACCCTTAATGACTGCAGAGTGCCTGCCCTGAAGGGAAGGCCCTTCTGTCTGCCACTGGCACACGCCTGGAAATACCAATGGAGGGAGGGTGGTGTGTGTGTGAAACCTGCCACCAAGGGCAGCTTCAAGAGGGAGCCTGGGGGACCGGGGCAGGGAAAAAGCCAGGCTGACTCCAGATGCCATTTTTGAAAATCTCTAAACTGCATTACTTTGAACCAATGTGATGTTCGGAAACATCATGAACTGCTTTCTGCATCCTGGGGATCCTCACTGAGGGATACAGGAAAACAGAGAGGCTGAAATGCAAGCAGAATCCATGAAGGGACAACACTGGGTCACAGTGACTCACAGGCCTCAGCGATCAAACATGTCACACCTGTCTTGGCCACTGGTGCAGGTGTTCTAGGTCAGCTCTCGCTGTGGTTATCAATCGCTGACAGTTGACAGTTTAATTTTACACCACAAGTACCTCATTACTTGTGTAGGCACTTGGAGAACATGTGGGCACTGGATCGGATCAGTGATCAATGACAAAGGTTGCACAGGGTGCAAGTGGTAGCAGGGAAAGTGAAGGTCTCCGTGCATGAGTTGGCAGTGGTAGGGAGACATGACAGGGGGAGTTTAACTGACAAACAGTCTGTCAGGTCGAAAAGAATGGAGATTTGCCAGTGAGCTAGCTAGAGATTATAAAATATCTCTCTTGATTTGAGAGAAAGGAAAGAGGGAAAGCTGTCCCCAGTGGAGCCTTCCATTCTTGGAAGTGTTTACGCAAATTTCATGAATGTGTGGGGTTGTAAGTTTTTTTTTCTAACAACATTTATCTCATGACATAGATCCACTCATGTGTGTAGGGATTTAAGATTATCAGGATGCACTGATGCTGTTTCATAAAGGTGTCTGTGTGTGTGTGTGTGTGTGTGTGTGTGTGTGTGTGCATGTGTGTGCATGTGTGTGTGCATGTATATGTGTATGTGTGTGTATGTATGAATGTGCGTGTATGTATGTATGTGTATATATGTATGAGTGTGTGTATGTATGTATGTATGAGTGTGTGTGTGCATGTATATGTATGAGTGTGTGTGTGTGTGTGTGTGTGTGTGTGTGTAATTCCAGAACCACCAAACCAGACTCATGATTTTGGCAATTTAATGTATATATTCAATAACAGAAAGCCATTCCATATAAGTCTTTTATATTTATCAATAACATGTAGATTCACCAAAATAATCTATTTATAGTGGTAGGAAAATAATGTCTAGGTGACTTTTATGTATATGTTTGTGCATGTGTGTGTGTGTGTATGTGTGTAAATACACACATTTGTCTATATAATGTATGTGCATGTCTATTCATTTTAGTGTAGGAGTGAGAGGCTGACATCTGGTATCTTTGACTGCTTCTCCACATTAGTTTCAGTTTTGTGTTTTTGCGATGGTCTTATTATTGTATAGGTCTGGTGACTCACAGCTCTCTCACTGGACCTGGAGCTTGCCAATAGATGAATTGTCTGGTGAGCCTCAGGGATCCTCCTGTCTCAGTACAAGTTGCTGCATCTGGGTGCTGGGGACCTCGGGTCCTCATGTATACTGATGAGTGCAACCCCAGCTCCCAAGAGTGTTTTATAGTGTTAGTTCAATAGTCTGTCTGTGAATTCTGTCTCCCTTCAAAAGAGGAGCTTATGACATTTCCCCCCCCCCCCCGGTTTGAGTTTTATGTTCATGTTATTATTTCCTTAAGGGGCAGTATTATAAAAACTATACATGGTATTTTTTTTCTGTTTCAAATTCCATTTTTAATTTCAATGCATTTATGTGTATGGGTGTTCTGCCTGCATGTATAACTGTGTGTCACATTTATGCCCAGTGCCCACAGAGACGAGAAGAAGGCACTGGATCCCCTGGAAACAGAGTTACAGATTGTTATTAGCTTCCATGAGGGTGCTGGGAATTCAATCTTGGTCCTCCGGAAAAGCAGCCAGTGTTTTTGACTGCTGAACCATCTCTCCAACCCTGTATGTGGCATGGGTTTTAGTCTTTCTTGTATTCTTGAGTCCAAGAGTCAGATTAATCAGTAGGCATAGTTTCCCCAGTGTAGCAGAAAGAGGCAGGAGGACCTGAGTTTGAATTCTACCTCTGCCGTTTCATTTCCCATTAGAACATTTGGGAGAATTACTGATCTCCTCAAGTTTAAATGAAATTTTGTAACAGGATTGCTGGGAAGACTTGAGATGAGATGGCAGACTCCACATTGTCTCTTGGAGTTTATTCTTCTCTTTTTTATAATTCGAGTCAAGTGATCATCACAGGCTATGTATCTAAGCTCTTACTGGAGTTAGAGTTAGACCTACCATTTGTATTCTTTGTGGGAACTCAGGATCTGAAGCAATGGTGTTCAGTGTAATGGTTAAATTCTCTGCCACTTACACATCCTTTTTCTCTTTATTCTTCTTATGGGTGTGAAAGTAGACTCTTGGCAGAGAGTCAGCTCTGACTGTATACAACACCCAGGAAATGGCAGGACCATAGGCCAGAAGGGACTTGGAGCCATGAGTGACCTTGCAGAGCAGGATTGCCTCCCTGCTGCATTGCCTGCATAATTCTGGGCAGTCACACAAAGAAACAAACACATTCCTCACATTTAAACTTCTACAGTTTGGGAACCCCTTGGTTGTAACAGCTTGGCCTACATACTCATATATTTGATTCGTGGATATCACAAGATAAAAGCTGGCCCACAGTAGTTTATCAACATGTTTGTTGTTGAAAACAATGTATATTGTTTAATTTCTGATCAGGCCCATGAATATCACTGGGACTAAGTTAAGTATTAACCAGAAGGCATCTGCTCAGTGGCTAGGTTAAATAATCCTCATTTCCCCCTCTAAACTGGTCCTACCAGTCACGAGTCATGGGCCTGGAGAAGGTTCACATTTGCAGGTTATTCTGGTTTCTTGGAAGAATCGTTTCTTTCGCTCTTGTATTTAACTCAAGAATCTAAAGAATAAAGAAGCTTCACTTGTCCCTGTACAACCGAATAGACTATATCATTCATATAAAAAGATACTTGCCCCTGTACAATTGCATAGACTACGTCATTTATATAAAAAGATAATTTGCCTCAGTTACTCATCACATTGTTTCTAGGGCATTAACCTAAAAATAAAAGGGTAAATTTTGTAGTATACATGTTCATTTATAGGCAAAAATAAATGGATCTGCATAATATTGGTCAATACATTGATGATTTAAAAGATTTATGAGAGCCGGGCGGTGGTGGCGCACGCCTTTAATCCTAGCACTTGGGAGGCAGAGGCAGGCGGATTTCTGAGTTATAGGCCAGCCTGGTCTACAGAGCGAGTTCCAGGACAGCCAGGGCTATACAGAGAAACCCTGTCTCGAAAAACCAAAAACAAAACAAACAAGATTTATGAGGCCTAGATAAATCTAAATAAAAATTTAAAAGGCGTTTTAAATAACACATTTATTTGTGTGTGTGTGTGTACATGTGACAGTCTGTGACAGAGCACATCTTATGGGAACCCGTTCTTTCTTTCCTCTGTGTGGGTGTCAGAGATAGAACTCATCTCTTCAGTCTTGGTGGCAAACATCTTTACTTGCTGAGCCATCTTACTGGCCCCTAGATAAATTCTGAGTGTGATACATTCTCATCTGGTCACAGAGAATCACCTATCTGTTGACTCCTCCTCCTCCCTTATCACCTCCTCTCTTCCTGTAGGATAATTGTGTAGCACCAGCTGTCATTTGTCCAGCACTGCTAAGTTCTGGTGGTTCATGGGACACTGAGGAAATTTTCTGTGGCATGGAGAATATGTTGTTTCTTCCCCTTTCCTCTTCTAGAGCTGTGCCTATGGAAGAGTACAAGCTGACACACGGTCCCATTCAAAAATATGTGATGCTGCCATTTTCTCCCTGTGTGGTCAGCTTTCAGTCCCAGTGAAGCTCACAGACATACTTCCTGCTGTGAAAGGCTGACAAAACTTCGATTTTAGAGGTGGGACTTACAGGACTCTACCAAAGGTCCATCCAGGCCCGCTGGTGTGAAGTCCCATGGAAGACCCTGTGTACCATCCCATCCTCTTTTCTTGACTGACCCCTTTGTGTCTGGGAACCTGCCAGTCACACCATTATCTCGGGCATCTCTGTGCCTGCTGAAGGTCTCACCAGAAGTTTGTGACTTTCCATTCTTACATCCCTGGGAATGTCTATGTGATTCTCAGTGCTGTCTGTGAGCAAAGCCCCACACCCCAACTATTGCAAGATGGAATAGATGCGAGAAGAGACGCAATCCTCCTGCCTCAGCCTCAGTCTCTGTGCTGATCTTAGGTGATCAGTGTTTCCTCAGAGCACTGGTGTGTGTGTGTGTGTGTGTGTGTGTGTGGTGTGGTGTGGTGTGTGTGTGTGTGTGTGTGTGTGTGTGTGTGTGAGAGAGAGAGAGAGAGAGAGAGAGAGAGAGAGAGAGAGAGAGGAGACAGAGACACAAAGAGAGACAGAGAGCAAAAGAGAGTAGAGTCAGTCTTAGTTTGAGGTAGGTGTGGTGGGGCGGTGTGAGAAAAGGGACAAAGGTTATCCCCAAGGAATGCTGCTTCTCCAGACTCCAGGCCCAGACCTTGAGTTTTCTGCTCTATGCTGGAAGACTCTGTGACTGTAGCAGCTTCCTCTAGAGGGCAGCTCAAGAATGGCCTCTAGCAAGTCCCTCTTGTATCTCTAGGACCAAATAGGTCACCTTGTTAGGAGGGCTCCCTGTGAGAGTTTGTTTCTGATAGCTTGGGGAGGCAGGTCCCTGTGCCCTATGCAGCTTTGGAGAGGCCATTCCTCCCTGACATGTCCTTGGGTCTCATGTTTTTAGCTGTCTACTCATGCAGAAGTCTAGTTCCCAACTCAATCTGCCTGGGTGTCTCCACACAGCTCAATGGCCTCGGGCAATTATGTAGCCTCATGCCTCACTCTGGGAAAAGAGAGTCAGGATTCAAACCGATGTTTGTTTGTTTGTTTATTTATTTAATGAGACAGGGTCTCATTCTGTAGGCTATGTAGCTCTAGCTGGCCTCAAACTCAAGATGATCCTCCTGCTTCAGCATCTCCAGGACTGAGATTGTAAGTAAAATCATTATGCTTGGTTTTAAAATGGTGGTTTTGTTAGTTTTGGATTTTGGGGGAAGGGGAATAGGGTCTTCCTGGGGAGCACTAGCTGGGATTCACAGAGATTTCCCTGCCTCTGCCTCCCTAGTGCTGAAATTAAAGCATGCCTCACCATGTCACCATGCCCAATTTAAATTGGCAGTGTGTGTGTGTGTGTGTGTGTGTGTGTGTATGTGTGTGTGTGTGTGTGTATGTTGCTAGAATAAGAGACAGTGGAGGAGGGAAGGAAGAAAAGAAGGGAAGGAGGGAGGGAGAGAGAGAGAGAGAGAGAGAGAGAGAGAGAGAGAGAGAGAGAGAGAGAGAGAGAGAGAGAATTTGTCTTGGTTTCCTGTATTTCAATCACTCATAGGTGAGACTGTTTTTAAACTGAGCTTCAGGCATACCTCCTTCCTGCTTACGTGCAAGTTCTCATTAATATTTTCTTCCTCTTAGATGCTCCTCATTATTTTCATCATTCTCTGTCCCGTAATGGAAGTTTACCTGGAGAAGGCACTTACATAAACTTTCTTAGAGACTTTAAAGTTTGTCCCTAGGAATCTTATCTACCAAAGAGCTTAGGAAGTCTACAAGCCTTCTGCAATCCTCTTTACAGTTTCTGTTAGCCTGATATATCTAATAAAAAGACATTTCCAAAAGTACTGAAATAAACAAATACGTAAGTTATTTAATCTTTCTTTTTCATGGTTTTAATCCCTGGATTTACAGTCTTAAATTGTGAGTCACATTGAAAGTTAATATGTGTACTGTTCGTAGTTTGTACCTGTACACAAACATCTATGAAGAATACATTGTTGGGCTAGTCTGGGAACCTATCCACTACCTAAACAATGTGAAACAAATTGATGTTCTCTCTCTCTCTCTCTCTCTCTCTCTCTCTGTGTGTGTGTGTACATGCGCACATGGAGACCAGAGATGACATTTCTTAGGAGCCTTCACCTTTGTCTTTTTGAGACATAATCTCATGGGTCTAAAGCTTGCCTGGCAGGTATGGCTGGACAGACAGTAAATACCAAAGAACCACCTATCTATCTCTGCCGTCCCAGCGCTGAGATTTTTCAGCCCCTGAACTAGGTTTTGGGAATGGAACTCAAGTTCTCATGCTTGCAAGGCAAGGGCTTTTCTGGTCTTGAGGAGGATAGAAACAGATGCAGTTAGACCTTCTGCCACAGGTGACCATCTGAGCTCCTTGTCACTAGTGCTGAGGTCAAGAAATCTGGCAGCAGTAGATAAAGAACCAGATCTCTGTCTAGGCATAAGAAAGCCTATACAAGTATTCTTTCATGAAAAAGAGAACACCTCCTACTCCCACTTACTGTGTTGTCTCTGTCACGTAACTGGGAGCTAGGTGTTAAGGCCATCTGGAAGTGCTAGTCGTTTGCTAGCTGATGGATGGGTAAGCTTGTCTTTGTAAAGTTTATCTTTGGAAAGCTGGCCAATGACTACTCATTACTTACATGCTACCACATGCAATAACCAAATACATGATGCAGAATGTTTTACTCAAACTATAATTTGAATCAGATTACATTTCTATTCCTTCTTTTCTGAGTCTGGGGTTTGATTTTCATTGATGAAGAGCAGTACTTAGGACACTGGTATAGATTAGCATACAAATTCTTGCTTGATAAATAGCTATTTATCCATTATTAGTAGCTCTGAGTGGCTCGAAACTCTATGTGTAGGAAAGTGAAAATTCTGTTATATTTCTTTTGAGGCCAATGATAAATTACGGATAATGTAGAGACAGACAGAAAGCTTGTCCTGTCAATAAATACAGCAATGGTTCGGAATAATTTAGACCTTTGGCCTACATCTGGAAAGTTACCAACTAGCTGTTGGAATCTGTGTGGTTTTAAACAGCATTACTTGTGTCCTTTGCATGTTTTAGAAAATTCATGTGGCCAGGCATGGGTGAGTTTGCCTCTTCCTTTTGGGAGGCAGCTGCTTCTCAAGTTTCTGGGTGATAGAAGGAGTCTGCCCAAGAAAGCTTGCTCTGTGAATAGGGGAAATGCAGACAACTAAGTCTCAGGCACCGTGAGGATACCTCTTCCTTAGATTCTGGGCTCTGGCCAGATGTGTGTGGGGAGAGAATTTTGCATCAAAGCAACCTCATGTCTAGTCCCGTGTAGGATCATGGTTCTGGAACTCAGTGGCGCCTGTCCATCCAATGCTGCCCAGTAAGAGGCTGATGAATCACACTCAACAATCCATTCCTTGTGGGAAGAGACTTCCTAGCTTTGGCATCTCCACTGCCTTCAGCCTTTACAAGCCCTCCAAGGTGTTAGGGACTGCAGCAAAGAGTCGTTTTTCTATTTGGGCAGAACCACTGGATTTCTTTCTTTCTTTTTTTTCAGCTTTGAAAGGAATGGTTTTTCTAACCTACTCATCAACTCAGCTCCCTGCGGAGCATTCCCCTGGACTATTTTAAGCAGGGGGTTGGCACAGGAACTGGCTTGTAAAACTTCGGGATTGGTTTGAGTTTGGGGTTTGTGGTGGCACCTAAGTGTAGGTGTTCTGGCACCTGGCTTTTAGCTCCATTTTGAGAATCTTCCTGGCTTTCATGGTACATGTAATTTTGACCACTAATAACTTTAGAGCAACCCAATGCAGCAGCAATTATTTCATGGATCTGCAGAGTTCGAAATAGAGTTTTTGAAGCTGGGTTGAGTGTTTCTAGCTACAGAGCTAGGATCCTGGACCATTCTGAACTATTGAGGAAGAATCTTTGAAACGGAAGTATTGTGGAGAGACCCATCTTGGGCTTTCTGTGCTACTTTCCAAATTAAGAAAAATAATTAGTCCGTTTTACCTTATTTAAACATTTTTTAGACACGGTATCTTGGAGCTCTGCCAAAACCAATCACCTGAAATTTTGTTTATGATTTGTTCACAAACGTGGCCATACTTTTTAAAAGGAGTGCAAAAAAGAACATTTGAAGAATGTGTGAGCTCATTATGAACCCAATATATTTTAAAAACATTCACCTTGTAAACTCCTGAAGTGTGGTTTATAATGGAAACACCAGCAGCAGGCTTCCCTGGAGCAGAACTGAGCCTCCAGCTTCCAAGCCTTTGCAGACCTGGTTCCCCTGGAAGGGAGAGAATTAATCATGGCCACAGGTTAACTGCTGCTTTTTGGTTTTGGACTTCTAAATGACACTTAGTACATTTAAGGATATGTTTCCATGTGAATTATTTTGAGACATTATGCACACATTTCATCTACTGTATCTAAAACCTCTTTTTTCAAAGTTTGAAAGCCAGACTGCATTCATTAATTTCTCTGATTTTTTTAATTAAAAATTCACATATATGCATTATTTATTCATCTCTCTTTGTATTTCATATGTCTGTTGGCATGTTCATGCTACAGCATATTTGCAATGTCAGAGGACATCTTGCTGGAGTTGGTTCTCCCTTTCCACCATTTTGGATTCCAGAGATTGAATTCAATTGGTCAGACAGGACAGCAACTGCCTTTACCTGATAAACTGTCTTTTCAGGCTCTACTTTCCTTTTATTAAATTATTTTATTTATTTACATTCCAAATGTTGCTCTCCTTCCCAGTGCCCCCCTCCCAGAGTTCTTCATCCCTTCCCCCTCCACTTTGGTTCTGAGAGGGTGCTGCCCATCACACTCCCTCCCTTCTTGTTTCAAAGGCATTGCTCCTGCACACAAACACTTTGTTACTAGTGTTTCTTTGTTACTTTGTTTCCTGCCCAAGTTTATACTAAATTTCAATAATTTCATCTCATGAAACAGTTTTGTAGAACAGCAAATGAACATAATATAAGAACTCGGCTGGGGGGTGCTGGGTACGTAACTTAGTTGGTGCTTGCTTAATAAGGATGAGGTTTGGGGTTCAATTCCAAGTCAGATCTGGTGGTCCATGCCTCTAATCTCAGTACTCAGAAGGTTGAGGCAGGAGACGCAGATGTGAAAAACCTATTCCTGACTATGTAGCATGTTGGAGAGGTCAAGACAAGCTTGAGATACAAACAAACTGAACTGAGCTGACATGCGTCTTGACTTCATTTTAACTAGCCAGTTCCAGTACAAGAAAAAATGATCAATTTCTGTTTGATAATCAAGGAATTAATCAACATACTTATCGTGTGTGATGTTGAGTATATTTTGTTCTTTATTTTCCTTTTCTAAATTGCTAATTCATGTGTAATACAGCCTCTGATCTACTAAGGCATTCCCAACTATTTCCAATTGGAGACTTCATTGTCTAATGGAAGTCTTTGTGTAGCTTAAGCTGGGATACAGTTTATTCTTGTTTAAAAGTGAAATATATAACAATAGATGTGGTGGTTTGAATAAGAATTGCCCCTCATTGGCCCAACTATCTGTAACTGGTGGAACTGTTTGGGGAGGGTTAAGAGTTATGGCCTTGTTAGAGGAGGTGTGTCATTGGAGTTATGCTTTGAGTTTCAAAAGCTCATGTCATTCCCAGTTAATGCCCCACCCCCTGTTTTGTGCTTGCTGTCTCAAAATGTGAGCTTTCAGCTACCATTCTAGCACCATGCCTGCCTGCCATGTTTTCCACCATGCTGATCACAGCCCCATCCTCTGAAACTGTAAGCAATCTCCCAATTAAATATTTTCTTTTATAAGTTGTGTTGGTCATGGTGTCTCTTCACAGCAATAGAAAAATAACTGAGACAGTAGACTTTCATCATTTTCTTTCTAGTAGGTTTGTACTGTAACTTAGCGTCACAAGGAATAGGCTATAATCATGACTCACTGGATGCATCCTGAATTTCTCCACTCTCAAACTGGGCTCACTTGTGTTTCAGTGCGAAATACTCACACTTATGGGATGGTGACCTTAGCAGGACACTAGGGGTTTTATCAGTTTAGTGGTGGGAGTAGGTACAGATGACCATGTCTGAATCCACCAGATACAAATCCACTGCAGGAATATGGTGTAGCTTACAATGCTCCGTAGGCCTGGCAACAGTGACTCTTCTAGGAAGCCATCTATGATCATGCTCCTTAGGTTCACAGGCTACCTGTGATATTCTAAAGTTTCTGTCACCTATTTCCTTAGGTCTTTATGATCCTGATGTCTATTCACACTTCTGCTACTACACTGATCTTAGTTTGAGTTGTTCTTGTTTTCTATTTTCTGAAGATCCTCCTCTTCACTAGATAATCAACTCCATTACTTCATGAAATAATACAAATACATAACACTAAGACATTTTTTTAAAGTACCAGCTGATGTTAAGGCCCACAACATGACAAGAGACCTTATATACCCACTCTTGCTCACACCACATGCATACATGTACCAAAAAAAATTGCAAATGACAAAAAAAAAGATTAACTATGGAATGATTGTCCTATATGGCATCCCCTGCTGCTGACTCACTCTAGCTAATTTTATTTTAATTCTTATATATATGAGAACAGACACTTAAAATATATTTTACTGTAGCTATACATGGATACATTTCAATCTACTTTTAAAATTAGTATAAAAAGCAATGGAGTTCATAGATGGTGCTTTCATAGATATGTGTCAATGTACTTTATTCTCATTGGCCCTTTTCCTTAGTGCCCTCCTGGATGCCCACTGGGCCTCCCTGTCTGGCCTTCCTTCTCCTGTCATGTCACAGTGCTGCATTACTATCTCTCCTGACAACTTAAGATCTTTTTCTTCTTTCATGATTCTTTTCCTAGTTTAGTGACCCAGGGAAGCACATCTGTAAACACAGTTATAGTATAAGCATACATAAATAATTTGAAATTTAGGTTCCACATATATGACAAAATATGTCATATTTTTCTTCCTGAGTCTTGTTTAATTTGTTTAATAGAATGATTTCCAAGACACTCATTTTCCTTCAGATGCCGTGATTTCATCTTTCTTTCGGGCTCAACAAACCTCTATTGTGTATGAGTACTACATTTTCTCCTCTTCTTCCTCTTTCTCCTCCTCCTTCTCCTCTTTCTGCTCCTCATCCTCCTCCTCCTCCTCTTCCTCTTCTTCTTCCCTCACTCACATATTGATGGGCATCTAGTCTAGTTCCATTTCTTAGCTTTTATGAATATTGCAGCAACAAACATGTATGTGTAAGTATCTCTGTAGTATGAGTCCCTTGAATGTGTGTCCAAGAGTGGTATTCCTGGATCATACGGTAGCTTTGTTTCTAGTTATTTGAGAAATATGCATACTGATTTCTATAGTGAAAGACTGTATAGTACTAGTTACCTGTTTCTGTTTTTAGCATGAATTTTCAGAACTTTCCCTGATGATTCTTCTGGTTTTATAGGACCATGTAGTAACATCTTTTCTACTTATAATTTCATTGTTTGTTTGTTTTTCTCTTAGTTTGGTTAGTTTGGGGTTTGTCAATATTGTTTATTGGTTCGAAGGACCAACTCTTTATTGATTGATTCTGTGGTTTTTTTTCTTTTAGTCTCTATTTCATTAATGTGTGCTCCAATCTTTATTATTTCTTGCTGTCTACTGCTTTTGGGTGTGACTTACTCTTAACTTTTAGGACACTGCGGTGAAGCTTCAGGTTATGTTATTTGAGGTCTCTGGTTGTTTATGGTAAGCACTCAGAGCTGTATACTTTCCTCTTAGAAATGTCTTAGCTATATCCAAAAATATCTGCTATTTTCATCTGATTCTAGGATTGTAAAAACTTCCTCCCCAATTTCTTCAGTGTGCTCAAGAGTGTGCTTTTGGTGTGCATACATTTCTGTAGTTTCTTTTACTATTGATTTCTAGTTTTATTCCACTGTGATCTGACATGATACAAGATATCCACTGAGTTCTATTGTAGTTCTCAAGACTTGTTTGTGGCCTAGCATGTGATTGAGTTTGGAGGAAGTTCCATAAGAAGCTGAGAAGATTGTGTATTTTATATGAGATGCGTGAAGTGGTCTGTGTCGATAACTAAGTGCATTTGATCTCTAGTGAAATTCAACTCCAAGGTTTCCTTGTTTATATGTAGTTTTTAAGATGACCTGTCTAAAGATAAGAGTGGAATACTGAAATCAAGAACCAGGACCTTTTGACCTATTATAACTATTAGTGTTTGTTGTTTGTTTTACGAAATTGAAGGCCCCAGATTTGGTACATATAATTTACCATTTCATATCTTTTTTGATGAATTGGTCTCTGTATTCATATGTAGTGGCTTTCTTTCTCTCCTTTGACTAAGTTTGATTTGAAATATATGTTATAGATATCAAGATTTTCAACCTAATTGCCATTTTCTCATCCATTTTGCTGGATTTTCCTGCATGTTGTTGACATTCCTCTACAGATTCAGGGTTGAATTCATCTAATTGTTTGCCCTTTGAGGTTGTTGATCATTTTTAATACCTATTTCAGGACTTCTGAGTTCATCAATTCAGGTGTTATGCTCTCTTGAAAGAGTTCTATTACCTTACTTTTTCATGTTCTGTATGTTTTTGTGTTGTGATTTGCACATTTTTTTTTTTAAAAAAAATCTCTTTGGCTTTTATTTGGGGATTGTCTTAGTTACTTTTCTATTGTTATGACAAAAATACCATGACCAGCACAACATATAAAAGAAAGTATTTAATTTGGGCTTACAGTTCCAGAGGTTTAGAGTCCATGGTTATCACTTCAGGGAGCATGGCAGCAGGCAGGCTGGCAGACAGGCATGGTGCTGGAGGAGTAGTTAACAGCTTTGCCTGTTGGTTCAACAATGAGGCACAGAAAGAGAACTAACTGGAAATGCCATGGGCATTTGAATCCTCAAAGCCCTCCGCCAGTGACATACATCCTTCAACAAGGCTATATCTCCCAATTCTTCCCAAACACTTCCATCAGCTGGGAAACAAACACTCAAACCCAAGAGCCTTTGGGGACTGTTCAAACCATCACAGGGACCTTCCTATAGCAGCTTTCTATGAGACCTGAAGAACAGAAAGCCAACTGTAATGTCATGAAACCATACAAGTTATAGAAATACCTTAAAAATTTATTAATGTCTTCTAATACATTACCAATGACCACGCAAAAGAAAATTCTAGAATGACTGTAGAACATGCTGTAAGGTTAAGATTTAATTAGGGTAAGTGTATAAATAGTAAATGAAGGAGCCCTAAGCAGCTGGTTAAGTTCTCAGTACCAGGAAGTATTTCTTTTTTTGTTGAATGAGTCTTAAGTCTAATTAGAGAGGTGTTGGTTACTGCTAAGATGTGAGCACCACTATTGCACATTTTGGGTTATTGCGCCATGATGTTCATTGTTGTGGCTCATAGATACCATGGCTGAGTAGGAGTACTGGTTGTTTTCCGCCTTTGGAAACTTATATGATGCCTTCTGGGATGATGAAAGCTAGTTGGTAGATAAGAGGCATTCAGGTCAGTACCGGATCCTGTCTGAAGTGTATGGTGTCTTCAGCAATAGAGATTTACCTTCTTCCTTTACTGGGTGGGGTGGTCAACCAAGGGAAATAGCAATCATTTATAATGTTTTGGGAATCTCTTGGGCAACCCTGATCAACAAGTCAAATGAGAGAGTCCCATGCCTGGTGCTTTTGTTAGTCTGTGGCTCTTAGGGGCAGTATTGTTGCCCCATGGGAAAAAATCCCAAATATACATATACATTACAGCTCCTGTACCTAAGACTCATGGATTATTGTGGAAGACGGTAAGAGCCAGAGAATTGATGTCTTCTGTGTGATTGTATCTCTTAGAAATGTCAGAGAAGTTATACCTATGAAGTCTCACCAACATGGGTTTCTATACATGATCTGAAAACAAGATATCGCCAATAAACATGCTGCTATAGAGAGGGGAAGGGTCACAAGTCTTCAACCCTGGTCAAAGAGCTACAGGAAACGAAGGACAACCGAGAGTAGGAGAAACAGTCTTCAGTATCCAGGGAAGAGCACACCATATCAAACGGCCGGCCCTGAAAACAAGCACATATGAGTAACATTACACAGTCTGTGTTTAGGACTACACACACACATGCCTCACAACAATTAAAGAAAAGGAGGTCACAAACTTGAAAGAGATCCAGGGGAGTCTATGGGAGGGTTTGAAGAAGGAAGGGAAACAGGGAAAAGATGTAGTTATAGTATAATTTAAAAAATAAAGAAGTCATTTTTTTTTAAAGGCAAAATCAAGACTCCACTAAATATATAGTGGAGAGGAAACAAAAAAAAATTTAAAAAGGATTAGGTGGGGTTGAAAAAGAAAAGAAAAATAACACAGTTGCCCGATAATAAAAATATATAAACAAAATTAAAGTGAACACATGAAGGCAAATAGAAAATAAGAACATAAAAATTTAAAAGTACAACAGAGTAAAGCAGGGGTCGGGAGAGGGCTTGTTGGTCAAGCCTGCTTGCTGCTGCTTTCTCTAAGGACCTCAAGTTCAGTGCCCCAGACTCCAGTTACAGGAGAGCAGGCAATCTCCTATGGGTTACATGGGTAGCGCGCTCTCTCTCTCTCTCTCTCTCTCTCTCTCTCTCTCTCTCTCTCTCTCTCTCTCTCTTTCTCATATTAAAATAAAAACTCTAAAAAATGTATGGAATTTTCATGTAATAAATAAAAAATATTAATTCAAAGAAACAAACTCCCGGGTTACAGATGCCTCCTTTGTTTCAAATGGTAAAATTTAAGATGAAGAGCCCTTCCCTGAAAACGTGTGGGGGGAGCATCAGGTGCCGGCTTAATGGCTCTTTCCAGCCTCTCTGTGGTTGCTCAGTCTGTATTGGTTGCTCTGACTTCACTTCCTGGGCGGAGCACGTTCTGGTTTCCTCAGCGGACCGACCTGGCCATAGGCCCCTGTTCTGGCGGGTGTTCCCCAAATGTGTGGAGCAGCAATTGAGATCTGTACCCCAGGAAGGCCTGTCCTAGTGGTTTTAAGACTCCTGGGGCGGTTAATCACCCTGTGGAGGGTGGAGGGATGCAGCTGCAGATGTCAAGAGTGCCACAGGAAGAAGCTTCCTCAGGGTGCACTGCTGTGAAGGACAGGCTCTCGCCTCTGGAGACTGCCCACCTGCCGGCTGAACTGATGAACTCACCTAGAGCATGGCTTTTAGGCCGCACTTGCTTGGCCTTCATCCAGCCGGCTGTTTGCACAACTGCCTTTCTTAACCTTCCCTCTAGCAGACCATCTTGACGCTCCCTGAAAGGTGGTTAGATGCTCCTTGCTTTTAGACGCCCCCCACACCTCCGGCCAGGGTAGTTCAGTTTTTAAGAAAAGGCTCTCTCAAGCTGGTCAGCGGCCGCTGCCCTCTTGGTCTCACAGTGTGCTCAGAGAAGGGCATTTCCCTTCGCTTGTCCAGTCGCCAGAGGAGTCGCTCTCTCCAAGGCCTACACTCCGGTAGGGCAACCCTCTCTTCTTATATTGGCTTATACATTGCTGCTTATTTCACAGAGTGTATACCATCTCATGTAACTTGTACCTAAGGCTAATTCATAATGAACATTTGTTTTCAAAGTTTTATTCCAGGATTCCCCCACCCACTGGATTTGTTTGAAGAATTAAATTATTTTTATTTTGTTAGAGAAGTAGTTGAAACTTTGAACGGAAAGGATAAGTTCTCCTGTATTCCGACTCTTGCTTTTATTCTAGTGAAGCCAATGAAAGCGCCATGTTCTGAAGGCCACAGAGGTCAGTACTGTCTGCTTCCCTCTAATTTATGGTTTCCTGGAAGGACAGGAAGTTAGGTATCTCTTTCCTAAAGCTGGGAACACCAGTCAACTGATATATTTGTTTGCTTGGCATAAGTAAACACTTATGGATCTAAGTAGTGTGTGGACCCCCTCCCCCATATGTACTGTGTATTTCTTCACTTTGAATCAGTGGTTCTCAACCTTCCTAATGCTGTGACCCTTTAATACAAGTTTGTCATGGTAAGGTGACCCCCCCAATCATAAGATTATTTCATTGTTGCTTCATAACTGTAATTTTGCTAGTTATGAGCTGTAATATAAATATCTGATATGCAGGTTATCTGATATGTGACCCCTGTGCAAGGTCATTGGTCTCCCCAAGGGGTCATGACCCACAGGTTGAGAACCCCTGCTCTAGCGGCTAGCTTCTTCCTGTGCGATCCCAGATAGTGACTCTCATTTCTCTATCCTGGCCTGGTGTTGCCAGTTGTTAGGTCCTGCATCTGTTTGTAGACACAGCCTCTGGGGCTACTTTGTCATATCGGTCAAAACTGTGGTTTGAGAGCCTCTGGGAGTCCGAGGTTAATGTTTGTAGGTAAGGTTTGTTGTCAGCCAGGGTGCTTCACTGTCAGGGACCCAGTCTAAGAATACTCATTCAGACTAAAAGCATTGCCCATGTACCTATTTCTCAAGTCTGTTTTTTGAAAGGAAAGCCCAGTGGTTTTGAAGGCATCTGGTCGGCACCTACTGCCGAGTGAGATGTTCGAGGCATCCACTTTGAGCAGTGCAGGCGCTGTCTGAGGGAGCACAGAAGCCCGCGTTCTCCTCAGTTCTTTGTTCAGGACCAGGCACTCTTCACTGTGTCTCCTGAGCAGTTCTCCTGGCTCTCCCTGTTAAAGCACAAGGATTCTTTTGTCAGAAACTATTTTTCTTAGCCTTAAGTCTGTCTTCTCCACTTCCAGAGCCCTTTGACCTCTGAGCTGTCCTTTAGTGTGGCCGGTCATTAGGCTGTGGATCCTGCCTTTTCATTTATCAGTGACTTGTGCTATTACTGTGTCTATTTTTAAACCTATACTGAACATCCCCTAATGAGCTCCTGTCTTTTACTTTACTTAACTTTACCCTCTGAAGAGATGCCCCTTCTTGTCAGGCTAAGTGCAGTAGCATACTTAGTCTTTCCTTTATCCTGCTTGGAAATCTCCCCTGTCCAACCTTTCTTCTTTTCTAGGAAACTTTTTAAAAACTAAGTACGATTTTGTATGCTCTACTTAA
Organism: Tokudaia tokunoshimensis; assembly: GCA_036184795.1. Classification (NCBI taxonomy): domain Eukaryota; kingdom Metazoa; phylum Chordata; class Mammalia; order Rodentia; family Muridae; genus Tokudaia; species Tokudaia tokunoshimensis. The sequence goes on from BTHU01000003.1 coordinate 128,575,122, forward strand.
TAAGGAAAAATGCAAATGTGTTTGACCAGTGCAATTTATATTCATAAAGTATAATCACAAAGCAAGAGGCATTTCAGTAAATTAATGTATTTGTAACTATAAGAAATTTATATTGGAAAGCTTATATTTAATATCAGAATTCACCGGGCTCATTCGTGTTTGTTGCTAAGTGGGGGCCCTAATTAATTCGATTTAGCATTCTTTTTTTCTCATTTCAATTTTTTTGAGTTTAATTTTCTGTCAAATGAAATTTTAATGGCTTACGTATTATGAGGTGAATAGCAATCTCCCTGCATCTATTTTGTGGCCTGGATATCACCCCAGGAGAAAGGAATCTTATGTCTAAATTGTGTGCATTCTGATATAGTCAGACTTAAGCAAAACAGATCCCCTTCAACACACTTTGAGGACACTTTACCCACTATAAATTCTGATAAAAATAATTTTCCAGTCATCTAGTGGTGTACATGATGGGGCAAAACAAGGATTTTGGGTAACAAAGTCACCTCAGCCTTGAGAGATACTGCATTTTTCTGGATCTCTGCTGTTTGTCCCAGCCTGTTGTAGCTGTCTTTTCCTGCCCTGTGTCATGTTCTGTGAATGTGCACATCAGTGTGCCCCAGGGGAGGACTCCAGGCATAACTACGCGCCACACACTTTTCTTGTAAGGCCAGTGATTCTGTTGCTAGCATCTAACCTTGCCCATCTTTTTAAATGAACCACATCAAGGGTTTTCCTTAACATTTCAATGAGTAAAGTAAGTTTACCTCTTTAGGAAAGAGGAATTACCAGTAATGGAAAATATCTAGTTATTAAGTTTGCCCACTAACTAACCAGTTTATCTGTTTTCCTTGTGTGAATCTGAAGACAGACAGACACAGGAGCAGCATACCATCTTCTTTCTTGCCGGTGTGCTCGTAGGTGACTGGGGTGACTGCCTGAATAAGAATTCTCTCTTTTCTTTTTTTTTTGTTTGAATTTGAAGTTTGTTTCCTTTCTTCAGTGTGCCAGAAGTTATTTAAAATAATGTCTACTTTTAAAAGCATCCCCTCATGGGTTTGGGCATTTGTGTTTCAGATTGAAGAATGAGGTCCCCATAGTATACAGTTCCTAGAGTCAAGTAACTGCATTTATATTGTTATAAATTTTTGAGGTTGGAATCTCAAGTTTTTAAATTAAATAACTACAGTTAACTGTATTAAGTGTAAGGTTGAATTTGATCAAGAATGAGAAAAGCATTTATGACAACCCCTGTAAATGTTTAAATACTTTAGTTGTGTTTGTGAACACGAAATTGTGTTATAAAAAGCCAACATTGAGTGTGCGGGTTCCTCTGGGGCATATCTGACTTTTGGGAGATTAAAAAAAAAATCTTGCATTAATGAAATTCTGCAAGTTTTGATTTAGTAGACAACATTCTCAGTGTGTGCAAAGCAATTTTAAAGTGTGTGTGTGTGTGTGTGTGTGTGTGTGTGAGAGAGAGAGAGAGAGAGAGAGAGAGAGAGAGAAAGAGAGAGAGAAAGAAAGAGAGAATATGTGTGTAATTACTTGTAGGAATGGTTTAACTTTAATGGGGCATTTCTCGATCACATAATAGGAAAACTAACAGCTTTAATTAAGATTTATGAAGCATAAGAGGTAATACATTCGCTGTATTAGGTAATCGTTGGTGGGTGGTGTGATTTCAGATGTGGAGTTTTTTTGTTCTTTATTTCCCTGTGTGATTTTGGTTTGGAATTGAAATTGGTAACACTGCAATCTCTGTGTCCCTGAGTGGACAAAACTAAACTTTACTTTCTCTTAAAAAACCTTTAATCATTGGTAATAATTTAATCGTGGACAGATACCCTTCAATATTTATACCCTAGGAGCTGACACAGGGGAGAGAAAAGGATGCTACTTTCCACAGACAACTGGCAAACTTGAAAGCTGGTGCATGGAAAGCAGCGATTCAAACCCATAAATTAACCCATTCATTCAAACAAAGCCAAGTCAAACTATTGTAGCCCCACTTCTATAAACTCTGTAATATATACTTATTTATTTGAGACTTAGTGGGGTATGATTATCTTACTGAGACTGCCTGGTTAAGATGCTAGTAAGATGCTGGGCGTTATCAACTCTAATTCTCAGAATAAGGTTGCTATAAAAAGTTAGAGGCACACAAGGCCTGCAGATGAAGTGCTGGGACCAGATGAGCCTGAACCCTCTTCTATGATGGTGGTTGCCCTCTCCCTGTTAGTCCACGCAGTGGACAGACCATAGGGGCTGGTGGAAACTGCTTTTCTGCTACTTGGTTTTGTCCCAGTGAGCTTCAGCTATCAATTTGACATAGTCTAGAATCACCTGAAAAAATCTCAGTTGAGTAATTGCCTCTATCAAGTCAATTTGTGGGCATGCCTGTGTCAGGCTGTGCTGATTGTCATAATTACATAAAAGAGCCCAGCCTACTGTGGGCAGTACCATTTCCTGGGCAGACAATCCTGGCTGTAAAAGAAGCTCACTGAACAACTCAAGTCTGGGGTCTGGGAGCATTTTCCGTGGTTTCTGCCTGAGTTCCTGCCTTGCCTTTCCTCAGTGCCGGACTGTGACAGGGAAGTATTAGCCAGACTATCCCCTTTCTTTTCTAAGTTGCTTTTGGTGGTAGTATTTGTCACAGCAACAGAAGGGAACTGGAAGAGTTATTAAATTTTAGCTTGCATTAGAAGTTCCTGCAGGGTCTGTTGGACCACAGGGTGCCAGTCTGAACCCTGGGAACTTTTAACTCAGCCAGTCTGAGCCAGCCTGAGGATCTCTGTTTCTAGGTATTTATTGCTTATCCTGCAGGGCCAGGAACTACATTTGGAGGATAATTGTAGGGAAGAGAATGGGAGCAAAGAAGAGAGGGGGAAGAGAGAGAGAGAGCAAAAGAGACCACAGCTGTAGATACACACAGAAACTCTGCACTAGACTATTTCTAGAAAGATGCGTATGTTTCTCTTTTTCTTTGTTCTTTGAGCATCGGGACAAGCCATTTTCCCTAGAGCTGTGATGATTTGGTGGAGGTCTAGAGGTACTTAGGCAAGAAATGCTTTCAACTCATGGATTAGACCTGGGCCTGTAGCTCAGTGGTAGAGCCATTGCCTGGCTATATTCTATAAAATATAGAATTCTTTCTACATATATATTCTATGGGATATATCTCTGTCTCTGTCTCTATCTCTATATAATTCTACTCATCTATCTATCTATCTATCTATCTATCTATCTATCTATCTATCTATCTATCTATCTTTGTTTATCTATTTTTGTGTTTATCTGTGTATGTGTGTGTATGTCTCTATGTCTGTCTGTCTGTCTACCTAACTACCTATGACCCTCCTTGCAGATGAGGGTCTTATGTTCAGAAGCATCCCGTTCTCTATTGTATAGTGCTGTACTGGCAGTTCAGTATAGTATGTAGTTAGTGGTTCTAAAGTTGTATTGTGCAGAGACCAACCTTGGGACCCTGGGGGAAATACAAATAGATTCCTTGGGGAAATGTATAGCCAGAGGTTCAGTAGATCTGTGCTAGTGTTGAAAGCTCTGCATTTCTGGCATTACCAGTGAAGCTTAGCTTGCTGATGGCTCACGGGCCACGGTGAGCATGGGCCTGCGGATGACTTGCATTGTGTAGCGTATATTTGCTTCGTGGCTCTGTAGGGAAATTTTCTCTTTCAGCATTTTTTGTCCCACCACAATTTCCTTGTGGCCCAGTGGAAATCCTCTTGCTGTTTTCCTGTGGAATTTATGATGAACTTGGATAGCTGCTTTCCAAATCTTATATTCCTTTTTTCTATCGAATGTAGGCTTAAAAAGTAATTTCTCTAGGTCTGATGTTCCCATCTATGGACTGCCGGGTGAGGCTACATTGCTGATTTTTTTTTCTTCCCTTATGCTAGTAACTTGGCAAACATTTAGCAATTAAATAAATAAATTCATACATCGCCTATGTTTGTGCATATACATGTGAGTTTTACATATAAAAACATATACTATATTTTATGGATGTACATAGAAAGCTGTGAGAGTGAAGGGGAAAGAAATTAAGTGGAGATGTAGGGAAAATGTGTATAAAGGTGATAATAAATAGACTTAAAAATTCGCATTTAGGAACATGATAGAATATTTGACTTTGAAAAGCAGAGTGTCATTTCCGAATAGTGGGTGTGGCCAACACTATTCCCCATGATGTACATAAGGCCGGCTGTGTCTGCTTGCAAAGAGCCACCCTAGCTGGTCTTGTTGACATTCCCTTGGATACCCTCATCTGATACCCAGCCATCCCTTCCCAACATTTGTATATAACTCTGCTCTAATTGCACATGGTCTGGGGGGTCTCAGGGAGGGGGTGGAGTATATAGACTGGGGAAGGTGGGGTTCGAGATGAGGTTCCATTTATGCAGCCATGGGGAAGCTATTGTCTGTACTGAGCAAAAGCTTTCTAGGGTCATGGTCCTACAAGTTACCCTTCTCCCAAGCTCTATAAACAAGACCAGTACACTCACCAGCTCCCTAGGGGGGGTCTTCAGTGGACTTGTACTTTGCTTTATTGTTGGGACTTTGGGAGGAAAGGGTTGATGTTATTTACATCTCCTCCAAGGAAGGAATTTTAAGAACAGTAGATTTATTGAATTAGTCTACAGGCATTTGTGCAATGTGTTGGTAGCTGATTGAAGTATTCCAGACAAGGTAAGGGGTTTGCTAAAGGATTCTAAGACATAGGCTTTCCATCCAGTGACACTGGATAAAACCACACCATATGAAGCAACAGGAATAATGGAAGTGGAAGCTTCTGTAGACTTAGATGGTAAGAGTCCCACTGTATCATGACAGAGAGAGACAGAGAGAGACAACTTGCACAGTTATCTGGTGAAGGTTGTGCCTAAACTGGTCATTGGAGGATTCAGTGAGTGATGGAGCAGGGGCAGAGGTACCCAGTGGGGAGAGGAAGCATTTGAGAAGAGAGGAGGAACATAAAGGACAAGACGAGTGGGAGGAGATAGAGGCCTTCTGAGAAAGTGCAAGCCAGACTGTTGGCCAACTAAGCTGCAACCGCTGGTGGACTGTGAGAGCCTTCTGGCCCCTGAACCAGCACGTTCATCCTCGGGAGCTGTGGGTAGCACAGGGCTTGTGCCTAGTAGTTTGCTGGTGAACCAGCAGGCTTCTGTGAACAGAAGCTTCCTGGCACGATTGGATTAGTGTTCTGTTTGGGTTTCTAGTGGTTTGTTTGGTGTTGAGAGTGTGGCTTGCAGTGTGACTGTATGGTGCACACTTTGAGGAACACAGAATGTTGGGAGTGATGCTGAAGGGCGAGGGCAGCCACAGGTGGGGGTCAGGAACTCATCTTTCTGTTCTTTTTCTTCTGGAAGAGAAAACAGCATAGCACTCCATTTGTTTGCTTTCTGAAAACTGAAAATGAAATAGGGCAGGGACCAGGAAAGAAAGAAGCATTATTTCAAAAGTGCTTACTGTGGGAAGTCCTTCTCTAGCCTGTTGTGAGCCATCTCTCACGATGGTGAAAGGGCTTATTTCCAGTAGAATCTTCTGTCTAGAGAAAGGTGTTTTCCTTGTTGTTGCTGGAGAGCATGCTCTCTCAGCCACATTTTATATATATATATCTTAGATATATTCTTTCTTTACATTTCAAATGATTTCCCCTTTCCTGGATCCCCCCCCCTCTCCGAAAGTCCCATAAGCCCTCTTCCCTACTCCTGTTCCCCAATCAACCCCTTCCCACTTCCCTGTCCTGGTCAGCCACAGTTTTGAAGCTCTGTAGTGAGGATCCTTTTTAAGTTTTAGTATGACGGCATTTTCTCAACCGCCAACTTATTGTATTGGTTTCTTTAAGAGAAATCAGGTGGTTAGACCAAGTTAATGGCTATGTGTTATAATGTGACATGGAAGAAAGCTTTAGACTCAGTAAACCATGGCTATGTGCTACTTCTGCTCTCTCTCCTCTTGGTGCCTTTGGCTCTCTGATTATTCTGGACATTTCCCAGTTTGTAGTCCATAGAACACCAGAGGATGCTTTGGTTTTAGAAACCAGGATTTCTTGAAATCATAGAATGAATAAAGTCATATTATGATTTGGGTAAGATTACAAATGGGGTGCAAAGTGATACTGTTCTCAAGTTATTTGCAGTAGTAACGAGCAGTAAGAGGACTGGCCAGTCCTGGTGGTGTCTGGCTATTTCTAGTTATTGAAAAAGCACCAACCCATAACTGACAGTTGAAGGTTCAGTAATGCGCCTTGGGCATTGGAGGGGTGTTGTGGCATTTATACCCTCCAAAGGCTCAGGAAGCACTGCAAAAGAGGGGATAGGAGTATGTAAGCTAGAAGGTAGGGTGAGGGGCTGTGAAATACTGTCCCTAGACTTGAGATCATCATTGTCTTCAAGAAGGCAACAGTGGCTACCTGAATGGGTCCATACAAGAAGACTGGGCATGTCAACAGTCAGCCATGGATGGAGGAGAGCTCATGGGCCTCACCTCTTACTGCTTAACTGTTGGTTATGGATGGGCTCTGGGAGAGAAAGAGAGGCTATTAACTTCACTGGCACACATCCCGATGAGCCCCACAGGCTTCAGTGGATAGCTCCAAATCCAGGGTCAGGTGGACAGTCCTGGTTCAATTTAGTGGGTCATGGTGTTGGAGAGATAGCTTAGCACTTAACAACAATGACTGCTCTCCCAGAGGATCCCTGTTTAATTCACAACACCCGCATGGCAACTGATAACTCTCTATAACTCCAGCTCCAGGGGATCTGACACCCTCATCTAGTCTCCTTGGGTATCAGATGTGCACATGATTCACAAACATGCATGTCACCAAAACAGCCAGACATATAAAATGGTAAATAAATAAATTAAAAAACTTATTGAGTCACAGAGTAAATAAATAAACACGAAGATGAGTATGGAGCGTGTCCCTGTGTGAAGCTGTCAAAGAAGGAACGTAATTAATTCGTGGATCCCATGCCAGTCCAGGGTTAAGACTTTTCATAGGGTGAAGTTCGTACCCTCACACTGGACCACATGTTAATGGAAAACCTCTCACTGTGCTTAGGTGTTTGTTCAACCTCATTTTCTTTAGGGTGTCTTCAAGTGTAAAGAAGATGACTTTTTTGTATGTCACTGCTATTGTCCTTGCGAGCCTTCTTCCCAGCCCTACATGGGTGCTCTGTCTCATCTTCAGTAGAGCTGATAAGTCCCAGGTTAGTATTTTGGCTACCAACTGCTCCCATGTCAAGTCCACACCTTGTCATCTCTTGTTTAAACTTTTAAATATTCTTTGTAACTTCAAGAGTTTAGTCATTTTACTCTAGAACGTTTTAGTATTGGCTGTCATGAGGCTGTAGAGGCAGTTGACCCTCATGTCCTGGGAGACAATGAGAACCACATTGTCATTTGCTGAGATGAGCAAATGATCATCTGAATCTTGAGTAAAGCATCTTATCCTGACCTACTGAGAGGCTCTAGCCCTCCGAGATGAGCCCCATGTGGAACGCCATGGTGTCTCTTGCTCTGTGGAAGCCTGTTTGCTGATGTGGTTGCTTATCAGCATGGGTTCATTGCTTGCTCTCCCAGGAGGCCACAGCTCAAAGGAACTGTCACCATTCAGTCTATTTTAGCATCCTTGGTTTGTCTTTTTCACATCGGTATTTGTTCTGGTGCCCACGGCCACAGGTTTCCCAATGTTTCCATCTACTTAGCAAACCAGATTTTTCTCCCAGCAATGCAGCACACTAGAAAAACACATGAGTGAAAAACCAATGCTTATTTAGATTGTGTTTGTTCCTTCTTTGGTGGAACTCCAAAGCCAAAACCAAACTCTGGTTTTGTTGTTTCTCTGCCTCTGGTCTAAGGTGTAGACCAACATGACAGGCTCATGGGGATTAACAGTTCTCAGTCAGAGATGCTGAGGAGGGGGAGTGGGGGTAAAAATGAAAGGGAAAAGGAACTGTCTGATTTTAAAGGACAGTTTTGCAAGTTGACGCAACTGCTGTCATTGGAGACAAGACTGTTGGGGTGATTCCGAGGGAAGTCATGGGGAAGATATCTTTAAAATACAGGTTGTTGTTTGTTTGTTTTTTTTCTACCTCAAGAACTGCATGTTATTTGAATGTAGGTACATCAAAACACAGGATGACCATTTTTCCATTGTATAAGTCTTCAGGCAAGTCAAAGCTGTGATATGCTGCAGGAGGAAAAACAGGGTCTTGGGTAGAAGCAAAATATGTGGCTCAGAGTGCTAGCCCTACCATCCATTCCCTACGAGACTTCGACAATTATTTTACTTATTTTCTCGGGTTCCCATATTTGTAAAGTAAGGGGTGATGGCAGTACATGCTATTGTGAAAGCAAAGGGAATTAGTACACATAGGTTCTGAGACTCGGGCACGCACAGGCTTCTCGAGTTCGTTTACTTCCTGCTATCATCAGTATAACAAGTTCTGTTCCTATAACAGCACCATCCCCAACTGCAGCACCTAATGGCTGGGCCCTATTCCTAAACTCCAGTGCCTAGAGCGCAGGGGCAGGCGGCTACACTCTTTGAGAACTGCCCAGGCTGGGCAACTGCATTCATGTAATTGGTCAGAGTCCTTTTATGTCCTATAATCAGGGCAAATATCAGGTTTGGTGGGCACCTGCTCAGATTTCTTGTGTCCTGGAATAGACATTGCTTAGAGAGGCAGGGATAGGGGTAGACAGAACTTTTTAAGAGAGTATTTCCCAGAGTGCAGATGAACCGGATCTGAAAGACTGTTCTATGCTCTATGGCGTTTCTGTTCGGTGAAGTGGCACCTTTGGAGGAAGGTGCACTGCAGTTTCAGCCTTGGAGAGTGAGGTTTCCCTTCTCGTTCAGAACTGTTTGTTTCATATGCCAATTTGAACTCACTCCCTACCCTCCTGCCACTTAGATGTGTAGTAAAGCAAATAAGCAAATGAATAAACAAAATCAACAGGAACAGGGTCTCCTGGAGAGGGAAGGGAAGATCCCAATCGAGGCTTTATGATCCTGAGTGCTTGGTCCAAAGGTGCTAATTCTTTCCTCCAGTGAAGCACAAATAGATGCCAATAAACCACCAAAATGACGACGAGTAAATTTAAACTTTCTTGCAAATATGTTCTTCTTCAAGGCTGATTTCATTAGCCCAAGCCTTAATAATATCAGTGTTCACCTATTCCTTAAGGAGGGAGTGAAAATTAATGTCTGAAAGAGTTGCCCGAGGCACAATTGCCATGCAAAATAGTATTGTTATTTACATTTTGTGGCAAATCTGTGCCCAAGGCAATAAATAAATTATGCTAAATAGATGGAAAACTAGTTTTTGCCTCTAGGTGTTTAAAATACAAAGGTGGGAAAAAAAATAAAAGGTGAGATTCAAATTTAGAGGGTACTTTATAAGGAGAAAAAGTTTTAGATCGAACAGTCCACAAATGAATTCCTGTGGTTTTCCGGGATGCTTTCTACCTGCAGATAAGATGTTCTCCATCCTATAGAGAATGGAATGTTGAGTTAAGAGCACTTGCTGATTAGATAGATGTTTAAATGTTTTCAAAATGAAGATATTGAAAAATAAGACAAGCTAATTTTATTCTGCATGGGGTGCTTGATCCCAAACCTTTTCTCCCTTTTGAAATACAAGTGTGAGTCGTAGATCGTGGGTACAAAACCTCCTGCGTAAGACCATGATGGGGATCCTAAGAATAGTAAGGGTTGATAGATACCTGAGTCCAGAGACACACTGCTGCCTCATGTTTTACTGCTTGTGTGCCGCTTTCATTTTCTTTCAGCTTTTTTGTTTTTTTGTTTGGGAGACCTTAAAGTATTTTTCAGGGCTGAGGAAGATGTCTCAGTCAGTGAAGGGCCAGTTGAACAAGCATGAGGACCTGAGGTTGCTCTCCAGTGACAGAAAGAAAGAAAGAAAGAAAGAAAGAAGGAAAGAGAAAAGAAAAGAAGAAATGAATGAATGAATGAAAGTCAGGTGCAGTGGCCTGCACCTGTAACCCCAGCCCTGAGTTAATGGAGACAAGGAGATACCTGAAGCTTGCTTGTCACCTCGCCTAGACAAATCAATGAGCTCCAGGTTCAGTGAGAGACCCTGTCTCAACAAATATGGTGGAGAGCAACTGAAGCATGCTAATTGATGTAGGACTCCATGATCCTACACACAGGTGCACACACAAACATGTACACACATATGCTGCACATACATGCACAACCATGCACATAAAAACGTGCACGTATATCACACACACACACACACACACACACACACACACACACAGAGTTTTTCCTAAGTAGTACCACACAGTATCCACAGAGACCAGAAGAGGTTGTTTGATCCCCTGCAGCATGAGTTACAGGGTAATACTGGGAATTGAACTCAGATCCTCTGCAAGAGCACCAAGCACTTCCTAAAATTTATTTTTTTATGCAATCAGTTGGTTTAAGGAGAAATTAAATGCTAGCCTTATAGTCTATCATCATCCCCTTTGATTCTGAAATCTTTCATTCAGTGCTGTGGAATTGTTCCTCCTTTCCCATGTATTAAACTTGGATGTAGTGATATCATTCTCTGGGGAAATGCAGCCATGTATCTGGTAATGATTCTGTATTTGGCCTCTAGGCAGGGAAAGACAAACCATCTAAGACAGATGGTGATTGCTCTTATTTTTATGATGTTTCTGAGATCTCTAATCCATAACCTCTACCGTTGTGTCCTCCAATATTTCATGATAATCTTGTATTTATTACTATCAAGGTATTCTTTACAGTCCACTTATCCTTACCATGTCATCTTGTTTGATAATCCGGGTAAATGAACGACAGGTTATCAAGGATTCCTTGAAACCCTTTATCGATTTGTCAGGGTTTGTTCTGGTCTTGCAGGGTCTGATTTTCATATTCTGAGTGCCCCTGGTCACTTTCATTCTCATGGTCTTAACCATGTGAATCAAATGTTGGTTTGCAGAATACATGCGTAGGACCCTGAGGATTATTATATGAGTATTGTGAGCAAAAGATGACCCTCAGGTGCTCAGTTTTGTTTATTTATTTTTTCAATCTTTCTATCCATTTATTCTTCTCTCATACAATACCTTCTGACTGACATTTCCCCCTCTCCACTTTTACCAGCCTCCCACACCTTCATTACCTGAGATTCATCTCCCCTCCATTTCCCTTCAGAAAAGAGCAGGCCTCCCAAGGATAGTAAATGAACACAGCATAACAGGATACAATGAGACTGGGCTCAGGCCCTCATAATAAGGTTGGACAAGGCAACCCAGTAGGAGGAAAGGGGTCCCAAGAGTAGGCAAAAGAGTCAGAGACATGCCTGCTCCCACTGATAGGAGCCCCCCCAAAACCCTAAACTACACAACCATAACATATGTGCAGATGACCTAGCTCAGACCCATACAGACACTATGACTGTCGATTCAGTCTCTTTGCGCCCCTATGAGACCTGCTTAGTTGATTCTGTGGGATGTGTCCTTGATTCCCCCACCCCACCCCCCAGGCTCTTAAATCCTCTTCCCTTTCTGGAGTTCGGCCTAATGTGTAATTTAGACTCTTCACATAATGTCTGGCTGTTGATCTCTGCATCTGCTCCCATCTGCTGCTGGAGCAAGCTTTTCTGATTACCACTGGACAGGACACTGACCTGAGTGTAGCAGAATATCACTGAGGATCAGTCCATTGAATTTCTTTCTTCTTTCTTTTTTAGGTCCAGTTGTGTTCTGTTCTGTGTCCAGCCTCTGGTTCTTGGCCATCCAGGCAGTGTATGGCATGGTTCCTTCTTATGGCATGGGCCTCAACTTAGATCAGTCATGGGTGGGCTACTGGCAGAAGTTCTGAGTCACCCTTGCACCAACACATCTTGCAGGCAGGACAAGGTGTAGGTGGAAGGTTTTGTGGCTGGATTGGTGTCCCAGTCTTGCCTGGTTACAGGAGATGGCCTATTCAGGCTCTGTGTCCCCCATTACTAGGACTCCTCACTAGGGCCACCCCAAGAGATTCCAGGAAGTTTCCACTGCACTAGTTTTCCACTTTGCCCCCCCCCCAATGCTCCCCAATTTCACTAATTTCTCCCATGGTGTCTCCCTTTGTCCTCCTCTCCTTCACTTGATCCTTTCTGTTCCCATCCCCACCTGCCCCCAGTTCGCCTGAAAAATCTATCCTATTTCTCCTTCCCAGGGAGGTACATGCATACCCTACAGCCCCCCTTGTTACTTAGCCTCTCTGGGTCTGTGGATTGTAGCATTATTTTCTTTTATTTAACAGCTAATATCTACTTATAAGTAAGTACATACCATGTTTGTCTTTCTGGTCTGGGTTATCTCACTCAGGATGATTTTTTTCTAGTTCCATCCATTTGCATACATATTCTATGATGTCTTTTTTTTTTTTTACTTATTCTCGAATATGATAGGCATCATTTTTTTTTAACAGCGAAGCAATACTCCATTGTGTAAATGTATCACATTTTCTTTATCCATTTTTCAGTTGAGGGACATCTGGATTGTTCCCAGCTTTTTGGTTATTATGAATAAAACTTCTGTGAACATAGTTGAGCAAGTCCTTGTGGTAGGATGGAACATCCTTTGGGTATATACCTAGGAGTAGTATAGCTAGCTGGGTCTTGAGAGAGATCTATTTTCTAAGGAATCACCATATTGATTTCCACAGGGGCTGTACAAGTTTGCACTCCCACCAGCAATGGAGGAGATCTCCTTGCTCCACATCCTCTCCAGCCTGAGCTCGTCACTTGTGTTTTTGATCTTAGCCATTCTGACAGGTGTAAGATGAAATCTCAAAGTAGTTTTGATTTGCATTTGCTAAGGAGGGTCAACCTGGTTTTAAATTCCACTTGTCATATAGGCCCTTTTAGTTGAACCTTCCCAGACTGACTCTAATCTTTATTTTTTTTCTCTTTCTATTAAAACTCATCATGTTTCTTGAAAAACAACTCTGCGCCGTTCTGAGGTTTATTCTAAAGGCCACCACTGTGCTTTAGTGTTAGCGTTGTGTTCTAGAATGAGACAGTGTCTTTGTTTTTGTAATCAATAGCAGATCTCACAGACTCATTCAGATACATACATGCTTCGCATTCGAGCAGGAACTCAGAGTCCATCTGTGTCTGCAATACTTAGGGTTTAGTGTGGTCCAACTTTGGTCAAGTCTAAAGAATATTAACATAGAAAATATCTGTCAGTATGGGTGAGAGCTGGTGCTGTGAGTAAAGTGTTTGCTGTGCACATGAGGAGACCTGAGTTCCGGTCCCCAGTGTCCACTAATAGGAAAGTGTGGTGCCTGACAGTAGTCAAGGATGGGGGGAGAGATGGGAGGGACCCAGGAGGTCACTGATCAGCCAGCCTAGCCAATCAGTAAGCTTCAGGTCAAGTAATGAGAGGCACTGCATCAGAGAGAGAGAGAGAGAGAGAGAGAGAGAGAGAGAGAGAGAGAGAGAGAGAATATATGGATTCTTGCTTTTGGATGCAAATTCATGTCACTGGCTTTTTAAAAATTTCTTTTTTCTTTTCTTTTTTTTTTTTTTTAGATTTGCTTTTACTGATGAGTGTGTTTGTACCTGTGAGTATATACTGTGTGTATGCAAATACCTGTGGAGACCAGAAGAGGGTGTGAGATCCTGTGGAACAAGTAGTTGTGAGCCATGGGCCATGGGCCATTGGTGCTGGGAACCAATAATCTCTGTCCTTCTGGAATAGTCTGGGGCAGTCTCAGCTGCTAAGTCATCTCTGCAGCCCAGTTGCTGCCTTCTTTTTGAGGAACTTTGTTCTCCAAGTTTTTCTTTCTTTTTTCTGTCTTTGACTTGGTAACTCTCTGCCCCTCCCCCTCCAGTATTCCCTTCCTATTTCTTCTTTGTTTATTCTCAGTTGATAGTCTCTGCAAAGAGCTGTCTGGGTCCCCTGACCTCACAAGAAGCTTCCTGAAGAACCGCTTAAGAAAAACAAGGCATTATGTATTACCCTACACATTCTACAATCGCCCTAGCAATTTAGTAACTACGCTCCAATTTAAACCAGGCCTCAAGGCAACAAAAATTGCACCAAATGCCAACTAATTTACCAAAGGCAGAGGAGGAATATTTGGGAGTCAATTCCCTTCAAGCCATCTGATTCATATTATTGACTCATTTAGAAAACAGAAAGTGAACAGAGACAAGTTTTTAAGGAGTTTGGTTTCATGCAAATAACTAGCAATTGCAGCCCATTATTTTTATACCACGACTTCATTAGTCATATCCCTGTCAGACCTGTGACCAGTGTCAAATGTTTTCAAAAAGCACACCAGGACAGGCATGGAACTCATCAGCCTGTGTCAAAGGTCGCTCTCATTAAGGAGTCAAAATGAAAACTTTCAGTGTCTCCAACACATCGCCCACCTCTCCCTGTACTCCCACCCCCCACTCCTGAGCCCAAGGCCTGCTAAGCACCTCCAGCTCCCCAGACATTCAAATAAGATCAAGATGACAGGGCCAGAAAATGAATAGGGCTCTTACCCGACTGGACCTCATAATCCAGCACTGATTGAAACAACCAGAAAGCTGTTTGCCAGGTCTTATAACACCATTTCCTGAGGTTAAACATAACATCTCAAAATGAAGCAATTAGGGGCTTCTCTAAAACAGGAGTCTTCAGTAATTAAAAAGAAAAAAATGAGGAGTCAGAAAGAAAAGAAAGAAAAAAAAAAAAAGAAAGAAGAAAGTAAAGACGGTCAAGATAGGTGCTAAGCATCGAGACCACGAGGTAGCCCTTGATTTGTTCTTTCCCTTCCTGGAAAGGCGAGTTTTGATTTTGGAGGTAGGAAGTGAAGGTTAATTTATGCACATCAGTGTTGTAATGGTGGGTTTTAAGGAAGTTGTTAAGATGAAACCCATCTTTCCTGAGACTCAATTAGACACCTTGAGACTAGGAGAGCTTGGTTCCCCCCACCCCAGCCCCGTTTTTGAATAGTAATGGCTGTTTTGAAGACTGTCCACTTGGTGAGCACAGACATAGTGGGATTATGCCCTGTGCAATTTGAAAAGGGGTCTGGAGGTGGCTTTTCTCCTTTGAAATCTTCTTTAGGCCATATTTTGGTACTGATGTTGGATTTATTCGTGGGGGTTGGGGGGACCTGAGATGGGTTATGTCCATTCTCCATCCTACTTGACTGTTATAGGAGCTTTAAGATTGATGAGCAGATCTTTCCAGCATCTCATGAGCTGAATGTCAAGGAAGTGTCTAGTTGTCACTATGACTTTTTTTTTTTTTGGGCAGAAACAAAATACAATTTAACAATAGGAAATGCTGAAATGCGATGATTGTATTGATTTCTAAAGAACACAGTTTGGGCCCACATGAAGGAGCTGCCTGAGGACGCTTTATTTAATTCTGCATTCTGACTTTCTCCTTACTTACTTGCTTATTAAGTCAATTACACTTAGGAGATTCTTCCAGCGTGTATAATGTTACTTGTGTGCATGTTTTCAGGACTGACCATTTGGTCTTGTGTAATCAACCAGTGTGCTGCTCCTCCCCGGGGAGACCGTTTCCCCTGCTCTCAGCATTTCTTAGTTGCCTGTAGTGTTTTCTTGAGGGGCTGAAGCCTCCCTGTCCACGTTGGCATGTTTATTGCTGTCCTCCTTGTTAAGATCCTGTTTGGGCAGTCATGTGGGTGAGACTTTATGGGCGAAGCTCCCGACATTTCTAGGAGATACAATCTCAGAGCAAACTCTGAAATCCCTGCTCTGGACAATCTTTCTGCTTCTTCTTCCAAAATGTTCCCGAGGCTTAGGTATGGGGATCAAGTGATATGATACAGACGGAGGATGTTATTTATCTTTAGGAATATGAATGTGTAAAGATAGATATGTAACAACAATGCAAAAAGAGGCCGTGAGTTTGAATGAGAGCAAGGAAGGCATAAGGAGAAGTTGTGAAGGGAGGAACCCTAAATGATGAAATTATATTCTGATCTCAAAAAGATAAAAGGAGTAATAAAAGGGGTATGTGTGTGGGCAGAAGGGGGAATGGAAGTGTTTCAGAGGAGGGAGCAGTTGGATCAATGTATACATATGGATAAAACTGTCAAAATAAAAAATGAATTTGCTCCAGTCTCCTTGACTACCTTTTCAGGAAAATAGGTCCCATGCAAGGATATTTTTGTCTCTTATTTGTTTTCCAGAATCTTGCTTTTAAATCTTGTTAGGCTCACTGATTTGTGTGTGTGCACATGTGCACGCTTGTGTGTGTGTGTGTGTGTGTGTGTGTGTGTGTGTGTGTGTGTGTATATCTATGTATGGAGGTCAGAGGTCAATGTTAATAGCTCTCCGTCTTATGTCTTGAGATGAGAGCTCTCATTGAATCTGATGCTCTCTGGTTTGGCTAGAGTGGACGGCCAGCAAGCCTCAGGGAGTTCTTGTCTCTGCCCCTCCAGTGCTGAGATTCCAGGTCTAAGACACTGCTCCCAGCTTTTTCACGTGGCTTCTGGGGATCGAACTCAGGTCCTCGTGCGTGCTTGTGAAGCAAGTACCTTACTGACTGTATCATCTCCCTAGCTCACTTTCAGTTATCTCAGTGCAGGGATATTTTGAGAAACGTCTTATTTTATGTAGGTATTTGATACCTGCCTACAAGGTGAGCTAAAGGAAAATGAATTCAAGGTCGTGAGTGGCCCACAAAAGGCACCCTTGGACGTCCATTGTGCTGCTGTTTGTGTGGTAAATAAAAAGAGGAACGCCCCTAACCAGAAACATTATTTTAAGCTTCTACATCCAGTCTGAGGTTCATCGCCGAAGTCTAAGCACATGTTCTAATAAATGAACCCTCCACACTAAAGATACTGCCAGATATTGCCTTTGAGTGGGATTCTGATGCTGGGCTGCGGCTTTATATCCTGTTGGTTACCAGAAACAGCCACGTGAGTTGCTCCCAGTATGTTTTGTGTTAAGGAGTTGATTGAAAGGTACTCTGTAAATGAATGGTTAGGCTTAAAAAAAAAAATCCCCTCCGTTGCAGAGATGGCTCTGGAAGGTAAGATGAAATTATACCGAACTTGTGGCCTAAGTTCCACACGCCATTGTTTAGTGTGCGGAGAAGAATCGTTGCCTTTTCCTGTCTTTAGCTTGCTGTCTCAGGGTTTCAAGGACAAACAAGTGGGATGCGCTAGGCATTCCTGACTGTTTGGTCTTTGTGCCCTGGGCTCCCCTCCCCAACCCCCCAGGAACAAATTCACCGGGGGCGGACATTGCCCTTTCTTCTCTTTGAGGCGCTAGTCACGACTCACTCTTTACCTGTGGCCTCTCCGTTTCCCGGAGGGTGAGGCATCTGTGATTGATGCCCCCTGGCGTGGGGGCGCCCCCTCACCCCTTCAGGAAACAGGAGGGCTAGAGAGATAGCGCGCTCAAGTTTTCTTTCACAGTCTTTCCCTAACTCTAATCACCTTCTGCTGTGGGAAAGAGATGAGATGGGGCCTAAAAAACAGATCATTGTCCGCCTCTTAGATTAATGCAGAGAAAGCGGTATTGTCTGTTGAATGGATAAATCTTCCTGCCGTCACTCAAAACCTAAATTCAACGCTACTTCATCTCTAAGAGGCTTATCTTCCTTGAATAGACCCTTGCAGCTCAAGTAAGAGGCGATGTAATGAAGCGTGTTTTTTTCTTAAGTGAGAAACATGCTGTAAAGAAGGGGAAGACTGCAGCTGTTCTGAAGGGGCTCTGCAGACTCTCGAAAGACTTGTCATTTATCTGGTCTTGCATGACATCAAATGATAGAAGATCAAGTTCAAAATCTGCCAGAGCCGCTCAAAAGGCCTTCTTCATCTATTAATTAAATAGTGCTTATTAACATACAATGTTGTGCAGCTGGGACTCTGTATCCAACACGATGGGAAAAATATGGAAGCGGCTTTCAACACTTGCCCTCCAGGCAGTGTTTACTGGGAGGCAAATAGCTTGGGAAATGGCGATGGTTTTACCCAAAGCCGAAAGTTAATATTGATGCCATAATATGCGGTTAAATGAAAGAGCCGGTAGACAGGTGGCAATAGGCGGATGGACAAACTCAAAGTGACGGGCTGAGATCTTTTGTTGTGCTTTGTAATTAATTCAACAGTCTCCTCCACCATGTAGGCTCACTGACTTCTCAAAAGTTAAACTCATGCAACCCACACGTGCATACGTAATTGCTGAAAATAACCGCTTATGTACCTTGGTTAAACTCAGGCTGCTGTATTACGCTGACGTTTAACCTGAGCTTTGCAATGAGCATCAAGATTTTCATCACAGCAATAAGTTTTTACCAGAGAAGGATAATTTTAGAGACATTTCATCATCTGCTGGCTTAGGTTTGTATGTACAAGTCTTGCTTTATTAGTCGGTGTGCAGTTCAATGGCACCACATTTATTTAATCTTAGCGCGGCAGAAAGTAGGGCCATGTTCCTCAGAGGAAACAGTAGGTTAACGAAGGTGCTAAAGCCCAGAGAGCTGTCTGTGGTTCTTGGTAATTTCCACTGGAAAAATAAGAGGATTTGTACCACCAAGGATGCCTTGCTGACTTTTAAATTCCCATTGGCTACTTGAACTTAAAGGAAACATCACCAGAAAAATTACTGAAGAAATTTCTATTTCTAGTTTCAAATTTATGTCACATATTTTAAGCTGTCTGGAAGTGGCGTTTTATAGTTATTAATGGATGACACGTCTTGATCTGCTGTTAGTTCATAGAAATTGATCACCTAATCCTTTGATTTTTCTAACAAGAAACAGTGCATTAGGAAGCAACCATTTCCTTTGTACCAAGCATCAAGACTGAGTGCTTTCCTGCTCCCTATCACTGCCTAACAATCCTAAAGTGGCTGAGGAATGGATGGTCATTTGATGTTGGCTAATAATCCAAAATCTGTATTATGATCACTACCTTTGGCTTTTTCCTCCACTGAAACTACTCCTTGGTTGGTAAGTGGGCCATGAACTGCTCTGAAGGTTGCTTCCTATGTCTAGATGTTTAGTAGAGATACTGAATCGTCAACTTCCAAATGACATGCAATGGTGAGAGGAAGGAGCACGGAAAACCCACAACCTGTACTTCAGAGAGTTGCAGACTTCCAAAGGAAATCCCCTTCTGAGGCTCTCCCTTGGATTCTTTGAACAGAACTGATAAGCAATGTGTATTCATTTGTTCATCTGTTGATTCACTGATCGATACATTCATTCTTCATTCCAGCTTCCAAGGACTTCACACTGTAGCTGTTTTGTTAATTCTCAATCCTCCTCTCTGGTTTTTGGAGGTCATCAGTGTGATGGTAAACTGTGTGTAGTCTTAGCTGTCCCATTTACTTACAGTCATGAGAGGCAAAGGGAAGAGAGGTACTAATATATGATTGGTGCAAGCCTGTTATTAACAGGAAAGCAACCTGCATTATATGGCTTTATGGTGGAGCACCAGCAACATGATCTGCTTCTCACTGTTGGGACCTTGGTGGAGCAGGGGCTTTTAAAGAGCGCTGACTATCTGCTGGGCTCGGTACTAAGCTTTTTCTGTGTATCAACTCACTTAGGCTTTGCAATAGTTCTGTGAAACAGGATACCATTATTTCCTCAATCATTTTTAACAGATGAGAAAACAGAGATCTCAGTAAATTTCCTTGAGGCCACACAGCTAAAATCAAGATTCTAATCCAAAGTCAAGCTCGGGGAATTTGTGCTTTTAACATGCTATTCAGCTCAACAACTACCCACACGTCACACAGTGAAGAAGTCTAGACTCCTGATGTATATTCTAACATACCTTGGCCAGGCTAATGCTGTGTCTATGCGATGTCTCAATTAAACTTTAGTATTTTAGCCTCAGTTCTCCAAGTTTGTGGATGGCATTTCTCATTCCTCCGCTGTGTGTACATTGTATGTGACTGTGAGAGGCGACTTTAGGGAGATGGGCGTTTAAATCTCAACTGTGGACCTTGGAAGAATCTGATTCTTTCCAAGCCTCAGTCCTTACTGTCCAGAGCAACACTCTGAAAGTGCTGGGGGCAGACCATATCTCATAATGACTGTGGCTGATGCAGATTGCTCAGGTTTAATTGGGGCAGAAATGGCTATGACAGAGTTCATTGTTTCAGAATGTTGAGGTTGGGGAAGACCATGTTTGGAGTAAGTTATGCATAACCTCTCTTACTCCAGCTGAGTAAAAATTCTAATACCTTTCTTTGGTGTGCCAGCTGTACCAAGGTTTCCCTGGGACCCAGGGTGCATTTTATCTTGAACTACGAATTGCGAAGATTTTTATTATCCTCTGTCACAAATACAGCATCTTTTTACTGTGGGTTTTGATGCGTTAAATATGTTTTTATGGTCCTCTATGTCTACTGTGCCTAGCATACTGTTGGTACTTAATAAATGCTAAATAATAATAATATATGTGCATACGAGATTTGTGGCCAGAGATGACATACTGTTTTAGGGATCTGAGATTGTTCTGGTGCCAGGGGGAAACATACAGATGAGCTGGGAATAGATTAGAAGGAGCCATCAATAGCGATGTCACGTCCCTAAAATACGATGTGGCTCAGTCAGTACAAATCATAAACTCCATCTCCTACCTTACATCACTGAGCAACTCCAGTGCGGAAAGTTGAATTCTGGGCATAATAGAAATGGGTGTACACACACCTTAGAATTGCACAAAATAGCAGGTGATGCTGTCTTCGCTTGCACACCAGCGAATGTGTAGAGTTTAGAGGGAAATACTAACACCAGCTGGGTGGTTTCTTTTTAATTCTAGGAGAACTTGTCTAAGGAGGTTTTGTGAGTGTTTGTGGAGGAGAAAAGAAGGGGCTTCTCGTATCATCTTCTTAGGAACTATTTCCCTGTCTCCCTATATCTTGCTCAGAGACACCTGCATCTATCCACTATACCGGTTGAGCTGTGACCACCACGTTTCTAGTTGGATGTCTCCCACAATGTCAGTGCTCACTCTGTGGCAACAGCCTTGTAAGTCCTGGGAGGAGATGTTTGTGTAAGATTGAAAACAGGACACTGAAGCATCCCCAGATGGTCCATCTGTTTACTTATGTCCTTTGGTTCTGCCCTGATTAGCTCTCTAGCAAAGAAAACAGGAAGGTGTGGACCCAGATTTTGTGATTCATTGGTCTGTTCCTCTTTGGGGAGACAGTGTTCATATTCTCTGACATTTGCCCAGGAGTCTGGTTTGCTTCATTCTTCCATCAGGGAAAAGTTTAAGTGTGTTGCCCCCACTCCTGCCCCCTCCCCACAGGGAGAAAGGGGGCATTGCTTTAGCTGTTCTTTGGAAACAGCACCCCTACTCCGGCAAACAAGATAGATCCACTATCACCGTGAAGTATCTTAGGGGTTGTGAGACTGACGTCATTATTGCTTTTCATGTCTAAAGCTTCTTTGTGAGATAACTTAGTGGGGACACACATTATGAGCAGCAACAGGTATATTTTCCCTCAGTACAAAGGCTAAGTTTAAGGGGTTTTTCCCCCCTCTCTTTTTAAAACAAGCTAAAAAGGGTCTGTTCTGTTCTTTGACCTTGATTTTTCTGTTTTTAGTGATCTCCACACTGCCTCTCCTTTAGCTGTATTATTCTCCGCCCCATCCAATTTCCATTTCTATCAGCGCTTCAGAAAGATTATGCTTTTGGGGTGTTCTGTAGATGTCTTTCCAGTGGTTTCACTTGATGAATGTGACGACTGTTCTGTTCTTGTCTCCTCTCATTGAACCGAAAAGTTTTTCTTTCTTTCTTTTTCTTCTTCTCTTTCTTGTCTTCTTTCTTTCTTTCTTTCTTTCTTTTCCTCTTTCTTCTTTTTTTCTTTTTTCTTTCTTTTTTTCTGATAAAGACAGGCCCATAAGTGCCCCAAGGCCGTGTTTCAATGACTGCTAAGTCTTTCAAGGTTAGGACTTAACCTCCGTTCCTTCTAATTCAACTCCAACCTTCAGTCTGAAACCAATCAAGAATATCAGATGATACTTAAACAATGCAGAGTTTCTGATATTCAGGTACTGCCCCTGTTCAATAGGATTGCAAATTCTTTGTGTGAAGAAAGTCGGTTTTGCTCTAAAGTACTGTCACAAGAAGTGAAATTACCATTTGCTTGGAACTATGCCATTCATCATTGTCAGAATACTAAGCATTGTAAGTGGCTGGGCCTCTCCAAATTAATGCCTTGTTTTGCATCGGCTAAATTTCCCGAATCCTTGAGGATGGGCCGCACAAAACTCATCGCACCGTCTTAATTTATCAATCCAATAGCGCTCCGTGAGAGGGAGCTTCATTCAAGTCTTAGCCTTTTATTTACAGTCTAATTCCAAAAGAAAAGGAAATAAGATATGAAAATAAGTTGGAAAATAAGATAAATCTCCCAGTGAAATCAGCAGATCTACTCAGTCCTGTGGCAAAGCCCCCATAATTCATTTGTAGGTCAGCTCAAGGGATTAGCCATGACGTATTTGGAAATTCATTTATTTTTATTTTATTTTGCTATTTCTTATGCAGAAGGGTAATGCTGTCCCCAAGGCTTTTCAGGTAGCCCTCAAATCTTGACAACATTTTCTGTCTCTGAGGCCTAAGCCAAAATTAATTTTCAAGTAAACAGCATAAAAATGTATGGAGTTGTATAAATTTGAATACAAAATACATTTGTTTTGCTTACATACATACATGCATACATACTGTCTGTTCAGCCAAAACCCACAATATGGCATTGAAATTAATGCTCACATACACATCATGAAAGTCAAAAAAGTTTTGCTCCGAGTTAATGTAGACCATGAAGCTTTTTATTTCCTGTTTGTCTCATTGTGGCTTTTAACATCTCTTTACAGTGTGTTTAGTTGTTTTGTTTTGTTTTGTTTTTCCTAGAAGGAAATGAAAACTCTTTCCTAGGAAAACCTGGCAGCTTAAGGCGATGTCTTTTATTAGTTCAAACGATTCTGTTGTCTGGGAAGAAACAAAGGTGTTTTCTTCCTGACTCCCCCACCTCCCAACCAAAAAAAAAATGGTAAACCAAATTATGCCGCTTGATTTCCAGATAAAAGCAGTGGAGGATGAAAATGGACAAAACAGGCTGAGGCCTGAGTTGATGCTTTCTCGGTGGCTATGAGGAAAAGCAAAAGGATTCCTTCACCCAACAAAGATAACTCAGGGGGAGAGGCTGTGGGCAGTTCTTGTCTTGTGCATGACAGTATGCCTTCCCCCTTTCTGGAATTGAGACTCTCCCAGGAACCATTGTTAAATAGACTTCTACAAGGGGCTTTGTGGATGTTTGCAAATTTTTGTTTACTTATTTCTTAAAAATATTAAATGAGAGTCCACAGAAGGAGGCACACAACTTCTGTTCCTTGGCCTTTTAAAAGCATTATTACACAGTAAACAAAAACATGCCCTCTCCTGCCCTGTGGCTTCTAATGGGGGAGAGGTTTACATATACATATATGCAGAGGTTGAGGAGGAGAGGGGACTGGAGGAGCCCACATGCAGGTCTTTTGGACTGGGGTGGGGGCAGGGGTGGGTCTTTTGGCTCTTTTTTTCAGTTTGTGGATAAAAGTAGCAACACTGTCCCTATTTTGGTTGCTCAGCTGAAACGTTGTAATTGCTTATTAAAAAAAAAACAATTAATCTGTGGTTTTGATGGAGTATGATTTGGCCATGTGATTCTAGGGCCTAGGTATATACAGAGCATCATAGTTCTGCATGGCTTATCTGTAAATACATAAAATAAAAATATCTCAGCAGTTAGTAACTCTAGAAAATGAGACCAGGCTGCTGCAGCTCTGCAGTTTTCTCTCAGGGTTCAGTGGAAGAGCTTTGGGCTGGGGAACAACAGGCTGAAACTTGAGTTTCTGCCGAGGCCCAACTCACTGGATTTTCCTGGGAAAGAATTTTCATACTGCTGTGCCTTAGTTTTTCTTTTTTTTCATATATATACACACATACTGTGTGTGTGTGTGTGTGTGTGAGCATTCACATGAGTACCCTCAAATTCCTATCAGGAATTGTTCTCAATCATTCTTGCTTCTTATGTGTTGAGGCAGAATCTCAGTCAGTCCTAGAGCTCCCTGATCTGGTTGGTCTCCACAGCCAGCTATCCCCAGAGATCCCATTCTGAGGTTGGGGTTGCAGGCTGGCTGCCATAGTCACGTGACATTTCCAGGGACCCAACTTGCTTGCCAAGCTTGTCTCCTTGCTTGCCCGGCGAACACTTTAACCTCTGAGCCCTCTCTTGCCCCCTTCAGTTTTTTTCTGTTCATAGGTAGGGGGAGGGGCAATGCGAGACTTTGGAACCCAAGGAGCTTTCTTCCCTATTATTTTTAAATTCCATTATTTTTTGTTGTTGTTGTTTTTGTTTTTGTGACTGTAGGTAATCAGGCTTGGTGGCAAGCACTCACCTGTTGAGCCATCTATCCTGCTGTTGTCTGCTCTGAGCGCAGAAACTCTTGGGAGTCGTGGCTGTGAAGATTGTTGATCTGTATTGAGGGGTTGCCATGTTTTCTCTCTTGGAGACAGGGTGATCTGGGCTGGCTGCATAGTGGGTAGACCCCAGACTGGCAGCAAAGGCTTGAAGACATCATTACACCTCACTGGGAATGGTGGTACATGCCTGTAATCCCAATTCTTGGGAGGTTGAAGCAGGATGTTTAAAAATTGGAAACCAGCCTCATCTACATAGTAAGACTGTCTCAAAAACCAACATATAAAATCCAAAGTGACACCAACAATCCTGTAAACAGATCAACAAGCTGACACCCAAACTCCATGCTCTCACTTGTAAAATGAGGAACAGAGCTCGGCGTGGGGGGCGGGGGGTGGAGGGTGGAGGGAGTGTAGAACAGGAAGGCCCTATGTGGTGCCTGACCATCAGGAAGTGTGGCTGTAGCTGCTGCTGCCGCTCTTGAGTTGATCTCTAGCTCCAGCCCAGGCAGACACTGGGCAGGCAGGGTCCCTGAAGCTCGCACAAGGGAAGTCGTTGCCATGTAGGAGCTTGTGTTGAAGCTTGACAGCCCTTAGGATCTGTAACTTGGTGCAGGCCCGGGCACTTCTTCACATTGTCTTCCTGTCTTTGACTCTTACACCCTTTCCTGTTCAGCCTTTAACACAAGCTCCTACCTGGCTGTTATTTTCCTCATTTTGCAGGGACTACTACATATTATACATATTACATATGTGTGAGGTTATGTATGTATCTCATTCCATGAATCCTGGGTCTCTGCCGTGCCACTTTTAAGCAAGCATATATCAGTAGAAGTTCAAGACTTCTCTACATACTAGATTTGGAAATACAGCAGGTCTTCGTTTCTTTGCTTATATTGTAGCTTTGGCTTTTGATTGCTACAGCAACCGAAATAAATCTTTCTTTTGTAAACCAATATTAATTATCCCATAGCAAGAATCATAGCTTTTCATCAATTTTTCCTAATTATTTCCTTTTAATAAAAAAAGCTATCTCTCTTTTAAAACAACAAAATAGTTCATCCCTGTCAAGATGCATTTTAGTGTATGATAATAATCATTTTAAGTGCATGATTGATTTTAGATGGGACTCTTGATATGTCTGCTGGGTTGGTTGGTTGTTTCCTGGGCCATTCCAAAGGGGAAATGACCTGGGAAAATGGTACAGAAAGTCCAGGAATCTGCGAAGAGCATTACATTTCCAAGACTCATATGATCACTGTGAGGAATTCTCTTTAGGCTTCGGACAGGAGGTTGGCTTTGAGAGGTGTCTCATCCTAAAAACACGTGCAACTCCTGCGCGGTGGAATTGGTGAATCACCGGCCCTATGTCTTCTTAGTGCCTGGTCCACTGCCCTTCAGAGCAGAATGAGTCAGCTGCCTTGAAGGAAGTGTGGCTCACTAGCCTGGCTCTGAGCTCCTGCTAAAGGCTTCAGGAAGGACGAGAAAGATCTTCAGCATCTTTTGTTCCGCGTTCAAAACTTATCTGCAGAGGCCGTTTAGACTACAAGGCCACACGGCACACATTTTATGTTTATTAGCTTTGACCTTTGGGGCTACTTATTTTCGGGGACAAGTAGATCAAAATATTGTGTAGTCAATATGAGAGGCATCTGTTGCTCAGACTGTCCTGTGCATTTGAAGGATGTACCTGCTGCTTCAGGGCCTAGGGATCACATGTCGGTTTACTGCTGCACATGCGTGGTGGAGGGTCGTTCTGAGAAGGTGGACTTGTTCTGTGAATTTGCTCACCTTTGATGCCAGCTTTGATGCCTGGGGCAGGGCTGTGTGCCAGTGCTGCCTTAGTCTTTTGGCTTGTTTGCTGGGTTCCTCTGCTGGAACAAAAGAATAGTCCTTTCCTGTAAGAACAGACAACACAGGATGGGAGCTCTTTCAATGTCTCCACATCTTAGCCGCAGGTCAGCTGGATTATCACAGAGCACACAGGTTGAAGACTCCCAACTGACTTTAACATCCCTAGTTCTTAGAAGCAAAGCTCTGTTTGCAGGGTTTTTGAAGGGGTGGTAGTCTCCAAGCTTTTATGGGTTGGGCAGTCCATATTTTCCAGAAGGCAGAGAGGTACTGGATGTATGCTGCTGCCAAGCTAAAGGGCAAGGTGCATGGCTCACACACTTTTTGTTGTTTGTTTATTTTGTTTTGGGGCAGGATCTCTCTGTGTAGCCCTGGCTATCCTGAAACTATGTAGACCAGTTTGGCCTTGAGCTTTGGCTGGACATCTGTTAAGCTATGATGTTAGCAATTTTTTGACAATAAGCTTCGATCTCCCTTTTGCTCCACTTCCCCAGACAAATCCATAGGAACAGCAGCTATTCTGAGAGAGTTGGGGATGGGGATGGGGGGAGGGGCAGAAGCCATAGCGCCCTTCCTCTAGCCAGACCGTCACTATGAATCTGTATGGAATCATATACTAGTTACTACAGCCACAGCACCCTATTTACTTTGTCGAGAGAGACACTTCTGGACTCTCCCAAGGAAATGGTTTTTATTTTTAATTAGCTTACAAAGTTAATATAACAGGTTTACTTATGCGTATGACTCTCTCCCTGACTCCACATTCTCTCCATGTCCCTGGCCTAATTCCCATTTGCATCTTTCTTCTCTCACTAGCCCTCCTTTTTGTGAATAAAGGTTCTTACTGTTCTCTTTATAAATAAACATTTTATAATAAGTAAGAAAGGAGAGATAGGGGCGGTCACTTGCGTGTCTGAAAATATTGCATCTAATGATGCTTTGCTAGCCATGCCTCAGGTAGTGCATATGCAGGAATACATGCGTGTGGATATGGATGCATGTTCGACTACACAATATCACTGACTACAACCAAGATCTTTGGAGTTGGCTCTTCAGTCTCTTTTATTTCCATTTTTAATTTGCTGCTGTCGGGCTTTCTGACTTTGATACTGAGTTACTTGTTTTTCAGTGTTTTTGCTTGTTTGTTTAGAGACAGAATCTTACTTTGGCCTGGAATCCATGGTTGTCAGCCTGTCTTGGCCTCTGAATTGCTGGGTTTTCGGGGTGTACTGCTATGCTCAGTGAAGTAGGAGAATCTTATGCACATGTTTTATACAATTGCTGTTTTGAACATGGTGCTATATAGCTTTGTTTGACGTGCTTAACATTTTGACTTCAGTAGGACAAGTTTATCAGCCCTGGGTATGCAAGCCTGCACTCCTTTCCTGTCAATGTACTTTGTGACTTACGCATGGTATTCCATGTCAGAGGCATTCATTTTACTGCTCTATAATATCCTATTGTAGGAAAATAGAGAAATTAATTTATTTCTGTATTGATGAAGCCGTAGATTGTTTGGACCATTGCTATTATGAACATCATCACCTTTCATATGAAAGGTTTATGTATCCTTCAGTTTTATTAGGTGTTATTTGGTTGCTCTTGGAGGTGATTGACTGACTTTACTTCTACCAGCTGTGTACACAAAGTTCCAATATGCACACACCCTCACAAGGAAAATGGCAAAAGTTAATTTTTTTCTTAATATTATGGCATGAGATTATAGTTTCTTCTTTTACTTTAAGTGTCTTCAATTGCTAGAGAGGACTATTGCATATCTTTTCCTGCTATTGCCATTTGGATTTCCTTGTTTAAAGTGTTTGTGTTTCCCTACTGTTTAGTGTCATCTCTGTTTTTAATACCGATTTATGATAATCTCTGATGGATCATTAGATGCTAGCTTTAGAAATGATTTTCCACATAAGTTTAATATAACTATACTGGTGGAGTTGAAAAACAGAGAAAAGAATTAATTTACCAATAAGTCCACTCCTAACCAAACGTGGGTTCATTTCCTCCTGGCCTATTTTTTCCTTATTATATTTTTTTGTGAAGTTGTAATTATAGTGTGTTTACAACTGTACTCTGGTTCTTCTGAGGCAATATCTATTTTCAGGTCTCTATGCCTTTTGTAACACTTAGAGTAGATGCAGATATGCTGCCGAGTTTACCTGCTGTCTCCTGGCTGGGTTTCTAGGTGGCTTTTTCGCGAATTGCATCACTCAGAAACATTTTTATTTGTTTTGACATTTTGAATCACTTAGAAGAGATCCACAAAAGGTCAGTTAACAGAGTTTATTTTGTCGTTTGTTTTGTTTTGTTTTGTTTTTAAAGCAGAATGCTTTTCACAAATGTTATTTAATCATTGTTAGAAATCTAAATTAGACACAGAGTTCCTTAAGACTTCTGCAAATGTAACAAAAGTTAAAGGTGTGCTTCACCTTCTCGGGCAGAGAAGAAACTGAAGAAAGTTTTCACAGCTACTACTGACCTAAAATTCATTATAAACGTATTCTTTCCTGCTTTTCAGTAATTTTGCTGTAACAGAAAATGCTGATTTTCCAAGGTTGTGCTTCTATGGTTAGTATCTACAAATGACTTTTTCCAAGAAAGAAAACAGGATAGTTGTTTGTTTA
This sequence comes from Tokudaia tokunoshimensis, assembly GCA_036184795.1. Taxonomy (NCBI): domain Eukaryota; kingdom Metazoa; phylum Chordata; class Mammalia; order Rodentia; family Muridae; genus Tokudaia; species Tokudaia tokunoshimensis. Next base: position 128,604,072 of record BTHU01000003.1, read on the forward strand.
ATGTCTCAGAAGCCCAGGGGCCTTACTTGCTATCTTGGTGTCACCTTTTCTTTTTCCATGTCCACATTATACTTGGACCTAAAATAGTCTGTACTTTAACGTCTGCTGTATTTTATCACAATTAGCACAGTTGTACAAATGAGACACTTCCACACATGACTATTCCGTGAACAGATGGTTTCTCCCACTGCTACATCTCCTGCTTCTCCTAGGCCTCCTTCCCAATCCCTGATAGCATCTCTCCTGTTCTCAGGACATCCTTTCGTCTTTATTTCCATATATGAAAGGGAACACAGAGAACTTGTCTGTAATTACTCACTTAAGGTATCCCACAGTTCCATTTATTTTTCTGTAAATAACAGAATCTCCCTTTCAATGGTTGAATTGTATTTATGTGCCACATTCTTTATTCATTCATCTATTGACTAGCACAGGTAGCTGATTCCACACCTTAGCCGTTATGAGTAGTGGCATGATAAGCAAGAGTCCACACAGTTTTTTACATGCTGATTTCACACACACACACACACACACACACACAAGAGAGAGAGAGAGAGAGAGAGAGAGAGAGAGAGACAGACAGACAGACAGACAGAGACAGACAGAGACAGACAGAGAGACAGAGACAGACAGAGACAGAGACAGACAGAGAGAGACGGGGGGGGAACAGAAGAATGGGAGATGGGTCTCTTGGGTCTCTCTTTTCTCTCTCACACACATGTACACACAGACATGCATACACACAGAGGAATGGGAGAGGTAAGTCATATGGCAGCTGTAGTTTTGATGTTTGGAGGGACCTTCATATCGTTAGATATAGGTTATATTAACTTACATGTCTATTAGCAACATATAAGAGCTTTCCTCGTAAACATTCCATACTTTAAAGAGTAAGACTTACTGAGAAGAGATGGAGTCTCATGGTAGTTTTCAACAAATGACTTTTTGTTGCTATTTTAAACACTGATAAAGGAAAGTGGCCCATTAATTCAGATCACGAGACTCTGTGCACAAGTAAAGGAGGGTATCTATTCAGGGAAAGGTGCTGCCCCAATATCAGTGGGCAGTCTTAGAAAACATGGCGCTCAGCACCCCCCAGATTACCTTTAGGTTTATGTGATTTGCTTTTTGACATTAGGAAAGTTTATATTCTCTTATTTGAAAGAACAAACATGTAATCCATGTAGTCCCGAACTTAGGACTTAGTTATATTCCAAAAGTTAATTGGAACTCAGAAGACACTTTCTCTTAGAAGTACTATTGTAAGTGGTATGTGGTCTCTCTACTGGCATATACAAACCTACTTTAGAGATCTGAGATATAGGCGTATGGTATATCTCAGCTGGCCGTCCTGCTGTCAAGTCTCACTTCCCAGTCTATTTAGTTGATCCGTCTGGGTCACTTAGGCTTTTCAAAATTCTTAGTCTGTAAGTCTATAAGAGGAAGAAAGGACTTTGGTGGGGATCACCCAAAATGACATATATAAAAATGTTCTATGAATTATTAACTGCTGTACAGAAGTAGCAATATAATATTTTCAGCCACACAGTAAAGGTAGGACATGGTATGACAGTGGAACTTCAAGCAGGTGTTTATTAGAATGTCTTCATTTGTCATTGCTTTCCTAGTCCAGCTGTGATTGCTGTGAGTTCACATCACAGTAAAAAAAACCTTAGTTATAAACATGTGTGTGTTATACATATATACAGATTTACATGTGATGGATGTGCTCACAAGGTTTTAAAATCTAACGTTTGTTTTAAAGACTGTGGTACCTACTGAACTGTTACTCTTTTCATCTAGTATAGAAACCAGCTATTGAAAGCTGGGATAAGATAGGTATGTAAGCCAAGTTTATTTTAAATCTTCTTTATTCATAACATTGTTTCTATGAAAAACTGTACTCCAGGTAACTGTGGCTTAGAAAATTCAAAGTCTGAATTTAACCTTATGGGTGGGATGCTGACAGTGTTAGTTTTGGAGGCTGTGTGTGTACACACTTATATATGTGTATACGTATATGCATGTATTTATATATGTGTATGCATGTGCATGAGCATGTACAGATGTTTTGAGAATATACAGGATTTGAAGATGCCAATAATTCTCTATATTGGCTTGAAAAATGATGAGAACAAAATTTTCTCTAACCAGGTCTGTCATTTCTTACCTTTTCCTTGGAAGTTTACGGTTGGTGAGGGACTCAGATGCCTTTTCTCCCAAGTGTTTAAGCACTGATAAATTGAAAATGTTTTTTTTTTGTTGATGAGTCAAGGACTTCTTCCAGGTCATTCTTAGAGTGCCAAGGAGGAGTGTAGGAAACCAAAGAGGATTGTGGGAGCCATTCTTAGTAGCTAATGACTTCACACTCCAGAATTAGGAAAAGTATATCATTGAAAAAAATCTATTAATTAAAGAAGTAAGTTGAACAGTGTCAAAGGACCTCATTGATATTTCATGTAAGTCAGCTTTCTGGGCTAGGACCCAGAATGCCTGAGTGGCTGTTGAGATTCTTGTTGGATAGACTTAATTATACAAAATTAATGCAACGAAGGTGATTTGTGCCCATTATTTCCAGAACACAAGGCCAATGAAATTCTTTAATTTTATCACACACATACACTTTGGCAATGGGCATTTAGGAATTCTATATGAAAAGGTAAGGTATTCACTCAGATTAGAAAGAGGATGGCGGTCTGGTGGTGAGGGTCTACAACGACATGGAAAGTACAGCAGGAAACCTGCAGGGTAGAGGTGAGTTATAGTTGACTTAACAAAATGAGCAAGTCTGAATGAGTTTTGAAAGCAGCAACCCGTTCAGTGATTTCTTTTATTTCCCTCATTTTTCCTTGACTCTGCAAAACAATAAGAAACCAAAGAAAAATCTGCTGAATGCCTAGTCATAGTTTATTGGAGCAGGAAAACAAGCCATTCCAAGCCACTCTCTGATTTGCTGTGAGTGGCAGAATCATTCACCGTGGTGAGTCGCAGAGAGAGAACCATGTGGAGTGATTGTTTTCTGATGTTAAATTGCAAATGGCACAAGCAGAGTCAACAAAGGTATGGATTGTTTTTAAAAAATCTTTTAAAGAAATTTTGCTACTGAAAAATGTATACATGTATGACCAAGTATGATTTGTATGACTTGTATGACTTTATTAGCATATAACTTCATACAAGGGCGGAGCCTTGAGACTGTCTTTTCATTTTTACATTTGTCTAGTTAAAAGCTTTCACAGTTAATATCTTTGTGTCAGATACAGTTTGGTTGTTGGAAGCTTCATGATGTTGGTAATGGTGGGAAAATATAATTATTTGGCTCAACTGATGGGGTTGAAGAAAAGCCTAAGATTCTTGCCTTTTGCTTTTATAAAGAACCTGCTAGATATTCAACAAAGTAATTGAGAGATTACCTGTGTGCAATTGGCTAATGATACGCAAATGACTTCTTATTTGTATAGAAGGTATCACTTGGGGCTAAGTCTGTGAAAGTCCATGACAGGAGGGGCAGTATACTTGACTCTGGTGATGAAATATTACCTGCTTCCCATAATCAGTGTTCTGCTTTGATTGACAGCTTCAGGTTGCCTGACCCTTTAAGGAAAATCTTTGTTATTGAAACTGTTGATGAGTCTACTTTGTGAGAACATTTCATTTAAGAGGGTAAATAAAATGTTTCTTTTACTTTGGGGCATGACCAGGTGTGGTACATACTCAGCCTTGGTGAAGTTGAGGCAGGAGGATTTCAAGGTCAGATTGGGTTGTGTAAGATGACAATGTCTCAAAACCAACCAACCTACCTATCTATCTACCTTGTGTGGACCTGTTTGAGGTGGGGGAACAGTGCCTAGAGTTCATAAAGTGATTTTCTTCCAGTTGTGGTTGAAGTTCAGTGACTGGCTTCAGTGTTTTTTAGTGGCTTTAAAAACTGATTTTGTTTGTTTATGTTTGACAGTGAAACTGGTTGGCTCTTAAGGGAAAGGAAAGAGGGGATTTCAGAAGGGCAAGTCCCTTGCTGTCCCTAACAATCCTTGAGGGTATCATTGTGCCTACACGGCACACAGTGTAGACCTCTAGTCACTGAATACACTTAGGTGCTTGCCAGACTTCAACCTGTCAGAGTCAATGGAGAGTGAATTGTGCAGATTTGGGACAATTCTCCTTTGCACCTATAATGAATACCCCTAATATTTAGCAGTTTAAAGGAAGGAATGTTTGTCACTGTCTAGTGTCTGTGGGCAGTGCACATAGCAGGGTATTCCTGGCCTCCAGCCTCTCAGAAAGTCACAGGTTCCAGTACTGTGGAGACTCTGGTGCTCTGAAGACAAGGGATACCCACTACGAGTCTGCCTCAGTGCAGGAGTCTGACAAGAGCCCTCAGTTCCTTGCTGCGTGGGGATTGTTGCCATTGGCTTATGGACAAGGCGAGTAGCTTCTTCCAGAGGACGTTATAGAGGTGAGCCTTTAATGTCTTTGCTGCTGGATCCATGTTGCCACTCCTCTATGTTGTCCTTGTTAGAAGAGTCTAGAACATTCTGTGACTGAACCAGGGTTACCAGGAGGTGGCGATGACTGGGGACATTTTGGAGCATCCATACTGTGGTCCTTTTTCACTGATTTTGTTCTTGTGACTTAAGGAGATTCTGTAGGTCTTCTTAAGTTATTTCATTACAGAAACTCTGCTTTCATCTCTAACTCCCTTTGAACAAAGCCATTCAGGGATCTTTCCCAGTCCAAATGTAGTACTGTGAAGCGTCACTTCCAGCACCCGCCTCTACTGGCTGTGAGCCCCGAATCAGCCTTGGGAGGAAATAAAATCATCCAGCTGAATTATATGAAATTACTGTGCAGGTTTCAGCTCTCTTCTCACTGGGTACATGTCCCGGTCACAGGAATAAGTACTGGAAGCTTTCATTTGCCATCTGAGGAAGGAGAAGGGGAAAGGGCTATTTTCCAAGGTATTCTCCACCTGGGGCCTGACCACGCCTGTGAAAGAAGTTTAAAGAATTTGTCACTTCACTGATGAAAAACAATGACACCCATAATCCTATTTCTCCAGTTACAAAAGATGCTTGCTGTAAGCAAATCAACTTAAACTATAAACCGGAGGAAGCTGCGTGTAAGAGTTATTCCGTTACAACTCATGATTCAGCTTCTTTTTATTTTGTTTTTAAAAGTCCACTGTTTTCAGAGGTCATTTAGGTACTCTTGAAATTAAAATGTCAGTCAATCAGGGTGCAGACATTGGCTGTGTAGTTAGACTAAGTGATGGATGGCTCCCATACGCTATATTCTGATAGCAATAGGGTAGGTTTAAGGAGTCCAGAGTCAGCTATCCTGGAGATGAGGCCAAACTAAGGGATTTACTTTAGTGAGAAACTTGAGAGTTGATTTATCTGAAATAACCAGAAAACAGAAGGTGTCCCAGAAGCTGGAGGATCCTTTGCTTGTTCGTAGACAAGAGGAGGAGGGCATAAAGGGGATCAGGGTTCTTCTTAAGACTCTCAAAATAGACTTTGCCTTGTGTTTCGGAGTCTAAATTGCATTTATTTGACATTGTTGCATCTCCACTGGGATAAAAATACTTGTCTTTTTGTTTTTTTCCTTATAGAACAAAGTATAGGTGGGGTCTAGCCAATGGGCACTTACTTGTGGGGCTCCTTGTAGTAGTTTTGATTTTGCCATTATTGTCTGCTGCTAAAGGATCAATCCTTCCTTTCTAAAATGCCATGCCAAAATTCCATTTCAACATCTGCCACATTTTCATTGGTTCTTTCCTTCTCAGCTCATTCCCAAATCCAAAAGAGTAAAACATTTGAGGGAAAAGATATAGGATTTCTAGTCACATATCCCTAATCTGTGTTAGTGTACCTCCTGAATATTAAATATTAATAGTGCTAAATGAATGAGCAGAGAGAGGGAAGGGGAAAGGCTATGTCTCATCTCGTCATCTCTGGGTGAGGAGTGAGGCACTGTGGAATTGGTCAGATACACGCCATTAATATAAATGATATAACGTCGTCAGAGTTCTAGTAAAATTGTTTAGAAGTGTGGCGACCTGCATCAGTACCTCAGGAGATTGACATTTAGATTAGCTGGCTGTTAGTGACTTTGCATACTTGTTCAAGGACTCTGCAGCCCAACCAGGGTTTATTTTTGGTTCCCCATTGCTCTTGGGATCACCACACTGAAGAATGCTACCTCCCTCATTACCTTCTTCACCTTCCCTGTTGTTCCTGGTCCAGGGAATTCTGCAGCTCAGGTTCAGCCTGACGGCAGCAAACTCCCTGATGCTCTGCCCTGATGGATTTTTTTTAAACATGAACCACAGTAGCAGTTGGAAACTTAGTATGAGCTAAATTTCTGAGAGGTTCGAAAAGTCGGTATGAGAATAGCAGAAGTTGCCTCGCCGGGCAGTAGTGGCACATGGAGCACCTGGGAGTCAGAGGCAGGTGGATTTCTGAATTCGAGGCCAGCTTGGTAGACAGAGTGAGTTCCAGGACAGCCAGGGCTACACAGAAAAGACCCTTTCTCGAAAAAAAAAAAAAAACCAAAGAAACAAAAAAACAAAAAACAAAACAAAACAAAACAAAAAAAAAACCCAAACCAAACAAAAAGAATAGCAGAAGTCCGTAGTTGGGCAGAAGTGAGCTCGTGCGTGCGCCGTGTGCTTATGTATATAGGTAGTCCAGAGGACAACCTTGGCTGTTATGCTTCGGATGCTGCCCTCTTTGTTCGTCATTAGTTTAGAGCTCACCAAATAAGCTAGCTTGTCAGTGATTTCTTGGGATCTTCCTGACTCTACCCCCCCCTCCCCGTACTGGAATTACATATATATGCCACTGTATCTAACTTTTATGTGGGTTCTAGAAACTGAACGCAGTTCCTCATGCTATGACAAATACATCTTGATTGTGTTTCCTTTTCTCTCATGTGTAGTCTGATGTAGACCCTGTTCCACCTTTGTCAGGGGATCAAGCTCCTATGGCTTTACCACCTTCCCCGTGGCTTCTATGCGTATCCATAATCAGACCTTGTCAGCAGATAGGAAGTCAGCACAGAAAGCCGCATGCAGAGGGGTTTATGGATCAGAATGGGAAGGGGCTCACATTTCTTCTTCTTTGTTCCATTAGATGCAGCTGTATAACTTTTATTTCTAACTAAATATAAGTACAGCTAGAACATGTTGTGTTATGGACTGAAGAGGACCTCCCAAATTTCTATGTTGAAGGCTGAACCCCTGACAGCCTCAGGGTATAGCTGTGTTTGGAGATAAGACTTATAGAGAGGAAACAAGGTAAACTGAGGCATTTAAGTTAAGCCCTTGCTCCATTTGATAGGTCAGTACATTCTATTGATAAGGTTTAGGCGCACAGTATCTGAGCACATAGACGCTGTCCATTTTTGAAGAACTGAGTGAGACTTTAGGAGAAATCAACCTGCTAGCATCTTCATTTGGGATTTCAGAGCGAGAGAAAATAACTTTCTGTAAGTTGAGCTATCCAGGCTGAGTTATCTTATTAACACAAGGCTAGTGAACTAGTAGAGGTAAACTAGATGAGCCTGGGAAGAGGCGAGATGACCTGGGGATTGGCTAACACCACCGTTTGCCACCACAGTCTCTTCCTCGCTCACTCATTTAGCATCTTTTGAATGCTCATCTAAGAACAAGAAAGAGAGAAGTCCGGGCAGGCCGCCTATGCTTGGAGCCTCTTGACTGCACCTTCGGTGGGCAGTGTGTCGTTCTCTACAAAACAAACATAAGGAGAGTCTTCACATCTTTAATCCTGTCAGGAGGCAATGAACAGAAAGCACGCAAACTCTGAACAGAGTAAACGGTCAAATATGGTTCAGTTATCACTGGTTACTGCCATCTCAATAATAAACCAAGTGGTTCAAAGACTTGCTTCTCTCTTTTGTAAGTATAAGAGTCTAAAAAAGAAAAAAAAACCAGTATTCATTTGGGGATATACAAAGGCAAAAATGGGATATTACGTTCTCCTTGCACAAGAAGAAACAAGCACAAATCCTAATGTCTTCTCTCAGAGGTTTCTCCATTTTTATTGAGATATATTGATATACCACAAAAGTCACCCATTTAATTCAGTATTTGATCCAGTAGTTTCCTTTTAATAAAGATGTGTAACTGTCACTGCGTCTGATTCCAGAGTGTATTTTTCTCCTTGCAGGACCCTTGTCCCCATTAGCAGTCTCTTCCCATCGCTTCTGTCTCTCTTTCTCCCTGACACTGGCAGTTGATGTGAGCTCCATCCTTCTTCCTTGACCAGTCTGGTCCCAGCACTGCAAGCATGCGCTACCCCTGTCAGCTTTGTCTCTTTTAATGGCTGAATAATTTCCCATTGTGTAGGTATATTAGGGCCACGTCTTATCTGTTCATCTGATGAGGGATAGTATGGTTGTTTTCCGTTTGTCTTTATTGTAGACAATGCGGTTGTGTACCAGGCTGAGGAGTAAGTTTAGGAAGGGAGGGCTGTGCCCACAGGAGTGGGGCTGTTGACTCTCACAGGAACTCCGTGTGTAACATTAGAGTTACTGTCAACCTGTTTTTCATATGAAATAGCTCATGACATCACTTATATTTAAAGTATAATATTCAATGATTAACTTGATCTTGTTTAATTGAAATTAAGGAATCATGTGACCTCAAAGTTCATACTAAAGATTGGTAATTGATTCTAGACATTCTGAGACCTTTGTCTTCATCCCACAAATACTTTGGACACCAAGATAAAGGAGATGCAGGCTTTGTTTCTTTGGGAGTGAAAGAAGCATTTGGCATTTCAGAATTGATTTTTTTTTTTTTTTTTTTGGTTTTTCGAGACAGCAGAGTTGATTTTTTAATGAGAGCATTTTAGTGGATATTTATTTTCCTTTTCTGTTACTTTCCCTTTGTCACTATTGAATTTTGGGGACAGGCTCTCAACAGGGTTCCAGATGTTCCAGCAGTAGGAGGGCAGACACAATGGAGCATGGCGAGGTGGTCAGAAGACTCCTACCCCAGTAGGTGATCCATTCGAAACTAGCTGTCCCTGGGTTGTGTACCCATCAGTGGCCAGTCCTTCTTCCTAGTTCAGGCATAATTTCTCAAGAAAACCATCCATATCTCATTTGTGAAAACTACATCTCTTCAGTGTCAGTAATCTGGGGGAAACATAACCACAGTTACCATTTGATCTGATGTGGAGTGGCTCTGACCTTCTCTGACCTGCAGTACACTGGGTATATCACTGTTGCCACAGATCTCTGATGGAAGAAGAGAGCTACCAAAGATTTTGTTTTGTTATCACCTACTACAACTTCTGTAAGGTAACTTAGTGAGCACAGAAGGAGGCACCTCCCAAGGCAGACGTGGAACCTTGCCAGGGATTCTGTGTGTCTGTCTGTGTGTGTGCTGCTGTGTCTGGGGTTTGCTCCTTCACTGGGAGATCTCACATCCTCTATAAGGCCTTGACGTCCTGACTTCACTTCTTCATTGAAATGGGTGACAAGGGTACTTTGATGTTGGAGCAAAAGCTTCTTTATCCCACATGTAAAACAGTTGTGGGAAGGAGGCAGATGTTATTTATAGAAAGCAAAATAAGCCTGTAGTGGGCACCTGCTGGGGATTCTCCTCTCAAGAGCCTGTCAGGGTGGAAGTGCCTTAAGCAGAGGATGATGCAGTGATGCAAATTACAAATCTACTCCTTTCATTGAAAGTGTTTCCTTGTCCTTGGCTATCTAAACTGTCTCCATGGCCCTCTTCAGCATTTGTTGTCCTCTAAGGCGCACCTTACTCATATTCTTTCTTATCCCTTGAAACTGATCTCAGTTCAGCCAACCCTTTTCTTTCCTCTTGGTCTCATCACTTACAGACCTTCCTAGATAGACTTATTGCCAGAAGGATACTAATAGATTCATGAGCCCCTCAGTTGTAAACTCTCTAGGAGTAGAGGGTCTCTTTGTGTATCCAAGGCTGGTTTTGAACTCTCCATCTTCCTGTGATAAGAATATACATGTCTGCCACTTTGCCAAGTATTTCTTACACAATGATCAAATCCTCTTTAGGACAGTGCCCTGGTGGCCCAGATGGCTGCCTAACAAATAAGTCTGTGAGGATCAAGGAAGGAGAGAGGCTATTGACAATCAAGAAAACTCATTTCAGGAAACCCATGTTGCAACTATTAGATCCTTGTTTGAACTTTTAGACGTTACTTGACCTTGATAATAGAGCATATCTTTTCCATGTTCCCCTTCTCTGATGAAGGGAGCTTCAGGCAGATGAATAGAGGGCTCGAAGACAATCCAAGGCCGGCTGTGGAATTGGGGAAGTTAGCCAAGTCCACACCTGCTGCTCTATGACTAGGGTTTCAAAGCTTTTGGAACTGTGTATACTGAGCCTGTCTTTTGATATCAGGATAAGTTTCAGTGGATTTAAATTGTGTTATAATCATGCTTAATCTCAGGAAGGCTTTCTTTTTTCTCTACGTATGATGAAGCTATCTTTCCTTAGTGCTCTTTTGGTCACCTAAACACAAACAACCATGACCAGTTTTCTGTGTTTCTCCTGAGCCCTTTTAGGTGACCTTTCCAGATAGAAGGGGGAAGTTGTAACTAGGCAGGTGTCAGCTTTATTTCTTTATAGCGTCTTTATGGAGGGCCCATGTTACTAAAGCCCCAGTGACTGGATTTGTACAATGGAAATAATAATATCTCCTTCTTTCAGTATTGTTAGAATAGCATGTTGCAGCGTGAAGAAGCAGTTTCATACTCAAATACAACAGCTCATCAATGGCATCTCCCTCTCCCCCATTCCTCATTTGGCATGTTGAAGCCTGTGCTCAGGCTGGAGCCAGCACCCCGCCAACACCAACAGGACCTCGCTTCTCATGTTGCGTGTTTGCCAAGGGACACTTCCGTATTGTCCCCTCTCTTATGACTGTAGCATAGTTCTCCAGTGATCATATTATCTGCCTGAGTTAAGAAAGCAACCAGGAAGACAGTCCTAGAGGTTGATTCCTTTCTACAAAGGGGAAAATGAAGCCTTTAAAAAAAAACCCTTCGAACTGACTAGATAGGATGAGTCAATGGGTATGGCAGTTGCTTGTACTGGGTACTGAGTTCAATCCCTGGAAGTCACATGGAAGTGGAAGGAGGGAACTGACTACACAAAGTTGTCCTCTGACCTTCAAATGCATACGATGGCCCATGTGTCCTGCCTGCTAATAATAAGAGATTAAAAAATTAAAAATAAATAAAAGAACCCTTTAATTTCCAGAGTTTGAGCGGTAAGGAAGTGACAGTGCTTTGCCTCTGTTGTGCCCGCCATATTGATTACTGACTTACATCGATGCAAGGAATCATGGGCGCTGCTTTTCTTATAGTACATATATCATGTGTGTACACGTATGTATTTATATGTGTGTACTTACAGTACATATATGCATGTGTGTACACGTATGTGTTTATATGTGTGTACTTACAGTACATATATGTACACGTATGTGTTTATGTGTACTTACAGTACATATATGCATGTGTGTATACATATGTGTTTATATGTGTGTACTTACAGTACATATATGCATGTGTGTACACGTATGTGTTTATATGTGTGTATGTTCATCTGTGTGTGTGTACTTACAGTACATATATGCATGTGTGTATACATATGTGTTTATATGTGTGTATGTTCATCTGTGTGTGTGTGTGCACGCGCGCCACAGGTCGATGTTGGGTTTCTTTCTTTATAGCTCTCTACCTTGCCTTTTGAGACCATGTCTCTTACCGAGCTTGGCAAACTTGGCTATACCAGTCGGTCAACAAGCCCTTGGCCCCTCCTGCTCTGTGTTTCCCCATGCTGGGGTTGTAGGCACGCATAGAAAGAGAATGAAGAGCTTTTTCTTAGTGGATGAGTGTAAGATACAATTACATTAAGTGCAAAAATTGTTTTAGAAGATACTCTGTGTCCGTGTATTAAGCTAGACAGCAAACACTGTACCATAGTTGAATGCTGCTTTAATTTTCATATTTGCCTGGAATTACTTTGAAATTCAGTTGTCACATACAGTTATATATTTTATATGTAATTAGATTATTCCTACAACAAACAGTAAACATTGGCTTGCATTATTTACAAGTAAGCCAGGCAAAGTACAACTTGATGATTCATTCAACAGCCAGGGCCAAGAGTTGAAACTTTTAGTTTGATTGTAAGATCGTAAGAATTGAGCTTTTAGTTAAACTGATTGCTCCTTTCTATCCTCCTTTGATTTCCTTGCCACATGCCAATTTTAGAATTAATTCATCAGTAGTGGCTTTCTCTCTTTTTATTTTTCATGTGTGCACGAAAGAGAGAGAGAGGAAGAGAGAGAAAGAGGGAGTGAGGGAGGAAGGGAGGGGAGAGAGAGAGAGAGAGAGAGAGAGAGAGAGAGAGAGAGAGAGAGAGAGAGAGAGAATGAGAATGTGAACAGAGGTTGATGTCAGAGTCTTCCTTCTTGATTACTGAGGCAAGGCTTCTGTTTGAGCATAGAACTCTCCAGTCAACTTGTCTTGGGATCTCCTGTCTGTGTGTCTCTGGAATTATGGGCTTCCTGTCCCATTTTACTTGGGTTCTAGAAATATGAGCTTTAGTTCTCAAATTGTGCAGCAAGTAGTATATCCACTGAACTATTTCCTCTGTAAAAGTTGTTTTCTGGAGTTGAGCCATGGTGGAGAATGACCCCAATTTTAAATAACCTATGGAATCCTAGGAAACAGAAACATCCATGTGGGGAACTTCACAGATTCACATTATCACAGACTCTAAGCTGCCTCCATTGTTCGTGGACTGTGATGGTTTGTACATGGTATGTTTGGTTTGGAGTTGCTTCAATTTTCCAAGGACACAGTGGGTTTGTAAAAACAGATTATTAGTGATAACCCAAGACCACTTCTGTCTGAAATATTGGGTGGTTGAGGTAGTTGGGATGCATGTTTCCCCTTGTGAGGGTCGCCTGTTCCTAAGGCATGGCAGTCGGTCTAGGGAGTGAGTGCCATTAAAGATCAGCCTCTCTGTTGTTTGAATATTTTATAACATTGTTGTCATGATGCATCTTCATACTTCACAGCCAAGATCTTGACTTCTGGGGGGTGGGGAGGAAAGAAAAGGAAAGGAATCCCTGGGGCTAATCATAACAATTAGCTAATGTGTCAACAATTAGCACTTTCCACCAACCTGCTCTGAAAGCAGCCTCTTCTTATCCTTGCACAGACAGGAATGCAGTGATGTAGTTAAGAAAAGCAGGGAGCCGGCTCCCTGAGCCCACACTGTAGCCAACTAAATCCCTAGGGCATTGTTTACAGTGATTATTCTGCCATTATGATGTTATTGCATAGGCGGAGGGGGCCGTCCTATGCTTAAAATAAATCCACTCCCCCCAGCCTCCACCCCTAGACAAAAGGCAAAACAAAGCAGTAAAAAAAAAAAAAAAAAAAAAAAAAAAAAAAAATCCCTGTTTGGCAGCTTTTGGAAAAGTAAAAGAAAAACTGCCATGAGAGGTCAGCCAGTTATAGGACTTGAGTGCTTAACTGGTAAATATTTTAAAAAAGAGTATATTTAATATTTTACCATTTGGAAAAATTTCAATGGGTTTTGAGTCCAGCACAACTCAATCACTTTAGGATTTCAGAGGTCTCTTGTGGGGATTTCTTTACAATGGATACATTATATTTGGTGACCATCTATACCACTTCTTGGTCGAAATATGTTTTAACATCTTTTATATAATCCTTCTAGTAAAACAAGAACTTTTATACATACCTTTCATAAGAACCCCACCGCACTTTAAAGAGGCCCATATATCTATGTAAATACCACGGGCTTGTCTTAAAAACAGTCTTAGAACAACTTGCAAATCCCTGGTAGCAGCTCAGAATCCTGAGGGTAGGAGTATTTTTTTTCATTAAAACTGCAATTGCTTTTCAGTCAGCTCTGTGAGCCCTTGCAGGCTGCTGTCAGAACACAGAGGGTGGAAGCTAACCAACCCCACAGATGCATGCCGGCAGGCCCAGCTAAGTGGTCTACGTGTGACCAAGGCCAGGAATGGCTTCCGACAGCTGGGGATGCCGTCCTTGAATAGGGAGGATGAAGGAGACACTGGGCTGTCCTGTGACACTGACACTTGGCAGGGTAGATAGGGTTTTATTCCCATGTTAGAGGTGATTGAAGAACCCGTGTGAGCTGTGGGTAGCTGGGAGACAGAGGCAGACCCTGGGCTTCTGAAAGCAGTAGCTTGGGAATTGATTTCAGGAGGGCTTCCCAGAGGACCCAGAGAGTTGGTAGTGGGTCTCCAGCTGGAGAAAGGTTACAGCAATGGTTGTTTTTCCCTGGCACTTTAGGAAGCTGGGTGCTGTCAAGATGTCAGACATATGTGCGAGACAAGAGCCAAAGCAGATCTGTTTTATTTATTTAATTTCTCCCCCTTAGTCTACACATAATAGTTCTCAACTAGCATTCTGTGAGTTGAGTTTCAGAGCTTATCTCTTCCAAGAGTGCTGGTCCCTAGGCTGGCTGTAACAGTATCCCCAGCAAATGTGTTTGAAGTGCAGACTGTTAAGCTCCACCACAGGCCAGCATTAAACAAAAGCCCTGGTTAACTTTAATGCCCACTGCAGTTTGCAGACTGTTCCTTAAACAGGTGTCGTAGAAACTCTTTCATTTATTTTCCAGTTCACTGGATTGGCCACATTTGACTGAGGATGTTCTCAGGGTAGGTTAGTGTCATGATCTTGAGGAACTTGCTGTGTGGTGATGGGGACAGACATAGGAGTAAGCTGGTGTTCATGGAAGCTTGACTATGGAGAAGAGAGAGCATACTACAAATGCCTGCTGGGCTCCCATAGGCATTGTGGAGGTTGAATTTTAGAGTTAGGTCTTTGTAGAGGATTGGATGGGAAGTGGAAAGGAGAATCCAGCCAGGGCAGCAAACAGACCTCATCCAAGGCAGGTTTAAAGGCAGCTTCAGAACTCTCTTTTGCTGCTACTTCTCCCTGTTACTTTTTGATAACACTCACCTGGTGAGACTCGCATATTTGTGACTGTTAATTTGACCGAGAAGGCAAGTAGCTGGTTGTGCAGGGCTTTGACGGCACTACCAAGGATGTGGGGGAGCTGCTACAGAAAATTGATGTGATTTGATACATGTTTTGAAAGCTCTCCCCGTGTGCTGTGCAGCAGATGGGTGCGTCGAGATGGCTGTGGAGTCTGTCAGAAGCTAGGAAATAAAGATTAGCTCTTGTGTGGGTGAAGGAAATCACATGTTCACAGGACACCTGAGATACAGAATCTTGGTGAGTGTTTGATGTGGAGTAATTTTCTTATTGCGGTGACAGAATACCTTGCCAGGAACAATTTAAGGAAGGACATAGTTTGGCTTGCAGTTTAGGAGTAAACAGTCCAGTATCACAGCGAAGAGAGGGTAGGAGCACATTATGTCTGGTCACATTATCTCTAGTCAGGAAGCGGGGAGTGGGGAGTGCTAAATGCTGGTGCCCATCTGCCTCTCTCCCTGTTCACTTTGTTTTCTGTCTGAGACTCCAGCCCATAAGACGGTACTACAAGCATCCAAGGTGGGCCTCTTTTCTTCGCTTCAGCTTCTCCAGAAACACCTCACAGATATCCCAGCAGGTGGGTCTCCGAGGCGATTCTGAATTGAGCAAGCCAATGAAGACAAAGCATTGTGGGGTGTAGAGCTGGCTTTCTGGCTAGTACAGATGGGCAGATGGCCACAGCATTCATGAGCATCAACAGCACTGGAAGAGGACCCTCACTGTGAGGAGCTGCTGGATTTGAGACGGGGGAGAAGAACTGGAAGAAGATGGTTTGGAGCTCAGAGAGGATGGTAAAATGTCAAGCAGGGTTGAGAATTGTAGGGCTGAATTGAGGGTTACTGGGAGTTGTAGTTGAGAGGTTAGGATGAAGACTTAAAGGGATCAGAGCTCCTTAACAACAGTAACAACAGCAGCAGCAACAATAACAACAACAACAGCAACAACTACAATAACAACAGCAACAACAATAACAATAACAACAGCAGTAACAGCAGCAACAACAACAATAGCAGCAAATCTTTTAGGACACACAGACAATGTGAATCACAGATATCTGAGAAAGGTGAAGCACAATGTGTCTTGACCTGAGAGAAGAGTAATTCAAAAGCACAGCGTGGCACCTTGAATGAAGCAAGGTTGTTTAAATCCAACTCTCAGCTCTTCTGTGTTTTATTTCTGAACAAGCTTTATGTGTATGTAGGGGACTAAGTGAAGAAGTTCTTCATGGTGAACCCCCTTTTCTTCCCCCTGCAATCCTGTGACTCTATATTATATCCAACCTAAGGGCCGACATTGTCTAGACATGGACTTGACAAACTAGACTGTTGGCAATGGCATATTGACGAGTTCTTAGCAGATGCTTTTGTCAACAAAAACTACCTATGACATTGGGAAACCTTGGGATTCATCTTCCTACCTGCGATCTCCTTAATTCAGACCTGAGTGGAGTCAGTGCACAGAGAGGGCTAGTGTCAAAGTGTAAAGGCCCTTTAGACCTATTCTAAAAAGAGCTATGTGGTGGGTGATAAAAGCATAGCGAGGCTCATGAGGAAGGCATTTCTAACATGAAATCACATGTTAGTTTTGAAGTCTCCAGGAACGTTTCTGTACATTCTCCTTCCCTTTAAGAAACACAAGGGGTCAAAGGTCAGAGGATCCAGTGGAAAGAATGTTGTAGAGACTGAACCTGCAAGTGTCTGAATTAGAACTCTTACTTTGCTCCTTGATAGTTGTGTGAAATTGGATGCTAGTAATGTCTCAGAGCCTCAGCATTCCCATCTGTAAAACAGGGATCATCATCATCATCAATGACAGCTTACATAAAGCATTGTGAGATTAAAGAAATAACTAGAAACAATAAGTAGAAGGCATTAGAACTATGAAATGAGGCCTTTGATTGTAATGTGCATAGTGGTTAGTTAATTTATAGGGGCTCCTGCTATCCATTTAGTCACGGTCCTCTACATCATTCTATTGTGCTTGTTAAAGGGAAACAGTTGGAGTCTTCAAGTATGGCTCTGGCTGTGGACTTTCCCCATTGAAAGTCTTCTTGGTGTGTGTGTGTGTGTGTGTGTGTGTGTGTGTTTGGTGTACATGTGTACATGCACGTGTGTGTGTGTGTGTATGAATGTGATGTGTGAGTGTGTGAGTGTGTGTGTGTGTGTGTGTGTGTGTGGTGTATGTATTTAAGACATGTTAACCATAGAGTTTTAGCTCAGTTGTTTTTGGAAAGCCTTGTTCTCTAGTGTGACGTTCAGTTTCAAGGTCTGTGAACTTGTATAATTCTGTCAAGAAGAGAGAGTAAGTTGATGATCTTCTTGGGGGTGAAAATAGGAAAGAGGCTACTGATATTCTTAAAGGCATACTAAGAGCCCCCCAAGTAAAGCTATTTTATAAAGAACTCAAAACTTACTCATTTGTACATGGAAACGGAATGGATTAGAACATACTTTTTTTTCTTTTCGCATTCAAGGGGAAAGAACATTTCTTGGAAATACCTGATCTGGCTTTCTAGGCAGAGGATTAGGGTTTGTCCTGCCCTGGGAAAAATTTCCAGTACAGAGAGATATGAAAGAGAATACATTTTAGTCTCACTCTTAAAACACCTTGGTGTCAGCATGGCCTCTGCCTGTACTAAGGTCATCCCAGAGTCAAACGTCATTAGAAAGGCCTTCTTCTCCCATGTATTAGGCTGGGGCACAGCTCAGTGCCAGAACAATGAAGTAGGACCATTTTCCCTTGACCGTTTCATAGTTTTCTGTCTTCCTTATTTTATTTACTTTAATAACATGAATCAGCCTCTGACACTTGCCAGTGCCTGTATTTATATCATCGGGAAAAGGAACATTGTCTGCTTCAGTCATTGCTTACCCCCAGTTGCAACAGAGCCTGATCAGTGGTAGGGATGCTGGATAAACACTGAGTACATATGTGGATGGAGAATGAACAGACCAGAAGAGTGCAGTCATGCAGCTATTGAAATACTTAACCTTTCTGGGTCCCCTGGTAATAGTGCCGAAAAGGCTTTTCTTATGTCTGTCGGCACTGGACATTTTCTACGTATCTAGAATATAGAATCAGAGTGAGGTCACCCTAATGATACTATGTGATAATGAAAGTTTTGGGGGAAAACAGGAGGGAGTGCTTGTTTCTAGTTGAGGTAATCAGATGATACTGGCACGGATTACTAGGATGGAGTTTTCTATGTGACTATTGTCTGTAGTAGCTGGACTTTGTGAACCACGGGCATGGACTCAGATTAGGGAGAAGATGCTGATGGTGGCTCCTCACCCTCTGTGGGCTCTGGCTGGGCGCCCACCTTCACCAAGTCCCTTCTCTCCAGCCTTTAGATAGCTAGCCGACGTCCTGTCATAGGAATTCTTCCTGAGGGAATGAGGAAATAAATGTGGGGGAATGGGACGATGAGGTTCCATTTCAGGACTAGATGGGAACTTGCCCATTTCCCTTCCTGTCTGCCAGAGGGCAGGCATTTAAAGCACAGACAGAAGGCTGGTCTGTGGTGGTGCATAGCTTTGATTCCAGCACTCGGAGGCATCTCTGTCAGTTCAAGGCCAGCCTGTTCAACATAGGGCTTTCTAGGCTACTTAGAGCTACACAGAGAGATCCTTTCTCAAAACGAATGAAGCACAGACTATGGAGTCAGGCCTTTGGAGCCCATATTCCAGCTCTTCCAACTGTGAAGACACTCAAGTCTGCTCTTCCACCTCCTTTTGGATGAAACAGGAAGATAGAAATGGTACCCGTCTCCTCTTCCACATAGATCCCTGAACCTCGAAGGAAGGGCTTGCTGAAGGCATCCCATTTTAGGACTTAGTGCTTCAACACTTTCGACTCTCTCCCATTATCCAGTTGCAGGTCTTGGTGTTCATTCTCACTAACTCCAAAAAGAATCTTCTCTGATGCAGGTTGAGCAGGACACTGATCCGTGGGTATAACAATATGTCATCAGAAGTCATTGCATTGCTAATGTTCCTTTAGCAGAAGAGTAGCTGGCTTCAGATTCTTGGCCATTTTGGCATTGTCAAGCGCAGGTCTCATCTCATGGAGTGGGCTGTTAGCTAATCAGAGAGTGGTTGGTTACTCCTATAACAGTGCTGTTATTGCATCAGTGTGGTAGGTCAAAAGGTTTGTAGGAGGTGACTAGTAGTATTTTTCAGATACAACAGGACTGTCAGATACAAAAGAACTCATAGATACTGTGGCAGCATGCACAAACTCTGCACATATTCAAGACAAATGGAGTCCTAGCATTGAGAAAGCAAAGTAGACACAGAGTCCCACTACTAACCAAGAAGCTATTTGCAATTGATAACTATTGGTGAAGGGAAAGCTAATTTTCTCCAATGGGTTAGTGCTAGATATTTCAGCACAGGAGTAGTTGGCCAACACAAAGCAAATTCTCTCTCTCTCTCTCTCTCTCTCTGTGCCTTCTTGTTTCATTTTGTTTTGCCAACTTTTTAAAATTTTTTTACAATTTTATACATAGACAGAGACAGACAGAAAAGATAGAAACAGAGAAAACAAAGAATGGTTATGATTGGCTGGGTATGGAGGTAGGTGGTGATCAAGGAGAAGTTGAAGAGGGAAACATGATTGAAATGTTTCGCATGAAAAAAAAATTAAGTAAAAGGGAAAGAAAGAATATTACCCAGGTTTACACAAGGAGAATTAAATAGACCAGCATGTGGAGTATCTAAAGCAGTACCTGGCTCACAGTGGACACTGCATGCTTGTTTGTTAGTAAGGACCTGGCTGTGCTGGAGCACAGGGCAAGCTTGAAGTGCCATTCACAGCTAGGCAGCCAAGTGTTTTGTCAGATAAAACCCAGCAGGAGGTTTGTGGCTGGAATTAAGCAAGAAAACATGAATGTTGGAGCACCCCAAGCCACACATTTCTGACAGCCAAAGGTGCCACTGCTCATATGCACACTGAAGCACCCAGCAGCCACAGCCACTACCCTGGGGAAATGGGTACATCCTGAGCCCCTTATCGAGGAATGCTACGGGCTGTCTATACCGGAGCACACATGATTGACTTTACAAAATTTTAACTTAAAATCCACATTCTGAGGTAGCTGACTTCTGTTTTCAGAGATGAATAGTGGTCTGAATGGGAGGGATTGCATGTATGTATGTATGTATGTTTGTATTTTTGATACAGGGTCTCATTAGGTAACACTGAATGTCCTGGAACTCACTACGTAGCCCAGGCTAAACTTGGACTTACATCAGTTCTCCTGCCTCTGCCTCCCAAGTGCTGGGATCATAGGCATGTGGCAAATTCAAATGATGTCTGAAACTAGCCAGCTTCTTGGGTGAGCAAGTCTACAGGTCACCCACAGTAACTTAGGTTGGAAGTGGAAATGCAAATTGACGTTGACAAGGTGTTCCCAGCGGGTATTTCTGGCAGTAAACAGTTGGTTTGTGATTTGATTCAAAGAGAGACTTGCCTGTCAGTCTTGAAAATCAAACATTTCTCACATGTGAGCCTCTCAGCTCCATCCTCCCTTGAAGTTTTCTCCAGTGGGGCAAGAGGGACCCCCTCAGGCCTCACAAACTCTGTCATTTGCCAAGCTATTCTAGAATATTCTTAGTCACTAAAGAAGAACTGGTCTTTGCTCCGAGTCTTCAAGGGGGAGGAATCCTCAGTCAGTAATAAATAATCTGTCCTTGTGGAAAAAGGAGATGACCACCCACAGTGTGGATCACAGGCAGAATTCACAAGCCTCGGTGAGGAACTTACCCTACGCTACATTTGTTTCCTTTTTCTTTCTAGAGAACTAATATGTCTTGGCAGATGAGGCGAAACAGGTGAGAAATGAATATGAACTTCAGGCCCCCAACTGTACAAGGGGAGAAAAAGAATCAGTATTGGGTTGAAATCACAGCCAACTGCAGAAATGCAGCTACTACCTTACAGATCCCCCTCCAAATAAACCCATGTATTTCAGAAAATGGTAAATAATACTTGAAATGGCAGAAGCTCGAGGTGGGGAAATAAGCACCAGGTGTCTCAAGAAGGAAACCAAAGAGAGCATACATTTTCCGTCAACAATCCCACCATAAATCGTAGCAATGCCACCATCACGACCCGCAGCCCTCAGGGAAGAGCCTGTTGTAAAAATGATAAATCAGAAGCACTGCACACCAGGTCTTGATAAAACAAAGAAAGTTAGTCCCAGGGTCTGATATATATCTGTAATCGCAGAGAAACAGAACTTGATCAGTGGAGGGCCGAGCATGAGGAAATGCAAACTTCAGAATCGGATAGCTGCTTGATATTCTGACCAAGGCGAGCGTGGGATGATAGAGCAGAGACTGACGACTCTATGGAAACTGGCTATAAGACAACTTGTCCCCAAGATCAGGACTATATATATATGCCAGTCTTGTTCATCACAGTTCCACATTCGTCACACCTATACCACCTATACATTTGTCATACTATCTATACCACCTTCATAAAACAGGGTTAACGGAAAAAAGAAAAAAAAAACAAGACACAGGGTTAATGGATTTTCTCCAGTGTTGTTTCTTTCAAGAAACAACATCCACAACTCCCTTTAATAAAAATGTGTAAAAAATGAACTGCTGCAGGATTTCCTAAAATCACCATCGTAATTACAGTCTCCCAAGACTCTCAGGTTCTGTCCATTTTTGTGTGCTGTGAGTGAGGCACCAGGATGCAGGAAACATCTTGAGGTTGACAAGACGTTGGGGTCAAGGGTCAATAGTCTCCATCACATTGTGCTTCTATTTCACTGAACAGCCATCTAGCTGCCCTCAGGGACTCTCAAGGATTATTTATAATGCAGTGAACTTTCAAGGAGGGAAGGGAGAATCCTTGTGTGGGAATGTCTCAAGGGTTGAAGTCTAAGGAGGGTCAGATAGTGTTTAACTAACACAGTATCATCTGACCTTGATATGTCTGTGGTCCAGAGGATGTGATGGAGTCAGGTTGACAAGGCAACAGCTTGCTCTTCTCAATGGATGGTGGTGTTTTAAGTTATTGTGTTGATGCCTCACAGCTCAGCATACTACTTAGGGTAGGGAGCTCTAGCCAGCACCTTCTTTCTCAGTGCCCCTACAATATGCTTGTCTGGCTCAAGACTGGCAGTTTTTAAATTTGTTGAATAATCAGCAACTTCAATGAGAGGAAACACAGAAATGCAGATTCTCAGGTTCCACCCTGACCAGTTGAACTAGAAACTCAGATCTGGGCAACCTAGCATGCTGTGTTATAATGAGGTTTCAGTAATGCGAGTCTTTAATAATACTGGTCTAGGCGAAGCAGTGTAGCAGTTACTAAGGGCATCTGTGTGATTTCCAAGCTAAATTCATGATGTTTGTTTTATATGACCACATTAGTTTAGAGGTAATCAGATCACTTTACGGGTTTAAAAACATCGAGCTGAGGATTTCAAGGCCTTGCTCGGGATCATCAGAAAGTTCTGTTGTAAAGCTGGGGTTACAACCCACAGTGGATCCTTCTGACCCAGCCCTACCTGATGCCTGACTAGTCATCCTCACAGCTCCTCCTACCTGGGATGGAAAGGGGCCCGACTTGCTCTTTAATGACTTTAGAATTCAGGGGTCCCCTTTGAAGAGCTAGGTTGATAAACGTATTTGTCAGACTGTATGGTTATGTGGGGTTTAATTCTCTCTGTATTAGACGTTGTGATCTACGTGGAAGGGTTTGGATCCCATGCATATTTGGCAGCACTCTTAATGAGGGGCAAAGAAAATACAGCTTGAGAAGTCACAGGTGTGCAGTAGCAGGGGTACTTGTCCCAGAGCAAGAAGGCCTTCAGTCCATCTTTGTATTTAGAGACCACATGGCTAAGCTGTTTAATTTTCTCCCAAGCTCAGTCGTGTCTCTTCTATAATAGCAGGGGAATAGCTTACCTTTCTCATAGTGTTATTAAGAGGGTCAAATGTCTCCAAACCTTCAAAAATGAAGGGCCTATTACAGACAGTTATCTACCAACCTTGGCTCCAGAAATGCTCCCTATGTCAGGAGACCAGAAGCTTCTTCCTGGAACAGTCAGCTAAGTGTGTCTTTGGCAGACAAACCAATTGTAATCAGGCACAGTGCCACCCCTCCCCTCCCCCAATGGTGACACTGGCTGAGTGTGGAATCCTGTGTGCATCAGAGGACTGCATGGAAAACTGTCATGTCTGCTGCTGCTGGTCAGGCCAGGCAGCAGCTGACACCCAGCAGAGGCTAGTCATCTGGGATGGGATGCAGAGTAGAAAACAGGACGAAGCATCTAGGGAATCTGAGGTGCTGACAGTCAGGTGACATTTTGCTGTGGCAACCTGCAGGAGGAGACTCTGTCATCTCGGGAAAAGTCCACATCTTTTTCATGCAGGCAAGCCACAACTCTAAATTTGAAATCATCCTTTCTCCCAAGTTTACCTGAATTTCAATATATGGTTGATACTACTTTTATTATGAAAACTATTATGCTATGTAAAGTATTAAAATAGGCATTTCACACATCATTTCGTTAATCTTTACAGTGACTTGGGCATTTAGGAGTTACAGCTTGAATACCTCTTATCTTAAATGTTTGAGAGCAGAGTGCTTGGAATTTTGGAATATTTACACAAACACACATATATATGATTGAAGTATGTTGGGGACAAACCCAGGCCCAAACAGAACACATTTCATATTTCATCTCTATTGTCTCGTATGATTTGCAGAATATTTAAGGATTTTTATACATGAGTCACTGTTTCATAGTGTAGATATTTTCCCAACAATGACTACTCTTCAATCTCCAAAAGTTTTGGCTTTGGACTGTGTTGGGTTCCAGGTTTTTATATTGGGGGGTCAGCATCTGTATTGCACTAGAAGAAGAGTTAAGGCCCCAGGTGGCTAATAACTCACCAAGACTACAGTCAGTAGTGTGGCAGGGCTGAGGTTGGAATGCTGGGCTGTCTGGGGCCGTCTCCTGCCTCTGCCCAGCTGCTATGCTGTGGACAGTCAATGGTCATAGCTGTAGAGGCTGCAGCCGAGCCTTGCCACATCTCTGAATGGGGCTCTTATGTTTAGGCTCTTACAGGTTCTGCCAGACCTGGGATTATACCTGCTGTTCCGTGCTCTATCTATGTGAATTTCTTCTTTTGGGGGCACTTGCTAGGCAGTTTTCCAAGTGTATCCTTAGACCTTGTCAAAAGTATAGTCTCCAACCCCTATGTTAGACTGAAAGAACCAGAATCTGAGAGTGAAGGTTTTTGAATTTGTATTTCAGGATGTACCCAAGTGATTTCCACAGGCAGCAGTGTCTGAAGGCCAGTGTGGTGCCCTTCTCTCTTCCTGGGACACCATCCTTCCAGCCCCAACTTTCTGTCTCTGTTTTGCTTCCATGGGGTTATCTTCTGGTACCATCTCAGATGGGACTATTTGGTGGGATTGTCTCTGCTTCCACAGGATGGACAGTCCTCACTTTGTTTTCCTACTGGTCCACTTCTCACTTGATAAAACCTTCAACATCTTTGTGGTTCCTTCTCTCCACCTAGAGTTCTTTGAGTTCAAGGACCATTTCCTACTGAATCTTTTCTTTTCTTTACTGTCTCTTATGGTGCCTAAGAGTAGGTAGTGTCCACGAATGACTATGTGCAGAAAGGTAAGGGTAAGGTGAGCTGGCCTTTCTTTGAGTAGAATGCAAGCACATAACCGAGATCTATTTACCTGCCTTGAGCCACGCCTCTGGGTTCCACTTAAAGGGTAAGGCTGGCACTTACAAAACTCCAGCACAATGTTCCAGTGGATATATTTTCTGTACAAGGCAAAGCATAGTTGCATCTAATTTTAGCGAGGATCAGATATGTTCAAGGCCAAAAGCCCTTTAAAAGGTGAGGCGTTCTGGATTTTCACCAGTGAATGGGTGTCTATAGGCTGGATAGTAAAGGCTCTGTGCTGGGAGTCAACCAGACCCATGGCTTTGATTCATTAGTGGTTCTTCTATCCTTTGACTGGGGTCAGGTGTCGTACAAGCTGAGATGGTGTCTGCATTGGGGACCTATCAACTAATGTTTTTGGAAAATCTCACTTTGAACTTTTTACTTCATTTTCCAGAACTTTCTTTTCTGTTATATCTACCACATTATAAATTCCCCTGAAGGAGTTCAGGTGGTGAAAAAAAGTAGAGTTGACATTTCTTAAAA
The DNA here is from genome assembly GCA_036184795.1 of Tokudaia tokunoshimensis. Taxonomy (NCBI): domain Eukaryota; kingdom Metazoa; phylum Chordata; class Mammalia; order Rodentia; family Muridae; genus Tokudaia; species Tokudaia tokunoshimensis. The sequence goes on from BTHU01000003.1 coordinate 128,629,355, forward strand.
TAGTGTTTTTGTTTACTGGGAAGCATCAGTGGAAGAGGCCAGTAAAGACTGTGTTGTGTCAGTAAAGTTCCAGTGACAGACGGACATCAGTGGCACCAGCGAAAACCTCCATGTCTCCCAAACCTGATAGTTTCTTTCTGTTCCTGTTGGCCAGCATATGTTTTAAAGACTTTCCAGGGTGGTTGTTTCTGTTTAAGGCACATCATCTGTGGAATTCTGAAATACACACCAGGGCTTTGAAATCTCTGATAAAGTTCCCGTTTCAGCATTAGGAGGGTTTCAAGCACCTCAACAGCCGCTTGGCCATCTGTAAATAAGACGTTCAATGAGCAAAACAGCATAAGGAAGGCGTTTCACTCACTCTTTCCATTTCGTCCATCCACATCATCAGATTTCAAGATGACAAATATGGAAAGGGTGTGAGAATACTTTTAAAAAATATTATATTTTGAAACTTGGACCCAAGTTCAAACACTGAATTTAAAGGAAACGTATGAATCGAATCTGAGTTATTTATTGTCTTTGTCAACTTTTAGAGATGAAATTTACATTGGAGTAAAGCAAGTTCAAGGCTGCCCTTGAGCAGCAATGGCGTGCATTCTTCCTTTGAATTGCTTGAGTCTTGCCTCTTACATGCTGTGTTGGGGATGATGGGCCCTGGACCCTGGGCAGACATAAATATCAACCTTACTTTACCATTGCATCCCTCTGTCCTCTCCTGGATCATTGGGTCGAAATGTGGCTGACTAAGCCAAATGACACAAATCTTATTATTTCAGTCATGTCCAAAGGGGTTCCGTTTGAAAACTGACCCGGGAAAAGAAAGCCTGTCCCCATCAGGTAGTAGATACTGAGTCAGTGAATCACAGGATGTCTAGCACCAGAGTGTCAGGAAAACTATTTGTTACAGTCATGGCCAAAATCATTCCACTCCACTGCTACACACACACACACACACACACACACACACACACACACACACCTGTCTACCAGAACTTCACAGATACACAGGCAGGCCTATAGACAGATGTCTTGAGTTAGCCAAGTCCTTCTAAAGAAGACAGGGCTTGTTGTGTATTTTTGAAGACCTACCTGAATTCAAGTCCCTGACACCTACCTACATAAGAAGTGGGTGTTGTGGCGTGCCTGTAACCCCAGTAATATCCAGTGCTGAAAGTGTATTGAATGGAGACAGGCACACATGGGCGGTTCATGCTTCACCAGCCTCGCTGAAAGCATAAGCTCCAGGTTTATGAAAGACTGTGTCCCAAACACAATGTGGAGGGAACAGGGAGATGGCTCAGTGGGTAGGGTCACTTGCAATCAAACCCAAGGACCTGAACTCAGCCCCTGGGACCTACATAGTAGAAGGAGAGAACAGAGTTTCATAGGATGTTCTCTGACCTCCACACAGAGATGGCACATGTATCCTCACCCACACACAATTAATACATGTACAAATAAACAAGTTAATGGAATTTTTAAGAAGTGTGAGAGTTAGAAGAGGAAGGCAACCAATATCAACCTCTGGCTCTCATCTGTGTGCTTATGAGCACACACGTGCACACATGCACACACAAACGTGTACACACACAGATGGGAAGAGGGAGAGGGAGGAAGGGGTGGGAGAGAGAGAGAGAGAGAGAGAGAGAGAGAGAGAGAGAGAGAGAGAGAGAGAGAGAGAGAGAGAGAGAGGAGAGAGAAGGCTTATAACACAGAAATAGAGAAAATTGTGACTCAGGGTCCTGTTGTTTTATTTCTGGTCCTGTTATTCCCACATTTCTTTCCCAGGTGCCAACAGTAATAAAGAGTAATGGGAAAGGAGAGAGAAGGTGTGAATACATGGGTGTCTATCTGTCTGTCTCTCTCTGTATGTTTGCCTCCCCTCCTACCTCCTGTGTGTGGGCATATCACTGTCAGTCTTGTCTTGTCTGTCTGTCTGTCTGTCTGCCTGCCTGCCTGTCTGTCCATCTCTGTGCATGTTTGTGTATGTCTCCCCTCCACCCACCAGTGAGTGTCCACCTCACTGTCTGTCTGACTATCGCCTGTCAGACTCCCAGAGTTTTATCCAACCTCTGGCACAATGCAGCCTCTATAGAAAAGATATTAGGAACAAAAAACAAACTTGAAGATTCAGGAGCAGGCGGCCAGAATTATGAAGAAAAACATTCAGAGGATGCCATGAAAAACATCTGGGGATTGTAGAAAGCCCGGCAAAGAAAATGTTTAATTATGCGCCGTATGCAAAAGTCATCATGTTTAGATTGATACTGAAGACTGAGACTGCGTGGGGCTTAAGTAGTCCACAGTGGTGCATCAATCTCTTTACTCCTTTAGAAATGATGTTTTTCTTTCAGTGATGACAAATGCTTTCAAACTGTTAGATCAGGCTGCTATAGTGATGCGTGGGCTTTAATGAAGTCCAAAGTCACTAACGAAGTTTCCAAAAGAGCTTCTCAAGGTCTTCCAGTTAGATCTCTTTGCCTTTCTTGGCTGATTTCTTCCTTACCCCCCACCCCAGACATTCTCCTGCCCCCTCTCAGAATACAAAAGTTGCCTATACTGGTGGTCCATCTAAGAGCCTGGTAGGTCCTTAAAATGGTGCATTTTGAGAAGGCTTCTCATTTTAAGACCTTATGAGTTACTACTAACTTTCCAGTGTTAGTTACAGTGTTTTTGATTGCTCAATAGTTCACATTAAAAGGCACACCAAGCATTTGTCTCCTTTTTACAAATATGAAATTATTTCTGTTTGCCAATGATCCTCTTATGTCTTTATAACTGTGTAGGATCATGATTTTATAGAGCATTGAATTCATGTCAGGAGAGATATAGGGAAAGGAACAGTCCAAGATGGCCATGGATGTAGCTTCCCTGCTTGCTCAGTAGACACACACATAATGTGAACCAAGAGTGGTTCACATTTAGTTACCTGTATATGAAAATTATTTTATAGTAACATAAGTTAAATCATTAGGAAGGTAGGTTTGTGGCATCTCAGAGTTAAGGGAAAGTGATAAACAGATTTAAAATGAAAGCCAGATTTGAGTGGGTATGAGACCGAGGGCAAAATAACCTGGCATATTTATCTGAAAGTCTGCACTCATCCCAGGGAGGCCAAAGCCCCTTCTGTTGCTGCATTTCACTTTGCAGAATTTTATGGACTTAAGCACTTGGGATTTTGAACCTCATTTATTGGACCGGGCCTCTTTAAGTAAACATGTGGCTTATGAATCAGTGGACAGATTTGTTACTCACACTTGAATGTGTCAAAACGTTTCCCTAAGTGTCAGTAGGGCTTACTGCCATAAAAATATAAAGCTCCGCCCACTGCCTTCACATCTGTCACTTCTCATTTTCTCTATATGGTTGGAAATTACAAATGACCAGGCCTGTAGGTATTTTCAACAAGATGGCAGACTCCAGGAACCCAAGGGGTTTACCCATACGCCTCTCTGGAAGTAGACTCATTCACTACCTGATAGGGACAGTTTCGGATTCTCATATAATACATGGAATGCAGGTTGTTTTCAGATCTAATGTATTCCTCAACTGTGGATCCTGAGACAGCCATTGTTTGGCATTTTCCTCTTGAGTCTTCTCATCTGTGGGAGCGAACTCCACAGCTTCTCACAAAGAGCCACCTGTTTCTGGGTTTACACAGGATATGTTGGATTTATGTAATACAATAGGATCAATTTAATTATGCTTTTCCTTAAGTACAACTCTACCTAGACCTACTTCACTCCCCGATACACGCTCGATTTTTATAGGCAAAACAAAACAAAACTGCCAGTCCTGACTTGACTTATCTTTATGGTATCGTGCTACTCCAGTTTCTTCTAATATGCATTAAAGGCTGTAGACTTTCAGTATGAAAAAAAATGGCTGTTCCGAAGTCCCCACAGCCCTTGTTATTTACAGTGTTTCAAAGTATTCGAATTACTACAAAAGATTTACTCATATAGCAGAGTGTGTAAAATTTAAAATCAATAAAGTGTATAAATTTCGGGTGTCTCTTTGAATTGATTCTTTATTCCAATAGCTCAGTGCTGTGATACCGTATACTTTTTTTTATTTTAAAAAAATGTCATCACCCCAGTAATAATCTCTAGACTTTTTTTCCCGGAGCTCTGGGGCAGTTTGGGATTTCTGATATGATCTTTCCCTACAGCTGTCTCAGACAGTGGCTGCCCTTGGACAGCTTCTAAAAATGAACAAGCAGATGAGAGTTATCAGTGTGTTTCCCTGGAGGTTGAAATGCAAATGTTTTCTTTCGATGGGGAGACAGCTGGCCATTTGCTTTTGCGGGAGAAGAGAGAAAGCTTTGAAGTTTGGATGTCCTAGCAGCGGTGTGTTGAGCTCATAATACATCTTAATTTTTTGAGATCGAAGGAGTTAGCTCAGTTCTCTGTCTCGTGACTGTCAGGGCATTGCTTTGCTTGCAGTTAGACAGCCAGTGTTGGGCACCAACCACTGCATCATTGGACCCAACTGTTTCCTCGCAGTGTATTTACAATGATGACTCTTATCTGATTACCGAACTTACACCGAACTCTGCTTTATTTCTACCTGTAGACATAAAGATAATTCAAAGAGAAGGCAGCGAATCCTCTTCGCTCTCACTGTTGCTCTATTAGGGTCTGACTCACAGTGCTGTCTGGGTCCCAGAGCCGAAAGTCTTGAGCTGACCTTAGTTTCTGGAAACGCAAAATGTTAAACACTAACATGCCAGCGTAATCTAAACTTGCTTTCATTTCTTAATGGCCCTCTAGGCCTGTGAAGAACACAGGCGGATCACTGCTTACTTAGGCACGGGAACTGGAGTACCCATAGCTGCATCAGGTATTTTCCCTCGCTGAACCGAGGCTTTCTAGCCAATCTCTTAAATTATTCTTCCTCTTAGACTTGTTTAGTTTAGTGATTGACAGAGCCCCCAACCAAATACCAGAGGATCTTGATTTGAATCCCAGCTCACCTTACTTTACTTTGTAAGATCAGTGCAACTCTTTCGCATGGTCTGTGCTTGTTAAGTGGGGATTAAGGACTTTGGGTCTACCTCACCGAGAGGTTATGAGTAAGCACAATGCATCTCAAAACCCAGCACACGTGGAAAACTTCAGCTTGTACACTCTTCCATCCAGCAAGGTTTATTTCTAGAAGAAAAAAAAAATCTCTGACTGATAGCTTTAGGGATAAGGTAGCCAGATATAATACAGAATGCACAGTCAGCTGAATTCCAGATGAAAAAAATTACATATATAAAACATATAAAATTTAATAATATATATAGAAATGCATTTGTGTTTTATATAAATATAGGTGTATCAAATAAATGTACTATGTATATATATTATATAAATAATATATATATGTATATATGAATATATATGTATATATACCAATATAAAGTATAATTATATACCATGAAATATCTGGGAAATACTTGTAAAAATATTGTTGTCTATGAATCATATTTAACTGGATGCCTTGCATTGTTTTTGTTTGAGAATTTTACACGTGCATGTAATGTCTTCTGGTCAAATTCACTCCCCCTTCCCCTCAAGTTCCTTCCCTATGTTGTTCCATCATTTCCCCCTCACAACTTCATGAGTTCTCTTTAAAAGCCTATACAGTCCCCTTAGTACTTCCTACTCATGCATGGGTGTAGGACCATCTACTGGAGCATGTGTAGTCTTTCAGGGGCGGCATCCTTGAAAGAAATTCACTATCCTCCCTACTCTTCCCAGAGTCCATCAACTACTGACAGCTTCTTAGCTAGAGGCGGGCCATCTTGATGCCCTCCCGACCCACGCTTGGATTTTAGATGTCGTGATCTTGTGCAGGTCTTGTTCATCAGCCACAGCTGCTTCCTGGTGTCTTGGGTTTGTATTTGCTAAGCAGGCAACTCTATAGCTTCTAGTGAGAAGTGTGGCTGTTTTTATCATATGGACAACCTGGCAGCCTGAAGAAGCGGGGGAGGGGGGGAAAGTGTGCACAAGGAAGCTTCATGGTTCTAGCTAATGTAAAACTTAGCACCGTGTTAAGTGCAGCATTTTGCCTTGTGTACACATGCCAGATTGACTCAAGTATGTGCGGTATGAAATGACAGATTTAGTCAGGTGGTTCTTTCTTTCCACAGGTTCTTTGTGAGGGTGAGTTTGATGGGGAATTGCCCCTTGGGAGGCTGCTGTGCTATGGACAGATACTGATACATCTGGGAGATGGCCTGTCTTCCCCACTGAAGAACCAGGCTGTGAAATCCTCTGACAGAATGAGGCACCTCTGTCCCAGGAGGAGGGCGAGGTCCTTCCTGACCTCTTGCTGTCCCTGGGTTCAGTGCTCAGACATCTGTGTGGCCCCTGCTTGAGTTTTGCCTGGACTTGTCTGGGAGGACAAACTCCTTTGGATGCTATTCTGTTTAGTACAATTTTGTTTGTTAATATTCTATAAAAAGAAAAGGTAAAAGAGTTCAACAATGCTCACTTTATCACTAACTTTAAAGAGACAAGTATGAAAAAAGTGACCTAAATGTGATGTAAAACTCTTCTTCCCGAGACCTGCTGTGGTGGGATAGTCTGACAGGTGTTGACAACTGGGGCTCCCATTCCCTTAAGTCTTCAAATGCTAGAGCTGGTAACAAGTGCTGGAGACTTTACAAGTAGGTAAGGTTATGGGGCAATTTTTATATACCACTTATTGACTCTGTTCACCATTTCAGTGTGTAGCTTTAAAAACCTGACAGTTGCTAAGTGGTCTCTTGTATATTAATTGATGACTGACTACCTTGAACATAATATGTTCCCTCTCTGTACTGCTTTATATCAACCAGGTCTATGCCTCATTCTTCTTTATCTTGCATTTATATATGTATGGCCACATATAAAGTCTTGTAAATACCCAGAATCAAGATGCCAGGTTTAGTGCCAGAGCTGAGACTATCTGGCCATCACTGAGCAGATTCTAGATTGGCCAGCGTACTCTCCTGGGGTCTTATCTCACACAGTGGCTCTTATGTGGATACCTCTTCTGTGTTCTGGAGCTGTTGGCTTGGTCCCTATAAACTACTGCAGATAGGTGTACAGTCTATCATACATACGGTCACCGCTAGCATTGACAGGACTGGGAATTTACAGGAACACCATGTCCCCCCTGCAGGATGCTCTATAGACCTGAATGACATGAGGGTGTTGATACGTACATCTGCAGGTGGATTCTTGGTACCTTAAGGAAAGAAACTAGAGTCTCAAGTGCAGAGTCAATGATCACACTGATGCTTGTACGGTGTACACTTAGCACACATCTCTACACTGGTTTGCTGTGGGAAGCCTGGCAGTGCCACCTGTATGATGAGAGAGAGCTTTAACTGTAGACTCCACTAGGCCCTGCACACAGAAACACTAGAGCATTCACTTACATGCCCTTTCGTTTCTAAAGCAAGTATATTAAGGTTCACCTTAAATAAGTGTTCTCAGTTTTTAGCATGCATTAGAATCCCTGTTCCTTTCAAAACATAGCTTTCTAGATCCCACCCATAAGGATTCTGACTCAGTAAGTCTTAGGAAGTCCCCAAGGACATGCACTTCTGATGAACTCCCAGGAATGATCTGGGGACATTTTGGAAGAACATCATAGCCACATGAGATGGAACTTAGAGGGTCTGCAGAGATGCTCACTTAGCAAAACACTTGCCTGGAAAGTATGGGGACCTCAGTTTGATTCCCAGAAACTAAGTTTTTTTCTTTCTCCTCCTCCTCCTCCTCCTCCTCCTCCTCCTCCTCCTCCTCCTCCTCCTCCTCCTCCTCCTCCTCCTCCTCCTCCTCTTCTTCTTCTTCTTCTTCTTCTTCTTCTTCTTCTTCTTCTTCTTCTTCTTCTTCTTCTTCTTCTTCCTCTTCTTCTTCCTCTTCTTCTTCTTCTTTTAAAAGGACAGGCAAGAAGGCACATGCTTATAATCCCAGTGCTGAGTGAGCAGAGACAGGTAATTCTCTGGGACTCTGTGGCCAGCCAGCCTAACCAAGTATGTGGCCAGCTTTTGTCTTCTAGCTTCAGGACCCTAGTTGACTGGGTTTTCCTGACTGAGTCAACCTGACAAAGCAGCCTCTCTGTCTTGTTATTCGAACTCCAGCTATATTTTTTAGGTTTGAAATGGTTTCCTCTGTGATTCCTGCTCATACTAATAGCGATTACTCTATCACTCACTGAACGTCATTTACCTGTCACAGCCTGTGTGTACATTTTAATTTCACACTAATCCAAAAGCTGAGTGATTTTTATCTGCGCTAAACACCTTAGTAACTGGGGGCTCAATCACTATCTGACTTCCAAACTGAGCACACAGGATGAGAAAGAGTGAATAATGGGGTGGTAGAGGTAGGCTTCAAGACTTATTTTGCTAGATATCTGAGCCACCACATCATACATGCTTCCTGCTTTTCTACGTAGCATGTGCACTGCTATTTTACATTGAGATTTTAAGATTTTTGCAGTGGTTAGATGGTTGGATAGCACAGTCCTTTCGATGTGATCCCAGTTGCTACTTCACAAAATGGAAGGAGTAAATGGCTAGGATGAGGAATGAGATAGCGCCAGAACTTCTAACAGATAATGCCACTTTATGTGTGAAAGCATTACTTGCTTGCCAAGATGCTTTTATATGAATGATCTGGTTTACTGATGGTCACACTCCTCCAGGTATGAGTCATATTAATATTGGATAGGATAAACATAGTTAATTGCCTTCTTTCCAAGGCAACTGAGACTTAGAGGGAAGGAGACTCAAGGAGGTGCGAGACTAAGACCTGGAGTCCACTGATTAGGTTAGGCTGACTGCCAAGAGCCTAGGGGACTTGCTCCTGGCCTCCGGGGTTAGAACCTAGGTGCCTAGGCTTGCCCAACCACACTGAGCTATCTCCACAGCTCAGAGTCTAAGTTTTAAGGTTCTATGTAGATCACCGCAGTTGTTTTTAAAACTAGCAAATCTTATTCTAGATGCTTTCAGTAAAAAAACTAAAATCCCATTCTGTACTTAGGGAAGTATTCCCATTTCTTTCCTATCAATCAAGGAAGGGAAAAAGGCAAGAATTTGTCACTCTGGCTGTGAAGTTTAAGAGGGATTGATCCTTTCTTGAAGTGACTATGGACATGGGAAACATGGTAGCCTACCAAGAAAAAGCAACAGTAGAAATTAAGTGAAAGTTAAATGTATGTGCATACGTATTTAAATAATCAGGCATTTGAACTTGTAAGGGCTGAGTCAGCTCTGATTGCCATGAATTTCACTAGGTGGCTTGTCTGTTATCCTAGAGGCCTAAGGAGGTAGAACTTGGCGATGGAATAGGACTGGGGAAATGAGTAGATTGGGTCAACATTCTTGTGCTTACAAAAGACAAAAATGCAATTCAGATTTATTCGTCAGGCTTGGGGTAGGTTGGTGCCAACAGTGCTGAATTCAGGAATCCTGACATCATCATGGCTCAGAGTCGCTTTCCATCTCTGTGCTTGGATTTTTTCCATGTTGCTTACATTCTCAGGCCATCTCTCTTCTGGTTGTCATTCCGGGAATCTCATTGCCAGTAAAAAGAAGCGCTCAGCCCTTCTCAGTGATTTTCATGGAAGTGCAGAACATAGACTGTGGCCTGGCCTGGGTCCCATTTCCAACCCTGAACCATTCATAGTAGCCATGGGTGAAATGTTCCTATTGTCCAGGCCTACATTGTATGCTGTCTTTGGGAGTCTGAGTGAGACAGGATGGAGTCAACCCTGAACTCCAAGTCTCAGTGGGTTGGGAAAGGCCATCTGCAGGAAAATATTTGCTTGGTTCACAGCAGAGTGGATGATGACCAACCAAAACTCATCAGTGCCCCCTTGTGCTTGTCAAACAGTCAGCAGTCAAACAAAGAAAACAAATAAAAACAAACAGACAAACAAGGAAACCTAATCAAACAAATAGCCAACAGGAGAAGGAGCGTTTGCTTTTAAAGACCAAATGTCCTTGAGCTGTTTGTCACCTGTTTAGGCATCTGGCTCTCTGAGCCAGAGACCACGCTGAACCCTGTCTTCCCTCATCTTTATTTAATAAAGAGTTCCTTCTAAAAGTAATGTCTCTGGAAAGAGTCAAGTACTAAGTCGGGTGTTTTAGAATAGAGCGCAGGATCATACCATGCTGCTTTGTATAAGGAACTACTTTGGTTCTTGAAGAGTAAAGTTGCACCCTTTAATCTGTGTGAGACTTTACACAGCTGGGTACTTGCATGCAAATTGGATGTATTTAGCAGGTTTCCACTTAGCCAATGTTTCTGTGCCCCGTCTTCATCTCACCATACTCAACATGGCAAACGTCTAACGGCTGAGGCCCTCAGATCTACAGCAGTTAGTATGCTGGGTGAGATTCATTCTCAGAATTATTTCACATCTCACATAAGATGATTCCCTAGGTTTTTTCCTGCATGTGTATGCATGTGTTATACATGTGGTGTGTGTGTGTGCTTGCATGCATGCTCACGTGTATATGTTCCCGCACGTGCACCTGCACGTAGAGGCCGGAGGTCAGTGTCAGAGGAGTAGTTCCTCATGCACCTTTCTCTGTGCTCTTGGTTTTAGAGGAATGCTCTCTCCTTGGTCTGGATTCACTGATTCAGTTCGGCTGATAAGCCTTGGATCTGTTTCTCTCCTTCCTCATTACTGGGATCACAAGAACACACAGTAGCTTTGGTTACTGTGGACTCTGGGGTTAGAACTTCGCTCCCCAGGCTTGCTCAACAATGCCCTCACCAACTGCACTATCTCCTCAGTCCCAAGCCTTCAGTTTTAAGGTGTAGACAAGGGAAGTTATTTTTAAAGTCAGTCAGGGTCAGGGAAGGTTGGTACCTACCTGTTTTCCTGAAAAAAGTAATCCCATCCAACACTTAGGGAAGTATTTCCATTTTCTTTCCTAATTATGGAAAGGGGAAAAGGCAAGAATTTGTCACTCTGGCTGCCAGGGTGAGGGAGGGACCCATCCATTCTTGGAGTGGGTATGGACATGGGAAGCATGGGGGAGGGGAGAAGCAGCAGCAGAAAGCAAGTGAAAGGGAAGTATATGCACATGGATATTTAAATAGTCAGGGATTTGAACCTATGAAGGTCGAGATGCCTCTGGTTGCCATGATTTTGGACTTGGTGGCCAGATCTCGCAGTGAGTCCAAGTGCCAGATGGATGGGGCATCCAGACCCCAGCAACAGTGCTTCCGATGTTTATTTTTTTAAATGAACGTTTTGAGGGATACTTCCACCCCTAACGGGGGGCTAGGTGTCTTTAAGTTAATTTGGAGGTCGCCAGAACTATATTTTCAGTTGCTTTCTTCAGATAATTTTGATTAAGTCGCTCTGTATAGTTAGCTGTCTTGGTGTCTTCCTTTTCTGTTGGGATAGATAAATTCCTTTAGGATAAGGGCTCTGTATGTCTTTTCTGTTGGGATAGATAAATTCCTTTAGGATAAGGGCTCTGTATGTCTTTTCTGTTGGGATAGATAAATTCCTTTAGGATAAGGGCTCTGTATGTCTTTTCTGTTGGGATAGATAAATTCCTTTAGGATAAGGGCTCTGTATGTCTTTTCTGTTGGGATAGATAAATTCCTTTAGGATAAGGGCTCTGTATGTCTTTTCTGTTGGGATAGATAAATTCCTTTAGGATAAGGGCTCTGTATGTCTTTTCTGTTGGGATAGATAAATTCCTTTAGGATAAGGGCTCTGTATGTCTTTTCTGTTGGGATAGATAAATTCCTTTAGGATAAGGGCTCTGTATGCCTTTTCTGTTGGGATAGATAAATTCCTTTAGGATAAGGGCTCTGTATGTCTTTTCTGTTGGGATAGATAAATTCCTTTAGGATAAGGGCTCTGTATGTCTTTTCTGTTGGGATAGATAAATTCCTTTAGGATAAGGGCTCTGTATGTCTTTTTTTGTAGTGAACTCTCAGTACCCAGCACACTGCCTAACTAAATGGATGGGTAGAATTCCATGGGCTCCCGTTAACCTATTATTGTTTGGGGACATTTTTATGAGCTACACTCTACCCTGGTATTGCTAATGTTTTGAAAATAGCAGTAACTCCAGAGAGCTTTTCCCCTTTGTCTAATAGACTGTTGAAAAATTTTAGGGCCCAGGTTACATTCTTGGCTAGTTTGAGAAGAAAATGTCAATGCATAAAAAAAACCCCTGGAGATGATTCTTTCCCTAGATATGGGTTCTGGGATAATCTATCAGCAACTTATTTTTTTCCCATAACTCAAAATGTCTACAGTGCAAATTGGGTTAGTATTTACAAATATAGAAGACATAATCTGCTTGAAAGTAGCAACAAAACTCACAGTGCTTAGATAAATCCATCCTTTTATGAATGGCCCTCAACTCTAATTAATCTCTCACTGATATTCAGCAGCTGGGAAGAATTTCTTTCTTTCTTTTTCTTAATAATTAATTAATTAACTAACTTGACATTATGATTGCAGCCCCCCTCCATCCTCTACTTCCAGTCCCACCCTTACAATCCCTTCCCCCATTATGCCCTCCACCTCTCCTCAGAGAAGGGGAAGTCCCCATTGGGCATCACCTCACCCATATATATATATATATAGTTGCAGCAGGACTAAACACATCCTCTCTCCAACCAGGTAGTCTAGTTAGGGGAAGGGAATCCAGTGGCATGCAACAGAGTCAGAAACAGCCCTGGGAAGAATTTCTCAGCTTCATTTTCTCCCTAGGTTAAGAGGCTTGTCTGGAAGTAGCCAACAAGATTTAAGAAGCATCAAGGGCCCCTTCAGCATTTAGCTCTTGATCTCTGATCTCCCTAGGGCTTCCTGCAAAGGCAATGATGATTATAATTGCTTACTTATTTATTAATTATTCTATCTATCTATCTATCTATCTATCTATCTATCTATCTATCTATCTATCTATCTATCATCTATCTACTATCCATCTTTGCTACACAGCTCCTGGTATTTTAGATGCTTATTTTGATCACTGACTAGTGTTCCCTAGAGCATTATTGGTGATGACAGCTGGTTACTTTCAGGTAACTTCAGTTGTTTGGTGACTTGAGAAAGTTCCTATTGCCCATGCCACAACATGACTTCCTAACCACCTGCAGATGCTGTCTTCATTTACCTGGACATTGCTGCATCTGTCTGCTATTGCTTATGGTTTGAAAGTATAGATTGCTTATGAATTCAGTTGCTTTGCTGATCTAAAGTAAGCAGGGTCCAGTTTCCACTATGAGATAGCTCTTATAGAATCAGAAAAGATTAATTCCTTGGTAGACAGTCAGGAAACTATTCTTGTTTCTTTGGCATTATATTCTGTATTCTAAACCCATACAGAAAGCAAACTGTGGGAGAGGTTCTGTAGCACAATGAGTCTGAGCTTGCTTCTGGAGTCAGACCCAGCTTTTCTCTCCATCTGACATGTGGGTTGGTAACACTGAGCATAAAGTACAGGACAGCAGCAGAGAATATAGCTGTGCACAGGGCCTTTACATCAATCCATGGATGTTGCTTTTACTGACTGCTAATGAGTATTATTATACAATTATAAAAATTATAACTTGTTTAGTTTTACTTAAGTTTGTTTTTAAAAACTTGAGACATAACTTCATGTAGATTGGACTAGCCTGTAGTTGATGGTAATCTTCTGATTCTCCTGTCTCTGCCTCCCAAGTGCTGGAATTATACGCAAAGTCACCACCATCAGTGTTCGTAGGCAGGGATGGAACCTATAGCCTTGTGCATGCTGGGCAAGCACCTTGCTGATCGAACCTCATCCCTATTCTCCATCTTGCTTATTAAGATTGAACATTAGGAGTATTAAGTGTTCAAATGGTAGTAGCCATATTTCTGGTTATTTTCTTTAAATATTTTTCATGCAATTTGAACTTTAACAGCATTACTCAATATCATATGTGTGTATGTGTATGTGTATGTGTATGTGTGTGCATGTGTGAGGGTATATGAATGTGTGTATATATAGGTGTGTGAGTCTGCATGCATGTGTGAGTGTATGTGAATATGTGTGTATATGGGTGAGTGAGTGTGTAAGTGTGTATGTGTGTGCATGTGTGAGGGGATATGAATGTGTGTAGATATGAATGTATATATATATGGGTATGTGAGTCTGTGTGCCTATGTGAGTGTATGTGAATATCTGTGTATATGGGTTTGTGAGTATGTATGTGTTTGAGGATGCTTACATTCTTTCAGGAAGAGGGAAGCTAGAATACTAAAGAGATGCTTCTTAGAGTTTGTTCATAAAATTCGCTTTTCTTTAAGCAAATACTAAATCTGGTGTTTGAAAAAATGCTTTGTACTATTTTTGAGGAAATTACTATGCAGTGTTAATATATTTATAAGCATGGGTAAATCTTGCAAGGCCTTCTCTCATGCAGAGGCTCCTGGTGTGAAGCATGATGGGACAAGACACAGGAGGGATGCTTCGACTTTAATGTTCAAGCTTTTGTTTTCAAATTTCAAGCTACCGAGTTTAAATTGTTAAGCCCCCTCCCACATGAAGGAAGGATTTCATTTCCAGATGTCTTGTTTGAATGTGAAAGAGAACCCTCTGCTATATTTTCTTCTTGATTATGAGCTTATGTAGGGACCCAGGAGACAGAATAGTGTGGTAGGAGAAAACAGTGTGGTGCTCCAAAAAAAAAAAAAAAAAAAAAAAAAAAAGAAAAGAAAAGAAAAAAAATTAATGTCTTGGAGTCAGGACAAACTGAGGATAAAAATCCTAACTTCTTTAACCTGCTAAATCGATTACCTTAAATTTTCTCCCCTGTAAAATGGAGATAATGTTGACTTTATATGGTGACACTGAGTATTTACTTTGTGTCAATAAAGGATAGCTGCTGTTTGTCTGGGCTGCAGGCCCTGCTGGAGTTGGCCAGTACCCAGCTGCCCAAGACATGGGCCGGCACAGTGGATCGAGTTTGCTGGGAGTCATAGAAGCATAGAATAATATTGTTCCTGGGGTCTGGCCTGGGGCACGATCCCCTAGCAGATCCCCTTGGCTTTGCCTCTAGTCCTCTCCTTCTTTGTGTAGAAGGACACAGGAGCAGAAGGACCCAGGAGAGTTGCCATGGTACTGGAACCAAAGGTGAGGGGTGGCCTTTCGGGTGGGTGAGGGCTCTGCCTGGTTCTATCCTGGCTTCTCAGGAGGCAGCTGTTCTTCCAGCTGTCAGATATGGGGGGTAGGCTCCTATGGGAAGGCCTGATTTCTACTTTTCTTCTTTATTATTATGCTGAAATATCTGTTAAAAAAATTAAGAAAAGATCATTGACCAAAGAGGCCCAAATAATTATATTCCCTGTGCTTAGTTATTTTAGGAGTTGAATTGAATATGATGGAAAATTGACTTTCAAAGGTACCAGCTCTCAGGTATGTTAGGAGAGTAGTATACAAGTCTGATATGTAGGAAGCCCCAGCAGTGCTCAACCGGCCCCCAGCCTTCTCACATTACTAATGATGCCACCCATAGTACTGTCCCTTGCTGTGCCGGAGGAAGGGAATGGGGACAACTCCTGTACCCATTCCATGTGGCAGGCATTTCCACAACCAAATCTAACATTGTTAAACTGCAAATTGCCTTGTCTGGGACCCATACCTGAATGGAAGGCTCGGGTTGACCTCCAGGCCTCAGTGGTCAATGTGAGCAGGTGCAGTCTCCTTCCCACCCATCCCTGCTCCTTTTTCTGAGGGCTCGGGCTCCTGCTTAATTCTTTATCATCTGAGCCGCTTTCCCCTGCTCCCTGTTTCTTCTTGCAAGCTAAATCTTTAGCTCCTCCCCAGTCCTAGCAATCCACTGTTAGCAGGGCACCGGGAAGTCAGCACTGTAAATTATTTGGTAAAATGCTATTTTTTGACTCTCTGCTTAATTGTTGTTGAGATTTGGGTTATGTCATGGTCTCTTTTCTTGTTTGGAAAAGGTCCTTTTGACTGCCAGAATTCTAGAGGTCACTTGGACTCTGGGCCTTTGGACATGTCCAAACGCCAAAGTCGAAGCCGGAATACTGAAATGGTTTCTTCATGACCCTTTTAAATCTGTTCCTCCTCAAATTGGATTTTTGTTGTGTTTGGGTCAGTAAAGCATATGGCTCATGCAGCTACAGACAGGGCTGTTGTGAAATATCAGGTGTATTATTTTCAGAGGCGTTGGCCCTGGCTGGGACCCAGCTCTGATGGGGTAGTAAGCTGTACACAAGACAAGTTACAAACGTAGGGAACAGAAAACAACCCCCTGACAAATGGCAGGGCAGTTATTTTTCAGGGGAGGGGAGAGGCTGCAAGTGTGCCTGATGTTTTTAAAGCTCTTAATTATTAATCTTGTCTTAAGACTTACGAACAGAGCCATTAATGTGTCAATGCAAGCCTGGAAAATGGATGATCATTGTCCATCTTTAAACGGTGCTTACTATTCAAATGTGTCTGTAATGCATGCAGAAAGCCAGCTTCATCGTGCTCCCTCAAGGTTTTGCAGGAAAACAATTCATCCTTCCATTCATTCTTTTCCTTCTCTCCTTCCTCCCTCCTCCCCCTCAGTCTTGACCCTCCGTGTCTAGTCCTACTGCTTATTGATAAATATTCCTCTTGGTTATTTCACCACTGCCTAGCAGGCATAGAAAAAAAAAAGGAATGTCCAGTTGTACCATAGAAACATCTGAAAATAAGTTTCCAGAATTCAGTGGCTACGCAGCTCATCACAGTGAGCACAGCAGTTTAATCTCACACCTGGGGATTTTCATTCAGTTTTACTAAAACCTTAATTTTACCGCCTGAAGTCAAGCTTGCTGTCAGAGAGCTCCACATTCTACTCAACGAGTGGATTCATCTGCCTTTGCTCCGTGTGTATGCTCCATGCATGAGCAAAAAGGCCGTAATACGTCTTTACTGCAAACTTGGATCTTGTTCCTCATGACGTAATCTCCCACGAGCTTGGAAAGCTGGTCTGGAGCACAGAATGTTATGGGGTGCACACCTGTTCCGAGGGTAACAGGAGAAAGGTAGTTAACAGTGTTTCATTGTCATCCCGGGGCAGTGGAATAGGTCACACTTGGCAGAAGCTGGATCTGGGCCTGGAGCTACTTGACATTTTTATGTGACAAGTTAGAGTGTGAGATAGGATAGTCACAAAGGGTCTGTGCTTTTAGGTAAGACTGAGGCACCATGTTGACAGGTTAGTGCTTTTATCTATGCTTAGTTGTGGTTGGAGAGGTTAGACGGGGAAACTGAGGTAGCGGAAGCAATCCTAGTTGTGGTAATTCAGACTCCTGGCAATGGAAGTCATGAAAATGGGGTTGGCGGTGAGGGCGGAAGTGAAAAACAGGAAGTGGAATACTGTGGAGAAAGAAATGCTAAAAGAAGCGATTTTGTAAAATCTGCTTATAAATTTCATTCTTGTTTCATTCATTGAGATTTCCATTTTCATTCATTTACTTATTATGTATTGATGGATTAATTGGAAATGTATGTGAGTGTGTGTGTGTGTGTGTGTGTGTGTGTGTGTGTGTGTGTGTGTGTGCATGCATGTAGAGGTCAGAAGTGATCCTGGGCATCTTCCTTCATTGCTCTTCATCAGTTTTCTTTATTTTTGACAATTTCAATCTAGCTGCAGTGTATTGAGATTATGCTTACCTCCTGTTACCTCCAGCATTACCCTTCCTTTCCTTCTAAATGGTTCCCATCTTGTCTACAGGCTACAGAATCAGATAAAATGACATCCTTTAGTTCAGCAGCTATGAACAGTCATTAGCTTCTTAGGATGGACGAGGTTTCCTGGGAACAACTCCCCGTGATTGGCAGTAGAAGGACATGTGCAGTTCTGCATAGCTGTTTCGTGTTCATGGCTTCTATGTCAGCTCCTATATGGATGGGAGAGCCTTTTACATATTTATGTTTATACCCGTAAACTATTATTGCTCTCAGTTTTGGGCAAAGAAGCTCCTTTTTGCAGAAGGCAATGGTTACTTCAGACAGCTGTATCTAGCCAGAGTGCTGAGAATAAGTGGTAACGGACACTCAGCCTTAAATGGGCCATCCGTGCCATCCCCAACCTCCAAAGGCCTAGGGAACACTGCAGAAGAGGGCAGAAGGAATTTAAGAGCCGATACTGGGTGTGGTGGTACCTATCTCTGCCCTGGTGAAACAGAGCAGGTTAGATCTCTGTGAGTTCCGGAACATCTGGGGCTACACAGTGAGACCATCTCCCCTTTCCCCCCTCCAAGAGAATGAAGAAGAGTGTCATGAAATGATACCTTATCTTTTGGGACAAGATCTCTCACTAAACCCAGAGCCCACTGACAGGCTAGATCCTCAGCAAGACCCAGGCATCTGTCTGTTTCTGCACACCCCATCTCCACAAGGCACTGGGGTTGTAGAGCATGCTGCACCTCCCAGCCTCTTTAGAAAATGTGGGTGCTGGGGATGCAGGTCCTCATGCTCATACAGGAAGCACTTTAAGCAACTGAGCCATTTCCTCTGTCCTTTACTGGCTCATTCATCAGATACTATGAGTGACTCTGTCTATGACTCTCTTTGAAGAAAGCACTTTGAATATGTCACTTTGAAGAAAGCAATGAACAAGATGGAATGTCTTACCAGAATGAAGTACTGGGTCTGAGAAAGGAAGCTCTCAAAGTTGGGGGCAAGGAGAATGGTGCTTCTTCCATCCAGGATCAGAAGTCTGAGAAGGAAGAAAGCCCAGGTAGTGATTGCCCGCCCCCCCCCAGCCTCTTTTTGTCATAATGGACATTGTATTATTTATGCACCTCACAGAAATGAGGAAGAAAGAGAGATAAGGAGTTAAGGCTAAACTTGGACAATGCAAACTTGCCCATGGGTGGCTCTATATCAAAGCTCTGGGGCAGTGTTTCTCTACCTATAGGTGGCAACCCCATAGGGGTCACATATCAGGCATCCTGCATATCTGATATTTACATTTCAATTTGTAACAGTAGCAAAATGACAGTTAAGAAGTAGTAACAAAACAGGAGGAACTATATCACGGGGCCACAGCATTAGGAAGACTGAGAACCACTGATCAGGATTCCGTGAGCAAGGGAGGTGACTAAGCAAATGGCCTGGCAAGGCCGACAGGATGAGGAAGGGTATAGAGTCCATTGCTAGGAACAATGTTAGGCTAGGAATTCAAGTACAGCCAAGTTGTCAGCTGTTGTTCCGTCTAGGAGTGTACAGAGGCAGTCTTGTGAGCCGCTTGGAGCTAGACGTACGTACAAGAGAGCCTGGCACAGTAGAAGTCTCAATACTGCAAGAAAGCCAAATGAGTATGGCCCAAGCAGTTCACTTGATCGTCTCTGCCTACTTTTGTGAGCATCACGGGGACTTCAAGGTTTAAAGCAGTGGATCCAGAGAGGAGCCTTTAAAGACATTTATGTGTTGGAAGATAGGGAGCTATCACTGGAAAGATGGCAGTCGGTTGGGGTAGGGTGTGTCAAAGGAGCAAATGCTCTAAGTTCAACTTTTAGTCATCAGCTATTCACATGAATATGAAGAAGGTAAAATGCAATCAAGAAAAGCCAACTCCCCAGAATGTGGGTCAGAACCTTGGGCTGGGGCAGGAGAATTGACTTCTAAAGACTCATCTTTCCACCATGTATGTTGGCTTTCCGAACTTCATTAGGCTAATATATCCTTATTTGTAAATACAGGAATTTAACAAAAAAACCCCCAAAAAAACCCCAGTGGTTATAACTTATGATATTAACTATTATTTTAACCCACTGAAATTTAAAAAAAGTCTAAGTCTGGTGGATGTATATCTAGTGAACTACTTAACAAATTTAGCCCACATAGCTGATCTAAACTAAGATTTTTGTTTGTTTGTTTTAGAATAACCTGCTTGCTGATTCTAACACAAAAACATTTACAGAATAACAGGAATGCTGGGGAGATAGTTCAGTCAGGGAAGAGCTTTAACAGAAAGCATGAAGATCTGATTCCATCCCAGAGAGGTGCCAAGTACTCCTCAGTCCAGGGCTAGGAAGACAGAGGGCAGAGGGTCCCCAGGGCTTACGGGCTAGGCATCCAAGCCTAATAGGCAAGCCTCAGGTTAAGGAGAGACTAGTTTCAAAACACAACACGGGAACAGGGAAGCTCTTATGTAGTGAGCCTGGAGGCTGTCCTCTGTTCTACACACACACACACACACACACACACACACACACACACACACACACACATTCATATCCAACTGACAGCCCTGCCACACCCTGAATATACACATGGACACGAACAAAAATAAGGAGGATTATAAGAAACAAACCAGGTCTCTGTCTCTTGTGGGACTTATTGCTTGTGCTCTTTGGTGCTCTGTCTGTTTTTCCTGGTTCAGTGACTTAGGGTGACATTCGCCTTCCTGGGACAGTAGGTTTCCCAACACCTTTGTCTGCCCTTCAGGGATTTCAGATAACAGGGAGTAGCAATTTGACCTTCTGTATCTTGCTGCCTCTTGTTGCCCCAGTGCCGAGCAGACTGGATGAAAATGTGTCCGCAGAGATTAGATATCCCAGTGGCCACCCTGCACTTTTGTGCTCTAAAGCTATCTCTGGCATCAGTCGGTTCCCTCTGGTTTATCAGAGCAGAGTGCAGACAGATAACATCCTTGCCATGTGACCCTGACCTTTGTCAACCTTTGTTAAGGCTTCATGTGAAGTCAGGCCTAATGTTTGTAAACAGGATGTAATTAAGGCTGGGAACTGACAGGGTCTGACATTAAGACAATGCAGAGCTGGCAGGGACCGGTCTGTGAGATGGCAGCTTGCATTGTGTTCTAAGTGCCGTCGTAATAATTAGTGTCCTCTTGTCTGGAGGAAGTTCACTCAACTTGGATTAATCTGTCCCAGCATGGAGGCCATCCTTGGCAGGGCAAGTGTTTCCTCTGATAAACCTTAGTGCAGGGATGAGAAAGAAAGCAAAGTCTCCAAAGCAAACCTGAGAAAGTCAAGATGGCTGGTGACAGGTGCTGCCTAAGGATTAGAAACAGGAAATAGGCGGAAAAGTCTCCCTTCCCCTATTCTAAATCACAAGGTGAATGTGCTGGTTTGCAGGTTCATTGGTCAGTATTACAGTCACCAGGGTGTGCTGGTCTGATGCCCAGGGTAGGACGGAGGGAAATGTGTACCAAGAAGCCCAAGGAGAAGCTCCTTGTTTGACCTTAATTAGCCCCAAGTGTGTTACAGATTAGTGTGTGGTGTTTGAGGATTTTGATTTGTATGTAATTGATCCAAAGAAACTGAACTGATTTATCAGAAGAGAACTGAGCATCTTCTGGTAGTCAGCGCTGTACAAAGGGAATAAAGAGACGTTGAGACGATTTTCTGGGCTCCACTGAAAACATATGGGCCTGGCCTGGACAGACAGGCTACTGTCTGCAGCCTTTTGAGTTTGTTTAGATTCTCACTGACTCTTGGAAATCGTTCTCTATTTCAGGCGAAAAGGTACTATTACTAATAGCACCACATACAACAGTCAAAAAATGTGGAACTGACCAAAGTCTCCACCAGTAGATGAACCTGTAAATAAAACATGGTGTGAGCATACCAATGAGTGCTAGACAATCTTACAAGAAAGAGATTTCAGATTCATGTCACGGCAAAATGGGCTTTGCAAGCGCCATGTTAAATGAAATAAGCCAGATGCAAAAGGATCAACAATAACTGACTTAACATATATAAGGTACCTATGGTAGGTAAATATATAGAGACAATCAGTAGAACAATGAGTGATTACTAGGGACTCAGGGGGTAGGGGAGAAAGGGAAAGAAGTTTAATTAAAAGTGTAGAATTTCAGTTTATTATGATAAAAGTATTCTGGAGATTGGTGTTGCTGATTGTTAGACACTCACAAGAGTGTACTTAATGTGTCTGAACTTTATACAATCGCTCCGATAGTAGATTTCATCTGATTTATACTTTGGCCCAAGTAAAAACATTAAGCTGTTACAGAAGAAGACTCCTCAAGTTGTAGTGATGTAGTGAACAAGTTGTAGTGATAAAGTGAACAAGTTGTAGGGATTCAGGGCTTCTGGACCTTAACCGTCATATCAAGAAAGTGATAGGATCTCCACAGAGGCATCAGGAATTAGTGAAGAAATCCCCTCCTGGCATATGGTCTGTTAACTTTCAATGATTTGTTTTATTTGTGTGTGTGTGTGTGTGTGTGTGTCTGTCTGTCTGTCTGTCTGTCTGTCTGTGTACAGGTGTTATGGGGACTAGAAAAGTGCATTGGGTTCCCCAAAACTGGAGTGATAGATGGCTATGTGTCTTCTGACCTGGGGACAAAACTCCAGCCTTATACACAAGCAACAAGGACTCTTGGCAGCCCTGCCCTCTGTCTAGCCTCTGCTCTTAACTTTTAAAATAAGTTCTATTGTTTGCCCAGGGGACCCCAGGATGAAGCATGATAATAGCAATCATTTCTGGCATTTATCTGAATGCAGAATTTAGTGACTTTTTCTTGTACTTATTTTGTAAGTTTCAAAAGGGGTTTATTTGCATGAGACTCTTGTGAATATCAACTGCATAACTTTACTTTCTCATAACCGAATCTAGGCAGGATGGCTACAGGTTGCAACTAAAGCTCAGACTAAGCACTTTATTCAGGCACTGAATTTTCCACTGAGTTCAGTAACTGTTTTTAAAACTTCTTGATTATCAGTGAGTTGCCTTAAAAGACACATGCAGTTCCCAGTAACAGAATGTCCAGAGTCAAAGACTGAAGTATGCTTAGGGAAAGTATTTATTTAAAGAAAATTAGTTTATCTTTGTAGTTTCATGACATATAAATTAGTGTTGTCATTGCTCTAGCAAAATGCTTGACTAAAGCAACCGGTGGAAAGAGGGATTTTAGTTTGGCTCATGATTTCGTGGGAAGCAACTTGTCACATGGGAAGCCTGGTAGCAGGAGTGTCAGATGGCTCACTCTCTGGTCACAAGAATGAGATAGACCACTCTCTGGTCACATCTCACACAGAGCTGGGAAGTGGAGAGAGATGACTGCTGGTGTTCAGCTCACGGTCTCCTTTCTATTCTGTCTGGAACCCCAGACCATAGGATGGTGCCACCCATATCTAGAAAAGGTCTCCTCTTCTCTGTTAAACTTCTCTGCCAACCCCCTCATAGACACATCTTTGGGGACTCTAAATTCTGTCAGGCTGACCATGAAAACTAAGTATCACACATAGTCTTTTTCAAATCAGGAGATGCTGCAACAGATGAGAGGCTTGTCACTTGACTAAACATCCCCATTACCAACCCTACTTCCAGGACTGACAGGGTATGCGGGGGTGGGGGGGAGGGGCAGGAGGAAGGGGGGAGCAGTTGGCAAAAATGTGTGGCCATAGACATGTCTTTCGCTCAGTAACACCATGAGGTCAATTTTTAGGAGCTTAAACTTGAGAAAATAGCTCTTGTTTTTTTATGAAATGTACTATCAAAATTTTCATGTCACCAGGCAAGTGACTAATGACATTCACAAGGAAGATGAGAACAAGTGGCAACATGGTGATTTGGGGGTTGTCTTTTTTGGGTCTGACCACCATATTCAAAGACTACAGAGAGCCGAGGGAGGGGTCATTATAGAACTTGCGCATTCCTCACAAGCAGCTGTCATTTACCGTGTGCCTACAATGCTCAGTTTTATTTCACCTAGTTTATTTTTTTCCTTAAATCTTAAAAACCCCTGGAAATAATTACCTTCTCCATGGACCAAATGTTGAAGAGGCTAAGAACTTTCTCACAGTTAGTCACTGAGAAATGGTAGGGTTGAGTGTGAAACCGAAACTGATCTTACCTCTTGCTGCAATAGTAGAACATAATTTTTGGATGAAAATAAAAGAAAACCCCAAAGAATTCTCTTTTCTTTTGCTACCTCTTTCTCCTGAAAAGCAGCACCATCGTAATGAGAAAGTTAATATAAAACTCAATGATGAATTCCCTAGTAGGAGAGAGAACTATGTGCTTTTAAATAGCTGCACAGGCATGCACAAGGCACAAGCCTCCATCACCCTGACACGGACATTATGTTCAAGGAAAAGATAAGGGTTAGCAAATTAATTTGGCAATGGATTAAGTTTTTGTTACCCCAATTAAATCTCCCATTTTCCTACACGTGTTTTTAAGCTATATTTTAGGAGCACTGTTCATTTGAGAATTTATCATTTCTGAGGAGATAGATCTTCCCAGAGGTGATGTCTGAGTCACTTTGTGCTGAAAGAATAATGCTAGCCTAACAGATGGGTAGGGAAGAGACCTGGTCAACAGTTCCTGTTACAACCACTATGACCAAGACATTTAAAATCTTATCCAGACTACTCTGAGGGATGCATCTTGTATCCTAAGCAACAGAGAAGACATTGCCATGTTGTTGAAGGGCTAAACTTAGCTCTAAGTTGAATCCAGGAGACAATTGAACAGATGGGCATACAATCTTAAGAAGAAACAGCTGTCTACCTGCCATGACTTAGAAGCACACTGTCCACAGTCGGAGATGCCAGCAAATTAAGACCATGTAACTCCACTGAACCTAGGAAATCTTTTCTCACCAAATGCAATATTGTCTTTCCAGAAAACATTTTTCCACCCCTGTAGGATAGTTGCCATTTGTCAACTTCTGGATGAGAGTAGAAAAACGGAGAACATCTTATAGAATTAACTTCGATGCCTAAATACTGTGTGTGTATACTCATGTGCACATTTTTAAATGTAAGTGTATAACCCTCCTTCCTAAAAGCATGTGTGTGTGTGTGTGTGTGTGTGTGTGTGTAGAACAGGGATGGGGGTGGATCAAAACCAGTCACAACAGAGCATATAAGGCTTTTTAAAGATAGGTAAATCATTTTCTTTTTAAATGAAATTCGGTCTGACGGCATGAAATATGAACAGTAATTAAATGCACAGTCTGTGGGCCTTCTACACTTTAAAGTGCTTTGTTAAAAAGAAAAAAAAAAAGAAAGAAAAAAAAACCAAGAAAAAGAGTACTCACCTCAGACAGGCCAATTACCTAAGAATGATGAAGTTAAGAGCAAAGTCGCTAAATTTCTTTACTTGAGTGATCACAACGTCAGCCCACGATTAGTCCCCATGGCACCAGCAGGGATGTGGATGGGACACTTCCACTGGAAGACTTCAAATAGTCATTTCCTCGGTTAAAATAAAATCTGACTGCACTAAATAGACAGTTTTTAATCTCAATTGGACCTCTGAAGATTTCTCAAGCTGTTGTTGGCTGCTGCAGAAACAAATTTTTCTGCTTTGTTGATTAAACCAGTGGTCTCCACAACTGCTTATCAGCCCGGCAGAGCTGTTCTTTTTAATTAAAATTGAGCCACCACGAGAGAGCAATTAACAGCTAGTAATTACTGTGCTCTTCAGAACAGCAACATTTTGCCTTTCATTCCAATTATATAACGGACAAGTGGCTTTTTGATCTTCAAATTAGTGAGCTCTTGTCCTCCTTGTTTGGAGGCAGAATTGGCAGGTTAATGATGGCCTGTGGGGGCACTCTTTCCTCTGACTGATGTGAGCTCAAGCTGCCTGCTAAGGTAGCAGTGAGAAGATTTCAAACACCATTGGTCCACCCTTGTGATAACGATGGACATGCACACTTGCCTGCAAATGATTTTGATGAAGAGGAGAAATGTGCCCACATGTAGCCTCCCAATGGCTCCATGTGATTCTTCCTCTTATCCCGTGGTTGGAATTGACCAGCTAAGAAGGTACCTTGTAAGTGTTATCACTGTGTGCTCGTGTGTGTGCACACATACACGCATACACACACTACACATACACACACTACACATACACACTACACATACACAATATACACAACCCACACATTATACACATACACACACTATATATACACAATGTACAGAACACAAACATAATACACATACACACACTACACATATACACACTATACATATACAATGCACACAACACAAACATAATACACATGCACACACATATACACTATACATACACAATGCACACAACACACACATAATGCACATATATACACTACACATATATAATACACATATACATAATACACACACTATACATACACATATACACACCCACTACACATACACAATGCACACAACACACACATAATACACATATACACACTACACATAAATAATGCACACAACATACACATAATAAATATACACACTATACATACACACACTACACATACACACTATACATACACACAAAATGCAACACACACACACTACACATACACATGGAGTTATCATATAAGGTGATTAGCCATGTTAACTACTTTGATTGTAGCAATCATTTTACAATATGTACGAATGCCAGAACATCCAGTTTGAACTGCCTTGGACAGATGCACTTTCTATTTTTCACCTATAGCTGGATGAAGCTAAGAAGAAACCTCAAAGAGCTGGAATGTTGTGACACTCTGCAATGGCACTGTGCATTAGTTTGTGTCACTGTGACAGGAAAGGATGGACAGGTTTATTTGGCTCAAGCTTTCAAAGGGGTGTGACCCACAGAGAGGCTGTGCTGTGACAGTATGCAGCAGAGGCTTCTCTTATTGTGATGACTCAGGAAGCAGAGCGAGCAGGTTAGGACCAAGGGCAGGCATAACTTTCAAGGCCCCTTCCCTATTGCCCTACTTGTAGAAGTTAGACCTCTTAAAGATTCCATAGCCTTCAAAATAACACCATAAAGTGTCCGGGGCAGGGGGATAATCCACACTCAAACCGTAATACAATGTAAGGGAAAAAAAATCACCTGCTAGCAAAAAATCCCTGTTCTAGGACTAGGAAAATATTTAAACTCTTATTATTTTGAAAATTCTAGGGTATCGTACACTCTGGATCTAATGGATTCTGAATTGTTAATACTTTGTGAGCAGAGAACCTTCATTGATTAGCACATCTGGTATAAAGGAGGAGGATGTAAGTGGAGGAACTTGGTTGTTTTGTTTTTCTGTAGCCACTCCACATTTCACAGCAGAGGGAAGTTTGCTGTGCCACCCACCACTCAATCTCTGCAGATAAAGAAATTTTGATGCCGCCAGCCAGTGACACTGGTGTTGAGAATGTGAGAGTGAGGTCAAATTTGGGGGTCACAAATCATCTCATGGACGGGTTTCCTTTAACTGATTCACATGTACAACATGAAACATTGGAGTTTTGAATTTAAAATATATATCACTGGTAAGAATGTCTTTCGTTCACCCACCTTTATCACCCTTGGGCGGGGCCCCATATGTCTTAACATAAAGGCAGCTAGGCTAGGATGATCCTGTTGGCTTGAGCTAAAGACACATAATATAATATGAATGAAATTTGAGTTTATGAGTGTGGAATCTGGCTCGTGAGTTCTTTAAGCGGCATTCCATAAAGCACAAAGTGCATTCGAACGATGGTTAGGTGCACTTAATGGCCATTGTGTAATCTTTTCCTTCATAGTTCTGGGGGTGGAGCTCAAGCCGGCTCATTTGCCAGGCAAGCGTGCTGCAGTAGAACCACATCATCAGCCCAAAGCAAACTTTTAAGACGTACAGAATCCACTCTCTTTATGAGGACGAGAGCAATCGAGTAGGCAAATAGTTTAGTTACGTATGTGCCAGTTACAGCGGCGAACATCTTAGCTCTACAGTGGGTGTATACAGCAGCGATGCAGCTTGCTGACGTTAGTGCTATGATGGAGTCAGAACCCCAGTTAGAGTTAGGAGAGCTTGGCAAGATGAAGGTGCCTTCTCAGTCTCCTCTAGGACTGAGCGACAAATCCAGACAAACTCTGCACTGGTTTGTGTAGTCATTCAACTTTGAAAAGGGGCTAATTTTTAGAACTTCTATCAGCTTTTCCCTGAGACATCTTAAACAGCGTAGACCTTTGACTTCTTTTCAAAGATGCTCATAAGCTTCCAATGTTGAAGAAACATGTGAGCTCATCTTTAGTATGACTAAACTTG
This sequence comes from Tokudaia tokunoshimensis, assembly GCA_036184795.1. NCBI lineage: Eukaryota > Metazoa > Chordata > Mammalia > Rodentia > Muridae > Tokudaia > Tokudaia tokunoshimensis. The sequence continues at coordinate 128,657,356 of BTHU01000003.1, forward strand.
AGACTATTCAGCACAGAGTTTAAAACAGACTTTTACATATTGAAACAATTGATACTATTACAAGAACGATATTCACCACCATGCCTCATTAGCTCTACAGTCAATTCGACAGTGCTCCTAGGTGACGCTGGGAAGTCTTACACTTTTTCCTGCCAATACAAATACCTATACTTTGCCCATGAACTGAAGCTTTGGAGCCAGATGGGAAAAATAAGCTTAGGTGTGTCTCTCTTTTTTTCTAAACTGCTAAAGGTTTTAAAGAAATATTCCACATAACTATGTTTGCATCCACTGTTAGGCTAGGCAGTCTTTGCAAAAGGTTGCTTAGAAATATTGAGTTTTAGCTGTACATCTGTTAAAATGGAAATTCTGATGGATATATAAGTTACATTTTTCTTGAAATGTGTCAGGCCAGGAGGGTAATGAAATTTAGTGGAGAAAATTAAGGTTTCCTTTTCTCTTTTTAAGTCTAAAAGGATGTTTCTGGCTTTTTTTTTTTAATTAAGGGGACTAACTGTTCTCTTTTTCAGTCACTGTAGCATCCCAAATCTCTTCAAACATGTGTGTTTTGTGATTTTATAAACTATGCAGACAACCTTAGCTTGCTGCTGGCTAGCCTTTGTGCAGTGGTTGTCAGAGTATAGCTAGGCCTCTCTCTCTCTCTCTCTCTCTCTCGATATTTTATTTATTACATGTCAAATGTTGTCTCTCTTCCCAGTTTCCCTTTGGAAAACCCTCTATCCCATTCCCCTGCCCCTGCTTCTATGAGGGTGCTCCTGCACCCACCCACTCACCCACTCCTACCTCCCTGCTCTGGCATTCCCCTACACTGGGCATCAAGCCTTCACAGGACCAAGGGTCTCTCCTACTATTGATGCCAGACAAAGCCATCCACTGCTACATATGTGACTGGAGCCATGGTCCCTGCATGTGTACTCTTTGGTTGGTGGTTTAGTCCCTGGGAGCTCTGGGGGGTCTGGTTGGTTCATTGTCAAGCCAGTGGCACCCAGAGGGAGAAGGGTATGTTCTGGTACTCTTCAGTGTGGTGAGAGGGCAGAGGAATTCATGAGAAGAACGAGGGATTCACATTAAAGCTTTCCTGCTTTTCACATATGGACTTGGTCTGTACTCACTTTCTAATTAATCCTCACTTTGGGAAGTACTCAAAGTAGTACACTCAACATAATGGGAATACCATCATTGTGAATATTCTCAGATCCCTTGATTTGCAGTGCTTCTTTTATATGGCATTTGAGGTAAAAACAAACAAACAAACAAAAAAAACAAAACAAAACAAAACACAAGTACTTAGTGGCAGGGACTGGAGAAATGGCTCAGTGGTTAAAGGGACTTGCTGCTCTTATAGAGGACCAAGATTCCATTCTTAGCATGGAATATGGTAGCTCACAACCATCTGCAACTCCAGTTGCAGAAGATCCAGTGACCTTCTGTGACTTCCACAGATACCAGGCAAATACAGAGTGCATATACATACATGCAAGCAACAAACACACACACACACACACACACACACACACACACACACACACACACACACACTAAAAATCCCAAACTCAGAAGTATTTGAAAATATCAGTCAATAATAGGTATATTTGAAGTTAGTGTAAATGTATTTTTCTTTATAAAAACTTGAAAATATCTGGTTAGGTATGGTGGTGAACATCTGTAATCTCAGCAAACAAGGAGGCTGAGGTAGGATGATTGCAGGTTACACACTAGCCTGTGCTACATAGTCAGTTCAAGAGTCTTTTGGGTACAGAGCAAGATCCTGTCTCAGACTACTATAGAACAAAACAGATATGAAAGAATGCTAGGACAAGCAGCCATGGCTGGCCCAGATCTGTAGGCACAATTGTCCATACTTCTTTTTCCTAAAGAGAAATTACCTCTAGGATATGAAACTTTAAAGACACTTCCATCATTGGAAAATCAAACTCCTTTCATGCAAAGTACAATGTGAGAATCCTCATTGGCATGCGACTGGGAAGAAGGCCAGATGGGAGGTTTTGAGATCACTACCCTCTTACTTGTTTATCATCCCTGGGATTTTGTTGAGTATTTCTGCATCTTATATGAAAAAGATGGCTCAGGGTTCTCTGTTTTCAACCAGCACAAATGCTCTAGGCTAAATTAGGCAAAAGAAAATTCACTGGAACAGGACAGGAAGCCCAGGGTGGAAGGGTTAGAGGACCAGACTTGGAGATAGGGGAGGGTGAGTCAAATTTGGCATTTCTAAGCAGTAGGGGACACCAGACTGGTTGCAGAAACAAGCTGATCTGGATATCTACCAAAACGAAACCTTCTAAACATTGTTGGTATAGTCTTCATTGTTTTTCTATATAAGGTTAAATTGCTAGTGATTGGCTTGATTTCTCAAGCATACCTATAGATAGGGAAAGGATGGGCTTTGACTGTCTCCTTTGTCCATGTCCTGTGAGTAATAGGCAAAAACCCTCAAAGGAAATTAGAACAGTTTAGGAAAAGGAAGTAGGCCATGGGCTACATGAGAACAATGGATGCTAGCTACAATGAGGATCATAAATAATGTTGCTTTTCCCACAATCGGTGACTATCACATCACATGATAGATGGGCAACACTAAGGCAAGTCTGATGCCCTGAGTGGCACTGCTATCTGCTATTGCTTGTAGATACGGGGACTATAATCAGTGGATGTAACCCTTGGCTTGTAAGTGGTTGATCTGGCCATTCCACTGTGCAGTTATTTCAGGGCTGCTTTTTCCTGAAGTATAACCACAACAAACTAACTAAATAGAATTATAGTTTCCTACTGAAAATCTCCAATTCATTCTCTACTTAAGGATTAGAAAAATTTTAATGTGTACATCACAAATGAGTAATATTTGGGAGGTTAGATTTAGATAATGAAAATTGGTAAATGGCCAAGTTCCTCATTAAAAGTCTCATCAGTGGTGTGTCTGGGGATACGTTCTGTTATTGACAACAGACTGGCTGAGTTAGATTTGGTAAGAGGACTTGGTAAATGAGGCTCTCAGACTGCTCTCTCTACATCATTCGGACAAGTCCTCTATAGTCTCATAGATATAGACTTTTCAAGAGACTTTGGAGCTCTGTTTTCTGCTTCTCCTCTTTGCACTTTCCTTTTATCCTCTTCTATCTCTTTTCTCCTCCACCTCCTCCCCTTCCTTTTCTTTTCTTTTTCACTTTTAGGTCTCTCTCTCTCTCTCTCTCTCTCTCTCTCTCTCTCTCTCTCTCTCTCTCTCTCTCTCTCTCTCTGTAGGTAGGCATGTTAATACCATGGGACAAGTATGGAGATCAGAGGACAACTTCTGAGAGCTGGTTCTCTCCTTCCATACCTTTGGTTCCAGGGACCAAATTCAGGTTGTCAGCCTTGGCAGCAAGTGCATTTACCTGCGAAGTCATCTAACTGACCACTTCTTCACTTCCTCTGTCCTCTTCTTTTCCATTTTTCTTCCTTCCATTCACCCTTCCTTTCATCTCACTTTTACTCTTCCTTTCCTTGCAAGAGATCCAACTGAGGCCTTAAAACATATGTGGTCATTACAAAGCCATGCCTTGAGCTCTCTACTTTTATTAATTGGGAGTATCGAAATATTGTGACATCATTGTATCGTGAGCATGCAATATTCTTCAAGAATTTGGAGATTATGTAACCTCTCCTTTTCAAATCCTTATGTCTATTTTATGATCTTTGGCTGAGATTCAAGAGACAGGGAGTCTTTTTGTGTTCATAAACTACAGAGTCCTGCAGAGTCAGGTGCTCTGTGAAGTCATGTGCTTAGCTCAGGTATGTGTGCTTTTGTAGACCAACACAGACTCACGTAGACTCACACAGACTCATAGAGACCTGGGATCTATTCTTGAATATACAAGATTACTCAGTTATAGTCAGAAAAAGAATACATCTCCAGTATTCCCTCCTCGACACACAATTTTATTGATGTTTGATGGGCCTGAAAAGGTAGATACTTAGAAAGATTAGGTACATTCCTGATGATGCATTGAGTGGATGATAGTTTGGAAGATGATCAAATATAACTCATTTTCTGTTTCAACTAAGAATAAATTGATCTTCATTGAACTATTAGAAATTCTATTCAATTGCACTAGAATTTTGATATATGAGTCGAAGAGATTAATTTATATAACTAGAATCAGCTCTGTGTTTTATAAGCAACATGTCATATAGCCTCATATTACTCATGTAGGTGAATAATTAAATATAGTATCTAATCATTTAAAACTACTTTTATATTGGAAGAATTCCACTGGATTTTTGAAAGTCTTCTTTAAAATTATATAACTCCCTAGAAATTTAAGCCTTTTGAGATGAATTAATGCAGAAAATGTTAGCAGTTCCAGAAATTTGTTTCTGTCTGATAAGGCATTACTAATAATACCATCTGTACAAATCAAATGTTTGGAAAAGAATCACTTTTGATCATGTTACAAAGAAACAAGTGTCTGTTTGGAGGTATACTTAATATCAATGCTGAATTTAATTTTTTTCTGTATTTACTTTTAAAATAGTCTTATCAGTTCAGACAAGAACAGATTTCATCTGTAGTTTACTTGTAACTTATAAAAATTAATTAATGGTTTTTAGTAATTAATTAATAATTCAATTTTTATAAAAATGATTAGGAAGAAAAGAGGGACTGTTTCATCACTGTCATGCAATACCTAGATAAATGAAACTGATAGCTTCTACTGTGAAATGTTACATCTGGGCTAGTTTCATATTCAGGCATAATTTTCTAGGAGCATTCAATGGTAGATTCTTATGATATATACATGTATATATATATAATAGTTATTAAAAGAAGTGTATAAATATGTACATTTTACACACACATATAATAGTTATTAAAAGAAGTGTATAAATATGTACATTTTACACACACACTTTTTTTTATAAGAATGACTTTTCAGTGTATGGTATATGTGTGCATGTTCGTGTGACTGTGCACACATGTACATGCATGTGGAGCCCTAGGGTAGACATGAAGGGTTCTTCCTGTCACTGTTTACACTTAAGTTTGAAACAAGTTCTCACAATGAAGCTGGGCTCATCCCTTCATCTGGGAAGGCTGGCCAGTGGGCTTCAGGGTCTCCACATGCCAGCACTAGGATTACAGACATGTACCACCTCACCTGGCTTTTATGTGGGGATGAGGTTCGAACTCAGATCCTAGTGATTGCTCGTCAAGCCCTTTACCAATCTCTGTACCTCAGCCCTCCTAATATTTTTATCCAGTCCTTTTAAATCTTATTACCTTATCCTACCATTATATTATTAAATATTTATAAAACTATGAAATATTATTGATTAAATGCAATTCCCTCTGACTCGGAAATTCTACAGTATTTTCATAGCTATTTTATTTTATTTTTAAATTTTTCTTTTTATTTATTTTTCTCTCATACAATGCATCCAGCTGCAGTCTCTCCTCCCTCCACTCCTCCCATTACTCCTCAAAAGATTTTTAGTTAGTATTCATACTTTCCTTGTATCAGAGGCACAGCTTTGCAGCATTTTTATGTCCTTGTCACTTTCCAATATTTTAGTTTTAGCTTCTTTTAAGGTAGTTAATACGTTAAATATGCTCTCATGTTTTCCTGAGTTCCCTGTCTGTCTGTCTGTCTGTCTGTCTGTCTCTTCTCATCTCATCTCTGTCCCTCTTTTCTCTTTACCTTTTCCTGGTTGATGTTCATTTTTTCACACATCTTTCAGAAGTAGTTCAACTTTAATTTTTATAAAATTAGGTTATCTTTTTTTGTCCCCATTTAATTATGTAAAAAATTAGTAATCATGTCTTCAAATACTACTTCTCTTCTCAATTATAGCGCACTCATGTACATGCACACTCAATGTTCATCTCTACAAACAAATGGAAGCATAATCCTATGCACCACTGCTTTATTTCAATCCACTTCTTTATATTTTACTTGATTTATTCACATTTATCTAGCTCACCTGATTTTCTTTTCAGCTCTATCTGCATTATATGTTGCTTAAATTTAAAAAATTCATTTAATAATTTTCTGTTTCTAGATTTTTGACTTGTTTGTTTGCCAATTCCCCCTTTTGTTCCTTTAGAATTTTAACATCATTTAAAGTAATTTCTTATCAGATTTCTTAGTTACTCCTATTTCTGTCTCCTTCTTTGCTCTCTTATTCATTGTCTTTTACAGTCCATCTTTTTATACCTGAACTTACTTTTTAAGAGTTCATTATGAGTATGAAATTCTTCTTTCTCCCTGTGTGATCCTCTAGCAGTTGTCTGTTGTCACCAAATCTTATACAATATACGCAGAGGTGATTCTCTCTCTGTTTAGAAGCTGGCAAGGGAATTTTCTTCCTCTGAATATTTGGGGTCATACGTACAGGGAATCCATCAAAAAAAAATCTACATGTGGAACGTTTTTAGTGTATTCATTTCATAAGCAGGTAGATTTTATATAGACTTTATTTAGGCTTACTGAGGGACCACTGGAGTATCTGAAATGAGGAGAGATGCCACGAGAACTGTGTTTCATTTGGAAAGGATATCCAGGATGAACTGTAGGAGCAAGAGCTTGAGGACTGGAGAGCTGGTGATCTGTTGAGGAAGCAGCATGGGGAGAAATGATACAGAAAATGTTGTGGCACTGGGAGTCAAAGGGACAACCAGGTGGCCGAGCAATCAGCAGGAGCTGTTTTCTGCAGTGTGTGGGAAGTAGCAAATAGTCAGGAATGAACAGTGGGACAGGAGGAATGACACAGTGAGTGCCAGGGTAAAGTCAGACTGCCAGGGACTAAGGTCTAGAGTACTTGTCTATCTTAACACCCTGAGTGCTTATAGATGGCTCTTCAGGGAGAATATTGTGAACAGGCAAGAAGAAGAAGATGAACAGTTGGAGTGAATGAAGAAGATCCTTCTTAAGGCCTCTGCATAACTGTGTCTTATGGCCCCTTTGCCTATTTTATGTGTGTCTCAAAGATGAGTTTTCAATACTCATCAGTATCTGTTAAGTACTCATTCCTCTCGGCTTGGACAATGGTGTCAGGACAAGCTGAGGCTTTCCTTTTGACTATCACATGATTTAGATTTTCCACGGTAGTTCAACCAAAAGTCAGCTTGGGATCTGGGAATGAAGACGGATGTTGAGCTCCAACTCCCATCCAGGGAAGGCTTTACGCTGAAGATGGAATCAGATGTGGAATGAAAGAATTTTGAGTCATTCTGAGGTTATCTCCAGCTCCAGGGGAAATGACCAGTCAGGAAGAGTGCCTGGCACAGGAGACCAGAGCAGCAACTAGCCTGACGATAACCTTCGTGAAGAGCAGTCCTGCCTTAAGGAAGCATGGGAATGGGCTTCCTGCAAAAACACATGAATCTGACAGCTCATCCCACTTCAAATGAATGTGGACAAGGCGATTTGTAAATAAGAATGATTGAGTTTTAGAAAATGTGAGGAAATTTCTCTTTGATATCACAGATATCACAAGTGTTTTACACTAAAGCCTAAGCCAAGGAGTGATAAAAATAATTTCCACATCCACGCTCAGTTCTGACATGGGAATGTATTTCCAAAGATGGGCATGTTATCTCTCTTCAAGGACTCAAGGTTCACAGAGGCAAGTAGTTGTCCATAGTATCGAGTCGACTGTTGCTGAGGCCACTGTAGTGAGGTCTGCCACCCGTGTTTTCTTTGCTCCAGTTTCTTTCTTTCTTTCTTTCTTTCTTTCTTTCTTTCTTTCTTTCTTTCTTTCTTTCTTTCTTTCTTTCTTTCTTTTTTTTGATTTTATTTATTTATTATATATATATATGACAAGTACACTGTAGCTGTCTTCAGACACACCAGAAGAGGGCATTGGATCCCATTACAGATGGTTGTGAGTTACCATGTAGTTGCTGAGAATTGAACTCAGGACCTCTGGAAGAGCAGTCAGTGCTCTTAACCACTGAGCCATCCCTCAAGGCCTTTGTTCCAGTTTCTTACTCTTGTCTGTGTCTTCTTGAGGAGTCTCCTAAATCCCAAATTTACTTCTGAGGATAGGCCTGAGTGTCCATATTTACTCCCCAAGTTCAAGGATTGCAGTCAGAGTCAGTGGATACTTAGTAGTCTTATGCTCTGTGAGTTTTGTTCTTCACTAGACCCCGGCGTTGGTCCTGTAGTGAAGATTGCTATCTCTTGAGAGTAGAAAAGTCCCCAATAGCTGACAGCTCCTAACTTAAGCGTCTGGAACAAATGCCTTTCATTGCTATGCTATCTCCCCTAAGTGTGGCCTGGCTAACATCCTAAAAACTGCTTAGATCCTTCATCTAAGAAGCAACCAGATCCTCTGCTTCTTAGCTTCTGAAGTTAGGTGGAGTCATGCACACTCAGTGTAGTATGGCCATAGAAAGAAAACTCAAGCATGCCTAAGCTACCAATGGATTAAGGCTTGGTCACCAAACTCACAGTTTAAGGATATAATCTCTGACAGTGGGGGAGTCATGATGGGAGGAGTTTGAGGACCATCAGGAAGTAGAGAGCAGTGGAATGATGGCACTCAGCTGGCTCTCTCCTGGTTATTCAGTTAGGACCCAGCCTGTCGAATGGTGTCACCCACATTAGGGTGGGTCTTCCTATCTCAACTGAACCCAATCTAGAAGTTCCTGAAAGATATGATCAGAAGTTTGTCTCTTAGGTAATTCTAGATCTTCACAGGCTGACCGTGAGCATTTGCTGTTAATTTCATCTCTAAAAAAGGAATAGTAGGGATGTTGGAGATGTAACAGGCATACTCTGGTCTCATGGTTCTCAACCTTCCTCATGCTGTGACCCCTTAGAACATTTCCTCAAGTTGTGGTCACCCCAACCATAAAATTAGTTTCATCGCTACCTCATAACTGTAATTTTGCTACTGCTATGAATCATAATGTAAATATCTGTCTTTTCCGGTGACTTAGGTGACCCCTGTGAAAGAGTCTGTTGACTCCAAAGAGGTCATGACCCACACAGTTTGAGAACCACTGGTCTAGTCTCTTTCTCATAGGTGCTATACATAATATTTTTTTCAATTGAAAAGCTATTTCTATTCAAAGCTGGCAAGATGGATCTTTGAATAAAGGTTCTTGCTAGGCAAACCTGGTAACCTGAGTCTAATCCTTGGAAGGATATAAGCATAGAAGGAGACAGTTAACTCTAGAAAACTGGCTTTGTTTCTCTACACATGCACTGTGGCATGAGTGACCCCCCCCCAACATCATGTACATGCACACACATAATAATAAGAAAATTTTTTAAATTAAAAAGAGCTATTTCTGTACATGAAATGACCAACCTTTGAAAAAAGTCTCTTCTTTCCATTACCTGAAAGAACCAGGCCCAGACTGGCACTTAAATGGCATAGAGGTAGAGTACAGAGTCCAATCTTAACTCAGAATGTTAGGATGCGGTGTATTTAATCATAGTTATAAAAGAATAGATGCTTAAGTCTTATGTCACATTTGCTTTGACATTTCCCATACAGCCAAACTGCTCCTTCACTCTGACCCCTCCTCCCATGCACATTTATAGTGTGTTATGATGAGATTCCACCTTTTCTACAATCCAGGCTTATCGAAGCTATAAACCGGTCACATAATTCACAGAAGCTTAAAGATACGTGGAGAACTTGGACAGGGTCCAGGGGAGAGTAATGAAAATGATTAACGGGTTGGAAAACGGTGCTGATGAAGAGGGATGAACGGAGTCAGGATTACTGGTATTGAGAAGGCTTAGAGGTGACTTAATAACTGTCCTCAACTGTGTGAAGGACTATTAAGAGAAGCATGGTGACCAAGTGTCTCTGAAATCCACCCTTTAGGAGAAAAGCAACTAATGTGCAATGGGAAAGGCTTAATCTAGCTGTGTCTCATGATGGGATTCTACCCCTGAGCCAACCTGCCTCCATCTAAGGGCTGCCCCCTCTCTTTCCTGTCTGCACTGTTGAGTTTTAATGAAGATGGTGAAGGCGAAAGGCATATACTGTGCAGATGAACTTGTCAAGAAAGACGCCATCTTCCCACCAGTCTGTGATGCTCAATTGGGAGCTTGGAGGAATGAGGTGTATCAGTCCCCACAGAGGGAGCATTTACAGTGCTGGTACTTTGGAACACATCACTATTGTCTACCGATTCTTGTGGTGTAACTGCCTTAAAAGGTTTGTGCTCTCAGTTCATGAAGATGAATGAACAAATTGGATGACCGCAGTGGTGTGTGATAGAACTTTCCTGATGTGTTCACAGGCTCTTTGGACTACGTGGCCATGTCACCTCCTGAGAGCCATTTCATCTCAGTGAGATTCTTTGAGGATGTTGGCCACATTTTATCTGTTTCTTCCTTTAATAATCCCCTCAGTGGATGGAATTTGTGATAAGACATTCTTATGTTGATGCTCAAGATCCGAACTCTGGTCCTCATGCTCACATAGCCACAAGCACCTACCTACTGAGCCAACTCTCATGCTCCCAATTTGTTAATTTTAGATATTTGAAAATTTATGCCCTCGGAAATCCTTCATTGAAAATTATGAGTAAAACTACCCCAGATTACTAATTATCTTTGGGTAATAAAAATCGGGGCTAATCCACTTTAAAAGAGTGGAAATAAAACCCTAGGTCAGGCACCAAAGAAGAATGGAGTTTCAAGTCATACCCACACAGCCTGAAACTGCTGGTAGTCCTAACACCTCATGCCAAATCCCTGCCCCCATTCCTTCTTCAATTTCACACCAACCATCACTGAGGATGGCTGCATAAATCCGTATTCTCTCCCATCCTTCATGGCTATTGGGACTTTGATTAATTTAACCACATGTTACTGTCAGGTTGAACACATTCATCTTGTGTCTCAAAGTGTATACTGGCTAGTCTCTCTATGGTTCCTCCCCTTCAGGCTGTGTTCCATCACATTGTAAGGAGGCTCTCTCCTGCCAGTCTTTATCTTGTTATCAACAGCTGAGGGTGAAACTTGCCTTTCTTCCTTGCTGTCAAGCCTCCTTTAACACCTTCCCATTTCCCTATTCATAGAATGTCAGCACTGCTCTCGCTCCTTACATGAGCAGTCAGATGCAACTGCAGATTAAATCATTTTCCATCCAAGGCACTTGAGTTATCCAGCATATATTTTTAAAAAAAACCAGAAAACAGAAAACCATGTCAGAGAGTACTGAAAGTAGGAGGTGGGGTATCATCAGGTTTTGGGAGTTTGAGATTGGTGTGAGATCCTGGTACTCTCTGGGACCTGAGACTGACCTTTTGTGTTTTGTAAGAGATTAGCATCTTCTACACTCAGTTTAAAGATGAGAAGGGTAACACCGTGGTGTGGTATCACGTACATATTTAAAATCAGATTTTAGGGAGTGTGTTACCTGGCCAAAGGATGCAGCACACTGTACCTTGTAGTTGTCAGCTCTGGGTCTGAGCCTCAGGGCCTGGGAACCAGTTACCAACCCAGTATTTAACCATTTCTCTCAATGAGTAGGAAGTTGTATAGAATGGTTGGGGGCGAAGAAAAAGTTACAGCTACTGTGGCTTAGATACGTGCTAGTTTGTTTGTTTTTGTTTGATGTTTGTTCAGGCTGTAGCTTTTATAAGAAGAGAGAGATAGGCGGTGCTTGCACAGGGAAAACTTTGCTACTCCGCCCAACACTATTGACGTGATAGTCTTAGATGACAATGTTCCTCAACAATGTATTAGATATATCCAATGATGCTTTATATTATTTTGTGACTTTTTTATGACAGATAATTGTTTCTCACTTAGATTAAAAATACATGGAAGGTAGAGTTGGTTTTTTTTTGTTTTGTTTTAATGTCTGATTCAGGATAAAAAAATCCAGAACAGTCCTCGGTGTGTATCAGGTCCTGACATTGGCTAAGCCAACTTTAATAATGGCTTTGGAACTGGAGACAGCAGCGAATGGAGAAGGGACCCATTTGTTCAGTACGTTTTGCTGTCACACCATTGGCTTGACCGTTCCCGCTCCTGGATTGATTGACAAGTCTGAGCTTTGCTTTCCGTGAAGACCCAGTTCCTTCTTTCCGGCTTCCTCTCCCCTGACTGCTGCAGCATGTAAGCAGTCTCTTGGTCATCTACTTTCCACTCTGTATTAACTCATGCTGTCAAGCTGTTCCTCACTGTGGCTGGGGTCTTGTCACTGATGCACGGAAACTGAATGCATGCCTACGCTGGAGAAAACCAGCGACAGTGTTACTGTACCAAACTTGGATGACTACAGAGCAAACTAGAGGCTAAACTTTCAAGATACCAGTCCCAAATTGCATTGTTTTTCTTCTATTTAAAGGTGCTCTGGGTGTGTTTTACCAAGTTAAACAAAAATGAGAAAGGAAAGATATAGGCAAATGGAAGGAATTATTACTTCCCAAACTTGCAAAACAGACTTTCCAAAGCTCACCCAGATCATGGTGTGCCCTGGGCTCAAGCAGTCCGATTCCCATTAGTCTGTGAGACAGGAAGGTGCGTTGCTGAAAATGAAACTCTGTCACATACTCCCGAGTTCGCTCGAGGCTGTACACACGTGTTACCACAGTTCTGTTGGGAATCTGGCCACTGGCTGTAACTGAGTGCTCAGAATATTCCTGAAACGCATTTCCCAAATGTTGGCTCAAGGTTCCCCTCAGTCTGCTAGGAGGTTTTTGCTGTTTCAAGGCGAAGTTAGAAAGTGGGTATCCATAATGATAAAGTGATTCTATTCAAAGGATTTTTCTCTATTTTGAAAGCATTATTCTTGGTTATGATGCTTCTTCTATTGTGAGAGATCACTGTATGCCGGGACTGGTGTGTGCACTGTGTGCATTTTCTGTTGCTTGCATTTTCTATGCTGTCACGAATGTCCAAGGCCTTGTTTTGACTTTCCTGCTTTAAGTTAAGCATTGCTTCATAGTCGCTGGCCATGCAGGCCTCATTCACCTCACAGGGATTATGTTCACATCATGTGCAAGAATACCGTTCAAGTTGTATTTGATGCTCTTTCTTTGTCTCACACACACTGCATGTTTTGCTCCTTGCCTGGGACCTGGCTTCTTCTCTTGGCTCACAATGAACTATGGCTAACAGGAATGCCTATTTTTGATGTCATCAAATCTATGAATATCCCTTAAATAATTTTACAGTTTTATGTTTCATGATCATTTTGTAACTTTCCTTTTTAGAAAGAGTTGTTGACTAATATAAAACATTTTCTTGGTAAAAAATAAAAGTTGTCTCAGCTTTACATACCTCCGTCTAATGCCGATAGGAGGTTCTCTTTTGAGTTTGGTACTGGATAGCAATCCAGTCTTTTCACCTCGAGTGACTCATTGATTATTCTTGGCTTGACTTATAAAACAGTTCTTCCTGTGCACACTGATTGGTGACATCATCCCCATCTTACTCACGACAGTTCACGCGAGAGTTCACACAAACCACGAGGCTGTTTCCGGGGTCTCCGTTCTGGCTGGCTGGTCGATTTCTTTATTTTGATATCGCCTCCTTTAAACTGTTACTGCTTCTATAGAATAATCTGGCTGTGGGTGGAAGCACACCTCTTCCTCTGCCTGTTACAGTCAATTGTTCTTTCATCTGATCAGCTGTCCCAGAAGATCCTGTTCCATTGTGACGGAGTGCAGTTGGACACATGATGCTGCTCTCTGGGCAGTTTCTGTTGGAGGGTGTGGCAGGCACCAGAACGGTCTGTTCAAAACTTGTCCCTAGCACTAGAATACTTGGAGAATCAGCTACACAGCCAACTTTTCAAATAGTGCTTTCAAAAATCTATTATTTTTTATTTTTTTGAGTCCAATTGCCCATTCTGTTTGGCTTTTCGGATGTGTTGGCATATCACGGTCTCCATTTCCCTGCTAAGCATTTGGAACTTTCCCTGCATCTTCATTCTTTAATGAAAAAGTCTTTCCCTGTATCATTTGTTGTTGTTCTTTACATTTTGGGTGATTTTTTTCATGTCTTTTTATTTTGGTTAATTTGAGTGCAAAATTTTGTGTATTTACCCCATAGGTTTATTTCTGGTCTTTCCCTATTTATCTTTTTTTAATATATATATATATTTAAAATGAATTCATTCACTTTCATTTGATTTACTTGTAATATGTACACCGACAGCTATATATTTCCTTTTCTGTTGGCTCACTTCATTCTGAGTTTTTGTATTTAGTGTTTCCATAAGATTTAGTTTACAATTTTTATAATTACATAGTATTAGGAATATTCTGAAATTTCTAATTATGTAAATCTTGTTATATTTTCATTATACTATACTTCATGGTTACATTTGTTTTGAGATAGTTCTTCTAAATTATCTGTAGCCATTTCTTCTTCTCTTCTGGACACTGGACAATGGATAGCTGTATGCCATTTCCCCTTCTTGGCTGTCACTTTGAAGGCTTTGTTTACTAATTAGGTGCCATTTTATCTTATATTTGATTATATTATATATTATATATTTATTATATAGTCCATGTCTGTAGGATGCAGTGTGACATTTCCATACTTGTTAGATTTTGTTTCTTATATGTAGCCTCACACAATGCTTCTATTTGTTTCTATTGTGATTAAGAATTTGGATACTTTTATTTCATCTTATACCTATATTTTTTCTGCTTTTTGTTTATTTTATTTTTATCTCTGCTCATTAATCCTCTCCCCTCCCCATCTTTCTTTCTCCCTCTATTCTTATGTTATCCAGGATAGTCTCTAACCCCTGGACTCAACTGATCCTAGATTAGGCAACCACAGTATTCTTGCACCTTTCCTGTGTATGTTAAGATTGGATATTTTTTTTAGAGATGTATCTGTATTTTGAATTATATACCTGTATGTAGGAGTTACAGGAGATTGTGACCCAGTGGATGTGGGTGCTGGGCGCTGAGGTTGGATCTTCAACAAGGTCAGTGCTTATTCTTAAATGATGAGCTGTCTCTCCAAGCTCAAGACGCAGTATTTTTAACATTTCCTTCTATCACATTCTATTTGTGTTCTTTTAGTAAGTCTTCAGAAGTGTTTATTTTGCCTGCTCAAAAAGGTCTTAAAGGTCTTACACTAAATCATGTTTGCTCTTTCCGGACCCTATGTATGCTATAGTGTGCAGCAATTCAGATGTGACACCCTCACTTTATGTGATAATTATTATTTTAAGACTTTAATCTTGCAAAGCAATCATGGTTGTTAGTATAAATAATTACCTCTTAATTTATGCATATTACTTACTCATTTATTTTCTCATCATTATTTCTTTTATTCTATTCTCTTCCTCAGTGTTCTTTCAGTCATCCTTGAGTAGGAAAGTTTCTTTGTGTTTGTCTGTCTCAAAATGGCTTTATTTAATACCCATCCTTCAAAACCAGCTTTGTAGACCACACAATTAAAGGCTGGTAGTTACTTCCTCTAAGCAGGCTGACAATGCTACTATATTTTTAAAGTTTCTGTGTTATTGAGGGCGGTGCTGTTGATTTATTATAGCTGTGTACTCATGTTTTTCTAGAACTTTCTCTTAAGTCATTTCCTTTTGTTGTGGGTATTAGCTCATTTCTAGATGTTTCCCTGTAAGAGACATACTTTTGAAATTATTACGTTCTGTTTGGTTCTTTAAAAATATCTTTTTTTTTTCCTTTTGGTTTTGGGTCCTTACTCTACATTTTTATTATTAAGTCAACATTCCGTCATCTTCATTAAGATTATTGTATACGATATTGAGGTCATGAAGGCTTGTTTAGGTTTGCATGTTTTATTTGCTATGTTTTGACATATCATCAAATTTTGTCTAACCCTGAAGTTGTTGTGACTGTTATGCTCTCTGAAAACTTTCCCGAGTGTTTCATAACAGTGACCTGCCTGTAAGCTCATATCCACTGTAGTCTGCTGTCTGAGAGTTCAGCCCAGTTTCACCTTTGCACTTAGGATGTGTTTCCTTATTCTCCTTCAAAACCTAAACCCAAAGCAGTGGTTCTTTGTCTTTTACAACCCAAATCAGTTATTTTTTTTTCTCAAGGTGCTCTGTTTTCCTTTCCACATAATAGAACACAAGTAAACAGTGCCTCCTTCCCGACCCCTGGCCCAGCCAACAAACTTTGAACAGTTCATTGGCATTCAGGATGGACTTATCTTTTGCTTCCCTCAGGTGATGGACTGATCTTTGTCAATGATCTGATATTAACCCCGCATACATAAGACAGCAAAACTAACTCTAGTCACTTAGAAGCCCTGACTCCTACTCTGACATGTCACTTGTGGACTGAAAAATTGATAGTTTTGTGATAGACCATGACCCAATTCCATGGAGCCCTTCATAATTAATTGATCTTCTCTGCTTTACAAAGCTACACTATTTTTATTTTTTTAGTGGTAGCTGGAGATTGTGCCCATAACCCCATGCATGCCAGTCTAGCATCCAGCTGCACCTCTCTCTTTCTTTACTGTAATTTGAGACTCAGTTTAGGCACTTGGAGACGTGACTTAATGTTCAGGTTCAATGGTATTTTGTTTTTAAAGATGTCGTTGGTTTGCCTTTGAAGAACAACAGGTAGTTCTGAATGTCTCACATGTTTGATGAGTTAATATCTCCTTGCTCTGGTTTCCTCTTTCTAAATTCAAAACCCTGAATGAGATCATCTCCGATTTCTTTGTACTACTTTAGTTCTTATAATGATTTGAGAGCATTCTAGAGATTTCTAGAGATATTTTGGTGTAATCTGCTCTACGTCACTATCGGTTACTTTTGATTAGTAAATAGTTAACAAAGGGCTTGAAAAACCTCAGACAGTGTTTCACACGGAGCATACGTTTGTATTTAAAAAAATCTTTCATTGACCGTAGAGAGATCAGTTAAACACTCATCAGAAAAGTTCTGGCAAATATCAACATTTGCAAGACAAAGAGATATTTTAAACCTTGTTTTGATTTGAAGAACAACAATAAAGATCAGAAATGCTGTGTTTCAGGAATGTGATCTTGAAGCCTTGTTAATGGGCAAAGTCCTCCCTGGGTAGTATCAAATAGTTAATATTAGCTGTCCTAGATGGTGCTTGCCTGACATCAAGTGTATGTGGTCTGGCACACTACAAAGATCAATAACTCTTAATATGCTTCTCAATGCCCAGTGTTGATGAGCAGTTCCTTGTAATATTTAGTTCTTTTCAATTTTGGCGGAAAAAAATCTCAATCTCTGGAAGCTTCAATGAGCTTTTCAAAATTCAATGTGTAAAAATTAACTCTGGATTTTCCTTAAGTTATGGAAATTAATTGCTTTGTGCATTTTAGATCTTGAATGGGAAAACTAGACTAGCATGATATCGAAGTCAATGGAATTTGGGAGAAGTCACTGTTTAAGTGGAGAAAAATCTTTCACTGAAAGTTATGAGAACACACAGCTAATCAGTTGTGATAGTTTACTTTCCTCTGATTTTCTGCTATGGTCTTCTCCTATTTGTTTATCTCCTTCTTGTCTTCCTCTCCCTCAGTTTCTCCCTTGAGTCCCTTCCTTCTCCTTTGTCTTTCTTTCCTCCTCTCTTTTGTTTCTCTTTCTCCTCTACCTTTTCTTCCTCATACCTCCATTTGAATTTTATACACTCAAAACTCACCAGTAACTGCAAACAGGCCTGGAGTTCAATCTGGAAAACACAATACCAGATTGTGAGATAAAAATAATTACTTTTTATTAGACATATTTATACAATGGAATAACACAGATTCAATTATATGCATGTTATCTATTGGCACATTTTCATTTCCATTAACATATGAAGTGACTGGGATTTTCTTCATTTCCAGTATTTACTTGAGCATAAATTGGTCTTAAAGACTACATTCTATATATTAAGCTGTAGTTTCAGTATAGCATGAGTTAATAGTCATCTGATATTGACTTCAGTTGAGGTGAAAACCATGACTTATTGACCCAAGTAGAAAATATGGACCGAAGTAAAACCTTTGTCAATATTTATTTACCTTTACAGGGACAATTAATCTTGATACTTATTGAAACAAGAAGTCAATATGTGTATTGTTATGTACTTTTGGAGTCTTCCATTAGAAATATTGGCAAGTCCCTGGTTCTTGGCTGTGGATTTAAAAGTCCTATCAACTCAAATGTATTGGGTATTGGGAACTAAAACATGTAAACTGTCATAGTGTTATTCATACATAAAAAAATTCAGAAGTCTTTTCAATGTAGATTAATACAAGTTTTTTGTTTTGATTCATCTGATGTTTTGTAGTAATATGACAATACTCTCTCCTCTGCAGATGCTAGTGTTACAAGATAGGCTAAGCCAGGTGAGAGTCAGTCCGTGCCCACCCAGGAGGAATGGTGCCATCAAAGCCCCCAGTATATTTTAGTTTCTTTCTGAGAACTTGGCACATTGCCCATCTGCCTGTGAACAGTACAGGTTATGAGGTCTAGACCCCTGTTTCTTATTTGATTTGGTGAAATGCAGTGGAGGTAAGAGAAATTTTAACTCCATGGGAACTATAAGTGTTAACAGAGCCCGCCCTGGCACACGTGCATGATGTGTCGAGGTTAGATTTCCTGCAAAGAGGTGGCATATTTTCTTTAGTCTAGAAATGATCAATTTGGGACATACCCATAGGACTGTGTGTTCATTTTCTCCCCCCATGCTCAAAACAATAAGACAAAGAACAAACAAAAGTTACCCACCTCCAATAGAAATATAAGCTGAGGTAGACTTTTAAGAGATGGTGGCAGAGGGATCATTTATACTTGGGGAAGTCTTCTCCATGTGAATATAGAGGAGTTTATGCCTCACCGCATGAGCATTTGTTGCAGTAATGTTCATGCTGTCTTTATGTATAAGGTTACCCTACACAGGACAATGTCCAGAAAGTTATAGAGAAATATTGAGGAAACTGGTGGCCAGGGCCACACATATGGCCCCAAACATGTCAATTGCAATATATATCTGTATTCTAGACACTGTGAAAAATGTTTAGTGTTCTTATTTAATACCAATTTCCACCATGTCTCAGAATTGTTTATAATAGCCAGTGTAGCATAGCATTCCAAGATCTACAGAGTTGGGTAATATCCACGAACGATCAGCACATTACTAGGTTTGTTTTCAGGCTCAGGTTCTCAACTTATTCTTTAACTGAACTTTGTGTGTGTGTGATTCTGAGATAATGCTTTGCTTTTTGTGGGTTTAGAACATTTATTTTCATAAAGTTTAATTATTTGCCTTGGTTATTAAGAAATGTAGCCTCCCTTCCTTATTAACATGTGAAGTAAAGAGGCCCTTTTGAAAATGTGTCATGTGATGTTAATGAAAGTAGCAAAAATAAAAGGAAAAAAAAAACCAGACAAAAACAGTAACAAAAAGTACCATTTAAGAACTTCCATAATAAATCCAGAAAGGTGAACCTTTTCATATATTTGCCATTGACATTCTGCAGACAAAGGCAGTAAATAAACACACACACACACACACACACACACACACACACACACCTTAATCTTCAAGAGAAGCCTCCCAGGAGACTTCCTGTATGTGTCTTAGAAGTAGCATCTCATTTATCTTACAAGAATGATACGTGTTTCTGGGAAATGGGCAGTGCTGTCACCAGGCAACATGGCCTCGGGCTGGGGCTGGCAGAGGGGAGAACAGTGGTGTA